>LR738714.1:761817566-761854770 GCA_902687465.1 Secale cereale
TGTGCAAAGAGATTTGCTTGCTAACAATGCCAAACAAGATAAATTGCAGGCTTTTGGGATTAAGACCCGAGGAGGAACTAGTACTCAAGATCCTCTTTATCCAGAGGGACATCCGAAGAGAATCGAGCAAGATTCTCAAATGCAGGAAGAAGAAATTGTTGTCTCTCCAAATAAGAAGAAGAAACATAAAGAGACTGACAATTCTAATGATCCTATTGCAGATGAAGAGCCAGCTATTGATCCCAACAGTGTATCTATTTCCGATGCTGAGACTGAAGACGGTGCTGAACCTGAAGGTAATGATAATGAGAAAAACGATCCGCCTGAAGTTCGAGAAGAAGAAGCACCTGACAAACGTAAGAGGTACACTAAAGAAGACTTCATCGCAAGAAAACATGGGAAGGAGAGAGAACCATGGGTACAGAAACCCATGCCCTTTCCAGGTAAGTCCGTCAAATCTAAAGAAGAAGAGCATTACAATAAGTTTTGTGAATGGATTAAACCTCTTTTTCTTCAAATCCCTTTGACTGATGCTATTAACACTACAAGGATTCTGGTCTATTGCAACAAAATATACTGCCACAAATACGTTTTGTTGCAATAAAACGCAATATTACCACAAATTCTCTGGTTGTGGTAATAGGTCGCACATATTGCCATAACTTAGTTTGGTCGCGATAAATACTAACTTTGTTGCAATAGAGGCCTCATATTGCAACAAACTGCATTGGCGTTGCAATATGGCAGCGGTATTGCGACAAACAAATTCCGTTGCGTGACGGCAGTCATTTTGTTGTAATAGAGACTAGGTATTTCAACAGAATAAATATTCGTGGCAATATTCGAAAAGATAGTGCAACACAGGCGTGACGTTGCATTAGTTACAAATGTTGTTGCAAGAAAGTGGCTACCTGTTGCAACAAACTAAATCGGCGCTGCAATATGGTAGCGATATTGCGACAAAAAAAATTCTGTTGCACGAAGCAGTCATTTTGTTGCAATAGACGCAAGATATTTCAACAGGTCAACTATTTGTGGTAATATTCGAAAAGATAATGCAACATCGGTGTGACGTTGCATTAGTTTCAAGTAAAACAGTGGAAAAATATATTATTCGAATTTACAGATATTAAGTTATAATTTTTGCAAGCTCTAAGGAGTAATTAAAATATGTTTTAAATTACACCTATTTTCATTAACCAAAACTGTGGAAAAAGTTTATAAATGGGTAGAACACACTTTCTTGATAGGAATACATATTTAACTCGTTGACGAGTTATGAAAAAAATGTACGCAATTTCAAAAATGTTTGTGAATTCGAAAAAGATTCAAGAATTTGTAAAAATGATCATGAATTTAGAAAATGTTCGCAACTTCAAAATTATGGTGACCATTTTTTGGATTTGGTGAACAAATTTTAAACTCGAGGGGGTTACACACCAGGTCGCTCGCGCCAAATAGGAGACCGCCAAAAAAATGAACACGAACAAAAAAACAGAGCACACGGAAGACAACTGGGCCATAGCTTGAAAACAAAAAATACAGGCCCGTCCAGCCCAAAAGAAAAGACTATGTATACCTAAATGGATTTCTGTTGCTAAAGAAAAACTAAATGGATTTCTTTTCTCAAAAAACCTAAGTAGATTTGTTTTCGCCCCAAAAAAACTAAATAGATTTCTTATAGAAAAGACTACATATATAAGAAGTGCATCTCCACGTTCATAGCACATACATGCTTAATTGGTCCGTTGGTTAGCACGGGCTTCACCAGCGCACAGGATTCAGGTTCCACACCTCCTGTGTGCCTTTTTTCTTTCATTTCTCGTATATCCCACTGACTTATGGGCCCATTCGGACAATCGGGACCGGGCTAATGTGTCATACTACAGAATACATTATACATAGTTTGCATTGTTGGAGAAAATTCCCCACAATGTTCAGATAATGTTTTTTTTTCTTTCATTTCTCACATATCCCACTGACATATGGGCCCATTCGGACGAGCGGGACCAGGCTAACGTGTCATACTGCAGAATACATTATACATAGTTTGCATTGTTGGAGAAAATTCCCCCACAATGTTCAGAAAATGTTTATTCCCATTCTAAAAATAAACGTGACATTTAAAGGAATACTCACATATTTCCAAATAATGTATGTAAAATTTTGCAAAATGTTTATGCAATGTAAAAAAATACATAGTTTACAAATAATGTATGAGAAATTTTCAAATGTTTTTACTATGTAAAAGAAATGTTTGCGTTGTTTGAAAAAATTCCCAATGACGATGGACTAATAATTATTTTGGAAATCGTCGACAAGTTTAAGTTTTGCATAGGCGAACATTCCTTGAAATTGGGGAACAACTTTCGAAATTCAGAAACATTTTTTTGAAGAATTTTTTTTAAATTCATGAGTTTAATTTCTCACATATCCCACTGACATATGGGCCCATTCGGACGAGCGGGACCACGCTAACGTGTCATACTGCAGAATACATTATACATAGTTTGCATTGTTGGAGAAAATTCCCCACAAAGTTCAGAAAATGTTTATTCCCATTCTAAAAATAAACGTAACATTTAAAGAAATACTCACATATTTCCAAATAATGTATGTGAAATTTTCCAAAATGTTTATACAATGTAAAAAAATACATAGTTTACAAATAATGTATGAGAAATTTTCAAAAGTTTTTACTATGTAAAGAAATGTTTGCGTTGTTTGAAAAATTCCCAATAACGATGGACTAATAATTATTTTGGAAATCGTCGACAAGTTTAAGTTTTGCATAGGCGAACATTCCTTGAAATTGGGGAACAACTTTCGAAATTCAGAAACATTTTTTTTCAAGATTTTTTTTTAAATTCATGAGTTTAATTTCTCACATATCCCACTGACATATGGGCCCATTCGGATGAGCGGGACGGGGCTAACGTGTCATACTGCAGAATACATTATACATAGTTTGCATTGTTGGAGAAAATTCCCCACAAAGTTCAGAAAATGTTTATTCCCATTCTAAAAATAAACGTGACATTTAAAGGAATACTCACATATTTCCAAATAATGTATGTGAAATTTTCCAAAATGTTTATACAATGTAAAAAAATACATAGTTTACAAATAATGTATGAGAAATTTTCAAATGTTTTTACTATGTAAAGAAATGTTTGCGTTGTTTGAAAAAATTCCCAATAACGATGGACTAATAATTTTTTTGGAAATCGTCAACAAGTTTAAGTTTTGCATAGGCGAACATTTCTTTAGATTGGGGAACAACTTTCGAAATTCAGAAACATTTTTTTGTGAAGAATATTTTTTAAATTCATGAGTTCAATTTTATACTGGTGAACATTTTTTAAGATTTGGAATATTTTTAAAAAATTCCGAAACGTTGTTTTGAATATTTTGAAAGAAATCATGGACATTTTTTGTGGACACGAACTTTATTTTTCTATCATGAATTTATTTTGAAGCGATGAACGTTTCTAAAAAAACTAATGAAATTTTTATATATTATTGAGATGCCCTCTGCCTCTTTGGTTCACAGATTTGTCCGTGAGATGCCCTGTAAAGCCCGTACCGCCCATGCCCATTCAGGCCGCAACTTCATGTTCAGCGCAAGATCCTGTCGCCCAAGGTGGTCATCTCGATGATTTCTCCCACCATCAGACTCCCCTCTACCAGTAATACTTATAGGACATGGAAGTGCATCGTATTGTTGCTGTTGGACGCGCCATCACCGAAGCCATGACATCCACGACGCCAATGGCGGCTTAAGAAGCAAGTTGCACACCTGCCATCTTCAACAACCGTGTCATGACCTATTCATCATTCCAGCGAACCTTCACATCGACTACTTCACAGAGTCCATGATCATCTAGTTTTGAAGTTCTCGATGAGAGGAGCTCAAAAGTGAAAGCGATTAGTAATTTGGATAAGCGGTTCTCAACATACTATTTCTTTTTAAAATTTCGGTCTTTAAAGTTTTGACCGGCTTCCAGCTGAATCAGTAAAAAATTGTTTTGACGATAAGTGGATTGAAACCTTTTGACACACAATATTTAATTATTTATACATTAAATGTGGTGTAATAATTTTAAAATTTGTGTGGTCCAAATTTGCAACAACAAATATTTGGTACGTTAAAAAAACATTTTTCACAATCATAAAATAAAAAAATCAATGAAACTAAAAAATTCTTCGGCAACATTGTTCAGCATCAAATATGCACGATATGGGCACATTTGAACAAACTGTGTCATGCACCTTTGTTATTGTCAATATCAACGTATATCATTATTTTTTATAAAGAATCCCTGAGAATAGGATCTATGGGACCTGTAAGTTCCGCATCCATATGTCTCTAAGATCCCATAGATCGTTTGTCTGATATAACCATAAGCCATGTTCATCATACGCAAATCAACCATCTATTTGGTAAACGATTTCGTCCTCTCCTCCCGATACTGCCTTTTCTCCCAACACGAGCCCATGTGACCGCGATTGAAGAACCAAAGTAGCACATTACATCGACATGAGGATCCATCGTCACCCCGAGAAGATCCCACGCCACCGCCATCTTCTCGTGTCAGTGTCAATTATGAAGTAAACCTTAAATTGATATGATCCAGAGATTAAGTGTGTTTCTCTTGATAAGACAAACACCTTTCATGTTGTTGGCTTTTCAATCTGATATCATCATGCTTCTTTTTTACCATGGTCAGAGCATAGCAAAAATCAGTAATCTCGCTATCAATGTTGACTATATGAACTCGAATTGACGTTATTTTATAGTTTTATCATTAATTTGCATCTGACCTCGGAACCATGGTTTTTGAGATGTTGATTAGTCACTGACTAAGCACCAAGTCGTTTTGTCAAAATCAGGGCGACTCGCCTACGTTGCACGGATACTTGGATACGTATCGGATACGCGATACGGGGATACGCCCGATACGCCAATTTCTTGAAAACATGGATACGGGGATACGTTTATATATATATCTTACATATATTAATTATTAAATACATTTGGTTTACGGCAAAAAAATTCCCTCCACCAAAACACATATTCCCTCCACTTCTCCAATTTTTGGCGTCCTGCCCCACCGGTCGGTCACTAAAATTTTCTACCTTAATTGCGCGCGTAGCAGTTCGGCCCTCCCCCATATAATCTCCTGCTCCTCTTCCCCCTTTCTCGCCACAGCAGATCGGAATCGGAGGTCCTCGGTCATCCGATCCACCCGCCCCAGCCAGGTCGTACTCCGCCTCCTCCTTATCGTCATCTACGAGATTCTGCTCGCCGCCTCTATCGCGACCTTCTCCTCCGCGCCCCAGGCCGCGCGAACGCCGTTCCCCTCCTCACCGACGGGATCTGAACCGCCGGCCTCACCCGCGAGAACGCCGCCACCTACCTTAGAGAGAACGGCGCCACCGGCCGCAAGGTAAGAACATCTTATACAAAACTTTGTCGTATTGTCGTACTGGATACTTTTCGTGTATTGGTTGCTTGTCTGGAGGTTTCTAGATCGTGATTACGCATGTTTGCTCCGTCCAGATGATTCAAGCTGAATATTATCCTACATGTTGGTTTTTCTCCATGAGATCTGCTATGTTCGTCTCGATGCATCCCATGCCCGTCCGCGTGAGTACCTACCCACCAATTATTCATGTTAATTCATGAGATGAACACGATTCGATGTGATGATCGATTCTCGTACGTATTCTCAATTCCGAATTTTTTGTATTGTAACCTGATCGGCCAGCCGGCCGGCAAAGACCTATGGCCGAGTGCCTTCGGGGCCTTGAGCCATGCCTATGCATTTGATGCATGCCTGTCCAGGATGCTGCAATCCCTTCGCATGTGATGCATCACGGAAGTTGCTAGTAAAATTCCATGAGATGGATTGGGATTCTTTTCAGCCACATACAATATGATTGCAAGTGCTGATCAGTGTTGGTTAGTATATTTGATATGCAAACATGTTTGTCTTCTAACCGGACGGTACATACAAGCAAGATCGATTCATATGATGGATCTTTTTTTGTTGGCTGCTGCTACTAGTACACTAGATGTCTGTGATTTAATTTATATGCTACAGCCAAGCATCTTAATTTATATGATATCTATATATCTTAACACTTGAAGTATTCTTGTTTTTTTGCCGGTCATCATTTTTGATTATGACTATCATACACAGTCAGCTCGGTGGATGATATCTAGATTTGTTTTGAACACTGTATTATATAATTTATATTAGCACATTGTCATTTGCAGTGAACTGTGCTAAGAAAAATTTCTTTTCTTTCTGTTATAGATCATCACAGGTTATTGGGTCAATGTTAGGCCCCGGGCAGCGGGTTCATATGAGCGAAATATGAAATCAATAGGTACTCTATTTTCCTTTAACATTAGTTTTTGTGACTGGTTCATGTGTGCTGAACTCTTGTATGTGAACATATATGCAAACCATGTGTATTAGTTAATATTACTACTATGTTAATGATGGCAGTTTAGATATCCCTGTGTTAGATAATTATCATATTTAGAAGATGATCAAATTTTCTTGATTCATTTGTAGCTCATTGTCGGATTATGATGCTGCTGCTGGAGATGGACATGCTGTTAAATTTTTTCCTGGAGCTTGAAATCCTTGAAGTGCTTACTATGTTTTTTTTTTTTTGAAATGGAAGTGCTTACCATGTACTCTCTTTTATAAACTAAATACCTGTGGCTAGCTCAGGTATTGGGAGGTTGTCTTTGTGATCATCTACTCTTACAAGTAGCAACTGCTGATATACCATTGCAGCCTTGATCCTTTTATGTGTCATACCAACCGTTATTTTTCTGAACTTAGTTTCATAACAGCTTGTCCTGTACATGGATTTTGGCAAGCAATGCTTTATTTGTGGATCCATTCAGCAGCGAGGTTATGTTATCTGTATCTAGTCTTATTTATTTCTGAAAAATCTGCATTTTGTAGGACACCTACGAGACTGGTTCAGAAAAACAGTAAGTTAAAGAATGAGGTACGGTCACTGAAGGTACACTTTTTTTACTGTTTTTTTCTTTGACTGAAGGTACACTCATCTTGCTAACTAAGTTTTTCACTATTTGTGTGGAGTACGACTATGCATTGTGAATTTGTGATGTTCGCTCTATCTGAAGAAACTCCTTATATTTGTATTGCACTATTCTTTCCCTTGAATTAGGCATCACAAAGTCAGCGCCAATTTTCATCTAAATTATGGCCTGAAATCATGCACGCCATTATCATTGCTTATTGCTTACTCTCTATTTTTGGTTGGATTCACTACTCACTGCTCACTCTCTGTTGTTGGTCGATTCTATTGTGGTAGAGGCAACACGGTGCTTAACGATGGGGTGCTGGGGCGGAAGCAATTGGATACTCTGAGCTGGAGCAGATGGTATGCGGTGCTCGGCGACCACACGCCGGAGTGCGAGGGATGAGCCAGATGTTGGAGCAGAGACAATGTCGGATCACGGCCGTGGCGACCGATCAGCTGGATCACGGCGCAGACGACGGACTAGTTTAGCAGAACTCAAATTCATGTATCAAGGGTAGAAATGTCCAGTCATTTCATTTGCTTGTCCGCTTTACTTTGTTGCATGATCCAAAGAACTAGATGGACTTGACTTTAGATCACGGGCAGTTTAGTCTTGGCACTTAATTAGGATGGCTAAATTATATTTGAGTTTCATTTGATGGATATTTACTGTGAGAATTATGATTTTTATGAATCTACATATTATATGTATGGTTTTGAGTATTGTAATTGAATGCTTCTATTTTTCCATGGTTACTATAGGCTACTGCGACAACCCACTTTTGGTTGCGATAACTGTTTGGCGCCACCAAACTAAGTTTCGTTGAAATAGAGTATCGCCACGAAAAAAATTAAATGTTGCTACTTCTTGTTACGATGACTGGAATGTTTGTTGCCATAAGTTAATGCCACAATCGTAACAGATCGTGGCAAAATGCTAATGCCATGAAAGAAGGATTGTTGTCATAGTTTCTTGCCACGATTGACTATTGCCACGGAAGAGTGTGCGCCATGAAACGAGCGTTGTTGGCATAGGTTGTTGCCACAAATGTCTATCACCACGAGCTATCAGTCGCCATGATTCGTTAAATGTTGCATTAAAGCTATCTCCACAAACCAAATTGTGGCATCAACGAAGTGCTGCCACGGGAAAAAATGTGGCAACTTTCCACATGGCTGTTGCAAAAGCCAGTTTTATTGCCACAATTGCTTTTTCGTGGCGATAACCTATTACCATGTGTCCAATTGCAACGGCTGCCAACGAAAGTCGTTTCGTGGCAATAGGTACCTATTGCCACAAATCCGCATGTATTGCGACAAATGATTTTGTTGCGATAGACCTGAATCCGTGTAGTGTAAGTTACTTCCTTATTCAAAATATATGAAAGATATTGTCACTAACAAAAGAAAAGTTCCTAATGATGCAATATCTACTATTCTTGCTAACTATTCTTTCAGTGGAAAGATTCCTGAGAAGCTCGGTGATCCAGGTATACCCACCATTCCTTGCTCCATAAAGAATAATTATGTCAAAACTGCTTTATGTGATCTTGGAGCGGGAGTGAGTGTTATGCCTCTCTCTCTTTACGAGAGGCTTTGTTTAGAGAAACTAATTCCTACAGATATCTCCCTTCAGATGGCTGACAAGTCAACCGCTGTTCCGATAGGTATTTGTGAGGATGTTCCAGTAGAAGTTGCTAATTGTTTAATTCTTACTGATTTTGTTGTGCTTGACATGCCCGAGGATGGGAGCATGTCCATTATTCTTGGTAGACCTTTTCTTAACACCGCAGGTGCTATTATTGATTGCAACAAAGGGAAGGTTACCTTCCACGTGAATGATAAAGAACACACGGTATATTTTCCAAAGAAGACCGACAGGAGGCATGCCCTCAACTCTATAGAGAATATCGAGACCGTGAAAATTGGAGAATGGGACTGTCCACTACATGTGCCTCACAAATACAAAACTATCATGGTAGGGACAATGTCCATCAAGGTAAAAGTTCAGTGATTACTTCGTAGGAGGTGAGACTTTTTGCTCTATATATCGCTTGTTTGTTGGTAAGACTTGATCAACCTTACTAGTGAACGTGTTTTATATGGATAAAAAGTTGAGCTTGCTATGTTTTCATTTGTTTTTAGTGTTGTCCTACTTGCTGTACCAAGTATCTATGTTTTTGAAGCTTCACAATACTACTAACTGCTTCAAGTTTTCAGAGAGTTTCGCAGCTTTTTGAACTTCGAAAAAATTTCAACAGTGAAGTTTTCAGAAAAATTCCAGAAAAATTATATTAAAAATTTCCACAACGGGAGAGACCCGGAAAGTCCTGGGGCCAGCCAGGGGGGGCCACCAGTGGCCCAGGCGGCCAGCTGGCGCGGCCCAGCCCCTGGCCGCGCCCACAGGGCGCCTGGGGCCCACGGGACCCCCCTCCAGGTACTTCTTCTTCCCTCCTCTCTCTCTTTTTCCAGAAACCCGAGTTCTGGTCTTGTTCTTGCTGTTCTTGCTGTTCTTGGAGGCGATTCTTCGATCTCTCTCTACAGCCCATCATTTGAGCTGAAATTTTGAGAAAATACTCCCTGGTATGTGACTCCTCCACCCCTCCAATTAGATTTTTGATTGGTGGCCTCATTTGTGAGTATTTAGTAGTTCTTGATGCTGTAGAGATGAGCTTGCATGCATGTGTAGAAAGTTATTTTCCAAGTTTTGATGCAAGTTTATGCCTTGGGAAAGTGAGTTGAGTAGTTTGCCTTAGCTCACTTCGTTTTAATCCTGGTTTTTGTAAATTGTAAAAAAATTCAGAAATGAGTTTGTTAGGAAGGGCAAAAGGATGGCTTGAGAAGAGGAGGCCCGCACACTCCGATCGAGTCACTAGAGCCGCAGCTTCACCATCGACTGCTAGGGTGAGCTATAATGAGGATCATGTGCCCTTGGAGTTGTTGGAAGACACAAGTCCAGCACGTGCGATGACATTTCCATGTGATGAATTCATGAAAGCTGCGGGAATCAAGGATGAGTGTTATAATCTTTGTGCTAATGCAGGTTTGACACGACTCGTCACGAGCCGTGTTACTCAGTATCAGAAACTCACCTCCGGTTTCATTAACAGTTTTAGATATAATCCTGATTCAGGTGCTATTGAGTTTAAAATTTATAATGATCTTATCACCATGACTCTGGGAAATTTTTGTGAAGTAATAGGTGTGCCAAACGTTGGGAGGACGGCAAGGATGGCCACTCAGCCCTCCGAGCTGAAAACCGTCATCAACTCTCTCTACAGCATGGGTACGAGGGATATTCATCGGTCGAAGATCTCCAGCATCTTGTTTCCTCACCTCGGGTATTTTGCATATTATATTGCTAGAGGGGTGTTAGCTCGTGACAACACGAGCAGCATTTCTACTCCGGATATTGCTATCCTGGCAGCAGCCCTCTCAGGGAGGTCTGATTATAATCTTGGTACCTTGATTGCTCGACGCCTTGCTATGAACGGTAACAAGGGGGACTTATATGGTGGCATTTATGCCACACTTATCTTAGAGCATCTTGGAGGCACCCCACACCCTGATGATACTCCTTTTACTTATTTAAGCTTTGATATTGCTGCTATGAAAAGGCATAAGTTTGTTACCATGGGTTCTGAGCTTGATAACCTTGTTTATATCTTGCGTTTCGGAACTACCGCGGAACGCGAGATCCGTCTACCTGCACCTCTTTTGTTTGTTTTTTCTCGCAGGAACGGATGGTCCTTTGATGTTGTCCAGTTCGATGAGTTCATGGTCCAACATCAGTTCCATAACCCCATGGAGGGGGTTGTGCCCGACGAGGAGAGGCACGGTGAGATACCACATTTTCAGGAAGAGACCGCCACCGAGTTTGGTGAAGGGTCTTCCTCTGTTTGGTGCTCGGAACCTTCCTCGTGGGAGACTCCGAGGAGTTCGGTGTACGCGCCATCATCCTTCTACGACCCTTGGTCTCACCACCATACCCCTGGAGCAGGAGGCTCCTGGGGGCAGTAGCTGCTAACGAACTTAGGCCAAAAGCCTAAGCTTGGGGGAGTACGTGTCCTTCTCACTTTTCCATTGTATTATCCGTTTTATTCGCTTTGATCTTTTCGAAGTTTTTGCCCGTTCTTCTTTACTTCTTTCTTTGCAAAAACAACAAAAAGATTTTCACTTTCTTTTGCTTTTATTCAACCTTTGAAAAAACCAAAAAGATTTCCTTTTTCTCTTTAGTTGCTTTGTTTTAGAGATCAGCTCGAGTCCGTGATGGCATTTGATTATATTTCCTACGTTCGATCGTGCAAGTGACAAGCAGTAATGACGAAGATCGACTGAAAGGAAGCAACAAGGAAGACCGGTATGAACTCTTATTGTTTCTACTTTTGTACATATGCCTGTACTTATGATCTAGAGACCAGCTTGTAGCGACATAGTGCTATGTTTACAATGCTCTTCCAGTGGTTCATGCTTTCCTTGTGGCTAGTCTCGAATAACTAGAGTATATAATATGTTATTGAAATGATCTACATGCATTGCACTGTTCATAGTCTGGTATACTAAGGTGGTATTTCCCTTTAGAGAATTTTTGGATTGACTTGGCACATGCTTACACATGTTTAAGACTAAAAAGTATACTTTGCCTTGATGGTCTTTGAGTTTTAGAATAGTTATATCACTTTCATGCCCGATTCAATGTTACTTTGTCGCTCTGCATGATTATGACCGTTATTGCTCTCTAGTTGGTCGCTTCCCAGTCTTTTGCTAAACCTACACCTGTACTAAGCGGACTGACTGCTTGTGCATCCAAACCCTTTAAACCTGTTATGCCATACGAGTCCATCATACCTTCCTATACATGGTATTTGCTTGCCATTCCTAACGAAGACTTTCATGTACCATCTCGAAATTATTCAAAAGCATTTCCCTTTTTGTGCCTATGTTTTAGCTCATGAGGAAGTAGTAGTTAATTCATGATCTCTTTAAGTTGGACAAGTTTCACCCCTGGATTGCATGTATAATGTGCGAACCCCTAATATGAAAAGGAACTGGCATTGAGTGCGCCCGGCTCAAAAAGATAATATAACAAACAAACCCTCCTTCACGCTTTGTTCATGAGAAATCAGAAAACTTTGGCAGTGATAAACAAAGGAGATTAAGAGGATGTGATCGTCCTCATGTGGGAGCCGTTCCTCGAGACTTGTCTAGCTTAAAAAGTGATTGAGTTATCTGCTAGCATTCGTTGACGAAATATGCACCTCTCAAAACATATTTACTTCTGTTTTTAAAACCAAGAGCTCTGGTACATGTTTAGTTTTTATTTCCGATCACGGGTTTTCAACTTTGCCAATAAAAGCCACGGTTCGAGAGTCTCACCTTCTTTCTTCAAAGCACTAACTAGGAGAGCATAATTGTCATTCTGAGTGTAATGTGCATTGTCCCAAAGTATTACATTGTCTTCTGCATACTTGTGATATGATTTATTCTGAAATTCTTAGTTCTAGTCTCCTTTAAAACTTTGGAGGAGTCTCTGCATTTATGTTTTGCTTCACTCATGGAGGCTAGCGAGATACCATCTTAATATGCTCAAGCTATGTGCAATGTGATCTTGTCTTGATTTTCAGTAATATATTGTTTGCTCTTAATTATTTGTGACTGGTCACTTGAAAGAAGGATTGCTCCTTGCATTGTTCTCATAAGTACTGTTTTAATACTTGCTGAACTCTTTTCGTAGTACATGCTTATATACATCTAATGAAGCAAAAGAGTTTGTCAAAGTTTTCTTTGTCGCGTCCAGTTCGTTGAACTGAATTGCTTGAGGACAAGCAATATGCTAAGCTTGGGGGAGTTGATACGTCTCAAACGTATCTACTTTTCCAAACACTTTTGATATTGTTTTGACCTCATTCTTGCATGATTTGGACTAAACTAACCCGGACTGACGCTGTTTTCAGCAGAGCTGCCTGTATGGTTTATTTGTGTGCAGGAAAACGGATTTTTAAGTATCTCAGAAAAATCCACGAAAATTCACAGAAAATCCACGCACCCGAAGGAACCAAGTACCAGAAGTGGGGCCAGAGGGGGCCAGGGGGTGCCCAGGCGCCCTATAGGCGCCCCCCCTGGGCCGCGCCGGGGGGGCGCCTGGGTGGGGCCCACACCCCCTGGTGCCCTACTTTAGCCCGTATTTTTCCTCCCGACGCAGAAACCCCAGATCGGAAGTTCTTTCGCTGTTTTTCGTCGCGGAGCCGCCGCCACCCTCTGTTCTTCTTCGGGAGGGCTAATCTGGAGGCTGATTTGGCCTCCGGAGAGGGGAGATCGTCGCCATCATCATCATCATCACCACTCCATCATCCCTCCATGACTTCCCCCTTCATGTGTGAGTAATTCCCCTGCTGTAGGCGAAGGGGATGGTAGGGATTGGATGAGTTAGATCATGTAATAGTTCGTCAGATTGTTGGGGGCATGTTGCCTATCATCTACTATGGTGTTTATCATCTTTGCTACAACTTGTTATTCTTAATGCTTGACACTTAGGGCCCGAGTGTCATGATTTCAGATCTGAACCATATGTGTTTGCATGAATATATTTGTGTTCTTGATCCTATCTATAAGTTGTATGCACCTGTTACGGTTCGGAACCGGCGATCCCAAAAGTGACAGCTTGAGACACCAAAGGGGATGGTCCGTAGTTTGAGGATTACATGTATCCATTGAGTTCATTGCTTTGTTCCGGTGCTCTTTGACAGGAGCACCTTAATATCCATTTGTTCCTTTTGGCCCCGTTCGTAGCGGGATGGTAGGACAAAAGATGTTGTGCAAGTTCTTATTGCAAGCACGTACAACTACCTACGGGATACATGCCTAATGTTTGATATTTGCCTAGATGATCATTACTTTTCCGTGTGCCGTGCCTCAAGTTAGAATCTATCTCATCCATGCAGCGCCCAACCATCCATCTCCCTAGCCTACAGTATTTTAAACCTTGCTTGTCACTAGTTGCTACTTTTGCCATTTACTACTGCTATTCACTTTTGCTGTTTACTTTTACTATTACTATCATCACTATCATATCACTGTTACCACTTATCTTTTGTTGCAAGTAAGTATATTTCAGGTGCGGTTGAATTGACAACTCAATTGTTAAAGCTTATAAATACCCTTTGGCTCCCCGTGTGTCGAATCAATAAATTGGGTTATTCTTACCCGCGAAGACTATCTCGATCCCTTACGATCAAGGGTTATCACTGGGTAGGTAGGATCCTAGGATCATCAACTCTTGTACACTGTTTTAACTGGTTCAGGATTTGTACATGCATGTGTACACCCGCAAACCCACGTGTACATGTTGTCTTTTACAGGCTTATTTCAGGTTGTGGTTATTTGTCCTAAAATATGCAAGGGTATGTTTTTTTTCTGGAAAAATATCCTCGACCACCGAGCTATCCCTGCTATGTCCTGTTGAAGAAGATTTCATATTCGGTGCCTTGTAACTGTTGTCTTTACCCCAAAGCTTTCTATTCTCTATCAATTTTGCCATGCTTCTCTTTGATTATGCTACTCCCCGCACTGACAGTTTGTTGCGTATGTTGCGTGTAGCCTTGTGAATCAAGTTATGCAAACCTATTGCATTTAGCACCATCAAAGCTTGTTACTACAACAGTTGCTTGCTCCAAGTTTCTTGGTCTTGGATTTTATCCTGGTGTGCACAACACTAAGATATTTTTAGATAACAAAGTCAGATACCCTCCAATTTGCACGACCCATTTATCTGAAACTAGTTTCTGAACCATATGCTATCTAGCTATTGGGTGCTAATTCTAGTTACTTTATATGAAGCAAAACTTATCTTGCAGCATCTAATATGCAATTATAATAATATGTGGTATCCTGATTTTTTTAGTTGTATATGTCATTCATGCATGAATTCATTTTCTTATGTATCAGCTCCCTAATCATGTTTTTTTGGGTTGCTATCTTAGGAGAACCTAGGCGTGCTATATATGGGGAAGCAAAGCAGCAGCTCATAACTCTTACGTGCAACTCTAGATGAAGGCACCACGACGACGCACCATGTTGCTCCCTTGGAAGGTCGGCTCCTAAGTAGAACTTTCTCCCAATTTGTTCTTTGCTAGATACCAGTTCCTTGTATTGCTGCTGCATTGACGCAAATTGCAATGTGTAGGGCTTCCGAATCCGTGCCTCGTTATCCGGATGAAGCAAAGAGGGGGCATTGTCCACACAGTGGAGCTGGTTAAGCCTTGAGTGTGGCCTAGAGAAGCAAGGCATCGTCGGGGGATATCTCTCGCTCGTGTCGTGGTAAGAACAGAGCACCAATCTCTGTCGTGCATGTATTGGAATGCCGGAAATGTCAAATACATGTTCGCTCTCGGCGAGGATATTGGATTGTACTTAGTTATGTGATTTAATCATGTTCGTGTTGCTTGTTAAGTGATTATCTTTATGTCCTTGCTACCAGTAGGATGGTGAGTACATGCTTGTTGTATAATTTATCTATTCCAGAATAGTTTGCTTGGTCCTTTATATCTGACTATGTACTGTAGAATCTCTACTTTATGCCAATAGCTGCATGTAGTATTGTGCTACTATCTATGTGATGTTGAACAATATGCTCTTAATATGTTGCTATATTGTCACCAAATGCGGAGTTGATTTCCTTAGACCTACTGTTAAACAAAGGCTTAATTTGTAATTTTTTCCTTAACAATAAGCATAGAATTCTTGACTCTATGTTACATGATTAGCTTAGTGTTGATTCAACAACAGTACTTATCCATCCATTGTCATGTAAGGCATAAAATATAAGTGATATTCACTGGTTCACTATCTTAAAACACCTTTCTAGCTTTGTTTGCTGCTATTGTTATTTTAGAATTACCAGATCCTCTCTGGCTAGGTCTTCCTCACCGGCGACAGCAGGAGCGCATGGCAGACTTCTAAATGGACAAGTACTGGCAACGTCTAGCGTCAACGATGATGCAGACCAGATGTTCTACTGCAGCCCCATCCATAGCATCGACAAGAAGTCAGGTATCTAATCATCCTGATGCTTGATGCATGTATCACACGACACATGCATTAGGAAATATCTCATTCATAGTGTGATGTTTCCGGTAGGTGCTTGTTTCATTTGCTAGTGAATATCTCATTTTTTTTCTAGCTCTGGCAACATATGAGATTCTAGGTCTATACAAATGCCATCTCGTTTACATTTAGAATTGTCTGATGTTAATGATGAGGATATACTAGGAGCATTGCTATCATCTGCAATAATTCGCTTAGTTCAATAAAGTACAACCGACAGAAATATCTACAATTGCAGCTACTCTTATTGCAAATCTACTCCAGGAATAATAGCTACTCTAATGCTAGTCGAGTTTTGTGGAGAAGCAGGGCGAATCAGGCATCGTCTCACTTGTGCCGCTATGGTAAGAATAGAACACCATTCTCACTTGATGTGCATGTATTAGTACAGCAAAGCATTCTTACATGGTGATTGTTAGCGACACAACAATTATCTTGCAACATAGCTTGCCAAATTGCTTGCTTGCTTACTATATAACCTGTGCTGCTAAACATGTTATCCTACTCCATGATGTTGTATCATTTGCAAATACTCCTAGACATCAGCTCCCATTAGCTATAATATGTACCTCTAAAAGAGGAGTATAAAATGGACTAATATGTACTGTATTATGCTTGAGACTTGATCCAAACCGTATTAATTGTTGTCAGTGATGTTATTATCTACTCTAATGGCTGATGAGTCTGTACCTGCCATACCATGTGGAAAGTAAGGAATCTGTACCCGAATACCATGTGTAATTACTGTTATTTTATGCATCGTTTGAACATTTTTTAATGCTATATAGTTTCTCACTCATGATTGATCTGCTACCAGGTGAATGAGGTTTTCAAATGTTGAAGGAGGAGGACAATAGGAACTTCTGTTATGTCTTATCATCTAAATTTCTGTTTTAATTTTCTCTATCGTAGAATAGTTTTGTTTGGCACTTACTGTTCCTGGGATGTAAAGATATGTATTGCTGGAATGAATGGTTGTGATATTATAACATTGCACGTTGCTTTGAAAATGTATCAGAACTGGGCTAGGCCCAAGATAGCTTGTGGTGTGATGTGTTGTAATGTCAATGGCATAATAATAATTGTTGGATTGGATCAATTTTTTCGGAACTAGGCTAGGCCCAAGTTATATTGGACAATTATTTTTGAGGGAAAAACATGAGAGACCCAACAAAGAAATGGCCTAGAAAAATACATGATCAAAAAGAAAATCTGTTGTTAAAAGGGCCACACAAAGAAATTAATAAGGCTGAATTGTTGGGCCAGGCCCATGTAGCTAATAAAAGCACATGAAAAAAATACATTAAATAGGCTGAATTGTTGAGCTCGGCCCATGTAAAACATCGAATTGGACCGGGCTGATTCTTATCCACGTCAGCTTGCCACGTTGGATCCTACGTGACCCGGGGAGACTACTAGTGACCAAAAATTTGGTCGTAGAACCAACGACCTTTTACATATCACAAAGAAGGTCGTTAATTTCCATTAACGACCGTCAGCTTTTGACCATCTATTTTTGGTCACAAAAAGGTCGCAAATGAAAAACAATGACCTTTCAGAGACCAATAGTGATGGTCGCAAGTTAACATATTTTTTGTAGTGGGACCGAACACGCAAAAGCCCGACGGGCCTCGGGCCTCGGGCCGGGCCCCTTCAGGAAAACGTGATTTTGACGGGCCCGGGCCCGGCCAACGGGCTGAATACCTAGGCCCGAGCCCGGCCCGGGTGCAGCGTCGGGCCGGGCCGGGTCGGGCTTTTTCGGGCCGGGCCGGGCTGCCCATGGCCAAGTCTAGGGGACACATACTCCCGTAAGCCCCTTCCGTGCAATTCTGTCCATAAGTCTAGGATTTTCGTTGATCGATGGAAATATTGGGCCAATGGGCCAACTCGGGTGTGGTGGAGAGAACGAGGACGTGGGCTACTCCTTGTTTTAGGAGAGCTCCTCCTTAGCCCCTTAAGCGCCAGCTAGCGAACCCAGCGCCTACTGCGTCGCTTGCATGGGCCTGGCCCAGCAGTGCACGCTGGCTCCCGCTCGCTCGCTAGCCGCCTAGCAGTGCGCTGGCTCCCGCTCGCTTGTTTTTTTTCTCTCCCCAAAAGCTACTACATTATGTCATGAATTTCTTAGTAAAAAAACGACCGGGTTGCTACAGTACATACTCTTGTTCTTAGGAAAAAAAGTTCATGGAATTTCAAAATAATTCATCGAATTTAAAAAAGTTCATCAAATTTGTATAAAGTTCATCGAATTTGAAAAAAAGTTCATCAAATTTGAAAAAAAAAATTGATGGAATTTCTAAATAATTCATCGAATTAGAAAAAAGTTCATCGAATTTGACAAAAGGTCATCGAGTACAAAAAAAAGTTCATCGAATTGAAAAAAAGTTCATTGAATTAAAAAAAGTTCATCCATTTGCAGAAAAAAACATGAAGAAAGAAAATTTCTCGAATTTTTGGAAAAAAAATGAAACTGAAAGAAGAAAGGATAAAAACGACGTGACTTGTCGCAGTAGGTTGGGTGGCACGGTTGTTGTCGCGGTATCCCTCGTTGCATGAGGTCGATGGTTCGATTCTCCCTCGGGCGATCCTTTTTGTGGTATTAAAACATAGGACGAAAGGTGAGATGGGCCGGCCCGTTAGTAGGGAAGAAAGGAAGGAGGGGGTGTGCGCCCATTAGCGGAAAAATAGCTGTATCTGGCGCATGAAGGAAATGCCTTGTTTTAGGCTGAAATGCTTGGGTTTTTTTTATGCATGGTAATACGTGTCTCATTCATATCATAAAGAACAAAGTACAAATCACGTAAAGACCGACATGACAAAACTGGAAAGATAGCAGAACATCTTTGAGCTTGACACCAACGCTCGTCAACTGCCTTCGGCACCGCCACAGCAGCCACCGAAGAAAAGAATGACGAATCACCACCTCACCCGAGCTCGACGCGGCTCCATCGCTGATATGCAGCTTTGCGGACCTCCAATGTGGCTCACTAAAAGTGAAGCCCTTACCGTTGAACGAATCAGACCGGGGCAACACCCCGGACATGCCATCGAACTCCAGATCTAGCACCCCACCACGACTAAGACGCCGAAGGAGGAAACAATATCTGCCATCCACGAACCACGAGCCCAGCTAATATTCCGCCTTCCAGATGTCGTCGATGCAGACCACAATCTGCATCCGCTCCTGGACTACCTCCCAAGCTCCACGTCGACGCTGGAGCAAACGTCGTCGCAACGGCGGAGCCCGAGGACACAGGTCCACCACGAGGATGCCGCCGCCGCCACACCATCCTTGCTTGAACAGACTGGTTTCCAAATCCATCCCCAACCATAGGGCCGATGGCCTCATCAGGGAAGGATCCGAAGATTCTTTATTCAGCGCCGTCATCGTCGCCACCGAAGCAAAGACGATGAACAACCTAAAAATCTAAACTATGAGGGAGTAAATTGATCCACACGCGTGAATCCGGCGCCCCCCCCCCCTCACCACCGACGACCGAGGTCGCCGGCGGAGGGGAACCGCCGGAGAACGGCGTTGGAAGATCGGCCCTGGCGGCGGCTAGGGTTGCAGCCGCCAGGGACGAGAGGAAAACTGGCGAAGCCCTCAAATGCTTGGTAGTTCGTGTCAATATTCATTTTTCCTGTGTATATACATGGTATATACATAGTTTCGACAAAAATAATGGGTATTCAACTGAATATCCATGAAGCAAATCAACCTGTGGTTGGATGGTTAAAGAGACAGTGGTATTCCCAGCCCACCAGGGTTCAAGTTCTCGTGCTTGAATTATTCCTGGATTTATTTTAGGATTTCCAGCGATGCACTTTCAGTGGGAGGCAGGGACGAAGCTAGAAAAAATCGGCACTTGTGTCAGCCACTAGCCCACTATAGTACTACAGCAGGGCAACAAAAAAATAAATATGCAATGAATCTATGATAAATTTTTGTTATATACAAAGATTGTCATATGGAGTATTGGCTGAGGGAAGTCATAAAACTACTTGTTTATCTATCCGAGGAAAGAAACAAAGTAACAAAATATTACTTTAGAGCTTCATTTGCAACTCTTTAGAAATGATGAACAAACAAAACACATTATATTCACATCAATGGAACCCGATAAAAAAATATTGATAAAAATATCATTAAGGGAAAGCATGAAAGACGCGAGTCACATTTATAACTTCCCGCAATCTTTTATCCTATTATAAAGGGACCAATCACGATATCACTAGTAATGGTAGAAAATATATCTTTCTCCGCATAGCCAATTATGCAATCACTCGCGGCCTCATTTTCTATGCAAACACTTTGGACAATATTCATTGTTGAAAAATATCTCGCCGCTGATGTTATGGCAACTGGCACAATAAGCACCAACTTTACATGTTTAACCAAGTTAGAAGCAGCGAACGAGTTTATTTGGGCTTTATAGTAGCACCAACATTTGATGTAAGTGTCCTTGAACTCCATGTTGCATTTGGTAGTGTTTGTCTGAACAACAATATATCTGTAACTCCAAAATGAATCAACAAAGACAAATACAAAATAAGCAAGGTGAGGAATTTTAACCTGGAACTAACTCATGTGCCTATGACGATTGACGACGGTGTATCGTGCGGTCTGGCGAGAAGTCACTCGGGCACTCACCGTCTATAGATTATTAGATTATTAAAGATTGTGATGCAGCGGCCAACCGCCGATGAGGAGCAGATCAAAATAAATGTGTCGTTGATTCGCCACTTGTGTAATTCCATCAAGAGATGAGAGCGCTATATTCAAATTACTAGAGTAGTACTCCGTCCGTTCTGAAATATTAAGTCTTTCTAGAGATTTAAACAAGTGAATACATACAGAGCAAAATGAGTGAATCTACATTCTGAAATATGTCTACATACATTCGTATGTTGTAGTCCATTTAAAATGTTTTTAAAAACTTATATTTAAGAACAGAGAGAGTATTTCTTTTGCAACGCAGAATTTATGATCGAGGAGGCGATTAGGCAAAGAGACGAACTAGTGTGGCCATGCGTGTACAGCGTACTGCGGCCGTGCCGCGCATAGGAGCAACCGAGCAGCCTGCTGGATGCCCAGATCAAATATGGTGTGGGCTTTGTAGCCTGTGTTGTAGTGCTAAAGGTCTTCTTTTCATTTTTTAGGGAGTTTACGATTGTAGTTGGGCTGGCATTTTGGGCTTGTGAAGCACATGGTCCGTGGGCTGGGGTCAACCGAATTTTTTAGCTGGGGTCAAAGGCAGCTTTTACTAAGCACATTAGTTTAAAAACTGAAACGCACTGGTGTCAATTGACACCAGTGGTTACACAGGATCCTCGTCCCTGGTGGTGGGAGACGTTCCCGTTCCCGTCGATGGCGAGACGTTTACGATGACTTCGTAAATCTTAAGATGATATACCGTCTCAATCTCTCGGAGATGCTCATAGGAGTAAGGTGTGTGTACGTGTTCATAGAGGTGAGTGTATGCGCGTATGTATAATCGCTTGCGTCTGTACTGTATTAAAAAAATACCGAATACCCATGAATTGAAGTGGGCCCGCCCCTGGTGGTCTGGCCGACGCACATCCACCATGTCTGAGCAGACCGTGTTATGTATACTAGTGGATGGGGCGCGCCCGTGGTGCGCCTCCTGAACAGTGCCTCTGCAGTGCCGGGTTGCAAGCGCCCATTCCGCTGTCTTCTTCTTTATTTGCTGCACAGATGCATATATAATTGACAACCTTGTTAATTAATGACAATAAAGCAGGCCAAATCCATTATAGTAATCCAAATTATTAGAGCTAAAAGTAGATTAAATTTGGTGAAGTAGCAGTCAACTATACAGCTGGTTCAAAAGGAAGTGGACGCCAGTTTTGATCATAGCACACACTTTGTAGATATTGTCCAAAACCGGCGTAAGAAGCACACTACGTTGACGCATATACGACTCTGACGGGCTTAAGAATCACACTACGTTGAGTATATATAGGTGTCTATGACGGTCAACAACGATCTGTCTACAGGCAGTGAATGATGAGTTCTCAAAATAAAAGACATTGGAGTTCACCCGACGACGCACTCCACGACGATCTTGTTGAGGAAGAGGTCGTCAGTAAGGCGGTGCTCTCTGAGCCCTTGAAAGTGTAGCGAACAACGGAGCAGCGGCGAGCAGGCCTCCATATCATCGCCCTGGCAAGATTGGGCGGCAAATTCTCAAGCTTCCTCCTGGCCTGCAAAAATATGTTCCTCCCCAAGAAAGAGTTGATGACCTTGTGCTGTTATCAATTCAAATGATAGCTAACCTAAAAAATTAAGAACGATGCATTCCAAATAGCCAGAAGCATGTGCCCAAGTGTGGCAACAACGTGATAGCAATAATAGGAAGTGGAGTGGAGTGTTGTGTCTCCTCCTCCCATCATATTCTCCCAACGCGTCACATAGCATGCCTGAATACACATCAACTTTTGGAACATAGGAAACCTGCAATGCAAAGAACAGAAGTTGCTGCCTAGTTCAGCTACCTACGAATCAAACTTTGTTCCTAGGATGCACAACCTATACAAACCAATAATTTTGTATTCTACAAACTACTGTACCTTGAAGCACAATCAACATGCAGGAGCTACCTTCTAGTAACTCATAGATGGATTATTACTATGTGACAACATGCTATCTTCCTTACATTTACACTCGATCCAAACTAAAAAAATTGAAACAAAGTGCAGTGAGAAACTAATCTAATAGAAAATTTGAATGTTATATAAGCTCTGCTGAAGAGTGGGGATCTGTCTGATGCATTTTATTCACCAAAATACAATAGATGTATTCACCGAAAGACTGCCGTGTTTAAGATTTATAAATCCATAACAGCAACAACTGAAGTGGGTCTTTGAAATTTATACTATAGCACCTTCCTGATAAATACTATTGGAAGTCATATTAGCTGCTTCCTGATAAATACTATTGGAAGTCATATTAGCTACTTCCTGATAAATACTTCCTCTGTAAACTAATGTAACACCTTTTATAGATCTCTAAAGTAGAGATCTATAACAGCGAAATTGCATAGGAGCACTCGGCGACAACGCCCACTCAAATCATACCCACCCACTTGCCTCGGGATCAACCACCACTATATTAGCCTCTCGGTATTGCCTTCACTTATTGCCCCGTATCTCTGCCGTCTCCTATGTAATTATGGCTTTATTCTCAGAGGGTTCTGTACCAGAGCCCAACCACCTGGTACTATGTTCAATGCAGAGCTGCTCTTGCTTGTTGTACCATTCCTTTGCTCAAATGTCGCTTGAAAGTCTGAAGCTGATGATGCTATCGGTGCCGGAAAGATTTTTAGTACTATGTAATTTTTATTTCAATGTAACTAATCTGATTTTTGCCTCAGGATTACCGGTACTACTATGTTTTTTATTTATTTTGAACCACCTAGTCGTCACAGGATCGTGTTAGGCTCATGATTATCAGTACTATGTAATTCCAAGAGCATGCTCTTTATGGTTAATCTTAAAAAAAGATGTACTCATCCGTCCACTAATCCAATAAGGAATTATGCACCAGCATTTAATAAACACAAGTTACACTATAGTTTGATTCTCATAATGCATGGTACATTTTTTCTTTCTACCGCACTATATATTTTTTCCCACAGAACACATTTTCACCCACTAGCCATTTACTCCATCCACAGTTACACGCATCAGTCAATGACGCGTCAAAAAGTCGCTTCTCATGTCAGCATTCAATGGCTGCATATGGAGCTTTTTCTCTTGGGGGAGGACATATCCAGTGCTCTTAACACTTTCATGCTCCCATGCTCCAATGTCTAAAATGATAATTTTAAATGTTTCATAAAATTCAGAAAAAAATGGCAGTTGTTCACAAGACATGTGTTTAGATCATCTAAAAATTTCAAATCCAAAATCGAAATATACAATGAGAAATGAAAAAGAGAAATCTTCAATGTAATAGGGCCATTTTAGCTTTTGTCTTCTTGTGAGACTATTCATGTTCAATTTTTCTCTTTGTTTCTCAATGTATATTTCGCGTTTGGATCTGAAATTTTCAGAGGATGTAGACTTATGTCTTGTGGACATTCACAATTTTTTTTAGAATTTTTTGAAACACTTATAATTATTATTTAAAAATTGGAGCATGGGAGCATGTAGTTGTTGGGAGCACAGGATATTTACCCCTACGAGTAGCTGATCTAGTCATGCATGTTGCTTGAGAAACAATGCTGCCAGGTTCGGGCCTAATTTATTGTCGGCAAACAGGTATGCACTGTGCCAGTCGACGTTGGACGGGTGTATTAAACAACAACAATTCATTTCATCTAGTTGTGCACCGATCCCTATACAACAGAGCTGCGGGTGAGATTCCAGTGAGTGTCGTCGCCGAGTGCTCCTAGTCCGCGTCCTCTATAACAGGTCTTATATTAGTACCACAGTGAACATCCACATTTCCATCATATTCAACAATAATAGGCATGCATAGGCAACAGTTCCAGAGTTCAAAAGATAAACATATTTGCACTCATATTCACACTTTTGGCAATGGATCTTTGAATTAACCACAAGAAAACAAAACTGAACGATGAGTGATTCAGAGAAGCAGTTTTCTGTGAACTCCTACTTCTGAATTGTGGACACTACAAGTTGTACAACGAACAGACTGAATGAGATGCATGTATACCAGCGAGGAGGGCGAGGTGGAGATTGAGGCGGGCTATGGAGAAGCCCTAGAATCCAACGTGGCCGTCGGCGGACTTGAAGTTGTAGGTGGCGGCAAGGGAGTGCGGCTGCATATACCAAAGGCTTTGTATCTGCAAAGTACCCAACAAAGGTACAAGTCATTAAATCAATGAACTAACGCCCCCTAATGTAACTAAACAATTGAATTGCAAATACTCCCTCCCTTCCAAATTACTCGTCGTGGTTTTTGAACTAAAACCACGACGAGTAATTTGGAACGAAGGGAGTAGATAATTAGCAAATACTACTTCTAGTTGAGTTTAGCTTATATATCCAAGAGATATAAGTAGCGTGCTATAACAAAAAATCCTGGAAAATGAAAAGACAGCTGTAAAAATGAGAGGATATGTTATTCAATACCTTGTATGGTGTATGTGTGACTTAAATGTGTGTTGACAACCATCAAAAGAAGTAAGGTTACCACTGCCTAACGTATATCTGATTAATGCCAAGCAAGCTATGACAGTGACACCTAGAACAGATAAGAAGCAGATCACCATTATGAAAGAAAGACCACTAAGACATAGCAGCATCATGATATTGCTTCTCTCCATCGGCTCTGGATCAGATACCTGCAGCATAAAAGTACTAAGAAAATGATGGCATAAGAAGAATACCCAGCAATAGAAAAGCAAACTAATTATAGTCGACTGTATCTACTTCGTTAGTTTAATGTTGATCCTTGGTTAAATTGATGTACTTAACAATTAAGAACATAGGCATCTGATTTTTGTACAATTTAATTATTCTGTTGTACACAACTTGGGCTTGCCTGCTGAGACAAAGAAACTTCCAATAAATTTATCTGTACTAATTGACTCCATGATACTAACTGTATGCTATTGTAGTTGATATCTATGTTATACATACATGTTTAGTAGATCCGCACGGTGAGTAGATAAAGTTTGGTTTGTATTTCTTTACTTTAAGCAGAAAATATGGCCTTGCGTACATGTATTTCCATTCTCATACAGTGGGATATATTAAAAGGAACAATCATGTGTATGCTCTAATATCTTATGCAGAGTGAACTGGAGCACCTCTTCTAATTTTAGTTGTAACTTGTAAGTACGCAAGTCGTTTTCGAGCAGGACATATTTTCTTCAGTCTACCTATCTTTTTTTAGGACTAAAAACTATGGTTTTGTTTACTTTCATATAACCTACACTCATAGACATAATGCTAACTGAATACACCATACCTGATACAGAAACCTCTTCTGAAGTTGTTGGGAAAGCAAAAGAGGGCCCAGATGCAAAGTCAAGCTAATCCATGTCAAACCGCAGTAAATAATGCATAAGCGAAACAGTATTCAAAGAAAATCCAGTGAACTTACATCCTTAGCTCGGTTGGATCTTGCTTTGGTATGCTCTTGCTCTAACAGGAGCAATGCTAACTTCCAATCAACAAGAGGAGCAAAACTGGATAAAAATATAATTCACCGCAATAGTAAAGAAGTACAGAGTCAGAGAAAAAATTGAATGCACGGTTGAACATCCTACCCTCTAACAGTAATAAAAATCCCCAATTGAAACCTTTCCCTTTCGAAGCTAAACGACATTCAAGGCGATGCTTCCAGTAGCACAGAATCATGGGCAGTAGATACTCCCTCCGTCCGAAAATACTTGTCATCAAAATGAATAAAACGGGATGTATCCAGATGTATTATAGTTTTAGATACATTCCTTTTTGTCCATTTTTATGACAAGTATTTTCAGACGGAGGGAGTACTAATTAAGGATCAAATATCAAACATGAAAGAAAGTATAATTCTAAAAGAAAATTGGCACATAACATCATCAAAGCTCTGTAGGATTTGGCATGTAAGCAACACAAAGTTGAGATAACACGAAGTGATTTTAACCAAGGTAGACACTTCAGAGCAATAACATTAGGAAAGCCAAGCTATGGTTATTCCAGTGGAGAACACAAAAAGCACCAAACAAAATATTAGCATAGCACGTGGGCTCAAAAATCAAGCAACATCTTCCAAGAACATTTATGCATCCTCTACATCGATGATGGTTAAACACCAATAAAACAAAGCCTTTCTGCAAGGTAAGTGGTATAAGCATTAGAGTCAAGTTCATCAACAAATCTATAAGCTCAAGCGTAGAACAAATTCTAGAAAAGCGTAACAACAGCCTGGTTGTCAGAAATTAACTATAGTTAAAACCCACTAAACATGGTTGGATATAAATTAGAAAAAACTTGTTTGCTTATAATAAATTATAGCATGGTTAAGAAGTTCACTTATCTTTAATATCTGTCATCTCTACCACATCAAGGCTTCTATGTCTGAATAGTGCATATACGATATTTTTTCAGAGAGTTTATGTTCTGGTTCCCTAATTTTCTGATGCTCCACCCACTGTGAATCTCAAGACTCGTACTAAAGCTATCAAACCTGATAGGGGCTTACCAGGGGATAATCAGGCAATGTCTTCAATTCTCTTGGTAGCATGAACATTCTTTGAATACAACGTCTGTTTTGGGTGCTTGCATCGTGGCTCCACCCCCTATGGCTTACACCACCAATTGAGTTTCTAGGTGACTTCTTTAGACTTTGAGTCTTGGATGGATTTTTTCTTGAACCGTAAAGAGCTTCCTGCTCAGCCTTGAGTTCATCCTGGAGCTTCTTCTGATCCTGCAGTTATGCACATTTGAGGAATTCAAACTTTTGACAGAAATGTAAAAAAGATGCCGTAAGGAATTTAGATAGTAAAATGCAACTGCACAGTACCCTTTGTCTTTTCTCTCATGTTCTTTGTCCTGCCAAACGATCATGTATTCATCAAACATTGAGAGAAGGAGTACCTGCAAAATAGTTCATGAAAAAACCTCAAGGAAGAAAGAAACACAAACACCATTTAGAAATGAAGTATCAGAAAATAGACGTACGCCATCATATCATGTGAACTCTTCCTCTTTCATTCTCCGAAGCTATGATTTTCGTGGTCAAAACATCTACCATTCCTGCCCAAGATGAAGAAAATATAAATCACATGAAGTGGTAACAAAAAATAAGCAGTACATCATCTCAAACCTAGGAGTACCCAGAATCTTGTCAACCAAAATCCGATCTTTCTCAGCCCTCTTGAACATAAGATGAGCCCCACTCCCAGCATTGTAACGATTGTCATCCTAAATATTCCTGGTAAAGGGAACAAACAATATTCACAAAAAAAAGGAGCAACAATTATCCGAAAAACCAACATGTGAAGCGCAACAGAATATAAAATTGGCCAGCATGCATTCATACTTTGTTGTAATCTTCCAGCCAACAACGAGCTAAATCATGTAAACCTGACTCCCCTAATCAATACCTCGAGGAAATCACAACAACACCCTTTGATGCAACACTCACTTAGAACCTTCAGGTGACATGAAAATTCAAGCCAACAATGTATCCAGCACTTGACGCACCAAAACTGCAACTATGACTACTGGTAAATGAGCATCTCGCCACGCGAGCTACAATTTTTTCCCCAAGAACATGGTTGCCCACTGCCCCGTGGACGCCACGAGGATTTTGACATGCCACCCACACCGTTCAGCCTGCCATTGGGTGCTGCCGAGACCTGCACCGTGATCCAAATTCAAACAATAGAACGTCACCACAGCGGCACAGCCAAAAGGTACAACCTACAGAGAGATGCGGGTCATACCTTCTTCTGCGCCCGGTCATGACGCCACGCCCGCAAATTCCCCAGGCGCCCACAAGCGCCGTGTCGGCCCTGGTCCACTGCTTCTGCATATAGTCTGCCACCCCCGCACCTTCCTCGAGCGCGACCCTGCTGGTGCCGATGTTGGTAGCGCTGGAGTCGGGCTCGCCGCCGATCCACCCGTGCGTGCGAACGGTGATCCCCACCTCGTCCCTGTCCTTCGCCTCGTATCGCAGCGCCTCGTCGACCCGGACGCCCCCTTCCCACTGGCCGCTGCCACCATGTTCTCCTACTCCCGTCGGAGGAGCGGGCGCTAGAGGAGCTGGATGCGGCGATGGGGCGGCAGCGGCGGCAACCCAGGAACCCACCCGGGGAAGAGAAAACGAGGATAGAGGGGAGGCGTGATGCAATATTTTATCTCTATCTCTACTACTATTAAACAATCGAGTTGTGGCAGAAACATTACATCTCAGCCATACGCCCGTCATCTCTCAATGGTCCGGATTGCCCCAATGTTGTATCACATCATTTACCATAATCAATTAGCAATAATTATCATGATCTACGCTATCATAATTACACAATAATTACGACGATCTTGCTCCAACCTGGGCCTATTTTAATTATATCAATTAGCAAGACTTACCATGATCTATGTCATCATATTTATTTATTTTAAACTCAGCCTTGTGTGATGCGTACATAGAAGGAAAATATCAGTTAGCAATAATTACTATGATCTACGCCATCATGTCTTCTTTATTTAAACTTAGCCTTATGTACTGCGTACATATCTTTACTTCTTTATTACTATTAAACAAGCAAACATATTCATCGCTAAGTGCACCCAGCCTAACCTCCACATAACATTATGGAGAAATTACAGCCCCACGATCAGACCATCATAATTGGATCTAACCATTAAGATAATCATTAATCCATGTTAAAAGTACATCTAGCTATTCTAGGGAGCGGACGAAAACTCTGTCGTGCGCCTCCGCACTTATCCCGCAACCGCAATGTAACAATCGATCCCAGAAAAAAAGCCCCTACAATGACGCAACCTCCAATCCTCTGCCGAACTGCCCCCGCGACACCCTCCCAGGCGCTCTCGTCGGCGCGCTCTTCGCCGAACCGGCCTGGAGCGGCGTGCGCCGAAAGCCTGAGCCGGGAAGGAGTGCGACCACCATCGGGAGACAAGGGGAGGCGCAGTCGTGCTCTCTTTGGTCACCGGCGCGGCCACCAGAGGGGAGAGGGCCAGGGGAAGCGGCCGCTTAGGACTCTGTAGTGGGATGCAGCGACCGACGGGCAGTGGCGCACAGCAGGGAAGGCACCGGCCGGATCCGCGGGCCGGCGAGGCCTGATTACCACGCGGGGCCCGTGGTGGTTAGATCAGGGCCACACATGGCAGAAGGCACAGAGCGGCGTGCCGGCTTGTCGTGGAGCACAACACCGTGCGGGTGAGCGGCAGGATCCGGTTGAGGTATACGGGCGCTGCCGTCGAGGTCTAAGCTGGAACCTCCTCCGTCGAGGACTCCGGGAACTGCCACCATTGAGGACGACATGCTGCCACCGAGGTTGTCATGGCCGCATCTGCCCACTGTCAGTCTCCCGTCTCATACAGGTGCACGACTCCTGCGACTTGGTATTTGAAATTCATGTCCCAATCTTCCGTGCTATGTGCATCATACAAAATGCAGACTCACTATCAGTGGAATCAAACTCAGCATCCATTTTCCTAGATTGACGCGGGGAACATAGATTTTGCCTTTGCGCCAACGCCGTCTTGATTTGTGCATAAACAGAGAAGTTGTAAAAATATAAGATTTCTCTTTTTTGTTTCTCTCAAACGACACATCATATGAACTTCAAACTTTGCAGATGAAACAAACATTAGAACATCAATGTGTGAAAAAACTTTCAGATTTTTTGATCCGATATAAATATAGAAAATGTCATTTTCTTTGACTAAAAATATTATTTTAAGTATTTAAAATGCGTGAAAAAATCCGAAAGTATTTTTCCCACATTGATGTTCTAATGTTTGTTCGGTCTGCAAAGTTTGAAGTTCATATGTTGTCTCGTTTGAGAGAAACAAAAAAGACAAATGCATTCGCACGGATCGCGATGTAGAATTGGATGGTGAAGATAAGGGGTACCACGTAGCCTGAGCTACAAAGAAACTTTGTGAAAAATATAAGATTCCATTCAGTTTAACTTTACCCAAATTATAAACTATTATTGTCAGTTTGTCACTGAAATTTACCTTAAGTGATTCGCATACAGTGCTATAAGGTCCACATACACTTTTCCATCTCAAATTATCATCATTATTCCTCTTGTCTTGAGGAATAGGATATCCCACTGAGCACTGATTGTTTCTCTTGCAGCCCCCAGTGATCTGAGCACGAAGCATGAGATGTACAGGTCTGTGAGTGCACAGTTGATTTGCTTGCTTGTTGTGTACTGGATGTGCTCAACGAAATATGTAGAACCTTCCTATCCCTAGCGATGTAGGAATCATGAATGGTGGACCCTGTCAGGTATACAATTTTTCTAAATCTAGGCAACCAAATTTCATTTCAACTGCTTACTTTCTTTGTATCCTCTTCTCTTGCCCAGTGATTCAGAGTAAAGTGTCAGAGCGAGATGATTCTAGCGTTTTTCTGTTTTATGAAAACTTTTAGTTTACTCGTAGCCTTCAACAAAGGCGGGCCTTCTTACTGCTTCTGTGAATTTGTGTTGTCAACATGTTCCTTAGATACTAACAGAACATTTGGTTTCTAAATTGTGCAGACAAGCACACAAACTATAGCCTGTATTTAGATGACGTTTTCTCGAGGATCACATCTTCCCGGCTAACCCGATAGTGACTAACACCTCCGTCAGATCGATCGCTATTTTGATATGTAAACGCTCCCCGATGATGGTTTTATTCCTTCATCCATTGTTGTTGATCAAGCCGTCTCTTATTAGATCTGATGGGTGCCCTGATGAATTTTTGTGACAGTTTTACATGATTCATGTGTGCAGATAAGCAAGCACAGACGCCATGGTTCAGGCATCTGTTACCAAAAAAAATCCACAACCGGATGAGCAGAGGAGCTGCATATTCAGTGTGTATGTGATATACTGCCATAATTCTAGAGCATTCATATAGGTACACTTATTGCGGCCATGTGCAGAGTAGCAGGCAATGCAATCGCTGGTTTGTGATGCTATGTCCCCACCGTGTTTTCACTTTCATCCAAGTAGAGATTCAAAATCAAAACCTTGTCATTCTTATTGCCACTGAAATTTCAAATTCCTCCCTCATTCATGTATGATATTTGTAGGTTAATCATCACTCAACCAGCCTGCTTTTTGTTGTACCTCTTTCTTGACTTCATTCAAAATTATTTGGTGCCCAATTCTATAATTTAACTAATTCTCTAGCACTAATTGTCATTATATTTTTTATTCACTAGAGGTTGAACGGCCATTCTGTTTCGTCTAAAAGCTTTGTTGCCTTGATAGCTTTCATCAGTTTGCATCATTTTTTATTATGACACACTAATCAGCGAACTCTTCTAGGTAGACTGTTTGGGTGATGAAGAGGGATTCAGGGCCTGCTAAGCATGACGGGAGGACTGCAATTGTTAGAAACAAGCGAGGAACATGGTGCTTTTCTTCAACTATAGCTTGCTTGAAGCATATGCACATCCGGACATTACTTGGATTAAGTAAGCAGATGAAGTTGTGATGCTAATACGGACCAAGTCGAGAGAAATATTAGCGGGTTGTCATGCTAGGAATATGCATAAATAATACATACTGAAGTGTAGTTTATCTTTCTCAAGCGATTAATCTTAGATTGAAGTGTAGTTAATTAGATCAGTATTTGAATGAAACAAATATTGAGACAGAATGTGGAAGGGTTGAAGTTCTTTTATATAGTTTTTCTGTGTGAGAAGTGAAAACTAAACCATGTTATTTCCGAAATGGCAAGTTTTCAGAATTTGAGTGCAACTAATTTTTTTACTCATGTTTAGCGCATTGTTATATTTTTGGCGCACACACACTTAATTTAATACTCGTGTGCATTCCATTTAAATTCATACATGTTGATTGTTTGGAAATACACATGTTTATTGAGACGTGTTTAATTAGCATGTACTCCCTCCGTTCCGATTTACTCGTCGTGGTTTTAGTTCAAATTTGAACTAAAACCACGACAAGTAAATCGGAATGGAGGGAGTATATAGCAGGTTGGCTTTGAACTAAAATGATGCCCTCTTGTTCATGCTTATCTATGAATTGAAATGATGTCCTCCTGTAGTACATTGGTCTTTTATATGCTGGTTGTGCAAACATTGCATTAGCTTGTCCTTTTCTACTTTCATTTCACTAAAAATGGAAATATCGCCTGAAATTTTTATGCATGTGCTACCTTCGATCTTCAGTTCCTTAATATATCTTGTTCAGTATGCCTGCAAAAGTTATCATAAACTATAACTATCTAACAAGCATTGCACTATGACATGATGATGTAGCAATTCACAACGTCGTGGCAAGCTTCAGGTCGGCAAGGAGACCAACTAGGCTGCTACCTCTACAATGTCCAAGCCGACTGTTCTCTAACCTATCAAACAAGGAGACTTGGTGCAGCTAGCTGCTGAAAAGGACATGAATGCGGTCCTGTTGACAACAAAGATAAAGAAGCAACAGACCAAGCCTTATGCGTTCCCCATTGGCATGCACAAGGAGTTCCGCTAGATGGACAATGCTGTCCAGAACCAGGACACTAGCAACTACTACATGACTGGCTTGACCTAGCCCACTCTTCCAATACTATCAATTTACCGCAACCTCCAAGTTGCAAGTAAGGTGTCAAGAAAAAGAACAGACAGGTGAATAGTACCTAAGGGCAATGAGGTTATTTTGTGCATGAGTTGATTTGTTCTAAGAGTATGGAGTTGAATATAATGAACGATGCGCTCAACATGCTGGCACAAGTTTTTTCAGTAGGTTCAATATTTGTACCCCATGACTATGTATCCATAACTGTTGGGGCATTCTTCCTTCTCTTTATCTTTAGAGATGAAGGGATGCTTTGCACTCCCTTTGTGCCATGAACTGATTGGGACATTGTTAACCATCTCTATTGCCTCTCTTATGTTAGTGCACTTTTAATTTTTTGTTCATTTTATTTATATATATTCTTTCTAAAACAAATGATGTTTTTTTACATGATAATACGTGCGTTGCATGTGCATACTTACTAGTTATTAGGAGAGAAAGGAAAAAGGGACGGGGCTCGAGAAGGTTTGCTTCGCGAGGAAGCGAAGGCGCCCGACGAATCAATCCTTTTTTTTCTTTCTCTTTTGATCATCTAGCGATACGAAGCGATCTGTTTTTTTTTTCTACTTGTGATGACGTGGCTATCGCTGGGAGGCGCCCTTACCGCGACTACTAATGGTTGGTGTGTATGCCTCCCGTTGTACGCACTCGGAGGAATCGTGGCCGCGGTCATCCACGTGATCAACGCCCATGCCTCCACGATCGGCGGCCGATTTTCGTATTTTGACCCTTTTCCTATACTATTTCGGGATCTGATCCTCGATGTAAAAAAATTCAGGATCTGACCCTATCCTACATACCGTATTGTGGAACCGGTGCGTAGGGGCCAACCTCCTCTGGTTTCGATCCCTTCGGGACCTGTGCGTCGAGGTGGACATCGTCCTGCTCCCCACCACGTCTCCTCCCTCTGGTTTTCGATTTTTTTGGATCGTGGGGCTGTTACTTGGACGTGGAGTTTTCTCCACGACCTACCCGGCCCGCAGTATATAGTCAGGCAGACGTCTACCCTAGCCGGCGCCACAACATACGGTTTCGCACCACCGTTCCAGATCATTGCGCCGCCACACAAGTCTTCTCCATCCCTCCTTCTGGCGTGCACCGCGAGAGGGCACAGCAGGCCTCCGAAACCCCGCCTCTTGTGATCCTATACGGGAGAGGGGCGATCAGGCTTCCGGGGAGCGCACTCGTGCGACTGCTGCCAGCGACGACTTCGCCAATAACGACTTCTTCCCCGACCTCGGCAACCTCATCCTCAACGACATGGACGATAACATCGGCGCCGGCGGTGCTGCTCCCGCTACATCGTACGTGTTTCTATCCTTCATATTCGAGATTGTGGTAGAATTCATGTTTCTAGTATTTGCCCTAGATGTGATCTATTCATCTACTATGCTAATTCGCATGATTAGTTTAATCTATGTTATTGCTGTCATGATTTATTTTCTGCTTATTCGGATTAAATCTCGTAGTAATTTGCTCTTATTTCCAACATCTCCTCCATGGCCTCTCACACGACCACGTTCCTCTGCTCCCCATGGTGAACGCGTTTGTTGTAGTGTGCGTGAGAGGGGATGAGAGCAGAAAGAAGCAGACTTGGTCAAGACGCACACGTGGCGATTTTTTGGCAGGTCAGCTCCTGACAAGGGGGCCCCACCTGTCAGAAACGCTATCAAACTCGGCGCGAGCAATCGGTGCTTTCTGCAAAAAGTTCATTGGAAACGTGATGGCTTTTGCAAAAAAAAAAAAGGGCCCAAGCGATTTTCTGCAAACCTAGGCGTAAATGTGATGGTTTTCTTTCAACTCCATTTGTACATAGTGTTTGCACCTATGCAATTTTGATATGACTATGTGTTCTCGGATTTGATTATTGCCAGCATTATTCTATTGATTCGAAAGCACGATCATGACAATAGTTATCGTCCCCAATACATCAACATACGATCATGACAATAGTTATCGTCCCCAATACATTAACATACGCTCAATGGGAAAAATTGAGTACAAAAAGTAAAAACTACGGCTAAGAAAAAAATGTAATATGTGATGTTACTATGATTCTAAAGATGTGATCCTTATCATCCCAGTACAAAAAGTAAAAACTACGGCTAAGAAAAAAATGTAATATGTGATGTTACTATGATTCTAAAGATGTGATCCTTATCATCCCAAGAATTGTTCTTTACACTGCATTATTCCTAGAAAACGAGTCAACCAATATAGAAGCATCTCCGAAAACTAGTCAATCAATATACACATGATATATTCAGTAAGAGTAATGAGGCAGTTGTTGCTTGTCAGATTCATCAGGTGAAGGAGGACAAAAACATATTGCATGAAGGCCAAGTTAGATAGCAGTATTCAGCATTTGACTTTTGAGATCTGTGATCCTGGATTAGCATATGCAAGATAGGCACTAGTATTCGGAATCCAGGATCACACTTCTATATTACTTCATCCAGAGAAGATAGTTATGTGCCATCAGCTATCTCCGACGAGCATTTTGTTTTTAATCAAGTTCGCGACATAGTCAGCAACCCATAAGGATCCAGCCTCCGTGCAGCAGTAGCCGTGTGTATGACCTTCTTTCTCGATCGACAAGGCAACCTCCGGAGCATGCCTTGAGATCTGTAATTTAACACTCCCAGACAAATTAACATGAGCAAGATATCCATGATACAACATAACAACTCGCATAATCAGAATAACGCCATTGAAACAACGAATGTGATCTATTCACCTCTTCCAAGTGAGTCAGTGGACCCCAGTGGTCATCCACACCGAACAGAAAAGCAATTTGGTCCTGTTTTGCTCTGATGAAATTCCAGTCCGGCTCTTCATGAAGCTGAAGTGCATAGTAACATGGTCAAGAACTATCTGGTATGCAAGTAGAAAACAGGAAGAAACTCTAGTATATTACATTAGTACTGCAAGTACTGCAGTTGTCTTTGCCATGTAATACAGCTGAATGTAGCATTATAATACTCCTATAGTGCTCTTGTGACCCATAATGCAGCTGAATGTAGCATTGTCAACGTTTACCTTTTCGAACTCTGTCTTTGCCATGAAAAGCACATTGCGCATCGTATGGTACTGCACGGTTTGCAGAAAATGAGCACATGTCTCGACATGTTTTCAGATAAGAGAAAAATACAAAACAGATAGCCAACTAAATAGGAAGAAGCTCAGAGCACCTGCAAGAGATGGCTACATCCAGCATCAATGGCTGCTGCAGACCAAGAAGATCCAAGGAACCTTTTCACAATGCTCCTCGTAACTGAAGCCTGGAGTGAGCCGATGAAAGACACTAACAAACTAACCCCTTTACTAAGGAGAGATGACCTGACATGTTCATTTGAGAAGATCAAGTTCAGAGAAACAGTAATATTAATTTGGGAAACTCAAAATTAAGGTACTGAATAACCTCCTATAAGATGATAATTAGTACTAGGAATAGCTATAAACAGCTATATATATTGGTTGTCTTCATAGTTGCCCACTCTAGCATCCTGTATGTGTTGTGTTGCTTGTTTAATAGAACAACAATTTTAGATTTCCTGACATGTTCATTTGAGAAGATCAAGTTCAGAGAAACAGGAATATTCATTTGGGAAACTCAAAATTAAGGTACTGAATAACCTCCTATAAGATGATAATTAGGACTAGGAATAGCTATAGACAGCTATATATATTGGTTGTGTTCCTAGTTGCCCACTCTAGCATCCTGTATGTGTTGTGTTGCTTGTTTAATAGAACAACAATTTTAGATC
>LR738714.1:761881823-761922390 GCA_902687465.1 Secale cereale
GGGGGGGGGGGGGGGGGGGGCGCTGGAGCAGTCGTAGCAGCACAGCCTCATGGTAGCACCTCGGCGCCACCCGCGTGCTGGTCATAGTGTTCGAACAGGACCGGCTGAGCCGGTGGCAGCGTGCCTACTACAACACGCTCCAGAGCAGCAGCTGGCCCGGGCAGGGGGAGCTGTACGAGACCCCTGGCGAGGGCCACGTCTACTTCCTCACCAAGATGAGCACGCCCCAGGCCTAGCAGCGGGTGGAGCAGCACGGTAAGCGGCGGAGCGGGCGCCCGGGAGCAGAGTGGCCATGGCCTCGGGTGCGAGGCTCGTGTACAGGGGAGGCGAGGCAGGGGAGCAGGTGGCAAGACAGCGGAGAGCAGGTGGTGAGACAACGTGAGGCGCGGCCAACCGAAGGGCGGGCGCGGGCCGCGCGGGGCCGGCTGATGGCTTCTCGCCCCTTGTTGGTTACCCCAAGTGGAAGGTTTGAGATGCAGTGTAGCGGAAGTTTTCCCTTGGCAATACCAAGGATCGATTTCCCTGAGACTCCCAGTTTCAACAAGAAGGTGTCAACTGCTAACGGCGCCAGATATTAGCAATCAACGTGGATCTGCACACAGATACAAATAACTTTGCTCCCAACGAGTACAGAGAGGTTGTCAATCCCTCCGGCCTTGTAGTTTACAAAGGATCAAACGCAAGTGATAATAGTGATAGGTATAATTGCAATAGTAAGTAAAAGCGGAAAAGTAAATAGCGGATGTGATCAATGATGGTAATATGGACCGGAGTCTCATGATGTTCACTAGTGATGTCTCTCTCCCAAAAGACGATAAAACTGCTATGTGAGGTAAACGAATTACAGCTGGGCAATTGACAGGACCATGTGCGCAAACCAATGCTGACTAAGTTGCAAGAAAGGTAGAGGTTCAAAGCATGGGCGATGCCGAGGTAAGTAGACCGAAATCCATCTGCATCTACTACTAATCATCCACCTTGAGATATCTATCCAGAACATCTCGCTGGTATTAAGTTGCGAGTCCCACCCATAGTGTAAACTCCAAGCAACAGACAACCGCATTAAAAGAACTTTGCGTAAAGTAAACAATCCTTGCACCCGTGGGCACAAGCACCGTTGTTTTCCCCCTTGTGGCAACAGCACATCCCCTAGACTCATGTTTCTGTCACTCAAGCTAGTCATCAAGGGGCATGAACCCACAATCAAGCATAACGTTCCCTCTTGGAGTCACTACCTACTACTTGGCCAAAGCAATAAATAACAACGGAGAACATGCAAGAATTACTTACGAACATAAATATAAAAGAGGTGAATCCAATATATTACTCAAACACAATCTGAACATAATCTCATAATCCATCGGATCCCAGCAAACTCATCATAGCAACAGCATAAGGATTACATATGTGCCCCGATCATGTAGGGCAGCTCACGAGGACTAATTAGTGAAGCACAAGAACGGGAGGAGAACATCACATAGCTACTGGTCATGGACCCATGGTCCAAGGGAGACTACTCACAACTAATCCGGGAGGCGTCCATGGTGGTGGAGAAGCTCCCGGTGGTGATCCTCCCCTCCGGCAGGGTGCCGAGAAGAGTTCTCCTGGTGCTCCCGATCTTGGAAGCGGCGGCGGCGGCGGCGGAACAGAGATGAGATCGCGAAAAAGGGTTTCCGTCTCGAGGGTTTTGGGAGACGGTCTAAATATATGCCAAAGGGGGGCACCAGACGAGGCTCGGGGGGCCCAGGCGCCCCCCCGGCGCGGCCCAAGGGGGGCGCGCCACCAGGGTGCCTGGAGCCCTGGTGGCCCCTCTCGGCTGTACTTTGGCTACCGGGAACCTTCTGGAACGCTGATTTTTTATATAATTTTTCCGGGATTTTTCTGGCAGTTCTCGTAATGGGAAAAACTGAAATACAAAAACAGCAGAAAACAGAAACTGGCACTGGGGTGCACTGAGTTAATAGGTTAGTCCAAATATGATCAAAAGTGTATGGAAGTGTATAAATATCATAGCAATATCACCCAAAAGAGGCATGGAGCAAGCAGAAATTATAGATACGTTTTGGACGTATCACCGGCCTGCGGGCGTGCGGAGAGGGAGGAGGGCCTCATGCCCGGCCTGAGATCCCCGTGCGTCGTCTCCTGCATCGGTGGCCGAGGCGCCCGCGACGGCTCCTACCAGCTCTTCCTCAAGTTCGCCCCGGGAGGCTCACTAGCGGACCGGGTGGCGAGCAACGGGGGCCTCGATGAGCGTGCCATCCGTGGGTTCGCCGCCGACGTGGCGGCTGGGCTCGCGTACCTTCACGGGGTCGGGATGGTGCACGGGGAAGTCAAGGCGCGCAACTTTGTGATCGGCGCCGATGGCTGTGCCAAGCTCGCCAGAGACCCGCTCGGAGACGCTCGCGCCGTGGGTGCGCGTCGGCGTCATCGTGGTGCTCCCGGCCACGCTCGGCGTGCTTGTGCTACTCGGGCTCGCCCGATGCTGCTGCAGCCGCGACGGCGGCGAGCGAACGATGGTGGCTCCGGGCCACGGCAGCGCGCACATGCCGGTCGGCGCATTCGAGGGTCATCCCCGAACATACTTCCGCGACCTCTGTGCAAAGAAGCCCGTGCTCCCATGGCGGATGTGATCGCATCGGAGTAGAGGGAAAGAGGGGGGATTGAGGATTAGGGAGAGAGGGGGATTAACTCGAGACACACGTCTCAAGAGAGCCACCCACTGGCGCCTCGAAGCATCGCTCGTGCCTGGCTATGGAGAAACTGCCGATTCAGCCGTTCCCAACGGGACAGGCCCAGGGGTGCTTTTACTAGTAGAAAACAGGGCTTTGGTTCGGGCCTGGCCAGCCCATTAGTCCCGGTTCACCCACGAACCGGGACTCGTGGGGGCATACGTCCCGGTTCGTGCGCCCAGGGGGCCGGCCGGGCCTTGTGGGGCATCTGTCCCGGTTGGTCTGGGCCCATTTGTCCCGGTTCCAGGCACGAACCGGGACCAATGGGCCTTGCTCCTGGCCCACACCCATTGGTCCCGGTTCATGACTGGAACCGGGACAAATGGGTGGCCTTTAGACCCGGTTCCAGTAACGAACCGGGACCAATTGTTTGCTTATATATACCCAATCGCCGGCGAGCCCACGCTGCTCTGTTTTTTCTGGCCGGCGATGAGAGAGCTTTGTGTGGTGGTCTAGCTCACCTCCCATATATGCACATGAGGTGTTCGATGAAATGCCCGAGCCACACTAGTTAAGCTTTCTTCTCTCAAAGTTCGAACTCGAAGCTCCATTTTCTCCGAGATTTGGCTAGGTTGAGCGGTCCGTCACGTCCCGTCCCCATCTTCACCGCCGTCGATCGCCCGCGCCGATCTCGTCGCCGGCACCACCTTGGTGAGCTATGCATGTATTTTGAATATAATGTGATGATGAACTTATATTAATTTGATCACTTGTCTATCCATGATGTTCTGTAATGGTTTTTGACACACTTAATTATATATAAATGCAAGCAGATGAACCGGCAATGGATGAACGGTGACAGACGCACCTCCGAGTACATTAATGGCGTGCATAATTTTCTCAAAGTGGCTAAGGCAAACAAGCAGAATGGTTTTATGTGCTGTCCATGCACCATCTGTGGGAATACGAGGTCTTACTCCGACTCGAAAACCCTTCACACCCACCTGCTTTATAAGGGTGTCATGCCACACTATAATGTTTGGGCCAAGCACGGAGAAATAGGGGTTATGATGGAAGACAACGAAGAAGAAGAGGACGATGACAACTATGTGCCCCCGGAATACGGTGGTGCTGCAACGGGGGAAGCTGCTGAAGCTCAAGAGGAAATAGACGATGTTGTGCCCGACGATGATCTCCGCCAGGTCATTATTGATGCAAGGAGACAGTGCGAAAGTGAAAAGGAGAAGCTGAAGTTCGATCGCATGTTGGAGGATTACAAAAAAGGGTTGTACCCCAATTGCGAAGATGGTAACACGAAGCTCGGTACCGTACTGGAATTGCTGCAGTGGAAGGCAGAGAATAGTGTGCCTGACAAAGGATTTGAGAAACTACTCAAAATTTTGAAGAAGAAGCTTCCAAAGGATAACGAATTGCCCGACAGTACGTACGCAACAAAGAAGGTCGTATGCCCTCTAGGGTTGGAGGTGCATAAGATACATGCATGCCCTAATGACTGCATCCTGTACCGTGGTGCGTACGAGCATTTGAACGCATGCCCGATATGCGGTGCCTTGCGGTATAAGATCAGACGAGATGACCCTGGTGATGTTGACGGCGAGCGCCCAAGGAAGAGGGTTCCTGCCAATGTGATGTGGTATTCTCCTATAATACCACGGTTGAAACGTCTGTTCAGAAACAAAGAGCATGCCAAGTTGATGCGATGGCACGCAGAGGACCGTAAGAAAGACGGGAAGTTGAGAGCACCCGCTGACGGGTCGCAATGGAGCAAAATTGAGAGAACATACTGGGAGGAGTTTGCAGGTGACGCAAGGAACGTATGGTTTGGTTTAAGCGCGGATGACATTAATCCTTTTGGGGAGCAGAGCAGCAATCACAGCACCTGGCCCGTGACTCTATGTATCTATAACCTTCCACCTTGGCTGTGCATGAAGCGGAAGTTCATTATGATGTCAATACTCATCCAAGGCCCTAAGCAACCCGGCAACGACATTGATGTGTTCCTAAGGCCATTAGTTGAAGAACTTTTACAGCTGTTGAATGGAAAAGGTGTACGTGCGTGGGATGAGGCCAACCAGGAGGAATTTGACCTACATGCGTTGCTGTTAGTAACCATCAATGATTGGCCTGCTCCCAGTAACCTTTCAGGAGAAACAAACAAGGGATACCACACATGCACGCACTGTTTAGATGACACCCAAAGTATATACCTGCACAGATGCAGGAAGAATGTGTACCTGGGGCATCGTCGATTTCGTCCGACCAATCATCAATGTCGAAAGAAAGGCAAGCATTTCAAAGGCGAGGCAGAACACCGGAAGAAGCTCGCCATGCGTACCGGTGATCAAGTACTTGTCAGTTAAACCTTGGAGGTGCCCCTGCATTTATGTTCTGCTTCACTAAAGGGGGCAAGCGAGGTACCACTTTATCATATTTGCACACCATGCTCATTACAAATCTATTTGATGTTTCAGTATCATATTGTAAAACTTTCACTTCTTTGTGATTTTCTCATGAGGCAACTTAATTACTACAGATTCATTATCTCAGTAAGCTTTTGTCATGTGACTGTGAAAAGTTCTTATATGGTTAATAGAATGTCACCACAGAAATTATGCTTGTTATCATTTACCTACTCGAGGACGAGCAGGAATTAAGCTTGGGGATGTTGATACGTCCAAAACGTATCTATAATTTCTGCTTGCTCCATGCCTCTTTTGTGTGATATTGCTATGATATTTATGCACTTCCATACACTTTTGATCATATTTGGACTAACCTATCAACTCAGTGCACCCCAGTGCCAGTTTCTGTTTTCTGCTGTTTTTGTATTTCAGGTTTTCCCATTACGTAAACTGCCAGAAATATTCCGGGAAAAATATATAAAAAATCAGCGTTCCGGAAGCTTCCATGCGGCCAAAGTAGGGCCGGAGGGGGGGCACCAGGGCTCCAGGCGGCCAGAGGGCGCGCCCCCCCTCCTGGCCGCGCCGCCAGGGCGCATGGGCCCCCCAGGCCTCCTTTGACGCCCTCCTTTGGCATATATTTACACCGCGTCCCGAAACCCTCGAGGACGGAACCCTTTTTCGCGATCTCATCTCTGTTCCGCCGCCGCCGTGCTTCCAAGATCGGGAGCACCAGGAGAACTCTTCCCGGCACCCTGCCGAAGGGGAGGATCACCACCGTGAGCTTCTCCACCACCATGGACGCCTCCCGGATGAGTTGTGAGTAGTCTCCCTTGGACCATGGGTCCATGACCAGTAGCTATGTGATGTTCTCCTCCCCTCTTTGTCCTTCACCGATTAGACCTCGTGAGCTGCCCTACATGATCGAGGCGCATATGTAATCCTTATGCTGTTGCTATGATGAGTTTGCTGGGATCCGATGGATTATGAGATTATGTTCAGATTGTGTTTGAGTAATATATTTGATTCACCTCTTTTATATTTATGTTCTTGAGTAATTCTTAAATGTTCTCCGTTGCTGTTTATTGCTTTGGCCAAGTAGTAGGTAGTAACTCCAAGAGGGAACGTTATGCTTGATTGTGGGTTCATGCCCCTCGATGACTAGCTTGAGTGACAGAAACATGAGTCTAGGGGATGTGATGTTGCCACAAGGGGGAAAACAACGGTGCTTGTACTCGCGGGTGCAAGGATTGTTTACTTTACGCAAAGTTCTTTTAATGCAGTTGTCTGTTGCTTTGAGTTTACACTTTGGGTGGGACTCGCAACTTAATACCAGCGAGATGTTCTGGATAGATATCTCAAGGTGGATGATTAGTAGTAGATGCAGATGGATTTCGGTCTACTTGCCTTGGCGTACCGTCCATGCTTTTGAGCCTCTACCTTTCTTGCAGCATAGTTAGCATTGGTTTGCGCACATAATCCTGTCAATTGCCCAGCTGTATTTTGTTTACCTCGCTTAGCTGTTTTATCGTCTTTTGGGAGAGAGACATCACTAGTGAACATCATGGGACCCCGGTCCATATTGCCATCACTGATCACATCCGCTATTTACTTTCAGTTCTTACTTACTAGTTGCAGTCATACCTATCACTATTACCTCTTGCGTTTGATCCTTTGTAAACGACAAGGCCGGAGGGATTGACAACCTCTCTGTACTCGTTGGGAGCAAAGTTATTTGTATCTGTGTGCAGGTCCGGTCAATCCCTGGTTGCGCCGCTAGCAGTTGACACCTTCTTGTTGAACCTTGGAGTCTCAGGGGAAATTCGATCCTTGGTATCCTTGCCAAGGGAAAACTACCGCTACACTGCATCTCAAACCTTCCACTTGGGGTAACCAACGAGGGGCGAGAAGCCATCAAGCAAAGTTTTCTGGCGCCGTTGCCGGGGACTCCACTCTTCAAGATAGGGGAGTTGCACGCTATCTTTGACCTTTGCTTTTTAGTCTTGTTAGTTTACCTTTTAGTTTTTGCTTTAGTTTCCTTTATCAAAAATCACAAAAATAGTTATCTCATTCTGTAGTTGTCATTATGTCTGGTCCTTTTGTCTTTGGCGAGGCAGAAGTTCTCACCTTTAAACAAAGAGGTGGGGAAAGTCTAAAAGATGCTTGGTATAGAATTAATGATTCTCAAAAAAGAGCCACCAAGAAGCAATCTACTACTATCCTGCTTAGAAATTTTTATGTTGGAATTACTTCTTGGAATAGGTTTATTCTAGATTCTGCTATCAATGGGAATTTCCTAGAGGCCCCAGTTTGGGAATCTCTTAGTATTATTGAAAATCTTGTTAGAAATCCCCCTGTTGTTAGCATTCAAGAGGACATCACCCTAGCTCACATTATGAAAAAACTTGAAAAGATAGAGCTAGAGATGCCAAACATTGATAAGATAAATGAGTTGGATCGTAAGATCCAAGGGAATTTGAATAGGCTTGATAGCTCCGTGCATAAAATTCTCAAAACTTTGGAGACCATCAAATCCCATGACTTGGATTCTTCTAGGATAGACAAGATTGAGGAAATCTTTGATACTCTAGGAACTACTTTCTCCTCAATCAAAACCAAAAAGGTAGAAACTCTGGCAAAGAAGGAACCTAAGTTCGTTTACATTCCGAAGGCTCCCCGCTCCAAATGTAATCCATCTATTGCCAAAGGGGTTGAAACTGTGAAGACTTTGGAAGAAACACCTCTCTTTGATAAATTTATAAATGAATCTTCCCTTGACTTTTTTCCTTTTGGTCTTCTCCCTAGAAGTATCTCTATTAGGCCTTTATTTGAAAGTCCTCTTAAGACTAGTTGTACTATTGAAGAGCTTTTTGATGATCTTGATGATGGTTCAATTGATACAACTTGATCTTTTTGCATTGTGCCTAGCTTAAAGGCATAAAGGAAAGCGCTTTTGGGAGGCAGCCCACAATGAATAAAATTTTATTTTGCTTTTGTTGTGTCTTGATGTTGTTACTACAGTAGCATCATCATTGTATCTTTACTTTTCAGCTTTGTGCCAAGTGTAGCCTCTGATTGCAAGAAAGTTCAAAAGTTGTGACGTGCTGTCCAGGAAACAGATTCTGTCCTTGGATAGAAAAATTCGTATAAAATCACCAGATCATCTTTTTGGTTTGAATTTTTTCGACAGCGTGCTCTATACAATTGGCTTTCGGGCGTCTGTTCTGAGTTTTTTCATTTGAGTTGCAGAAGTGCCCCGAAAAAATTATTTACTACCTGCTAGTCTGTTTTTCACATATTCTGTCCTGTTTTGCCTTTTCTTCGTTTTGCAAACCTTGAGCTTGCTTTTTCTTTGCAAAAACCTTTTGGCAATCTTGAGAAACAGTAGACATTCAAGAATATCCTTATTTCCAGCAAGGAAAAATTATTTTATTATGGGTACTAACCTCGCTAATCAGATTATGATGAGTTATGTATGAAGGGAGTTTTCAAGTGTGTGAGGGAAGATGATAAAAAGATTCAGGAGTGTCAAACGCTCAAGCTTGGGGATGCCCCATGCACCCCCAAGAAATATTCAAGAAGACTCAAGCGTCTAAGCTTGGGGATGCCCCCGTGCATCCCCTTCTCCATCAACAATTATCAGTTCGTCTTTCGTTCCACTATATTTTTATCACTTCATGTGTTATGTGCTATGCTTGGAGCGTCTTGCTTTTAGTTTCCTTTTAAGTTTTCTTTAGCTTTGCTTGCTTTTCATAACGAGTTGGAACTCAGCTTTCTTTGTGTGGGAGAGAAACACGCTCCACTTCAACCTAGAACACAACATAGAATTTTCATGGTTATCTTTGCTGTGTATGTTCTTGGTCTTTCAATAGCTACTGTCATGCTTAGCTCTTAGTTTTCATGCTTTTCTTTTTAAAGAGCTTTTGTTTAGTTGGTCGCTGGAACTCTCTTTAGTTATCATGCTTATCTTGTTAAGAGAGTTGGCTTCTGTTGCACTGGTTGATATGTCTATGATAAAATGCTATGTGCATAATGGTGCTTAGTAGTTCATGTTTTCTTATGGTTAGTCTCAAATAGCTGGGGGGTTCTCAATGTGTTATTGGAGTACCAACATGATTTGTTTGCCTATGATGTGGGATGGTTTAGTGATATCTTCCTCCAAGAATTTATTTTGATTGACTTGGCATATGCTCACGCATATTTAAGACTGTAAAGAAAGTCTATCAAGCCTTGATGATCTTTAATTTCTGAGTAGCGATATAACTTCCATGCCCGATTCAATGTTGCTTTGTCGCTCTGCATGATTATGACCGTCATTGCTCTCTTAGTTGGTCGCTCCCAGTCTTTTGCTAACCTTCGCCTGTACTAAGCGTACTGACTGCTTGTGCATCCAAAATCCTTTAAACCAGTTATGCCATATGAGTCCACCATACCTTCCTATACATGGTATTTACCTGCCATTCCTAACAAAGACTTTCATGTACCATCTCGAAATTAATCAAAAAAAAGCATTTCTCTTTTGTGCCTCTGTTTTAGCTCATGAGGAAGTAGTAGTTAATTCATGATCTTTTTAAGTTGGACAAGCTTCACCCCGGGATTGCATGTCTAATGTGCAAACCCCTAATACGAGAAGGAACTGGCATAGAGTGCGCCCGGCTCATTAAAAAATAATACAACAAACAAACCCTCCTTCACGCTTTGTTCATGAGAAATCAGAAAACTTTGGCAGTGATAAACAAAGGAGATTAAGAGGATGTGATCGTCCTCGTGCGGGAGCCGTTCCTCGAAACTTGTCCAGCTCGAGAAGTAATTGAGTTATCTGCTAGCATTCGTTGACAAAATATGCATATCCCAAAAATAATTATTACTTCTGTTTTTAAAAACCAAGAGCTCTGGTACATGTTTAGTTTTTGTTTCCGACCACGGGTTTTCAACCTTGCCATCAAAAGCCACGATTCGAGAGTCTCCACCTTCTTTCAAGCACCAACTATTGAGAGCATGATTGTCATTCTGAGTGTAATGTGCATTGTCCCAAAGTACCATTGTCTTTTGCATGATTACGATATCGTTTATTCTGAAATAATTGTATCTAGTCGTCAGTTAAACCTTGGAGGTGCCCCTGCATTTATGTTTTGCTTCACTAAAGGGGGCAAGCGAGGTACCACTTTATCATATTTGCACACCATGCTCATTACAAATCTATTTGATGTTTCAGTATCATATTGTAAAACTTTCACTTCTTTGTGATTTTCTCATGAGGCAACTTAATTACTACAGATTCATTATCTCAGTAAGATTTTGTCATGTGATTGTGAAACGTTCTTATATGGTTAATAGCATGTCACCACAGAAATTATGCTTGTTATCATTTACCTACTCGAGGACGAGCGGGAATTAAGCTTGGGGATGTTGATACGTCCAAAACAAATCTATAATTTCTGCTTGCTCCATGCCTCTTTTGTGTGATATTGCTATGATATTTATGCACTTCCATACACTTTTGATCATATTTGGACTAACCTATTAACTCAGTGCACCCCAGTGCCAGTTTCTGTTTTCTGCTGTTTTTATATTTCAGGTTTTCCCATTACGTAAACTGCCAGAAATATTCCGGGAAAAATATATAAAAAATCAACGTTCCGGAAGCTTCCATGCGGCCAAAGTAGGGCCGGAGGGGGGCCACCAGGGCTCCAGGCAGGCAGAGGGCGCGCCCCCCCTCCTGGCCGCGCCGCCAGGGCGCCTGGGCCCCCCAGGCCTCCTCTGACGCCCCCCTTTGGCATATATTTACACCGCGTCCCGAAACCCTCGAGGACGGAACTCTTTTTCGCGATCTCATCTCTGTTCCGCCGCCGCCGCGCTTCCAAGATCGGGAGCACCAGGAGAACTCTTCGCGGCACCCTGCCGGAGGGGAGGATCACCACCGGGAGCTTCTCCACCACCATGGACGCCTCCCGGATAAGTTGTGAGTAGTCTCCCTTGGACCATGGGTCCATGACCAGTAGCTATGTGATGTTCTCCTCCCCTCTTTGTCCTTCACCGATTAGACCTCGTGAGCTGCCCTACATGATCGAGGCACATATGTAATCCTTATGCTGTTGCTATGATGAGTTTGCTGGGATCCGGTGGATTATGAGATTATGTTCAGATTGTGTTTGAGTAATATATTTGATTTACCTCTTTTATATTTATGTTCTTGAGTAATTCTTGCATGTTCTCCGTTGCTGTTTATTGCTTTGGCCAAGTAGTAGGTAGTAACTCCAAGAGGGAACGTTATGCTTGATTGTGGGTTCATGCCCCTCGATGACTAGCTTGAGTGACAGAAACATGAGTCTAGGGGATGTGCTGTTGTCACAAGGGGGAAAACAACGGTGCTTGTACTCGCGGGTGCAAGGATTGTTTACTTTACGCAAAGTTCTTTTAATGCAGTTGTCTGTTGCTTTGAGTTTACACTTTGGGTGGGACTCGCAACTTAATACCAGCGAGATGTTCTGGATAGATATCTCAAGGTGGATGATTAGTAGTAGATGCAGATGGATTTCGGTCTACTTGCCTTGGCGTACCGCCCATGCTTTTGAGCCTCTACCTTTCTTGCAGCATAGTTAGCATTGGTTTGCGCACATAATCCTGTCAATTGCCCAGCTGTAATTTGTTTACCTCGCTTAGCTGTTTTATCGTCTTTTGGGAGAGAGACATCACTAGTGAACATCATGGGACCCCGGTCCATATTACCATCACTGATCACATCCGCTATTTACTTTCAGTTCTTACTTACTAGTTGCAGTCATACCTATCACTATTACCTCTTGCGTTTGATCCTTTGTAAACGACAAGGCCGGAGGGATTGACGACCTCTCTGTACTCGTTGGGAGCAAAGTTATTTGTATCTGTGTGCAGGTCCGGTCAATCGCTGGTAGCGCCGCTAGCAGTTGACACCTTCTTGTTGAACCTTGGAGTCTTAGGGGAAATTCGATCCTTGGTATCCTTGCCAAGGGAAAACTACCGCTACACTGCATCTCAAACCTTCCACTTGGGGTAACCAACGAGGGGCGAGAAGCCATCATATGGTCAATGATTTACAGGTAATCTTTGGAAAGGGTCCTGGCGGACTATCTGTTCCGAATGACGACGAGGGACGCGCACCCATGTGGAAGAAGAAATCTATATTTTGGGACCTACCTACTGGAAAGACCTAGAGGTCCGCCCTTCAATCGACGTGATGCACGTGACGAAGAACCTTTGTGTGAACCTGCTAGGCTTCTTGGGCGTGTATGGGAAGACAAAAGATACACCGGAGGCACGAAAGGACCTGCAACGTTTGCACGAAAAAGACGGAATGCCTCCAAAGTAGTATGAAGGTCCTGCCAGCTACGCTCTTACCAAAGAAGAGAAGGAAATCTTCTTTGCATGCATGCTCAGTATGAAGGTCCCGTCTGGCTTCTCGTCGAATATAAAAGGGATAATAAATATGGCAGAGAAAAAGTTCCAGGACCTAAAGTCTCATGACTGCCACGTGATTATGACGCAACTACTTCCGGTTGCACTGAGGGGGCTTCTACCAGAAAATGTCCGATTAGCCATTGTGAAGCTATGTGCATTCCTCAATGCAATCTCTCAGGAGGTGATCGATCCAGAAATCATACCAAGGCTAAGGAGTGATGTGGCGCAATGTCTTGTCAGTTTCGAGCTGGTGTTCCCACCATCCTTCTTCAATATCATGACGCACGTCCTAGTTCATCTAGTCGACGAGATTGTCATTCCGGGCCCCGTATTTACACAATATGTCCCCCTTTGAGAGGTTCATGGGAGTCCTAAAGAAATATGTCCATAACCGCGCTAGGCCAGAAGGAAGCATCTCCATGGGCCATCAAACAGAGGATGTCATTGGGTTTTGTGTTGACTTCATTCCTGGCCTTAAGAAGATTGGTCTCCCTAAATCGCAGTATGAGGGGAGACTAACTGGGAAAGGCACGCTTGGAGGGGAGTCAATAATATGCAGGGACGAACATTCTTGGTCTGAAGCACACTACACAGTTCTACAGAACTCTACCCTGGTGACCCTGTATGTCGATGAACACAAGAACAGTCTGTGCTCCAAACACCTGGAGCGGTGTGACGACTGGATTACATGTGAACACATCAAGACTTTCGGCAGTTGATTGTAAACACATCTCAGAGGTGACAACACTGTTTGTGATGAGCTGTACTCGTTGTCCAGGGGATCATCTTCGACTGTATTGACTTACAAAAGATACGAGATAAATGGGAATACATTTTACACGATCGCCCAAGATAAAAAGAGCACCAACCAAAATAGCGGTGTCCGCTTTGATGCAGCAACCAAGAAGGGAAATAACACATATTATGGTTACATAGTGGAGATATGGGAACTTGACTACGGACATGATTTTAAGGTCCCTTTGTTTAAGTGCAAATGGGTCAATCTGTCAGGAGGCGGGGTACAGGTAGACCCAGATTACGGAATGACAACACTGGATCTGAACAATCTTGGGTACACTGACGAACCGTTCGTCCTAGCCAATGATGTGGCGCAGGTTTTCTATGTGAAGACATGTCTACAAGAACCAGTAAAAGAAAAGATATGGAAGCGAACACATCAAACGATGAACCAAAGCGCCACATAGTTCTTTCAGGAAAAAGAGACATCGTGGGAGTGAAGGGCAAGACAGACATTTCCGAAGATTATATAAAGTTTCATGAAATTCCCCCCTTCAAAGTCAAGGCTGACCCAAGCACCCTGATAAATGATGAAGATTATGCATGGTTACGGCGCAATAAGCAAATGACACAAGCGAAGAAAAAGTGAAGACTTTCTCTGCACAACTATTGTGATGATGCATTTAATCTAGAATATCACTTTATAATAGTGCATTTTGAACACAGAAGTACGTAGTCTGTAGTTCAAATAAGTTAAAAAATTGAAATCACTTTGTAACAAATGAGTTTTCGTCTGAAACCCAGATACCTCGAAACAAATAGTTCATTTTGTACACGAAGTGCATCCAGTATTTATACATCCAGAAAACTTTAATGAAACTCTAATAGCTAAAGGAATCAACCAAAAGCTTTTATAAACCTCTAGTATTAATGAAACTAGATTTATATAAAATTTATGCAACTAAAATTATCAAAGTATCTTATGTTCAAAACATTAAAAGCAAAAAGAATTTTCATAAAATAAATAAAAAAGCAAAAAATAAAATAAAATAAATAAGTAGAATAAAAATAAAATAAATAAGTAGAAACAAAATAAACTTTAATAAAGTAAAATAAATAAACTTTAATAAAATTAATAAAAATAGCAAAAGTAAGTATTTTGTTGAAAGTAGAAACAAAACTAAAAAATAAAGCAACAAAGAAAAAAAATGGAAAAAAAAATAAAAAAATGCCACCTACTGGGCCACCACGGCCTGAATACGACTAGAAACCCAACCGTGGGCCAGGATTCAGGCCCGTAGAAAGACCAGCAAGCCCACAGGCATAGAAGCGTCAGTTTAGGCTCATAGGCCTGCAGTTCAGAGGAGTTCAAGATGGAAGAGACAGCGGGGCTTATAAACAGGTGCTCATCGCTCTCAGCTAGCGAGGTGGGACTAAACTCCCACCACCACGCCGCTGTGCACAGGCTATCGGTCCCGGTTGGTGGCTCGAACCGGGATCAATACCCACCTTTGGTCCCAGTTCATTGCACCAACCGGGACCAATGCCCCACTTTTAGTCGCGGTTGGTGCTACCAACCGGGACCAAAGGCCTCAGCTTCCCGCCCTCTGGGCTGCTGAAAAGAGACCTTTGGTCCCTGTTGGTGGCACGAACCAGGACTAATAGGTGGCATTGGTCCCGGTTGGTGTCACAAACCGGGAGTAAAAGCTTTCCTATATAAGATGGCACTTAGGAATTTTCACATCTCATCTCGCACAGTTGCCCCCGACGACGCCGACGACATCAACGCCGCTAGGCTGCCGCGACGCCGCCCGCCACCCCCGCCGTTGCCGTCGCCCGCACCCTCGCCGTCGCCCGCCGTCGCCGTCGCCCGTGCCCTCGCCGTCGCCTTCGCCCGTGCCCTCGCCGTCGCCCGCGCCCTCGCCCAACGTCGTCGCCGCTCGCCGCGCGCTGCCCCGGCGCGCGCTGCCCCGGCCCGCCCCCATCGTCGCCGCCGACCCCGCAGCCCTGCTTCTCACCTTGGTCCGGTCGGTACCCTCCTTGTTTTTTTTCATATATATGCTTGTTATTTCATATATATATGCTTGTTTTTTCATATATATGATGATGTATATGTTCATGTGCAAAGAATATGAAAATGTTAGAATTTTTCATAGAATTTTTATTATTTTTTCTATTGTAATTTTCTTCATAGAATTTTTATGCTTTTTTTCTGTTGTAATTTTGTTCATAAAGTTGTAGGATGAAAAAAAAGAAGAAGAAGAAAAAAAGGAGGAGGAGAAGTTTCGTTTAGTTTTAGGATTATTTTAGTTTATGTTTAGGTTAGGAAGAAGGAAAAGAAAAAGGAGAAGAAGAGGAGAAGGAAGAAGAGGGGAAATAAATAAGAAGAGGAAGAAGAAGAAGAAAAAAGGTCGAGGGGTCGAGGGTCACCGAGGTGTCGAGGGTCGTCGAGGGGTCGAGGGTCGTCGAGGGGCCGAGGGTTCGAGGGTCGAGGGTTCGAGGGTCGAGGGTTCGAGTGTCGTCGAGGGGTCAATTTTTTTTGTAGTAGATGATGATGATATATGAAAACTTGATTGTCAATTTTTTGTACTAGATGATGATGATATATATGGTGATATATGAAAACTTTTTAGATGTATAATATATGATGATGATGATGTAATTTTATTCGATGATGTAATCTTGTCGATATACCCCCTTCCGATAACTTCGACATGAGGGGGGTCGATCGATATCTACCCCCCTACCTATAACATTTTTTCAACGTATATGTCGTCGTTCTCGATATATATATATACCCCCTGCCCGATAACTTCGACATGAGGGGGGGGGGGGAAGGGGTAGCCGAGGGGTCGAGGGTTGCTGAGGGTTGCTGAGGGTTCGAGGGTCGAGGGTCGCCGAGGCCACCGCAAACCCTAGAGACGCGTCGAGGCCACTAATATGGTTCCTTGTTGTGATTATAGCTAGCTAGGTCTACGTTTGCCACTAATATATCCGTTCTATCATGTTTGTATAATAATTGCCATGTCGTAATATTTGCATAAATTATGGAGATAGGACGAGACAATGTAGCAGAACAGGTGTTGGGGGACATAATCGCAGACGGGGCTGCTGTCGAATTGTATATGAACGTCGACTACAATGGTCATTTGGAAGGACATGGTGATGAAGAAGTAGGCTACGGTGATCGAATGGTGGAGATAACACATGATTATGATGGTCCAATGGAGGAGGAAACACATGATTATGATGGCTCCGGTGACCAATTACCGGTGGAAGAAGGACACGGTGATGACGGCTCCGGTAACCGATTATCGGTGGAAGAAGGACACGATGATGGCGGCTCTGGTGATCGAACTGAGTCCGGCCAGGTATATATGTATTCATTAAGCATGTGCTGACACTATAGCTAATTGATGCATTGATTGTTTTGGTATATATGTACACGTATTAACTCTCTTCTTTCTTCTTTTCTAGCCCTCCGGATCGAGCCAAAATTCGGTAAAGACACGAGGCCCGAAGAAAATATTGCGCCAGGATGAAAAGTTCATCATCGAAGAAATCGGACGCGATGGCCTACCGAGTAAACCCAGCAAGGCCAATGACGCATTTACTACTCAGTGCAGGGTTGTTGTTAGGGACATGATCCCGATCAGCATCTACCTATGGTACAAGCCTAAGAACGAAGACCCTCAGGTGTCTTATGTCAACGATATGCAAAAAAATGATCTTTGGACCGTGCTGAAGTCAATTTCACCCTACCGCTAGAGGAGGATCCGAAGAAGCAGCCACCAGTTATAGAGCAATTGGTCAAGACGGCCGCTCTTAAGAAGATGGGACAACTATTCAGGAGGTCGAAGAATGAGCTGAATGCAAAGTTTGTCGAAAAAAACAAGACTCCAGAATTCAGAGCTCAATGCCCGCTGATGTTATAATTAAAGGAAAAGCCCCTGTGTGTTCAGTCCTACCCAATAATTCAATGAAGCTGAGCTCGGTCACAATCCTTAAACCATGGCCCAAGCCTCTGGTTGGCTCGGTGGCGCAGTGTACTGATGGGTCGTACAAACCTTCAGATGGCTCAGCGGGCGCAAGAATGATTCTTCGATACGATAAAGGGGGCGTCGTCTTTACGGCCTACCGCAAATTGTTCCATTCTAATGAAGCCCTCCAAGAAAAATTACGAGCAATTTGGGAAGGACTCAAGTTGGCGGTTGAGCATTCAAATGCTCCTATTTTACTGCAGTCAGATTGTGCGGTGGCACTAAAAGCACTTTCAGATGATTTGCTAGATAGATCGGCATTTGGCCATTTGGTTAGAGATATTAAAAGCCTTTTGAATGATTGGGTAATTATACCCATTAAAATCCTCAGGGAACAGAATAGAGTTGCAGATTTTTTTAGCAAACTTCGGTAGAGATGGTAATAGCACAGCATGTTGGCTGAGGCATCCACCTCCTTGTGTTTGTGATTTAGTCGCTGAAGATTGTAACTCTATCATTATGGAATAATAAACCCTATGATTCTTCGCAAAAGAAAAAAAACACACAAGAGATTACGAAAATATTAATGTCCAAAGATATTTCCATTACGAGTGATAAGAAAAATACTATAAGTAACAATGTTTGGGCAACGTCATAACCACAACTGGTAAACCGTCTCACTTGGTTGTACTAGATGATCAATCAACAAGGGCATATTTCCAGCCGAGCAACAGACTCAGAGAGTCAAGATAACCCGGAATGAGCCATATAACATCCACGGTTCCTCTATCGGTCATTGAACGAAGGGGTTTCGTTCATGTCTATGATTTACCGAACCTAAGGGGTCACAAGTTTAAGGTAATTATGATTTTCTGAGTGTTAGTGGGACAGGAGTGATAAGAATATATTTTTGGAATATTTTCATTTACATACCCCTCGAATCCCCTCTTAATAGTGTGGGATCCCTATTACTCAAGAAATGTATAGAAGAAACGAACGCTTCTTTTCTTGTTGGACATCTGCTTGAGCAATATCTCATCTGATGTGTCCATGATCCACATATTTATGCCAAGTGAACAAATGATCTGTGTATATACTCAGCAAACATAATTAGTCCCCTATATGTAGTTTGTCGTCAACAACAAAATACACTTAAGATCAAGATTGCACTTTCACATACAACACACCAGCCAAGTGCAGCACAACATTCCGGATATCGACCCAACAACAGTCATCACTACGTTTCACTTGAACATTCATCAGCTCAAGATGAGGGAGAAACTCAACACCCGCAAGGTGTGCACTATTGCTGAGCTATTTGAACTGACAAACAAGTGTGCCCAAGCAGAGGGAGGGAGGAAGATACCTGGGGATGATATTGAAGACAACGGAAAAAAGTAGATATATCTTCAGGTATTGGCGAATGCATGAACCGCAAGCGCAAGACCAACGTTGTGCTTGCAGTGGAGTCTTTCGGCAAAAAAACCTATGTTCATCGACAAGGTCAAAGAGAAGGTTGCAGGCCGCAGCTTGGGAATCCCTTATTGCAAGATTCGCCACACCTTCGATCATAACATCCAGGAATGCCGTCATGTGGAATACGTGGCTAGGAGCAACTTTTGTAAATCCGATAATTCCTTTACAGTATGGCGATGAAAGAACTCAGTGGTAATCTAAGGAGGCCTCTTCAAGATTTTTTGCTTCCCTAAGGAAGTTAGATTAGAAGTAGGCAGCGGGGCCTTAGGTGCTTGTGCCCGACGATGATCTCCGCCAGGTCATTGTTGATGCAAGGAGACAGTGCGAAAGTGAAAACAAGAAGCTGAAGTTCGATCGCATGTTGGAGGATTACAAAAAAGGGTTGTACCCCAATTGCGAAGATGGTAACACGAAGCTCGGTACCGTACTGGAATTGCTGCAGTGGAAGGCAGAGAATAGTGTGCCTGACAAAGGATTTGAGAAACTACTCAAAATTTTGAAGAAGAAGCTTCCAAAGGATAACGAATTGCCCGACAGTACGTACGCAACAAAGAAGGTCGTATGCCCTCTAGGGTTGGAGGTGCATAAGATACATGCATGCCCTAATGACTACATCCTGTACCGCGGTGCGTACGAGCATTTGAACGCATGCCCGATATGCGGTGCCTTGCGGTATAAGATCAGACGAGATGACCCTGGTGATGTTGACGGCGAGCGCCCAAGGAAGAGGGTTCGTGCCAATGTGATGTTGTATTCTCCTATAATACCAAGGTTGAAACGTCTGTTCAGAAACAAAGAGCATGCCAAGTTGATGCGATGGCACAGAGAGGACCGTAAGAAAGACGGGAAGTTGAGAGCACCCGCTGACGGGTCGCAATGGAGCAAAATTGAGAGAACGTACTGGGAGGAGTTTGCAGGTGACGCAAGGAACGTATGGTTTGGTTTAAGCACAGATGGCATTAATCCTTTTGGGGAGCAGAGCAGCAATCACAGCACCTGGCCCGTGACTCTATGTATCTATAACCTTCCGCCTTGACTGTGCATGAAGCGGAAGTTCATTATGATGTCAATACTCATCCAAGGCCCTAAGCAACCCGGCAACGACATTGATGTGTACCTAAGGCCATTAGTTGAAGAACTTTTACAGCTGTTGAATGGAAAAGGTGTACGTGCGTGGGATGAGGCCAACCAGGAGGAATTTGACCTACATGCGTTGCTGTTAGTAACCATCAATGATTGGCCTGCTCCCAGTAACCTTTCAGGACAAACAAACAAGGGATACCACACATGCACGCACTGTTTAGATGACACCCAAAGTATATACCTGGACATATGCAGGAAGAATGTGTACCTGGGGCATCGTCGATTTCTTCCGACCAATCATCAATGTCGAAAGAAAGGCAAGCATTTCAAAGGCGAGGCAGATCACCGGAAGAAGCTCGCCATGTGTACCGGTGATCACGTACTTGTTATGGTCAACGATTTATAGGTAATCTTTGGAAAGGGTCCTGGCGGACTATCTATTCCGAATGACGATGAGGGACGTGCACCCATGTGGAAGAAGAAGTCTATATTTTGGGACCTACCTACTGGAAAGACCTAGAGGTCCGCCCTTCAATCGACGTGATGCACGTGACGAAGAACCTTTGTGTGAACCTGCTAGGCTTCTTGGGCGTGTATGGGAAGACAAAAGATACACCGGAGGCACGAAAGGACCTGCAACGTTTGCACGAAAAAGACGGAATGCCTCCAAAGCAGTATGAAGGTCCTGCCAGCTACGCTCTTACCAAAGAAGAGAAGGAAATCTTCTTTGCATGCATGCTCAGTATGAAGGTCCCGTCTGGCTTCTCGTCGAATATAAAAGGGATAATAAATATGGCAGAGAAAAAGTTCCAGAACCTAAAGTCTCATGACTCAACTGCTTCCGGTTGCACTGAGGGGGCTTCTACCAGAAAATGTCCGATTAGCCATTGTGAAGCTATGTGCATTCCTCAATGCAATCTCTCAGAAGGTGATCGATCCAGAAATCATACCAAGGCTAAGGAGTGATGTGGCGCAATGTCTTGTCAGTTTCGAGCTGGTGTTCCCACCATCCTTCTTCAATATGATGACGCACGTCCTAGTTCATCTAGTCGACGAGATTGTCATTCCGGGCCCCATATTTCTACACAATATGTTCCCCTTTGAGAGGTTCATGGGATTCCTAAAGAAATATGTCCATAACCGCGCTAGGCCAGAAGGAAGCATCTCCATGGGCCATCAAACAGAGGATGTCATTGGGTTTTGTGTTGACTTCATTCCTGGCCTTAAGAAGATTGGTCTCCCTAAATCGCGGTATGAGGGGAGACTAACTGGGAAAGGCACGCTTGGAGGGGAGTCAATAATATGCAGGGACGAACATTCTTGGTCTGAAGCACACTACACAGTTCTACAGAACTCTACCCTGGTGACCCTGTATGTCGATGAACACAAGAACAGTCTGTGCTCCAAACACCTGGAGCGGTGTGACAACTGGATTACATGTGAACAAATCAAGACTTTCGGCAGTTGATTGGAAACACGTCTCAGAGGTGACAACACTATTTGTGATGAGCTGTACTCGTTGTCCAGGGGATCATCTTCGACTGTATTGACTTACAAAGGATACGAGATAAATGGGAATACATTTTACACGATCGCCCAAGATAAAAAGAGCACCAACCAAAATAGCGGTGTCCGCTTTGATGCAGCAACCAAGAAGGGAAATAACACATACTATGGTTACATAGTGGAGATATGGGAACTTGACTACGGACATGATTTTAAGGTCCCTTTGTTTAAGTGCAAATGGGTCAATCTGTCAGGAGGCGGGGTACAGGTAGACCCAGATTACGGAATGACAACAGTGGATCTGAACAATCTTGGGTACACTGACGAACCGTTCGTCCTAGCCAATGATGTGGCGCAGGTTTTCTATGTGAAGGACATGTCTACAAAAACCAGTAAAAGAAAAGATATGGAAGCGAACACATCAAACGATGAACCAAAGCGCCACATAGTTCTTTCAGGAAAAAGAGACATCGTGGGAGTGAAGGGCAAGACAGACATTTCCGAAGATTATATAAAGTTTCATGAAATTACCCCCTTCAAAGTCAAGGCTGACCCAAGCACCCTGATAAATGATGAAGATTATCCATGGTTACGGCGCAATAAGCAAATGACACAAGCGAAGAAAAAGTGAAGACTTTCTCTGTACAACTATTGTGATGATGCATTTAATCTAGAATATCACTTTGTAATAGTGCATTTTGAACACAGAAGTACGTAGTCTGTAGTTCAAATAAGTTAAAAAATTGAAATCACTTTGTAACAGATGAGTTTTCGTCTGAAACCCAGATACCTCGAAACAAATAGTCCATTTTATACACGAAGTGCATCCAGTATTTATACATCCAGAAAACTTTAATGAAACTCTAATAGCTAAAGGAATCAACCAAAAAGCTTTTTTAAACCTCTAGTATTAATGAAACTAGATTTATATAAAATTTATGCAACTAAAATTATCAAAGTATTTTATGTTCAAAACATTAAAAGCAAAAAGAATTTTCATAAAATAAATAAAAAAGCAAAAAAATAAAATAAAATAAATAAGTAGAATAAAAATAAAATAAATAAGTAGAAACAAAATAAACTTTAATAAAGTAAAATAAATAAACTTTAATAAAATTAATAAAAATAGCAACAGTAAGTATTTTGTTGAAAATAGAAACAAAACTAAAAAATAAAGCAACAAAGAAAAAAATGGAAAAAAAAATAAAAAAATGCCACCTACTGGGCCACCACGGCCTGAATACGACTAGAAACCCAACCGTGGGCCATGATTCAGGCCCGTAGAAAGACCAGCAAGCCCACATGCATAGAAGTGTCAGTTTAGGCCCATAGGCCTGCAGTTCAGAGGAGTTCAAGATGAAAGCGACAGCGGGGCTTATAAACAGGTGCTCGTCGCTCTCAGCTAGCGAGGTGGGACTAAACTCCCACCACCACGCCGCTGTGCATAGGCTATCGGTCCCGGTTGGTGGCTCGAACCGGGACCAATACCCACCTTTGGTCCCAGTTCATTGCACCAACCGGGACCAATGCCCCACTTTTAGTCGCGGTTGGTGCTACCAACCGGGACCAAAGGCCTCAGCTTCCCGCCCTCTGGGCTGCTGAAAAGAGACCTTTGGTCCCGGTTGGTGACAAGAATCAGGACTAATAGGTGGCATTGGTCCCGGTTGGTGTCACGAACCGGGACTAAAAGCTTTCCTATATAAGATGGCACTTAGGAATTTTCACATCTCATCTCGCACAGTTGCCCCCGACGACGCCGACGACATCAACGCCGCTAGGCTGCCCCGACGCCGCCCGCCACCCCCGCCATTGTCGTTGCCCGCACCCTCGCCATCGCCCGCCGTCGCCGTCGCCCGCGCCCTCGCCGTCGCCTTCGCCCGTGCCCTCGCCGTCGCCCGCGCCCTCGCCCAACGTCGTCGCCGCTCGCCGCCACTGCCCCGGCGCGCGCTGCCCCGGTCCGCTCCCATTGTCGCGGCCGACCCCGCGGCCCTGCTCCTCACCTTGGTCCGGTCGGTGCCCTCCTTGTTTTTGTTCATATATATGCTTGTTTTTTCATATATATGATGATGTATATGTTCATGTGCAAAGAATAGGAAAATGTTAGAATTTTTCATAGAATTTTTATTATTTTTTCTGTTGTAATTTTCTTCATAGAATTTTTATGCTTTTTTTCTGTTGTAATTTTGTTCATAAAGTTTTAGGATGAAAAAAATAAGAAGAAGAAAAAAAGGAGGAGGAGAAGTTTCGTTTAGTTTTAGGATTATTTTAGTTTATGTTTAGGTTAGGAAGAAGGAAAAGAAAAAGGAGAAGAAGAGGAGAAGGAAGAAGAGGGGAAATAAATAAGAAGAGGAAGAAGAAGAAGAAAAAAGGTCGAGGGGTCAAGGGTCGAGGGTTCGAGGGGTCGAGGGTCACTGAGGAGTCGAGGGTCGTCGAGGGGTCGAGGGTCGAGGGTTCGAGGGTCGTCGAGGGGCCGAGGGTTCGAGGGTCGAGGGTTCGAGTGTCGTCAAGGGGTCAATTTTTTTTGTAGTAGATGATGATGATATATGAAAACTTGATTGTCAATTTTTTGTACTAGATGATGATGATATATATGGTGATATATGAAAACTTTTTTAGATGTATAATATATGATGATGATGATGTAATTTTATTCGATGATGTAATCTTGTCGATATACCCCCTTCCGATAACTTCGACATGAGGGGGGTCGATCGATATCTTCCCCCCTACCTATAACGTTTTTTCTACGTATATGTCGTCGTTCTCGATATATATATACCCCATGCCCGATAACTTCGACATGAGGGGGGGGGGGAAGGGGTAGCCGAGGGGTCGAGGGTTGCTGAGGGTTCGAGGGTCGAGGGTCGCCGAGGCCACCGCAAACCCTAGAGAAGCATCGAGGCCACTAATATGGTTCCTTGTTGTGATTATAGCTAGCTAGGTCTACGTTTGCCACTAATATATCCGTTCTATCATGTTTGTATAATAATTGCCATGTCGTAATATTTACATAAATTATGGAGATAGGACGAGACGACGTAGCAGAACAGGTGTTTGTGGACATAATCGCAGACGGAGCTGCTGTCGAATTGTATATGAACGTCGACTACGATGGTCATTTGGAAGGACATGGTGATGAAGAAGTAGGCTACGGTGATCCAATGGTGGAGATAACACATGATTATGATGGTCTAATGGAGGAGGAAACACATGATTATGATGGGTCCGGTGACCAATTACCGGTGGAAGAAGGACACGGTGATGACGGCTCCGGTAACCGATTATCGGTGGAAGAAGGACACGGTGATGACGGCTCCGGTGACCGAACTGAGTCCGGCCAGGTATATATGTATTCATTAAGCATGTGCTGACACTATAGCTAATTGATGCATTGATTGTTTTGGTATATATGTACACGTATTAACTCTCTTCTTTCTTCTTTTCTAGCCCTCCGGATCGAGCCAAAATTCGGTAAAGACACGAGGCCCGAAGAAAATATTGCGCCAGGATGAAAAGTTCATCATCGAAGAAATCGGACGCGATGGCCTACCGAGTAAACCCAGCAAGGCCAATGACGCATTTACTGCTCAGTGCGGGGTTGTTGTTGGGGACATGATCCCGATCAGCATCTACCTATGGTACAAGCCTAAGAACGAAGACCCTCAGGTGTCTTATGTCAACGATATGCAGAAAAATGATCTTTGGACCGCGCTAAAGTCCAATTTCACCCTACCGCTAGAGGAGGATCCGGAGAAGCAGCCACCAGTTATAGAGCAATTGCTCAAGACGGCCGCTCTTAAGAAGATGGGGCAACTATTCAGGAGATGGAAGAATGAGCTGAATGCAAAGTTTGTCGAAAAAACAAGACTCCAGAATTCAGAGCTCAATGCCCGTTGATGTTATAATTAAAGGAAAAGCCCCTGTGTGTTCAGTCCTACCCAATAATTCAATGAAGCTGAGCTCGGTCACAATCCTTAAACCATGGCCCAAGCCTCTGGTTGGCTCGGTGGCGCAGTGTACTGATGGGTCGTACAAACCTTCAGATGGCTCAGCGGGCGCAAGAATGATTCTTCGATACGATAAAGGGGGCGTCGTCTTTACGGCCTACCGCAAACTGTTCCATTCTAATGAAGCCCTCCTAGCAAAATTACGAGCAATTTGGGAAGGACTCAAGTTGGCGGTTGAGCATTCAAATGCTCCTATTTTACTGCAGTCAGATTGTGCGGTGGCACTAAAAGCACTTTCAGATGATTTGCTACTCCCTCCGTCTAGGTGAGTAAGTCATCTTACGAAAACCAAATAATCCCAAAACACTAAGGCACGGTGCATTAACTACCATCTCGCTTTTTGTTTATTGACATAAATAAAGGAATCAACCAATAAGAGATGTGGGGTGTGTCTGCGTTTAATGACTTAAAGCTACCAAACACGACATGCAGTGGTTAGTTCATTGCATGCAATGTTATTAATTAGCAAATGAACATTAATTTTTCTTGTTTTCCCCTCTTCCTTGGTCACGGTGCACAACCTAAGATGACTTACTCACCTAGACAGAGGGAGTAGATAGATCGGCATTTGGCCATTTGGTTAGAGATATTAAAAGCCTTTTGAATGATTGGGTAATTATACCCATTAAAATCCTCAGGGAACAGAATAGAGTTGCAGATTTTTTAGGAAACTTCGGTAGAGATGGTAATAGCACAGCATGTTGGCTGAGGCATCCACCTCCTTGTGTTTGTGATTTAGTCGCTGAAGATTGTAACTCTATCATTATGGAATAATAAACCCTATTATTCTTCGCAAAAGAAAAAAAACACACAAGAGATTACGAAAATATTAATGTCCAAAGATATTTCCATTACGAGTGATAAGAAAAATACTATAAGTAACAATGTTTGGGCAACGTCATAACCACAACTGGTAAACCGTCTCACTTGGTTGTACTAGATGATCAATCAACAAGGGCATATTTCCAGCCGAGCAACAGACTCAGAGAGTCAAGATAACCCAGAATGAGCCATATAACATCCACGGTTCCTCTATCGGTCATTGAACGAAGGGGTTTCGTTCATGTCTATGATTTACCGAACCTAAGGGGTCACAAGTTTAAGGTAATTACGATTTTCTGAGTGTTAGTGGGACAGGAGTGATAAGAATATATTTTTGGAATATTTTCATTTACATACCCCTCGAATCCCCTCTTAATAGTGTGGGATCCCTATTACTCAAGAAATGTATAGAAGAAACAAACGCTTCTTTTCTTGTTGGACATCTGCTTGAGCAATATCTCATCTGATGTGTCCATGATCCACATATTTATGCCAAGTGAACAAATGATCTGTGTATATACTCAGCAAACATAATTAGTCCCCTATATGTAGTTTGTCGTCAACAACAAAATACACTTAAGATCAAGATTGCACTTTCACATACAACACATCAGCCAAGTGCAGCACAACATTCCGGATATCGACCCAACAACAATCATCACTACGTTTCACTTGAACATTCATCAGCTCAAGATGAGGGAGAAACTCAACACCCGCAAGGTGTGCACTATTGCTGAGCTATTTGAACTGACAAACAAGTGTGCCCAAGCAGAGGGAGGGAGGAAGATACCTGGGGATGATATTGAAGACAACGGAAAAAAGTAGATATCTCTTCATGTATTGGCGAATGCATGAACCGCAAGCGCAAGACCAACTTGTGCTTGCAGTGGAGTCTTTCGGCAAAAAAACCTATGTTCATCGACAAGGTCAAAGAGAAGGTTGCAGGCCGCAGCTTGGGAATCCCTTATTGCAAGATTCACCGCACCTTCGATCATAACATCCAGGAATGCCGTCATGTGGAATACGTGGCTAGGAGCAACTTTTGTAAATCCGATAATTCCTTTACAGTATGGCGATGAAAGAACTCAGTGGTAATCTAAGGAGGCCTCTTCAAGATTTTTTGCTTCCCTAAGGAAGTTAGATTAGAAGTAGGCAGCGGGGCCTTAGGTGCTTGTGCATGCGAACCTTTCTTTTGAACTCGAGTCCATGAGTTTTTCTTCTCTAGTTCCCAAGCATGGAATTCACAAGAGAAACCAGGACCTCCATTTCCCAAAGTCTAAAGTCGACAACAAATTTTGAGCAACTATATGATCACAAGTTGTGCAAAAAAAAAAAACCATAGGCTTTGAATGAACCAAACACCGAAATGAGCAATCACGTAGATGAACCACCATGAAACCCATGACTATACCACCAAGGAAAGCATTAAGGAATGATCTGGCAGAATCTGGGTGAAGCGCGATAAGGAAACGACTAGGAAAAATTCCTTGCATATCCTCTTTTCGACGAAAATCAAGTCGTCAATTGAAGCGCCGCTAAACTTGCTGTTGGATATCCAGGCTTGGCTTATATTCTAGGGGGAGAACCTCCTGAGGGGGATCTGGATCAAGGGCCTGATCCATAGCCAAGGACGACGAGGAACCATCCAAACATGCTTTGATCGTGGCCTTGAATCTAGGAAGCAGATCTCATCCCTCGCATATATTGATTCTCCTTACTGAAGGAATCTTGCATCAAGAATGATGGCCCGGTCATTATGAAGAGCCAAACGGCCATTATGTGACAGAGGGACATACCCTAGTGGAAGGGAGGGTCGTGTCACATAGGAAAGATCCGATGCGGAGGAGGTCACCGAACGAGTCTGTGGTGACACATGTTGGATCTCAGCATGCACAAGAGCGTGTTTTGTCTCTCACCCTTTATTTGATCATTATCTTATTATACATAGTGAAATAAATAAAATTCTTATAATAAATTATGACAATGACAAATGGCCTTACTACCAGAAATGATAATTTTGTTATACCCTTGCAAATACACCTGTGATATGAACCTTGGTTAGATATAAAGGGAACCTCTTGTGTATTGTTCATCATGCACCCATGGAAGAATGAAAATGATGCTTCCACAATTAGATTAGCAGTTAAGTGTGTTGCTTGCCCTAGGACTATCGCGCTATAGGATTGGTGCCCTAGATGGGTAAATGTCAAGAATTGTACTGTACCGGCTAGTAAACCACTTGGTGTTCTCTTGAGCTCCAGAAGACTACTTTTGACACAACATAGAAAAGTATATATGTATAGAGATAAAATCGCATAAAACACATATATTTCTGATCCACTAATCATATATATGCGTCTAAAGAGATCCATTCCAAAGGCAGATCGCACATAATCATATAGTAGTTAATGAATAAAAGATGTATTATTCAGAATTTCGTAACATTACATAAAACTAATACAACCATGTTTTATACGATCATGTTCTACTATGTAAAATCTTTTGTCATGCACAGTAATACATACAGTAGTACAATACCGTAATGTTTTTTGTTCACACAATAACATAATGTCTGATGTGGCCCCCTCTTATTATATTCTATTGCATAAAGGCACAATCATAGACTGTAGTAATGAAATCATTAACATGTGTTGAAAGTATAGGTACTTGCAATCTTGCACCGTGAACATGTTGTTCTTTCTGTATCACTCCGACGACATAGCATTGGGCCACACGTGTGGAATAGCTCCGATTTTCAGGTCATACCTTCTGCTTACCGTAATCCCAAATTTCTCGGACATGTCAACTGAATCAAGGCTAGCCCCATCAAGAAGCTTCCAGTTGAAGTGATACAGAAAGTTTGTTAGTGCCATCTCCATGAGTGACGAACCAAATTGAATCCCTGGACATTGTCGTCGCCCAGTTCCAAAGGGAATGAACTCAAAGTATGTCCCATTGTAGTTCACGATGTTGTTCTCAAACCTCTCTGGTCTAAACTCTCCAGGATTGTTCCAATTTGCAGGATCATGGGAGATTGAGAACAGATTAATGTATACATTGATGCCTTTAGGGATATCATAACCCATGACAATACAATCCTCTCTGGCTGCGCGTGGAACTAGAGGAATGGGTGGATGCAGCCTAAGGGTTTCCTTGATGACCATCTGCACGGAATGGAGTTTAGCGATGTCACTATTGGTAATGAGAGCTTGGTTTTCACCCAACACCTCGCGTACTTCTTGTTGTGTTTTTTTCATTGCCTCGGGACTATGCATAAGCTCTGACATGGCCCATGCCAACGTGGTTCCTGTAGTGTCCGTAGCAGCTGCAAATATGTCCTGCAAACGAAAGTTGTTATAAATTAAGATAAAACACAGACTCACGCACACACATATATTCCTCAAACCCTGATAATTCCATACTACTATTACCATTGATGCTCGCCAGACTGTTTGACTTACATTCCATCCTTTTGGGGGCCTCGCTGGTTTTTATTTCTCCATGTGAATGCTTCGGGTGTCACTTACCTCTTAGGGGCATCGCTGGGGGTTTCTTCTCCAAGCCAGGGCTTTGGGTGAAAACACTAGCCTATCATTTTGGGCACGACGGTGGTGGCTCTCTGCATCATTACACCCTTGGGGGCATCGCCGCGGAACTCAAGTACCATCAGCACGTTGGCGACTTCGGGTTTGCTTTGGTCCTAGCCTGATGGTTCTTCGGCTCTGGCATGGAATGGATTCACTGGTCTCCTATCATTTACACATGTCCTCGTAGTCATCATCCTCGGTTCTTGCTATCCGCTGGCAGGATCAGAGCTCCACGGGCTAGAGTTGGAATACAGACACTTGCCCTCTCGGGCGATAGTTTAGTGTGTTCGATGTGTCGGCGGCCGGTGATTTCCCACGGCGACATGGTCCAGTTTTCCAGTTTTCATGCTCGGCTTCGGGTTGGTGGCGTCCTCTCCGCCGACTCATTTGTCTTGTTTTTTTGTGTGTGGTTCTTTTGACTTTATATATAAGGCGGGGCTCATATTTCAAGAAAGAGAACACTCCTGCACACAACCTTGTTAAAGGTGTGTTTTTTTTACACCACGGTCGTTTTGTATGGCATACACAGTGAATATTTTATTAATAATGACAGTGGTTAATGTTAAAAAAGGTACTCCCTCTGTAAAGAAATATAAAATCTTTTAAATAAAAGTGATTTAAAATATCTTATATAGGGAGTACTATCCAGATGACAAACATGTGGACGTCTATCCTTAACCACAAGGTATCTCCTGGCAGCGATCATCTCCGGATAAGAAACGGAAGAAAACTCGTCTCGTCCATTCAGATCTTGTGGTTCAGAAACGTTGCTCTAGCTAGTACTAGTACTATTCAGATCCAACAATAAAAATGGTACTTTGAAATTAAGGGAAATATATACTCACGAACAAGACTGCGCCTATTGTTTGCGTGGTTAGAGGGAATTCCAGCGAGTCCTCCTCGTGGAGCCTGAGCAGCACGTCCAGCAGGTCCTCATCCCCGGCAATGGAGGGTGGCGCCGCCTTGCGCTCCTCGATGACATTGGCGATGATGCGCTGTATGCGGCCATAGCTTCTCTTCATGTGACGCTCATCGCCGCTCAGCCACCGCACCAACCGTGACGAGGGGAAGAGGTCAACCGGAGAGAAGCTGCCCAGCAGCCTCAACACCTCTTTCAACTCGTGGAGGTACTCGCACTGCTGCGCGAATTTGCCGCCGAAAACTGCCCGCGTCACCACGTCGTTGCTGAGCGCCATCACCTTCTCGCTGACGTTGATGGGGGCACCGGTCGATGCAGCAACCGCGATGTTGCCGAGGAGGCCGCCCACCTCCTCGGCCCTGATGCCCTCCATGCGCTTCACCTGCGTCGAGCTAAGGAGCTCCATGACGCAGATCTTGCGCATTTGGCGCCAGTGGTCACCGTAGGCGGCGAAGGCCATGTCTTTGCCTCCGCAGCCGAAGATGTCCGCCGTGACGCTGCGGGGCCGGTCGGCGAACGAAAGGTCGTTGGTCTTCATCACCAGCGCCGCTGCCTCGGCGCTCGACACAACCACGGTGGGGACCTCGCCTAGCCTGAGGAGCATCAGCGGCCCGTGCCTGCGACATAGCTTCATCAACGTGCGGTGCGGGAGGCTGCTGATGACGTGGTGGAGGCTGCCGATGACGGGGAGAGTCCATGGACCAGGAGGCAGCTGCTTTTTGCCGGCCGACCTGCTGTTGCCGCCGGTGAGCCTGACAAACAAAAGGGCTAGTAGCGTGCATGCTGCTGCGAAACACAAGCTTAAGAACCACTCCTCCTCCATGGCCGGCAGCTTAGTGGCAAGTGATCGCCCGTGTGTGTGTGCGCGCGCTAATTTTTCCAACTTAGTGATGATGCGGTACGTTACGGCGCATCGATCGGTTGCCTCGTTTCTATCGCGGACCATCGTGCAGTACTTCGATGGCCCACCAGGTACAAAAAGGAGGTGAAACCACACATTTCCTTGCTGGATTTTCTCCACATATGTCACCATCATATAAATGAGCCATTCTCTTTTTTTTTATGTACCTTTTCAAAGCAGATTTTTTTTTTAAGTTCTTTAGGGTAGAGCTAGCGACCTAAGGGCATCTCCAACGGCGACCCTCAAACCGTCCGCATACAGCAGGACCACGCGGTTGGGACGTATTGTGCCATCCAACGCGGGCCTCGGTCCTTAGGACGATCCGGACACACTTTTCCCCGCAAACCGAAGACAAATTAGGGTGACTTCGCGGGCGTCCGGACAGCACCTACGCCCGCTTTTGACCACCCTGACCCACCCGAAATAGTCCTCCCTCGCTCGTGCGCGTTCCGGCCCGAAGCAAGCTACCCGCATTCATGCTAGTGTAGAGTGCCGCTCTACATTGAAGCCGTCTCAGAGCGGACGCAACCTCTCACTGCCTCTACCATTGAACCGGCGTGCCGGCCAAGGGCGCCGCCCGCTGCACGTCCAATCGAACACGCCTCCTCGCCACATTCAAACTCCTCCGTGGAACCTGCGTGATCTACTCAGGTCACACCTCCATTCATGAGCGGCCCGTCATTATACACAACGCCGGTTGTCTCCTACGCTGTCGGATTTCGGGCTCCGCAGACCCTAGAGAGGTTCAAATTCTGGGGTGCACACGAAGAACACTCTATACCCAGCGCGCTCGCCCTACGATCCCACGGCCTAGCTCGACGAACTCAAGGAACAAGATAAACAAGGGTTTATACTGGTTCGGGCCACCTTGTGATATAATACCCTACTCTAGTGTGTGTGGTGGATTGCCTCGTAGGGCTGAGGATGAACTAGTATAGTGGGTGAACAACCTCAGTCGGTGAGGTGTTCTTGGGCTCGATGAGCTGGTGAGGGTGAGGATGATCTGGGTGATCCGCCCCTCGTTCTGGTGGAATCTCTCTCCCTCGGGTCGAATCGCCCCTCTATGGTGGTGGCTAGGTCCTATTTATAGTGGCCTTGGTCCTCTTCCCAAATGTAGGCGGGAAGGGATCCCACAATGGCTAAATTTGAAGGGGAACAACTAGTACAAGCTATCCTGACAAAAGTGGTCTTCGCATACGAAAGGCTCTGGTGGTGACGCCGCGCCGGGCTCCACGGTGACCTTCTTCCTGCCGTCCTGGAGGTCCTTGGTCTTGTTGCACCGATATTAAAACCTTTGCTTGATTCCTCGGGACTCCGCGCCTGCACTTGCCCCCTTGGCACCAAAGGGGAAATTGGTCCACTGTGCCCGCTGGCGCCTGATGGCTTCTCGCCCCTCGTTGGTTACCCCAAGTGGAAGGTTTGAGATGCAGTGTAGCGGAAGTTTTCCCTTGGCAAAGATACCAAAGATCGATTTCCCTGAGACTCCCAGTTCAACAAGAAGGTTTCAACTGCTAACGGCGCCAGATATTAGCAATCAACGTGGACCTGCACACAGATACAAATAACTTTGCTCCCAACGAGTACAGAGAGGTTGTCAATCCCTCCGGCCTTGTCGTTTACAAAGGATCAAACACAAGTGATAATAGTGATAGGTATAATTGCAATAGTAAGTAAAAAACGGAAAGTAAATAGCGGATGTGATCAATGATGGTAATATGGACCGGAGTCCCATGATGTTCACTAGTGATGTCTCTCTCTCAAAAGACGATAAAACAGCTATGTGAGGTAAACGAATTACAGCTGGGCAATTGACAGGACCATGTGCGCAAACCAATGCTGACTATATTGCAAGAAAGGTAGAGGTTCAAAGCATGGGCGGTACGCCAAGGCAAGTAGACCGAAATCCATCTGCATCTACTACTAATCATCCACCTTGAGATATCTGTCCAGAACATCTCGCTGGTATTAAGTTGCGAGTCACACCCATAGTGTAAACTCAAAGCAACAGACAACTGCATTAAAAGAACTTTGCGTAAAGTAAACAGTCCTTGCACCCGCGGGCACAAGCACCGTTGTTTTCCCCCTTGTGGCAACAGCACATCCCCTAGACTCATGTTTCTGTCACTCAAACTAGTCATCGAGGGGCATGAACCCACAATCGAGCATAATGTTCCCTCTTGGAGTCACTACCTACTACTTGGCCAAAGCAATAAATAACAACGGAGAACATGCAAGAATTACTTACGAACATAAATATAAAAGAGGTAGATCAAATATATTACTCAAACACAATCTGAACATAATCTCACAATCCATCGGATCCCAGCAAACTCATCATAGCAACAGCATAAGGATTACATATGTGCCTCGATCATGTAGGGCAGCTCACGAGGACTAATTAGTGAAGCACAAGAACGGGAGGAGAACATCACATAGCTACTGGTCATGGACCCATGGTCCAAGGGAGACTACTCACAACTCATCCGGGAGGCGTCCATGGTGGTGGAGAGGCTCCCGGTGGTGATCCTCCCCTCCGGCAGGGTGCCAGGAAGAGTTCTCCTGGTGCTCCCAATCTTGGAAGCGAGGCGGCGGCGGAACAGAGATGAGATCGCGAAAAATGGTTCCCGTCTCGAGGGTTTCGGGACACGATATAAATATATGCCAAAGGGGGGCATCAGCGGAGCCCCCCCCCCCCCGGCACGGCCAGGAGGGGGGCCGCGCCACCGGGGCGCCTGGAGCCCTGGTGGCCCCCCTCCGGCTGTACTTCGGGTGCCGGGAAGCTTCTGGAACGCTGATTTTTTATATAATTTTTCCGGGATTTTTCTGGCAGTTTCCGTAATGGGAAAACCTGAAATACAAAAACAGCCGAAAACAGAAACTGGCACTGGGGTGCACTGAGTTAATAGGTTAGTCCAAACATGATCAAAAGTGTATGGAAGTGTATAAATATCATAGCAATATCACCCAAAAGAGGCATGGAGCAAGCAGAAATTATAGATACGTTTTGGACGTATCAACATCCCCAAGCTTAATTCCTGCTCGTCCTCGAGTAGGTAAATGATAACAAGAATAATTTCTGTGGTGACATGCTATTAACCATATATGAACTTTTCATAGTCATATGACAAAAGCTTACTGAGACAATGAATCTGTAGTAATTAAGTTGACTCATGAGAAAATCACAAAGAACTGAAAGTTTTACAATATGATACTGAAACATCAAATAGATTTGTAATGAGCATGGTGTGCAAATATGATAAAGTGATATCTTGCTTGTCCCCTTTAGTGAAGCAAAACATAAATGCAGGGGCACCTCCAAGGTTTAAGTGATGACTAGATACAATGATTTCAGAATAAACGATATCATAATCATGCAAAAGACAATGCTACTTTGGGACAATGCACATTACACTCAGAATGACAATCATGCTCTCAGTAGTTGGTGTTTTAAAAGAAGGTGGAGAGTCTCGAACCGTGGCTTTTGTTGGCAAGGTTGAAAACCCGTAGTCGGAAACAAAGACAAAACATGTACCAGAGCTCTTGGTTTTAAAAACAGAGGTAATAATTTTTTTTAGATTATGCATGTTTCGTCAACGAATGCTAGCAGACAACTCAATCACTTCTTGAGATGGACAAGTTTCGAGGAACGGCTCCCGAATGAGGACGATCACATCCTCTTAATCTCCTTTGTTTATCACTGCCAAAGTTTTCTGATTTCTCATGAACAAAGTGTGAAGGAGGGTTTGTTTGTTATATTAATTTTGAGCCGGGCGCACTCAATGCCAGTTCCTTCTCGTATTATGGGTTTGCACATTATACATGCAATCTCGGGGTGAAGCTTGTCCAACTTAAAAAGATCATGAATTAACTACTACTTCCTCATGAACTTAAAACAGAGGCACAAAATAGGAATGCATTTTTTTGAATAATTTCGAGATGGTACATGAAAGTCTCCGTTAGGAATGGCAGGTAAATACCATGTAGGAAGGTATGGTGGACTCATATGGCATAACTGGTTTAAAAGAATTTGGATGCACAAGCAGTCAGTCCGCTTAGTACAGGTGGAGGTTAGCAAAAGACTGGGAGTGACCAACTAAAAGAGCAATGACGGTCATAATCATGCAGAGCGACAAAGCAACATTGAATCAGGCATGGAAGTTATATCGCTACTCAGAAACAAAAGATCATCAAGGCTTGACAGACTTTCTTTACAGTCTTAAATATGCGTGAGCATACGCCAAGTCAATCAAAATAAATTCTTGAATGAAGATATTACTAAACCATACCACATCATAGGCAAACAAATCATGTTGGTACTCCAATAACACATTGGAAACCCCACGGCTATTTGAGACTAACCATAAGAAAACATGAACTACTAAGCACCATTATGCACGTAGCATTTTTATCATAGACATATCAACCAATGCAATAGAAGCAAACTCTCTTAATAAGATAAGCATGATAACTAAAGAGAGTTCAAGCAACCAACTAAACAAAAGCTCTTTAAAAAGATAAGCATGAATACTAAGAGCTGAACATGATAGTAGCTATTGAAAGACAAAGAACACACAGCAGCAGCGATAGACATGAAAATTCTATGTTATGTTCTAGGTAGAAGTGGAGCGTGTTTCTCTCCCACATAAAGAAAGCTGAGTACCGACTCGTTATGAAAAGCTAAAGAAAACTAAAAAGGAAAATAAAAGCAAGACGCTCCAAGCATAGCACATAACACATGAAGTGATAAAAATATAGTGGAACGAAGGACGAACTGATAATGTTGATGGAGAAGGGGATGCATGGGGGCATCCCCAAGCTTAGACGCTTGAGTCTCCTTGAATATTTCTTGGGGTGCATGGGGGCATCCCCAAGCTTGAGCGTTTGACACTCCTGAATCTTTTTATCATCTTCCCTCGCACACTTGAAAACTCCCTTCATACATAACTCATCATAATCTGATTAGCGAGGTTAGTACCTCAATAAAATAATTGTTCCTTGCTGGAAATAAGGATATTCTTGAAGGTCTACTGTTTCTCAAGATTGCCAAAAGGTTTTTGCAAAGAAAAAGCAAGCTCAAGGTTTGCAAAATGAGGGAAAGGCAAAACAGGACATAATCTGTGAAAAACAGAACAGCAGGTAGTAAATGATTTTTTCGGGGCACTTCTGCAACTCTAATAAAAAAACTCAGAATAGACGCACGAAAGACAATTATATAGAGCACGCTTTCGAAAAAATTCAGACCAAAAAGATGATCTGGTGATTTTATACGAATTTTTCTATCCAAGGACATAATCTGTTTCCTGGACAGCACGTCACAACTTTTGAACTTTTTTGCAATCAGAGGCTACACTTGGCACAAAGTTGAAAAGCAAAGATACAATGATGATGCTACTGCAGTAACAACATCAAGACACAACAAAAGCAAAATGAAATTTATTCATGTGGGCTGCCTCCCAAAAGGGCTTTCTTTTATGCCTTTAAGCTAGGCATAATGCATAGAGATCAAGTTTTATCAAGAGTAAAAGAATAGCTAGCCCATATAACGGACTCAAAAGGTAACTTAATCTTCTTTCGAGGGAATTGTTCCATCCCTTTCTTGAGAGGAAACTAGAATTTTATATTTCCCTCTTTCATGTCAATGATAGCACCAACGGTGCGTAGAAAAGGACGTCCCAAAATAATTGGACACGAAGGTTCACATTCAATATCCATAATAGTAAAATCAATGGGAACATAATTGTCATTGACAATGATAAGAACATCGTCGATCCTCCCCAAAGGTTTCTTTATGGAAGAATCAACGAGACGAACACCAAAAGAACAAGAATCAAAAGGTTTCAGTTCAAGCATATCATATATTCTTTTGGGCATAACAGAGGTACTAGCACCAACATCACATAAAGCATAGCAAGAGAAGTTATTTATCTTAATTTTTATCATAGGATCCCAACCATCTTCTAGCTTTCTAGGTATGGAGGCTTCTACTCTAAGTTTCTCCTCCCTAGCTTTGATGAGAGCATTAGTGATATGCTCTGTGAAGGCAAGGTTAAGCGTGCTAGTGCGGGGATCTCTAGACATCTTGTGAAGGAAATCAATAACTTCGGTAAGAGTGCAATTATCAAAATCAAGGTCACTACTATCAAGTAAAGTGGTAGTGGTGTCCTTTAGGTTCACTTGTTTGGTAGTTTCTATAGTCATAGCATCACCATTAATAGGTCCATTGGGACCAGGAGTGCATGGGGTGCTAAGAGTTTGGATATCCTCAACAACTTGGATAGTAGCAACAGTGTGGTGGGTAGGAAGGTTCTTAATTCTAGCTTCTTCCTCCCTTTCTCTAGCCCATATCTCTTTAAGTTTAGCCATCATCCTAATGTTTTCATTAATTTGCACTTGAATAGCATTCATAGGAGTGACCTTCCTCTCCTCAAGAGGAGAAGTTCTAATTTTAAGCAATTCTACCTCATGGGCTAAATTGTCTACCTTCGAAGAGAGATCATCTAGTTTGTTTAGTTTTTCTTCTACACTCATATTAAAGGCTTTTTGGGTAGTGATGAAATCTTTAAGCATAATCTCTAGTTCAGTAGTGGAGTTCTTGGTGCTAGGATAAGCATTGTTGTTCCCATAAGAATTAGAGGGGAACGGTCTAGGATTGCTACCAAAATTACTCCTATAAGCATTGTTGTTAAAATTGTTTCTAGAGATAAAGTTCACATCTACTTGTTCTTGAGCAATCAAAGAATTTAAAGGAACATCACGAGGATCAACAGAAGATTGCTTGGAAAGTAGAGACATGATCAAGTCAACTTTTTCATTTAGGGAGGAAATCTCCTCGACAGAGTTTACCTTCCTACCTGTTGGAGCGCGTTCGGTGTGCCATTGGGAATAATTGGTCATCATCTCATCGAGAAGCTTCGTGGCAGCACCAAGTGTAGTTGACATAAAGGTTCCTCCCGCGGCCGAATCTAACAAGTTCCGCGAGGTAAAGTTCAAGCCTGCATAAAAAGTTTGGATAACCATCCAAGTAGTCAAACCATGAGTAGGACAGTTCTTGACAAGAGATTTCATAGGTTCCCAAGCTTGGGCAACGTGTTCATTATCCAATTGTTTAAAATTCATTATGTTACTTCTTAGTTGGATAATTTTAGCAGGTGGATAGTATTTTCCAATAAAAGCATCTTTGCACTTGTCCCATGAATCTATGCTATTTCTAGGCAAAGATTGAAACCAAATTTTAGCTCCTCCTCTCAAGGAGAAAGGAAAAAGCTTAAGCTTAACAATATTACCGTCTATTTCTTGGTACTTTTGCATATCACAGAGTTCAACAAAATTGTTTAAGTGTAAAGCAGCATCATCTCCAGCACCGGAGAATTGATATTTCATGACTAAGTTCAGTAAAGCAGGTTTAATTTCATATGAAGGTGCTGAAGTGGCAGGTGTAGTGATAGGTGTGCAGATAAAGTCATCGTTGTTGTGACTAGTGAAGTCACACAACTTGGTGTTCTCGGTGGAACCCATAGTAGCAAGCAAGCAAGATAACTATTTTTGTGATTTTCGATAAAAGATACTAAAGCAAAACTGAAAGGTAAACTAACAAGACTAAAAAGCAAAGGTAAAAGATAGCGTGTAACTCCCCTATCCTGAAGAGTGGAGTCCCTGACAACGGCGCCAGAAAACTTTGCTTGATGGCTTCTCGCCCCTCGTTGGTTACCCCAAGTGGAAGGTTTGAGATGCAGTGTAGCGGAAGTTTTCCCTTGGCAAAGATACCAAGGATCGATTTCCCTGAGACTCCCAGTTCAACAAGAAGGTGTAAACTGCTAACGGCGCCAGATATTAGCAATCAACGTGGACCTGCACACAGTTACAAATAACTTTGCTCCCAACGAGTACAGAGAGGTTGTCAATCCCTCCGGCCTTGTCGTTTACGAAGGATCAAACGCAAGTGATAATAGTGATAGGTATAATTGCAATAGTAAGTAAAAAACGGAAAGTAAATAGCGGATGTGATCAATGATGGTAATATGGACCGGAGTTCCATGATGTTCACTAGTGATGTCTCTCTTCCAAAAGACGATAAAACAGCTATGTGAGGTAAACGAATTACAGCTGGGCAATTGACAGGACCATGTGCGCAAACCAATGCTGACTATATTGCAAGAAAGGTAGAGGTTCAAAGCATGGGCGGTACGCCAAGGCAAGTAGACCGAAATCCATCTGCATCTACTACTAATCATCCACCTTGAGATATCTATCCAGAACATCTCGCTGGTATTAAGTTGCGAGTCCCACCCATAGTGTAAACTCAAAGCAACAGACAACTGCATTAAAAGAACTTTGCGTAAAGTAAACAGTCCTTGCACCCGCGGGCACAAGCACCGTTGTTTTCCCCCTTGTGGCAACAGCACATTCCCTAGACTCATGTTTCTATCACTCAAACTAGTCATCGAGGGGCATGAACCCACAATCGAGCATAACGTTCCCTCTTGGAGTCACTACCTACTACTTGGCCAAAGCAATAAATAACAACGGAGAACATGCAAGAATTACTTACGAACATAAATATAAAAGAGGTAGATCAAATATATTACTCAAACACAATCTGAACATAATCTCACAATCCATCGGATCCCAGCAAACTCATCATAGAAACATCATAAGGATTACATATTTGCCTCGATCATGTAGGGCAGCTCATGAGGACTAATTAGTGAAGCACAAGAACGGGAGGAGAACATCACATAGCTACTGGTCATGGACCCATGGTCCAAGGGAGACTACTCACAACTCATCCGGGAGGCGTCCATGGTGGTGGAGAGGCTCCCGGTGGTGATCCTCCCCTCCGGCAGGGTGCCGGGAAGAGTTCTCTTGGTGCTCCCGATCTTGGAAGCGCGGCGGCGGCGGAACAGAGATGAGATCGCGAAAAAGGGTTCCCGTCTCGAAGGTTTCGCGACACGATATAAATATATGCCAAAGGGGGGCATCAGCGGAGGCCTGGGGGCCCAGCCGCCCCCCCCCCCCCCCCCCC
>LR738714.1:761927859-761950909 GCA_902687465.1 Secale cereale
GGGGGGATAAGTGTTGCTGCCTTGCAGATCTTGGAAGCTAGATCGACAATTTGACATCAAGCCATATGCCCATATTCAAGTGCTTTTTTCCCTGTATTGACAGTTTTTACGCAACTATTTGGTGACATGTGTTCTAAGAAAAGTTTAGCAGTGAGAAAAGAAAGTAAAAAAAAACACAAACGGTTCAAGTTGCTATCAGTTTTGACAAGGTTATCATAATTAGAAAAGCGAGAGGATGATCCCATTGTGCCACTTAGAAGAGCGATCTTTTGTAGAACTATATTGTTTCCATACTATTATGATGTAATTCTCTAGACCATCAATATATGCTATGTACTAAATTGCTTTCAAAATACAATATATTCTAAATTTTTATTTGTCCACAAGGGCCCCATTTGTTGGACTCGCCCCAGGGCCCTGGATATGTATGGACCGGCCCTGGTTGAGGGAGTTGTACCCAAGAAGAAGTGAACAAACAAAAGGGCTAGTAGCGTGCATGCTGATGCGAAACACAAGCTTAAGAACCACTCCTCCATGGCCGGCAGCTTAGTGGCAAGTGATCGCCCGTGTGTGTGTGCGCTTATTTTTCCAGCTTAGTGATGATGCGGTACGTTACGAAATGATATATCCAACGGGCCAACGGCGCATCGATCGGTTGCCTCGTCTCTATCGCGGCCCATCGTGCAGTACTTTGATGGCCCACCAGGTACAAAAAGGAGGTGAAACCACACATTTCCTTGCTGGATTTTCTCCACATATGTCACCATCATATAAATGAGCCATTCTCTTTATTTATTTATTTATTATGTACCTTGTTAAAGTAGACTTTTTTTTTGAAAGTTTCTTAAGGTAGAGCTAGCGACCTAAGGCATCTCCAACGCCGATCCTCAAATCGTCCACATCTGTCCGGACCATGCGGTCCGGACGTATTGTGCCATCCAACACGGGCCACGGTCCGTAGGACGATCCGGACGCACTGTTCCCTGCAAACCGGAGATAAATTAGGGGGACTTTGCGGGCGTCCGGACAGCACCCACATCCGATTGTGACCACCCTAACCCACCCATAATAGTCCTCCCTCGCTCGCGCGCGTTCCCTCCCGGAGCAAGCTGTCCGCATTCATGGCAACGTAGAGCGCCGCTCCACATTGAAGCTGTTTTAGAGTGGACACAACCTCTCACTGCCTCTGTCATTGAAGCGGCGTGCCAGCCAAGGGCGCCGCCCGCTGCACGCCGGGCCGAACATGTCTCATGGCCACATTCAAACTCCCCCGAGAAACCTGCGTGATCTACTCAGGCCACAAGTCCGTTCATGAGCCGCCCGTCGTTAAACACAACGCCGGCCGTCTCCTACCCCCTTCCCATCTCCTCCTTTCACACCATTTTCTCCGCATTGTTAATGGCATCCAGCTAGCAGGAAGAGCAGTTCTCCAGCATAAAAGCCGACTGGGTGGCCCGCCGAGCCCACCAGATACGAGCCAGGCAACTCGTTGCTCCACCTTCTGTTGGTGTCTTGGATTGGGGGTGTTTGCCACATCAGTCCGCCAGCTATGGGCCGGGCCGAGGACCATCGTTATCTGGAAAATTCAAATTTTGAATTCAGTGGTATAATATTTGCTTCCGCCGCAGTCGGTCTCGTTAGTTAAATTTATGGTCAAATTTAGATCTCGAAAAACGCGGGCGCACTACATTGTGGAATGAAAAGAGTACGATATGAGCCTGTTTTTAGAAGAAAAAAATTGGATCTGATATTTTTTGCTGCCGTCGTCGTCCCTGACGGTAAGATAAGATCAAGGCAATCGTAATTCCAAGTGCCGCACCTAGGTTTTCACTGCCAATTCATCCAACTTTGCCCGTTTCTAGTGACCCCATCAGACTTTGTGCTGGAAGTGTCAGTGGTTGCCAATCCCATTTAGCAATCTTGGAAAGCATCTCTGCCAGTTTCGCGTATATTGCATTGCTTTCTGGATGTGAGTACTTGTCACTGGCAACAAAAGTGTGAACTCCATACCTTAGTTCAACCCAACTTAATTAGACCAGGTTGATTCTTTCTTCACGACTTGCGCTTTCATCACATCTCTAATTTTTGATGCTAAGGAGAGCTCCCTGGCATCCAGGTAAATGTTGTAGAGATTTACATAGGATGTTGGGGAATTGGGTTATAGGTCCATTGTCCTGTCTGCAGCAAGTTGACCTCTCTCCATGTCTCGATGGATACGACATGACGCTAGCAAAGGCCGCCAGATGACAGGTTCATCATGGAAGATCGAATCCCTTATAAAAGCCTCGGCATCACCTATAGTCTCCCAGCTCAACCAAGAGTCCAAGAAGGGTCGATAAGGCATGTGCAATGCTTGATTGTTTTTTTTTTTTTGGAGCACCGCAATGCTTGATTGTTGGGCTCAACGCATATTCCTCTTTGCATGCTTTCGTATGCAAGAGTTCCCCGTGGCAGTGACCGACCAAAACCAGATTTTGTGGCAAAGCACTAAATCTGCTCACCGGTCCTTGCGATAGCCAAACTGGCACAAGCATTCATCACACTTGATATAGTGAAAGGGTCAGGTTTCAGTCGAGCACCTAATAATCCATTGAACACAAAAGCCTCCATTCCTCGACTCAGCACCTCTGAATACAGCATTAACGCTTCTCTCAGGACAAATAACCAATATACAATTAGCGATGCATACATACATGAATAATCAACAGATAGCAAAACTGACTTGATCCAATTAGCACTAAAAGCAACCAAGCAATTTTTTTCTCTTCTAGCCAATAGAACTCCATCACCAGGGAAGGACGCAATAGCAAGGTAGGCAAGCCTAAGAGCAAGGAGCGTCTCAAGCGCTATGTATAACATGATCGTATATCATTTTAAGGTGGCATGGATAACTTCCCTGTTGGGAGCATATCCTTATAGCAAGGTCGGTAAATGAACGAATCATCGACACAAAAAGCTGCCTGTGTGTGGTCTTTATCGAGCTCTTCCGCATCTCCTAGATATTGCATCCTTGACGTGTCGAGATGGTACACTACCACCGCGCTACTAAGAATGAGGATGAGTGCATTCTTGTGCGGATGGAATCCTATGATACTGCAATAGGCACCCCGTTCTACCGATTGGTCGTGGTTGGCACCTCCAACCATGTCAATGAAGTTGTCCTCATCCGAGTTCCAAGAATGTTCCGAGTCATATGATATGGCCCAGTCGTCCTCAGCGTCTTCGTCGGTCAAGCTGACTGGTCCACCTCTGCTTCCAACAATCCTCCATGTCACCTTCGGCTGTATTTTAAGAGTGCGAATCATATGGCCATGCAGGTTGAGGTTGGTGTGGTGCGATAGTGTCCAACCTAGCTGTCCATCGGTCAATTCGGTTAGCATCCAAACTCGAAGCTGCGAATTGTTAGTCGCCACATAATATACCCCTCTCTCATAGCTTGCTATGACGGAATCTTTGGGCAACGAGAGCCCGCTTCTTGCATCGCAAGGTTCCCCGGGAAGCTGGACCATATCATAAGTCCCCTTCAAGGGGCGTAGGTTCCTCGGGGAACAACGCCCAGGCGTGAACTCTCGGTCCTCCCACCGCCCTGTCCATGACGAGTACATTAACATTGGGAACACATTTTTCTTAGGCTCCTCGACCTCCTCTGCTTGTGTTTCCCTGAGCGGCCGAACCTCGCCTTGCGTCTTAGTGCCTGATAATGGCTCCTTGAGCAGGCCACCCTCCGAAAAGAGGAACACATGGTAGTGTAGGGAAACAGCAGGGTCAAAAGCTAGGCATACGCCATACCTGCACCACGGCGTCGATGGCCATGGTACACGCTCATACCGTGCCGTCGCAGGGTTGATCACGTAGTAGGAGCCATCCCACTCCTCGAGGAGGAGGAGACCGTTACATGACTGGTATATTATCGCCTCGTGCGGGTAGACAGGCCCCCGGAGGCCAGGTACACCGCGCATGGCTGGTGGCGCGAAGAAGGATGAAAAAGAGCGGCACCCCATCTTATTGACGAAGAGGCCGGGGAAGGCACGCCGGGGGAAGTAGCGCTCAAGGGAGAGCCGGTGGTCGTCGTTAACGATGTCGCGCCACGCGTGGCACACGCACTGGGAAGCGGAAACGTCGCGCCCCGACAGGCGACGGAGGATGTCGAGGAGTACATCGTAGGGTGGCTATGACGCATACGGCGAGGGGCAGCATCGGGGCTCGTCTTCTACCGGTGGTGGCCGAGGCTATGCGTGGCAAGGTGATGGTGGTGTTGGTCGTGGCTATGGGCAACAAGGTGGTTTCTTCGTACCACCAGGCGGTTTTGTTGAGGGTGCTTCGGGTCCAAATCAGCGCTTCCGGGGGAGATTCCGCGGAGGTAGAGGAGGAGGCAGGCGTCATCCTCCTCCTCCGCCGAGGCAAGCCGTGACTGTTCCGGATGTGCCTTCAGTGCTTAATAATGATGCGGGGGAGGTGGCTCCTCCGGTGCTCAACACTGCGGCGGTGGAGGTGGTTCGGGCTCTTGCTTCGGTCGAAGTCCCGGATCCGAATGCTGGGCAGTCTGATAAGGTTGTAGACAAGCCGACCGTGGATCGATTGTCTAAATGGCTCCGCAAGAAGGAGAAGATGATCTGTCGCCGATGCGGGGTGGCAGGTCACTTCGCGGCTGAGTGCACTACGGTCATGTGCGACACGTGTCAGAAGCCCATGCATGATTCAGGGGAGTGCCCTGAGCTCCAAGGGCCCATGCCGGCAGTGGCTGTGTACGGTGTCTGTTCTGCGGATCTTATGTTTTTCGAGTCTCCTTCTGACGAGGCTGAGGCAGTTGTGACGGAGGCCTCGCTCACAGGGATTGTCAAAGTAACGAATGGAACACTGTCTGAGGCGCAGATTGTGCATACGCTCAGTGAGTTGATGCCAGGTAACTTTCAGTGGAAGCTGGTCAAACTTGAGGGGCAATCATATAAGGTGGAATTCCCCTCCCTTGATGATCTGAATCACGCGCTTAAGTATGGCATGTGTCGGGCGGCAAGTACTAGCTGTATCATTGAGTTTGCTCCGTGGAAGAAACCGGAGCCTCAGGGGAAGGCCCTCCCGCAGATCTGGGTTCGTTTTATGGGGGTGCCCCCGAAGGCCCTTCTGAGTGCTCGGACTACCTGGAGTCTTGGTTCGCTTATTGGTAAAACGGAGAAGGTCGACATGCCTTTCTCGCGAGCTAATGGCATTGCTCGCTTGTTGGTGAGCGTTCTGGATATCGAGCTGGTGCCTTTTTTTGTGAGATGGTACTATGCTGGTCTGATGTACGAGTTGGAGATCGAGATTGAGCTTGAGAGTTCTGTTCTCGCTCAGGCGGCTGATGGGAATGGAGACACTGATATGATGGATGGGGATGAGGCACGTGGGGCACGCGAGTCGGCTGCAGGGGCGCCGGCCTTGCCTGGCCAGGCCCCGACTCAGGATCAGCCTCAGCAGTCTTCCGGGAGCTCCGGAGGGAAGGGGGAAGCTCCCCCTGCTACCTCTCTGCCTGCACTTCGGTTTGGGTCCTTTGGGGCGGCTTCGGCCCCCAGTCGTTTGTGGGGCCCCAGTGCCGAGTTGGACGATCCGGTGGAGATGGTACGTTCACCGCTATTGCCGTTGCTTTTGGATGCGGATTTATCTGGGGAGGAGGGTTTCAGGAGGGAGTCCCCTCATGTCACGCTAGCTCCCACCATTCTGCGTCGCGAGGGCACCATGGAGGGTGGTGCGTATCAAGATGCGTCTTCTGAATCTGGAGGTCAGATTTCGAGTTTTTTGTTACCCGCTTACGATGAGTTAGCTTGTGCATCTGTTTCTAGCCCGAGTGTGGTTGTTTCTGCAGATTCGGTGCCACGAGAGGAGTACTCTTTGTTGGCGCATGGGGCTGCCCCCGAGACACCCGCGGCAGGAGGCCCCGGCTCCCTTGGTCCGGTTGGTGGGGGTTCACTGGGGCCTTCAGTGGGAGGCCTCTCACCGAGTGGACCCTCCACCGCCGATATCGTCGCCTTCGGAGGGATAGCGGATCCCGTGTCCGAGGGACGACGCCTCAGCAGTCGCCTGCAGGACCAGCCGGATGCGGATGCTCTGCAGATGGGCCGTGCAATGCGGCAGGCCAAGCTGCGGGACATTGAAGACTCGACTGGTATGTCAGTCTGTGTTTCCAATTCGATTTTGCATTTTTCTGCTGATGATGTTATTAATAATGCAAATCAATTGGGGGTTTCGTTGGGCGGAAATGGGAAGGAGGTTGCTCAATCTGTTAACGACTTGTTTGATCGTGAGGCAGAACGGGCGATCGAGGTTATTACAAACTTAGCAGCCGTTAAGCCTTTAAACAATATTGATTTTATTGCTCTAGGGGTGAGGGCTTTGGATAGTTTTTGTGCGGACCTTGATCCAGTTAGTGCTCAGTCGGAGGATGAGGGGAATGGAGAAGGCCTAGAGGAGTGCCTCCAGGCTGATTCCGCGGTTGCTCATTTACCCGAGCAGGGTTGTGCGGACCGGTCAGAGGAGCAATCGGTACACAAGCGGAAATGGAACCGCAAGATCTACCCTGTATCAGCTGTACGGAGGAGTGTTCGGATTCGGACCGCCAAGAAATTCCATGATGAAAAATGAGAGGTATTTTCTGGAATAGCAGAGGTCTGAAAGACTTGGCTAAACGTAGGTTCTTGGCGGAGGCATCGGTTGAACACAAGCTTGACTTCATAGCCCTTTCCGAAACGGGTAGAGATAACTTCACCTCCCAGTTTCTGGGTACTCTATCTGGTGGGGTGGCTTTTGACTGGCATTGCTTACCCCCGAGAGGAAGATCCGGTGGGATTTTACTAGGGGTAAGAAGGGAGTCTTTAGAAGTTCGTAACGTGGTATTGGGTGAGTTCGCCGTAAAATTCCGAGTGAGATCCAGAGTAGATGGATTTCACTGGGCTCTGGTGGCAGTTTACGGAGCTGCACAGCCTGAGCTCAAACCAGACTTTCTCGCGGACCTAGTTCGGATTTGTGGAGATGAGCAGCTCCCACTTTTGGTGGGTGGTGATTTCAACATTATTAGAAGGCGGGAGGAGAAGAATAACGATAACTTTGACGGCAGATGGTCGTTTATGTTTAATGCTATTATTGAGAGCTTGGATCTCCGGGAGATAGAGCTTTCAGGCAGACAATTCACCTGGGCCAATTCACTGCCGAACCCGACTTACGAGAAGTTAGATCGTGTCCTCGCTAGTGTGGAGTGGGAACAGAAGTTCCCCCTGGTTACCGTTCAGGCCTTGTCGAGGGCTATTTCGGACCATACTCCACTTTTGGTAGATTCGGGAGAGGCAACATATACGGGGAATAAGAATACGTTCTCGTTCGAGCTAGCGTGGTTTGAACGAGAAGGATTCATGGACTTGGTTGCCAGGGAATGGGCGAAGGGTGAAGGCGGTCGGTCGGCTATAGACAGGTGGCAGAATAAGATTAGGCATTTACGGCAGTTTCTACGAGGTTGGGCTAGACATCTCAGTGGTGTGTATAAGGTTGAAAAGGAGAGGCTAATCAACCTTATTCAAATTCTAGATGTTAAGGCGGAGTCGTCTATCCTTGAGCCTGCTGATCTGGAGGCTAAGGGCCTGGCCGAATCTAGGTTGAAAGAGCTGCTGCGAGAGGAAGAATTGAAATGGGCACTCCGAGCTAAAGTGCGTGAAGTCATCCAAGGGGATGATAACACACAATTCTTTCACTTGATAGCAAATGGTAAGCATCGAAAGAAAAGAATTTTTCAGCTTGAGCAGGACGAGGGCACGATTGTAGGGCACGAGAACCTCAAACTCTACATCACTGACTATTATAAGAGATTGTTTGGACCTCCGGATGATAGCTTCGTGTCTCTGGATGAGACTCGCATTCAGGATGTCCCTCAATTGGCGTCAGATGAGAATGCAATTTTATCTGCGCCGTTCTCGGAGAAAGAGGTGTTAGATGCGATCTCGCAGATGAAGAACAATAAAGCTCCTGGTCCGGATGGTTTTCCGGCAGAGTTTTATAAAAGGTGTTGGCACATTATTAAGGATGATTTACTTGCGATGTTCCATGACCTGTTCGATGGACATCTGCAACTATTCCACCTTAATTTTGGTACAATAACGCTGCTTCCTAAGAAGACAGAGGCGAATCGAATAGAGCAATTTCGACCAATCTGTCTTCTTAACGTTAGTTTTAAGGTGTTCACTAAAGTAGGAACAAATAGATTGACGCAGATCGCGCATACTGTGGTGCAGCCTTCCCAGTCGGCTTTCATGCCTGACAGAAATATCCTGGAAGGGGTTGTTGTCCTGCATGAAACTCTCCATGAAATCCACACGAAAAAACTTGATGGGGTTATTTTCAAGGTGGACTTTGAAAAGGCATATGATAAGGTCAAGTGGCCGTTCCTTCAGCAAGCTTTAAGGATGAAAGGATTTGATGCATCCTGGAGAAAACAGGTGGACTCCTTCACTCAACAAGGCTGTGTTGGAATAAAAGTCAATGACGATATTGGTCATTTCTTCCAGACTCACAAGGGTTTAAGACAGGGGGACCCGATGTCTCCTATCTTGTTTAACATTGTAGCAGACATGTTAACAATCCTTATTGGTAGAGCAAAGGAGAATGAGCAGGTAGGTGGTCTCGTTCCTCATCTAGTGGATGGAGGACTCTCTATTCTACAGTATGCTGATGACACGATTCTTTTCATGGAGCATGACTTGGCTAAGGCGAGAAATATGAAACTTGTGCTTTGCCTTTTTGAGCAACTCTCGGGGTTAAAGATTAACTTCCATAAGAGTGAATTGTTTTGCTTTGGAAGAGCCAAAGATGAACAAGAAGCTTACATGCAGCTCTTTGGATGCGGGGTAGGGTCGTTACCGTTCACATACCTTGGCATTCCGATCCACCATCGGAAACTCTCTAATAAAGAGTGGAAGAGTCTAGAAGACCGTTTCGAGAAGAAACTTAGTTGCTGGAAGGGCAAGCTCTTGTCGTATGGAGGCCGATTGATTTTAATTAATTCGGTACTCACGAGTATGCCCATGTTTCTTCTGTCATTTTTCTTGATCCCAGTAGGGGTGAGGAAACGACTCGATTTTTATCGGTCGCGGTTCTTTTGGCAGAGTGATGAGGTGAAGCGCAAGTATAGGTTGGCTAGATGGGATGTTATTTGCAGACCGAAGGATCAAGGAGGTCTCGGAATTGAAAATTTGGAGGTTAAAAATAGGTGCTTACTCAGCAAGTGGCTGTTTAAGTTACTCTCTGAGACCCAGGCCACATGGGCCCAGATTCTCCATAACAAATACCTTACAACCAAGACACTAGCTCAGGTGACAGCTAGACCGACTGATTCACCGTTTTGGAAAGGCCTGATGAAAGTAAAGTCGGCCTTTTTCAACAGAACTCAGTTCTTGGTTGGCAATGGTGGATCCACAAGATTCTGGGAGGATACTTGGTTGGGAGAGACGCCCCTAGCAACCCAATATCCTTCTCTTTACAACATTGCTCAACGTAAAGAAGATTACGTTGCATCAGTGTTACAGTCAACTCCTCTTAATATTCAATTCCGAAGGGCGCTGGTTGGACACCGTTGGGAAGCCTGGCTCCATTTAGTGAGAAGACTGATGGATGTTCAGTTGACTCAACAGGCAGACCGTATTCATTGGAAATTGACTAAGAACGGGATGTTTTCAGTGAAATCGATGTATTTAGATCTAATTAACTCGGTGCCTATCCCGAGGTCTGCTCACATTTGGAAGGTCAAAGTGCCCCTTCGAATTAAAGTGTTTATGTGGTTTGTTCATAAACAAGTAATTCTCACTAAGGATAATCTAGCTAAACGCAACTGGGGTGGGTCTTTGCGATGTAGCTTTTGTGACAAGGATGAATCAATTAAACACCTCTTTCTCGATTGTCCTATGGCTAAAGTGTTATGGCGTTCGGTCCATATAGCCTTTAACATCACTCCACCAACTAGTATCACCACGCTTTTTGGGACGTGGTTGAATGGAATCGCGAAAGAATCAGCGAGCCATATACGTGTGGGTGTTTGTGCATTACTATGGGCTATCTGGAAGTGCAGGAATGATTTGGTTTTTAACAGATCAACAAATGTTCATTTTTTGCAGGTTATTCACAGGGCCACTGCATTGATCCGTATGTGGTCGCTACTCACTCCGATGGATGCCAGGGAGCGTTTGGTTACTGGGTCTATCCGATGGGAGATGGTAGCTCGGGCTATCTTCAGCCGGTTTGGATGGCGGTCATGTAATAGGCTAGGAGTCTAGGCCCTGTTTGCATTAACGCATCCGCTTATGGGGTACCCACGCTTTTTTCTAGCTCAGTCTGAGCCTTTTGTACTCTTATTTTGCATACTTTTGGAGACCTTGACCTTTTGTTATTAATAAGATGGCCGTATGCATCAGTTTGATGCAGAGGCCGGGGAATGCCCCTTTTCTAAAAAAAAAAAAAAAAGGTTTTTCTGGAAGTCAAACTTTAACAACTTTGACTAAGTTTATAGAGAAAAATGTCTACACTACACTATCAAGCACATAGATTATGAAAATATAACTCATGATGTATCAAGTGACATGCATTTTCTACTCTAGATGTACCTATTTTTATCTAAATATGGTCAAAATTTGTAATATTTGACTTTTAGAAAAATCTATAGGCGCTACTCCCTCCGTTCTGATTCACTCGTCGTGGTTTTAGTTCAAATTTAAACTAAAACCACGACGAGTAAATCAGAACGGAGGGAGTACATTATGGAACGGGGGAAGTATAAAAGTACGTACTACTTGCACTACAGGCCCATCAACCAACATACCGGCAGAGGGAATCCATACTAGTGCTAGATAGTGAGACTGAGAGAAGAGAAAGTTTTTTACCTGCCAGGGAGGAAACCACACGTCACGAGTACGTACGACTAGGTTTGTATTGCGTCGGCCATGTTCATGCCTACTCGTGAATTTGTATGGAGAGATCTGAAACGAAGAGCGAAGTCTGTTTCAAACCTTGAATTCATTCGGCTCGTCGGAATCAAACTCTAACCTCTCAATCCCTAAAATTGGCACCCTATACTCTCTAATCCGGGCCAATCCCAATCCTAGACCCATAGAAACTAGTTTGTCGGGCTGGGAGAATAACAATCCCTGCCAGGATAACTTTCTACTCTCTCTGACTATATGGTGGGCACTTGTCATAGTTATCTTCTCTGCCCTAATCCGTAATATTCTCTGTCTCTATTCCCCGAGACTGTCGTGCTCATTCAGAGCAGGGATCGCTGCGCCTTTCGGTCGGCTGCTTCACCTAGTCCTTCACGCTCAGCGGTGGCTTGAAGAGCCTGCTAGCTGACTACGAGAGCATGGCAGTGAGTGAGTGCCACGGCCAAGAGCGTGCACCGCCACGACAATGGAGGTCATGCACGCCTACATGTCCTTTTGTCGTTGTTGAATTGCGAGTCACGAGTGCATGTTCCCCCGCCCCGCCGTATCATGTGGCCTGCACGCGCCAGCAGAGCCTCCCGTTTGGTGAGCATGGACAAGGATAGAGACGCGAATGAGCACGCGTCCTGAGCCGAGTGTGATGCACCTGCCGTCGCCTATCTCTGAGCTGTTAGAAATTTAGGGTTTGTGGTCTACCCCCTATTCCTCTGCGCTTATCCGTGGTGCCGCTCACAATTCGCATATCCGAGGCTAGGGGGTAGGGACCTTCTTATACTGTCTTTCCAAAGAGTCCACCTCTCATACAGATATAAGATTCCTAGTATTTTCCACTAGTTTCCGGGATAGAGTCCAGATCAAATTACCAACCACGATCATATTTGTCTGTTAACGGATTCTACCCGTTATGTCCCCGGAGCACGCGCTTGTGAGCAGCGCGTCATAATAGAGTGTAAATTCCTCTAATTATGTAGATCAACATTAGGGCTGTAATCTAACTATACGATCTAGCTCCTTCTGATTATCACTGTACCCGGGTAATCTTTCCAATATAAATAGTATATTGTATTCCACTGATAATCGACCAGTTTCCATGAGCATATAACTTAAGTACGTTCCAACAAGTGATAATTCCATGATAATCATGTAAAGTAATTCCATGCATAAATACATGTATAATTCCATAATGACGTATTCCGAATATTATTAACTCCTAGTAATTTGAATATAGTTGCAGGACACATAATTCCAACATCTCCCACTTGTCCAAAACGATCATTCAAATATTCGTAAATCCATAGCCTTAACATGCTTACCAAATACCTCCTGACTAAGAGGCTTAGTCAAGGGATCAGCAATCATATTAGCACTTTGTTGAAAATCCAAAGAAATATATAATGATACCTTCCCTCAGAATGTTTCCTTGTTGTGACACTTAAGATCACTAGAGACCTTAGTTTCCGCCTAATTATTCCAGCATAGCTGTCCTCAGCGCCTCGAGTATTATTTCCTCAAATGTAATTCCACCTTTATAGGCACCTTGAGTATTTTGTTTCCTCAAGTGAAATTCCGCATCAATTATTTTCCATCACATAAATTAATAATATGAATAATTCCACATCTAGTCAAGTATAAGATAACCATGTTGATTAAAATTTTAAAACCACATACTCCCTCCATTTTTGTATACAAGGCCACAAACTCATATTACATGTACCAATGTAAAATTTAATGCATGCTTTAAAAATCAACTTTTGTTCTTGTTTACTGTGATCATTAATACTCCGCATGCATGCAAAGAAACTAAGTGGAGGAAGGAGATGACTATCATTATGACTGCATGCATGCAAATATTAAATAGGTTGTTAGTACGAGAAAATGTCATTAATTTTGCCTCGAATACTGTTGGTGGCCTTGTATAGATGCAAAATGTATATTCCATAGTGGCCTTGTATATAAAAATGGAGGGAGTACATATCAAATCCAATCACCAAGTGAAGTTCCATCAGTAACCATGTTTTGAAAGAAATTCCTGACTTCGGTCAGTGAACCTGCACCATATTAGTACTAAAAATAATAATTAAATATGCGTACCTGGACTTATTTCTCATCTCGTAGATAGAATAATAACTTCCTCGATGTGTTTACCTTTAATATAAATTTCAGAACAAGTGACGGGTTGTGATGCACTTTCCACAATCTTATATGATGTGTGAGATTCCCTTAGCTGCTCGTCTTTCCTTCCATTGCTTGAATGCAACATAAATTCTGGTAGCTAAGGTATGATAATATAATGAAGATACATATCAATTATAGTACCATTTATTATTCGATTTTTCCTCAGGAGTTCAAATATAATTCCTCACTGAGTATGATTTACTTTATCAAAGGTATTTTAACATATTTGCAATTTTCCATAGAGAAACACTTCAAAATATTTTCTATGTAAAAGATTGGAAGCTCCAGAAATACCTTTCATATGAAAGTAAGAAAATGAACAAGCTTACACTTCCATCAATGTGACTTATCAATGCACAAACACCCAAAGAATGTTAATGTATACAATAATAATGTAAACTATTTTACACTTACATTTGTAGATGACCGCCTTGCTTCATTTAGAAAACCCATATGACCTGCTATTCCATTGATGTGAAGCTTATTATAAGAATATACATTAATATACTCAATTAGCAAACCATGTATTTAGTTCCTCTTTCCTATATTCCAGGAGAGAGAATTTCCACAAAGTATATGTTCCTTTTGTGTAAAGAACTGAATAGCAAGAGTGATATTATAATATTCCAATGAGCCAAATTTCCTTACAAAAAACAAAACGCTTACAAACAATGGGCTTGCGGTTGTTTGGTATGATAATAACTTCCCAAACTATATATATTTCCTTATTGAGTTTATTCCTTCCCGCATTTCTTCCACCCATAGTTGACATTGATGAAAAATTTAAGCCTTCTTAGGAGTTTTCCTCTAGTATTTAGAGTGACTTCCTCCAAGGATCACATAACAATTATGCAGAGATTACATTCCAAGTTAATTCCTCCCACTTATCCTAAGCATGTCATGTTGGGAGTGTCACTTGTAGTTTCCTTGGGGTCAAGATTATATTCCAGTATGATTGTCAATAATTCCACCCTTGATCATAAAAATGATTGTGTTCCTACTTTCCACCAGTATTCCTTTTCCAGATAACTAACGAAACACCCTTTGATCCAGTAGAATAACTATGAAAAATTCCTGGTGTGTGTTTTGTAATAACTGAGAATTTCATGCCAAAATTGAAGATTTCCTTCCAGTCAAGTGATTGTACTAGATGGAGAGTGATATCAACAAATGATAGTATGCAATGCTTCTTTCCAAAGAAATAAGGGAGTATACAAGACAGTCAATTCCTCCATTCAATTGTGGAGGGCACAGTATATTACAATGGTGAATAGTTCCATGCTCTTTACATACAAATGATATATTCCTGAAGTGTACTTTAATAGTTCCATATCCTTCACATATACAAACGATTATTCCTGAAGTGTACTTGCCCCACAAATCGGTTGTTAAAACTATGATATTCTTTAATCAACTGATTTTCCACTTCAGTATAACACGTGACAAGCACAATAAAACATTCCGACTTGTATTTTGAAATAGTATAAACATAACCATATCAAGTGCAATCATCAATGAATGAGATAAAATAAATAATCTGACCTCTAGTGGGAGTGCATAAGGATATCAAAATAAATAATGATGTGAAGCTCTTTATCTCTTTCCACCTCCGGAAAAGGCGTAATTACCAAAAAAGAACAATTGTATATGCTTCACGAGTATGATAGTCCTCCCACTCAAGTTTAGAATTCTAGAATTAATGAACCACTTAATCATCTTCCAAGATATGTGACCAAGTCGTACATGTCATAAATATTGAGACTCCAAGCATGTGTTCCCATTGTTTGTATTCCTCCAGATGGAGTTATATCTTCCCCAAATAAATATTTGGGCTGCTAACTTCCAATGGACCACCAAAAAAAAGAATAGACCATTATATGAAATTCCTTAGCACTAATTTTATCATTGAGTAATATTTGCACTCTTCCTTTTTTTCAAATAGTAATTCCAAGATAAAACAATAAATCAAATACCTCCTCACTGAAGTTGCACAGAGTGTCCTATAAAAATAATAGTTTTCCTCCACAAGGGAGTTAGATGGCATAATTCCAATCCAAAGTATGCCGAACTCAACATTAATTACTAAGTAATAAATTTTCCTTTGGAATTGTTCTGTGCCAATAAAGTTGCTACAGTATTCCAACAATATATGTTGTATATAAACAAGCACCATAATCCAACTATTTGGAAAAAATAGCCTCAAAATAAATATATATAGTGCAAATATTATCAATAGACATACCGACAAATGAAGAGAAAATTTCCTTGTTCGCGGAGTGACTCTCATCTTCCTCCACAAACAAGTGATGCTCAATAATAATACTTCTTCTTCTCTTAAATCCCTTTCTTGGTTATGCGTAATTTTCCGGACAATATTTCCACCATAGCAATTTTCAGTATGTAAGTATTTGCTTCGTGTAGTCCATCCATAGATTTAATCTGGAGTTCCTGTTGAACATCATCCAAGTAGTAGGTATCTTTTCCTTGTGACTTACATGCAGTGCATTAGCAACCAAACAAGTTAGAATGTTAACTGATGGCCCAATAAAATAACAATCAAACGATGCAAGGCATTAATATTTATATTTATATGAATTCAATATTCCTTCCCTGACAACATGCGTGCACAGGTGCGCGGCATCCAAGAAGAATTCCTCCGACGAGCCAGAACCAAAGACCTGGTTTTGTGTATTCCGCTCGAGTTTCAGAATAAGAATACATCGTCGAGTTCCACTGCAGAAATTAGAATCACAGAGGCCGTTTTGATCCAATCTCTGTATAATTATTTACAGACATGTTGGTCCCTGTATGCAAAGCAGGAGGCGAGCGCCCGACGGTCGTGTCAAAAGCATCGTCGCCAGCTTGGATCGAAACAGGAAATTCTTTTCTCAGGATGACGCAACACTTCCTCCAGCCGTGAAACAAATAAATCCAACGATGAGTTGATACGTGCGTGATCACTTGTGCGCCTATTTGAATCCAAACAAGTAGCAGCAAGCGTACTAGTACTTCGATCCGTGCGCATAAAGAAACAGGGATGATGCTTTGCTTTTCCGGATTTGTATGATTCCGCCGATTGTTGTGTCTTGGCTTCACGTGCAGACTAGTACTTGACTTTTCAAACGATCTGGTCCGACTTTGCTCCGTATGATTTTGAGAGATTAGTGCAGCAAGGAGAGGAGGCATAGGCGCATGCGTGGTCGCGTGGATGGTCCGGCGGAGCGACGCGGCCTAGCTGATCGTAAGGCGACCAATTGATTTGAGAGAGTTTACTGCGGAATCTTCTTGTCGACAGCGGTGAGTCTTCCGAGATTTGTGAGCGGCGGCCAGGGACACGGCCACAAATTCATCTGCAGGCGATACCGACGAACGTGCTGCATGAGGAGAGGCGAAGCGGAAGCGAGGGATCCGTCCGTCGGCTTCTCGAAGAGTGCGGCAGAGTATCCATCGACTAGCTGCGGTGAACCTAGCTCGGATGCCAATGTTAGAAATTTAGGGTTTGTGGTCTACCCCCTATTCCTCTGCGCTTATCCGTGGTGCCGCTCACAATTCGCATATCCGAGGCTAGGGGGTAGGGACCTTCTTATACTGTCTTTCCAAAGAGTCCACCTCTCATACAGATATAAGATTCCTAGTATTTTCCACTAGTTTCCGGGATAGAGTCCAGATCAAATTACCAACCACGATCATATTTGTCTGTTAACGGATTCTACCCGTTATGTCCCCGGAGCACGCGCTTGTGAGCAACGCGTCATAATAGAGTGTAAATTCCTCTAATTATGTAGATCAACATTAGGGCTGTAATCTAACTATACGATCTAGCTCCTTCCGATTATCACTGTACCCGAGTAATCTTTCCAATATAAATAGTATATTGTATTCCACTGATAATCGACCAGCTTCCATGAGCATATAACTTAAGTACGTTCCAACAAGTGATAATTCCATGATAATCATGTAAAGTAATTCCATGCATAAATACATGTATAATTTCATAATGACGTATTCCGAATATTATTAACTCCTAATAATTTGAATATAGTTGCAGGACACATAATTCCAACATGAGCGTCGTGCATGAAGAATGGATGCGGCGCGGGCATTCGAAGACCGACACAGTGATCAGTTCCCACGTGTTGGCCTGGATGGGGAGGCAGTGCCCATCAACCAAGGAGTGTTGTATGCCGTAGCCCCGCCCAACAGGCGATGCTCGAGCTCGGCTGCTCGGGGAATACGTCAACATGGCCGTGTGACACCGCACGCGTATATCGCGGCGTCCGTGTGCATCGATGTGTCCGAGAAACGCCACGCGCACACGACGCGGTGCAGCAACGAGGACACAGAGCTCCGTGGAGATGGGGGGAAGGACAAGGCCTGAGTGGCATTGAGGGGTGCATGCGAAAGGTCTCTTTGATGTTGAGGTCTGTGAGGTCGTCGTCCCTCGCGCTGGCATGGCCACAGTAGGCCATCAACCGGTCGACAAGGTCTGGCAAGCAACGGCTTCCCTCCCAAGCCTTCTGGTTTGGTAGCTAAAGCCGAGATACTTAAGCTTGTTTATTCCTTCATTTTTTTAGTAAAAAACATGATTCCAGCATGTGTAGAGTATTAGATTTCAGTTGTTTGTTGTAGTTTGTTTTCAGGGTTGAGTAAATTCTGCATCAATGAAAGTTTTGGTATCAAGCGAAAATCAGCACCGTCCGCTTCTGATTGTTGTATGCCAACCCATGTTTTCTATTTGTAGATGGTTGTGTTTTTTCAGTTGGCCTACATCTAATAATTAGTCATTAATGTCTGGATTACTTTCGACCAAATATTACGGAAGTTGTTTGTTCTTTTGTACGTACCTATGTTGGATTATCAATGCATGATTTAATTATTGTTCTCTTCATATCCATATCCTATTAATTAGTACTACATCAAGGGACATCTTCATGTTGTTGGCTTTCTTACAAATCCACTCGTTGCTTATGAACAGGATGTTTTAATTTCTTTGATATTTTCTTCAGTTTAGGGACGACAGCAGTTCTACCACAGATGGTGTTGCATGTAAGCTGGATGTTCTCATTGTTCTGTTGGCTCTGATCAGGTGAGTTCTTCCCTATTTCCTTTTTTGATGCCTCCATATGCTCAACCTATCATGGTTTTGGTTGTAGTGTGAATGTTTTACAGTTTATATATACTTTTTGTGTTCTCTGGCAGTGTGGATGCTATGAAGGTTCTTAAGATGAATGATGTTTATAGAAAGTTAGGCTTGTGTCTTACCTTTAATTCCGTGATAAACTAATGGTATTACTATGGTGGACTTTGATCCTAGCTGAAGGAACAAAGCTTGCATCATCTGTTTAAGTTTGATAAACAAGATGAGGGTTATTCACTAGAGTTTATATGCTTGGGAACATTTTTGTTGCAAATCAGTGGGTGGTAACCATATCATAGTTTGATGTAAGCGGCAATGGAATCTGGACAGTGGTGAACTGCTATTTCTCCCCTTTATTGCTGAAATTTTTGTCACTCGGAATATCCTAATGTCATTTGAATTCAGATAATTTTGTTACTCATCTAAAAGGGGGTTTGTGCGATCGCAACCAATCTTATTAAATGTGTTGTTGTTTGACAGGAACTTCTCATCGAAGGAACCGTAAGGGCCAACTCCCCTGAGACCAGTGACCTGACGGTGCCTTTTTATTGGCATGACCCGGTAGCCTGATGGTACTAACTAGGATGCATGCTTCAATGCCTCTTGTAAAGAGGTTGTTCATGCTATCTTAGATGCCACCAACATGTACGGCTGTGCTTTCATGAAAGAAATATGCAGCTAGGTATTATTCTACCATCTTACTTCCTTTGGTTGACTGAGTTAAATTTTAGAACAATGTTCAGAACAAAGCTTCAATGATGGTATTCAAACTTCTTAGAAAAGCATTGCCTGTCCATTATCCATCTCCAGATTCATTATTTTATTGAAGGCACCTTGTTCTTTGCCATTGTGCAATAGTAAGCATGGTTTCCAAGTATAATTGTGCTTTGTACGATTTTAGTTTTATTGGCTAAGAAGAGAAAAAAAACAATTGCGGGGACTACTGTCCCCATGTGCTCTATTATTAGTGTAAGTTTCTTAATTCTATTTCTACTTATCTTCTGATGGCTTCAGTGAGCTCTTATATTGTACTTGCAGTTTTGTTTAGAAATAGTTGTTTGGAACTTGGGGTATTAAAAGTTCATTAACGTATAAATCCTACATGCCATTGTTGCATATCAAGTGGTCAGGTTAGGACAGCGGCACCATTTGCCGATTCCGCGGCTCCAAGCTACAGCGGTAGCTGTCGGGCCATCAAGATGCAGATGGACCCGCTCTTCCTGTGAGCTTCAGCGTCAGCCGCCGCCAAGATGGAGCCCAAAGTGTCAGCAGGGGCGGCCTCCACCAGGTGCTTTCTCACTTCAGTACGAGTAGAATGGCGAAAGGAATGGGACGAAGACGAACTGGTGGATGGAACAAGACCAACAGTCAACCACATATAGGTCTCCAGAATGTGCGGTTCTTTGTCCCAATGGCATAGTTGTAATTTTGTTTTTCTTGCTAATTTGTACTGCATGTACTGGTATGATCTGTACCGTTTGGTGCGATCTATTCCTACTTATCTTACTTCCTTTTAGCATGTACAATATAATAATAGGATACAAGTATCTATTAAGTTAATTTTAAATCAGTCACATATACATATGGTTTAAATTCTATAAGATGTATCTATCCCTATCTACCTTCCTAATAGTATTGTAAATATTTTATCGTAAACTTCTTAGAACACTATGTATCAGAAATAATCCATGTGTTCTAATCTGCCCCTAAATATATTTATGTTTACTCTTTCAAAACTTACCTTGCTCTCGCCCCTTGCGCCATCGGCGCAACGGGTCATCTAGTGAGGGTAAAGCATCCAATGTGGAGGCGCATATATAGCCTTGTAAAATCGTCTCTGGCCCTCGAATGTGGTCATTATGTTTGGCTTTTACCATCATGGGACATATCCATTGTACCTCTGACTACCTAATTAATGAATAAAGAGATCACGTTTGCTGAAAATACAAAAGCCAAGGCACCAACGATAGCACAGTTGCCTCAGCCCAAACTCACAGAAATAGTATATACTAGGACAGTGCCCGTACTTTGCTACGGAACTAGGGAGAAAATAAAAACATAACTCGTTCGTACTTCCCTATGGACAACGAAAGAAGAACATAACTTCCTAATTAAATATGTTTGTTTTGTATCGATCATTTGCTTATGTGCAATGTCATAAAGGCAACCTATAGAGTCATAATAATGATTATAGACATAACGATAACACCAATTAAGATATGTTGGGCTTAATTCCATTTTTTTTTGCTTGATTAAAATCCATTGATTAAAATAGATGTTCAAAGGCTCCCAAGATACTTTACCGTGCTAGCTTCTCAATGCCATAGCTTTCTCCTCATTCTAATGTTGCAATGCATGTTTGGTATTATTACAAGTACTAGGAGTAGGAAATGTCCTCACTGTCAAAGGTCAAGTGTGCAGCTATGGCAATGAGGAACGGCGCACAAGCTGCCAGCTGCGGACATAAGTGGCGCTCCGACGTGCTCTGTGGGAATGGAAGAATTATCAAGAACATGATGAAGATACAAGGACAACCTAGGGCATGCAAGCATGGAGCTTGCAACCCTGGCGCTGTGCGATGTGTGAATAGTAGTAACAGCTCTTCTATGTTACTTTTTTATCAAGTGGTGAACAGTGACATCTGGGTGAGTTGATTGTGTGTCCAACTCTTCTGCCACATTTTATATATGTGTGAACAGTTCTCACATTTTTCTAGACAGCAAGAAGTAGGAGACATGCTGGTTTTGACTCTCATTGGCCAATTTTATTTTATTCAGTTGTTGTTGCTGTAGGTCCCATATATGTAAGACGGGGAGGAGGAGTGAACTCACCACCAACTCAAAGCTTTCTAAGTAGGAAAGATATTACAAACCAAGCAAACTTCTCTTAGAAATGGAGCGAATAGTTGATTATATATATGCAAGAGTGATGTAAATCCTAAGGGCATCCAACATCTCAAGTAAAAATAAAAATCTGAAAATGATATACATATATCAGAACTGCCTACGGTCCTACGATGGCACGGAAAATTTCCCTCCCGGCAGCACATCCTTGTAGCAAGGTCGGTAAGTGAATGAACCATGGACACCACGAGCTTGTTGCTCGTCATCTTTAGAGAGCTCATCAACGTCACCTAGATATTGCATCCTCGAGGTGTCAAGATGATACATTACCACTGTCCACTGATCCATGAGGATGAGCGCATTCTTGTGGGGGTGAAATCCAATAATTCTGCAATTGTAAGCCCATGGTGCCGTGTGATCATTGTCTACGATGCTTCCGACCACATCGACGAAATTGTCCTCATCTGAGTTCCAGGAACATTCAGAGCAATCTGCTTCATCCTCATCCTCCACGTCATCGCCGTTTTCATACTTGGTCAAGCTGATTGTTTCCCCATTGCTCCCAACCAGCCTCCATGTCACCCTCGATTGTATTGTAAGAGGGTGAGTTATATGGCTATCTGGGTTAAGGTTGACGTCGTGTGCCAGTATCCACCCTACCTGACCATCCATCGATTCGGTTAGCATCCACACCCGGAGCTGCAAAATGTTGATTGCCACATAGTGTACCCCTCTCTCGTAGCTTGCCAAGACAGAATTTTTAGGCAGGTCATAAAAGTACTTTGGACTGCAGGGTTCTGCAGGTAGCTGGACCATATCATAAGTCCTCTTTGAGGGGCGTAGGATCATGAGGACGTTGTTGTGGCAATGCATGTAGATTGACCCACGCCAGTAATCAGATGACAAAAATGCCCTCGCGTGTTTATTGGGTGATCTGGCAACGGCGTTGTAGAGGTGCCCCGGGGCACAACACCCAGGCGCAAACTCCCATTGCTCCCACTGCCTTGTGCGGGACGAGTACACTAGAATAGGCACCACCTTCTCTTTCGGCTCATCGGCTCTCTCCCCTTGTACTTGCCCAAGTGCTAGAACCTTGCCCGGGGGGTACACCGGCTCACCCTTCTGTAATAAGAACACATGATAGTGCAGGGACACGGCCGGGTCGAAGGCGAGGGACATGAAATCATGACGTCGCCAGATTGATGGGTACGGCAGGTGAGTAGAGTGTGTTGTCGCCGGGTTGAGCATGTAGTAGTCTCCCAGCTCTTCGAGAAGCAGGAGGCCGTTGCAGGACTGGCATACGGTTCCCTGGTGTGGGTAGGAAGGGAATACAAAGCCAGGCTTGCCTTGCGTGGCCAGCGGGGCGAAGAAGGACATTGTGGACCGACACCCGATCTTGTTGACGAAGATGCCAGGAAAGGCCCGGCGTGGAAAGTAGCGCTCGAGGGAGAGCCCGTGGGTGTCGACCATAGCCCGCCATGCGCGGCACACGCACTGGGATGCAGCGACATCACGCCCGGGTAGGCGGCGCAGGATGTCGAGGAGCACGTCGTAAGGGAAGCAGATTCCGTTGCCATCGCCGTCGCCGTCGCCGGCGTCCATCTTGATGAGTTGGCACGCGCAGGTGGAAAGCAACTCAATGCGATCGGAAGGGTTATAAGTACGTAGGAGTATACTAGCAAAAGAGCCCGTGCGTTGCAACGGGAGAGAAAACATAACGCACGATCTTAACCCAACAACCATCACTCAAGACCACAATATGTCCATCTCCTTTATTTTTGCGAGGCATCATATTTGTGTTGCCGCTTATCCTCCTTCTCACCCTCGCCGGCGATGGCATCAATGTTCACACAAAACAAAGCAAAAAACATCTTTAAATATGGTTAATCCTAAGGCGTCTCTCTCTCCTCTTTCTCTCTCTCTCTCTCTCTCTCTCTCTCTCTCTCTCT
>LR738714.1:761958390-762049858 GCA_902687465.1 Secale cereale
GGGTACTCACCTGCAGTATGCGGACGACACCATGATTATGGTGGAAGGCTCGTTCTCTGACATTGTTAATCTTAAGTTCCTTTTGCTCTGCTTTGAGGAAATGTCTGGACTTAAGATTAACTTTGATAAGAGCGAGGTGGTGGTACTTGGCTATTCTGAGGCTGAGCAGCTTCGGATCGCAGATAATCTCAACTGTAGGTTGGCGTCATTCCCCATATCTTACTTGGGGATGCCCCTGGCCGAGTCCAGTATTACAGTGAGTGGGTACGATCCGCTAGTGGGGCGAGTAGCGTCCCGTGCGGAGCCCTGGTGTGGTAGGTTCACCTCTAAGGGCAGCAAACCTATCCTCATTAGCTCTAACCTTGCCAGCCTCCCCATGTATATGATGGGGATGTACATCTTACCTGAAGGTGTACATAGCTCCTTCGACAAGGAGCCGGCTAGGTTCTTTTGGCAAGCGGGGGACGGTCGGCCCAAGTACCACATGGTCAAGTGGGCTGACATCTGTTTGCCTAAGGACCGAGGTGGGTTGGGCATACCCGCATCCCGCCGGATGAATGTGGCGCTCATGCTACGTTGGGTTTGGCGGATCTTGCGGGAAGATGGGGGGCTGTGGTTGCAGCTGGTTGAGGCCAAATACTTGCAGGGCCAGCCCCTCTTGGCGTGTTCTCAGTCGGCTGGTTCTCAATTCTGGAAATCTATTCAGGCCATCAAGGAAGAGATTAGGTTGGGTGTGCGCTTCTCGGTTCGCAATGGGTCTGGGACACAATTTTGGTTGGACCCCTGGCTTCAGGGCGAGCTTCTCCGCCTGCGGTTCCCGCATCTCTTTGCGATTTGTGCGGACCCGGGCATTCTAGTCTCTGAGGCGGCTCTGGAGGACTGATGGAACATTGCGTTCCGCCGCTCCTTCGGACCTGCTGAGGTCAGGGAATGGGCAGACCTGAGGGAAGTAGTCCCTCTTCCTCTGTCCCTGGACCTTGATTCGGTGTCGTGGAGCCTTTCGCCTTCGGGCGATTTCTCCATTAGTTCGGCTTATCAGGCATTATGTAGGCTGCCGGTTCTACCGTGGCTATCCCCATTGTGGAAGGCACCGCTACCTTTGAAGATCAAGATTTTTGTTTGGCAACTTCTTCGAGACCGTCTCCCTTCAGGGACCGAGGTGTTGAAGCGCCATGGTCCGGGCAATGGACTGTGCCCTTTGTGCCATGTCCCGGAAACGGGAACCCACATTCTTTTCTCGTGCATAGCAGCGCAGGCACTTTGGTGCTTTGTTCGTGAGGCTCTTGGGCCGGAGTGGGAGGCCACTGACCTCGCAGGGTTTCTGCAGGTTAGGGCCACCCAAATTGGCCGTAAGCGCCGACTGTTCTGACTTATCTTCACGGCTATGATGTGGACTCACTGGACTACCCGCAATAAGACGGTGATTGAGCGGGTGTTCCCGCGACGTGCTTCTGACTCGTTCTTCAAATTTCTTGCCTTCCTGCAGCATTGGCATCCGCTCGCTAGGCCGAGGGATCGTGATCGTCTTCAGCTTCTCTTGGACGCCCTGGTGTCTTCTGTGCGCCGGCTCTCCGATCGCTCGTCTGCTACTTAGCTTGCCCCTGGAAGCCTTTGTTTTTTCCTTTCTTTTGGGCTTCTTTGTGTTGTGGCCCCAGCGTTTTCTTCTTTCTTACTGACTGTACCTGAGATGTGGCTGTATGGACTTATGCTTTATCTATAAAGCGGGGCGAAAGCCTATTTTGGGTATCTGTCATGTGTCCATCAAACTCTGGTATTCATCCATTGATTCATCACGAAGTAACTCTCCGACTTGGAGGTGTCGACCGACAAGCCCGACCCAGGTACCGAAATGTATCTCATCTCGAGCAGGCTGGGCAAAACTTAGTGTATACGATGGAATTGCCAAGAGTGGGTAGAGAGGCGCGGAGCAGTGGTTTGCAGGGACGTGCATGGAGGCTACTTGGGGCCGTCGGTGCGTATATTTGATGATGGCATGAGCCGAGCACCGTTGAAGCTCTAGCTGCAGACTTGCATGCCCAGCGACTTGGGATTGCATGTGATGCAGCAGAGGTCGTCAAGAATATCAACAACGGAAGCCGCTGCTCGTATAGGTTTGTTTTGCCCGAGATCAAAGAGAGAAACAAAGCATTTCAGGAGGTTCTTTTTGTTCATGAAGGTAAAGCATCCAATATGGAGGTGCATAACCTTGTAAAATCGTCTATATCCCTCGAGTGTGGTCACTATGTTTGGCTTTTGCCGTCATGGGACATCTCCATTGAAGAGATGGCGTTTGCTCAAAATACAAAAACCAACGCACCAACCATAGCACAGTTGACTCAACCCAAACTAAAAGAAATAGTATATCGCATAACCAAGCAAATTTCTATTGGAAATGGAGCAAATAGTAAAGTACATATGCGCAAGAGTGATGTAAATTGTAAGGGCAAACAACATCTGAAGTAGGGGGGCAAAACATCTGAAAGTGATATACATACTCCCTTCGTCCCAAAATAGATGTCTCAACTTTGTACTGACTTTTAGTATAAATTTGTACTAAAGTGAGATACTTATTTTGGGAGGGAGGGAGTATATTAGAACCGCCTAGGATGGTACAGACAATTTCCCTCACGGCAGCACATCCTTGTAGCAAGGTCGGTAAGTGAATGAACCACGGACACCACGAGCTTGCTGCTCATCGTCTCTACAGAGCTCATGAACTTCGCCTAGATATTGCATCCTCGACGTGTCAAGGTGATACACTACCACTGTCCACTGGTCGCTGAGGATGAGCGCATTCTTGTGGGGGTGGAATCCCATAATCCTGCAGTTGTAACCCCATGGTGCAAAGCAATCATCGTCTACGACGCTTCCGACCACATCGATGAAATTGTCCTCGTCTGAGTTCCAGGAACATTCAGAGCCATCTGCTCCATCTTCATCCTCCACGTCATCGCCGTTGTCATACAAGGTCAAGCTGAGTGTTTCCCCACCGCTTTCAACCACCCTCCATGTCACCCCCGATTGTATTGTAAGAGGGTGAGTTATACGGTTATCTGGGTTAAGGTTGACGTCGTGTGCCAGTGTCCACCCTAGCTGACCATCCATCGATTCGGTTAGCATCCACACCCGGAGCTGCAAAATGTTGATTGCCACATAGTGTACCCCTCTCTCGTAGCTTGCCAAGACGGAATTTTTAGGCAGGTCATAAGAGCTCTTTGCACTGCAGGGTTGCCCAGGGAGCTGGACCATACCATAAGTCCCCTTTGAGGGGCGTAGGATGAGGAGGACGTTGTTGTGGCAATGCATGTAGATTGACCCACGCCAGTAATCAGATGACAAAAATGCCCTTGTGTATTCCTCGGGTGATCTAGCAACCGCGTCGTAGAGGTGCCCCGGGGCACAACACCCAGGCGTGAACTCCCGGTGCTCCCACTGCCTTGTGAGGGACGAGTACACTAACATAGGCACCACCTTCTCTTTCGGCTCCTCGGCCCTCTCCTCCTGTACTTGCCCTAGTGCTAGAACCTTGCCCGTGTTGTATAACGTCTTCCCCTTCTGTAATAAGAAGACAAGATAGTGCAGCGACACGGCCGGGTCGAAGGCGAGGGACATGAAATCATGATCCCGCCAGGTCGATGGGTGCGGCAGGTGAAGAGAGTGTGTCGTCGCCGGGTTGAGCACGTAGTAGTGGCCCCAATTATTGAGAAGTAGGAGGCCGTTGCAGGACTGCCATATGATGCCCTTGGGTGGGTCGGAAGGGTGCAGGAAGCCACGCTTGCCTTGCGTGGGCGGCGGGGCGAAGAAGGATATTTCGGACCGACACCCGTACTTGTTGACGAAGATGCCAGGAAAGGCCCGACGGGGAAAGTAGCGTTGGATGGAGAGCCCATGGGCGTCGACGATGGCCCGCCACACGCGGCACACGCACTGGGACGCAGCGACGTCGCGCCCGGGCAGGCGGCGGAGGATGTCGAGGAGCACGTCGTAGGGGAAGCAGATGCCGTTGCCGTCGCCGTCGCCGGTGTCCATCTTGATGGATCTGTGGCACCGCGCAGGTGGAAAGCGGCTCAATGCGATGGGAGGAACTCGGGAGATACGTGTGGTTCTCTTTGATGCAGGGTACGTACATATATATGCGATGCGAGGAGCTCGGTTTGGTTTTTCTCCGAGTCCGAGCCCAACTTAGCCTTCACGGGCATCTTTTTCACGTGGGTACCAGAAGAAAACATTAGACAGGTTGGTTGCTCTGAACGCTAACCAAACATTAGACACTTGGTCAAACAGGGTCAGGCACCAAACCCAACATCCACATGAACTGGTACATGAAGAACCAAATGTGACACCAACAATCCATGAAGAAAAAATAAAATCAACTTCACATACAAGCAGATCCAATCCAACGATCAACTAGTAAAAACACCTCATCGATTTTTCAAATGAGACGGACTGAATAATGTCCAGATTTTCAATCAATGCAAAGTCAAAGTCTCTCGGTGCGAAATCCCCGGTTTGCCCCGAGTTTCCTTCTAGTACCTATGCCCACATCCATCATCGTTCGCCCCCTCGGTTTGCCCTGTTTCGGGCCGGGTTATCCCCGGTTTGCCCCGAGTTTTCTTCTAGTACCTATGCCTCCGGGAAGGCGGGCGCTGCTGCTCCCACTGTTGCTCGAGATGCTCCTTCTAGTTTCAGAAGAAAAACAATTCTTTCAAGATGCGTAGATACATACATTGTAAAACACGCGAAAACCAGAAAGAGCCACCGACCTTCTAGGATTGCGGCTCCTTGATGCTCTCTAAGGTCGCATCGCATGACCAACAAAACACAAGCAAGCACTCAACTACTCATGTTTCCTACACAAACAACTATTTTATTCTTGTAAAAACACGAGAAAACCAGAAAGAGTCACTGACCTTCCCCAGTGTAGGAGGTCCTCTGGTTCTGCTACCATGGAGAGAATTAGGTATATCATTTACAAAAGGAGATGGACTCCGTTAGAAGATATACAAGGCAGCATCGGTTCAAAAAGAAACAAAAATACGAGGCAGAGAGGCAGCAATAATTCCATTACCTATATGGAGAAATTGATCTGGAGCAAGAGTGAAGAGGAGGGGAGCGACTATGACGACTTGGAGGAGGTGGTGGTGGTGACCTTCTCCAAGGGCTGCTCAGTCTCCTTGGGGGTGGTGACCTGCTAATAAAAGCAAGATGAGTTAACTGCAACTTTCTGACACAAGTACAGCACCGAATAGGCCAACACACAAAAACTGTGAAACAATTAGCAAAGATATCTCATAAATAAACCAAGATAACTGGCACATGGTAATGGACTTGCCCATCCAAATGTCCAGGCATTAGCAACAAGCTCTAACACAATAATGACATGATCATGACCAAACTTGTATAGTGAAGTATAAACATGGCAAGACAACACTGTCCGTGACTGACCTAACACATGGCACACAATTGCGAGACTAGTGTCAGCAATTCGTCAGTAGTATATTACAATACCATAGATACAGGAATGAAATTTCCAAAACTCACCTTATTGGCGACGTGTGCCTTATAGGTGGTGAAGGAGAGAATATCTTCTAACTGGAGATCCTGGTCTTCTGTCACCATGCCTAACAGGGGATGGATCTGGTCAGTGGCGAATAGGGGGGTCAGCACGATGCCTTGGAGATGGTTCAGTGTACTCAACCATTCAGTTTGGAGGAGGCCGCTTTTGAGGAGTTGAAGGCGCCTTTCTTCCTGCTGACAGATATGTAATTGGATTAAATCATCGGAAGGCTGCAATACGCACCTACAGATTTTAATCCTAAATGGGAGCAAAGCAATACAGAGAACTGTCTTTTAAAGAATCAGAACACCACACTGGCACCATACACCCTGAATAACTTATAGGCTATAAAGCTTCAGGAGTTTGCGTTCCCTAGGCCTCTGCTGAAAAATTATAAATAGGTATGCCAACGTGTCAGGTTTGTCTTCAAGGATTCACCTTCAGAACCACTGCACTAGCCAGTAGCCACTACCAGTAATCCGCACAAGAACATGAGCCATCTCTGAAGTGGTGGAAGCGAATCGCATCTCTCAAGATTATTTCCCTCTTTTCACTCTTCGATATCAATTTCATAGTTAAATGGCAGTCACGGCAGACTCTCAAGTTCTTCATTACTCGTATAGGTGCTGACTGCGGTAAATGAATCAATCCTAATGCCACAGCTAGTTTCTCACTGTGCCAATTCATCCAACTTTGCTCGTTTCTAATGATGTCATCTGACTTTGTGCTGGAAGCGTCAGTGACTGTCAATTTATCAATCTTGGAAAGCATCTCTGCCAGTTTCGAGTATATTGTGTTGCTCTCTGGATGGGACTTGTCACCGGCAACAAAAGAGTGAACCCCAGACCTTAGCTCAATCCAACTCAGACCAGGTTCTTTCTTCACGCCTCGCTCTTTCATCACATCTCTAATTTTTGAAGCTAGGGAGAGCTCCCCAGCATCCAGGTAAATGTTGTAGAGATTTACATAGGATGCTGAGGAACTGGGTTGTAGTTCCATTATCCTATCTGCAACAAGTTGACCTCTCTCCATGTCTCGATGGATGCGACATGATGCTAGCAAAGACCGCCAGATGACAGGTTCATCATGGAAGATTGAATCCCTTATAAAAGCCTCAGCATCAGCTAGTCTCCCAGCTCGACCAAGAAGGTCGACAACACATGTGCAATGCTTGATGGTTGGGCTCATCGCGTATTCCTCTTGCATGATTTCGTAATACCTGCATGAGACCATGAAAGGAATGGACCAATGAGGAACAAGAACAAACGAACAAGTATAACTCTACTATAAGACAGTAAGACGCACTCCAGCAACACAAAGACCTCAAAGTTCGACCCATGTACAGTTTTTTTTTCAGATCAAGATGTCTGTATGGATCATTGAAAATTACAGAGACATACCTGAGTCCTTCATCAACCAATCCTCCATGGCTACATGCAGTAAGGATACCGAGAAAAGTAATCTCATTTGGCACCACCTTTGCAACTACCATTTCACTGAAAAACCGTAAAGCCTCCCTAGCACAGCCATGCTGTGCATGGCTTGATATTACAGCAGACCAAGACACAACGTCGTGTAATTCCATCTCCTGAAACCTCCGGACTGCAGCATCAACATCCCCTGATCTAGCATACATATGTATGCAGGAGTTTCCCATGGCAGTGAACCGACCAAAACCAGATTTTGTGGCAAAGCACTGAATCTGCTCACCAGTCCTTGCAATGGCCAAACTGGCACAAGCATTCATCACTATCGATATAGTGAAAGGGTCAGGTTTCAGTCCAGCAGCTAATAATTCATGGAACAGGGTCAGTGCCCTCTCAAAAAGCTCATTCTGAACACACCCTGAAATCATCGCTGTCCACGTGACGACATCTTGCTTTGGAACAGATCTGAAACACCTGAACCCATCTTCCATATAGCCAGAATTGAAGTAAAAGTCAATCAGAGCACTCCCAATGAAGTCATCTCCCTGGAAACAATGCTTCAGTACTTGTCCATGTATCTGTTTTCCGAATTCAAGGTCACCTGCCAAGTTACAAGCTCGTATGACACTGGAGAATGTGAACTCGGTAGGCTCCATTCCTCGACTCTGCACCTCTGAATACAGACTCAACGCTTCTCTCAGGACATCCATACCAACAGCAGCCTCATCACGACACAGCCCCGCAATCATGGCATTGAACACAACCACATTGGGATCAAGCACCGACTTAAAGAGCGCAACAGCTTCACTCAGTGCGCCCTTCTTGGCATACATGTCGACCATCGCACTCGCAAGAAACACGTCAGAGTCCAACCCAGCCTTGACCACGCATCCATGAACCGCCGCGGCAATATCCCTCACAGAGTCATCGCTGCCAGCGCAACACTTGATGACACTTCCAAGAGCGAAAGAATTCAGGCCCACACCGCACCGGCGCATCAGAGCAAACACCCTCAGCATCTCATCATGCGCGCCGGCACGCACATAGCCAGAGACCAGCGCGTTCCACGAGACGTCGTCCCGCTCCTCGGCGGCGTCAAACACCCGCCTCGCCTGGCCCATGTCGCCGCACCTGGCGTACATGCTGACGAGCGAGTTGGAGACGAACACGCCCCCGGCGAGCCCCTCGAGTACGGCCAGCGCGTGCACGGCCTTGCCCTCCCGCAGGCGCCCGGCCCGCGAGCACGCGGCGAGCGCGGCCGCGTACGTGAACCGGTCGGCCTTGACGCCGGCGGAACGGCGAGCGCGCGCGAACGTCTCCAGGGAGGCGTCTTCCTGGCCGGCGCGGGAGTAGGCGTCGATGAGGAGGTTGAAGGAGACGGCGTTGGCGCGGGGCATTTCGTCGAGCAGGCGGCGCGCGGGGCCGCCGAGGCGGCAGTACGCGGCGAGGAGCGTGTTGCGGAGGAAGAGGGAGGGGAAGGGGTGGGCACGGGCGATGTGGGCGTGCACGGCGGCGGCGTGGCGCGGCGTCGAGCAGGAGCGGAGGTGGTGGAGGTAGTAGGCGTCCAGGGACGGGAACGCCGCCGCCGGCGGCGCCCGCGGAGGCATCCCCGTCTCGTCTCGTCTCGTGCGAGTTGTTCGAACCGAGATGGAAGTGAGTGTGAACCATCCGATCAAATCTTCGTGGTCCAGATCTGCTATAGAATAAGTACCCCTCCGTTTTCAAATACAAATCTTTTTATAGGTTTCAATATGAATTACATACATATATGTAACGTTCAAAAAAACTACATATAGATGCATATAGACATATTTTACAATGTAGATTTACTCATTTTACTTCGTATTTAGTCCATATTAATAAATTCTCTAATAGGACTTAGTATTTAGGAACGGATGAAGTAGAACACAAGGCTCGAAGCACCAGTTAGACTGAGGGTCGTGCTGCCTATTATTCTTCAATGTAAAATAATATCCCGCTTTTGTTGCAAAAATTTACATTACTAATAAATTTATCAAAACTAGTACTCTCTTCGTTTTTCTTTTTAGTCCGCATATAAGATTTGGTCAGAGTAAAACTTCATAGACTTTGACTAACTTTATAGAACAAAATATCAACATTCATAATATGAAATCAATATTACCATATGCATCATGATATTAATTTTCATAGCATATAGGTTTACTATTGTAGATGTTGATATCTTTTGATATATATTTGGTCAAACTTGCATCGCTTGACTTTGACCAAATCTTATATGCAGACTAAAAAGAAACGAAGGGTGTATATTATAAGACGAATACCACTTCACATTCTCCCAAACGGGTTTCCGCCACTTTACCGTCATCGAAGCGACGGACGGAGGAAGAGGGGTGTCCTGAATCTTGATCTTGTCAGGGAGGAGGAAGCTCATACGCCGCCGCCCTAACTCTGAAGATTTGCTTCGTAAACTATCAAAAATCATTTCTATATAATATCTCACATGTTGTTACTTGTTATGAAAATTTATAGTAATACCACTCCGCATCTTTTTTTTAACACAAGAAAACTTTATTGATGATCAGGTGCATTTTACAGAAAGAAGCATGAAGGGACTCGTGATGGAACCAGAAACTATGTCCTTGCCAGGACATTGACCTTGATCTGCTTGTGTACATAAGCAACGAACAGCTAAGGACCTTGTCTGAATCCGCCAAGCTAATCGAGCTTGATGATCGGCTTTTACATTGTTGCTTCTATTGATGTGAGTGATATTGTTACGATTAAAAGAGGGAGAAGCTTGGATCTCTGCAAGAAGAGGTCTGTTCTCCCAACATCCTGGAGCGGCAAATACCGTTGATGACCTTGCCGCCGAAACTAACACCGAGCAGTCGGTGCAAAAGTGAGGGTTCTGAACCTGCAGAAGATCTGCTAACTTTGTAGCTAGGAGCAGCCCATAAGGCTCAACCTGGAGGGGTGATGAAACTGGAGGCGAAAGCCCAGAGACGTGTAGTTGTTGGAGGTGCCGGTTATCTTGCATGGTGATGATTACTCCTAAGCCAGCATCTCCCATCTCTGAATCTGCCTAGGCTGCGTCGCAAAAGATGACATTCCCTGCAAGGTTATTATAGTCATGTGTATGCGTGGTTGTTGAAGAAGCCTGCAACTGCTCCTGAGCTTTATCTCTTTCTTGTTGCTGAGCGAAGTTCTTATCTTCTAAATTGGTTGCTTCAATTATTGCATTTGCTGCGGCATACACCTAGGAAGGCTTGCCTAATTTGCTGCGAAATAGACAGTCGTTCCGAGCTTTCCAAAGACACCATAGAAAAGTATAGAGAGTAGTCAAGTTTATTTGTGGATGTTAAGATGTAATTAAAGCACGAATCATATCAGGAATAGAATGATAATTTTCAGCCAGAGATTCCATTTTAATGAACCAAGGATAGCAAAACCATGCAGCTTTAGAAAAAGGGCATAGAAACAACATATGCATTTCCACATCTAGAGCAGTTTTCATTGATATGTTTGGAGTACCTACCTGCCCTCTTACCCGTAGGAAGTGCTTTCCTAAGAAGTCTTCAAGCGAATGTCTGAACTCTTGGTGCCATTTGCTTATCCTCCCACACCTGATTAAGAAGGGAAATGACCTGCATAGGAACAATTTTGGGCCTTTGCCTTGGTGGAAGCTGAAGATTGTTGAAGCAGTGCTTGTAAGCACTTTTGGAAGAGAATTCACCTGCAGGAGTTAGTTTCCAAACCAACTTATCCTTACCGTTTGCATTAATAATGGGAGTTTGTAGAATGGTATTAGCCAATTCGGGAGTGAAAAGAGAATTAATCAAGTTTGCATTCCAATTCTTTTGACCCGGTATCCAAAGATCTTTAACTTGAGCAGGGTAAGAAAAAGATTGTTGTTGAATGATAAGATGGTCATAAATAGTTTCCCATCCGAAAAACCAAGGCGAACTCCAAATAGAACTAGCACCATCAACAATTTGGCAAACTGTGGCTGAGATTAGGAGAGGCTTTACTGATACGTCTCCAACGTATCTACTTTCCCAAACACTTTTGCCCTTGTTTTGGACTCTAACTTGCATGATTTGAATGGAACTAACCCGGACTAACGCTGTTTTTTTGTGCAGAAATAAAAGTTTTCGGAATGACCTAAAAATCAACGGAGAATTATTTTGGAAAATATAAATAATATCTGCGGAAAGATCCAAGCCAGGGGGCCCCCACCCTGTCCACGAGGGTGGGGGCGCGCCCCCTCCCCCTGGGCGCGCCCCCTGCCTCGTGGGCCCCCTGTTGCTCCACCGACGTACCCCCGGACTACATATGTTCACTTTCGGGGAGAGAAAATCAGAGAGGAAGAATTATCGCGTTTTACGATACAGAGCCACCGCCAAGCCCTAATCTCTCTCGGGAGGGCTGATCTGGAGTCCGTTCGGGGCTCTGGAGAGTGGAGATCGTCGCCATCATCATCATCAACCTTCCTCCATCACCAATTTCATGATGCTCACCGCCGTGCGTGAGTAATCCCATCGTAGGCTTGCTGGACAGTGACGGGTTGGATGAGATTTACCATGTAATCGAGTTAGTTTTGTTAGGGTTTGATCCACTATGTTCTAAGATTGATGTTGCTATGACTTTGCCATGCTTAATGCTTGTCATAGGGCCCGAGTGCCATGATTTCAGATCTGAACCTATTATGTTTTCATGAATATATGTGTGTTCTTGATCCTATCTTGCAAGTCAATAGTCACCTACTATGTGTTATGATCCAGCAACCCCGAAGTGACAATAGTCGGGACCACTCCCGATGATGACAATAGTTTGAGGAGTTCATGTATTCCCTATCTGTTAATGCTTTGGTTTGGTACTCTATTTAAAGGAGACCTTAATATCCCTTAGTTTCCACTAGGACCCCGCTGCCACGGGAGGGTAGGACAAAAGATGTCATGCAAGTTCTTTTCCATAAGCACGTATGACTATATTCGGAATGCATGCCTACATTACATTGATGAACTGGAGCTAGTTCTGTGTCACCCTAGTTTATAACTTTTACATGAGGAATCGCATCCGACATAATTCTCCATCACCGATCCAATGCCTACGAGCTTTTCACATATTGCTTGTTGCTTATTTACTTTTCCGCTGCTTCTGTTACAAAAACTACAAAAACACTACCGTTACTTTTATTGTTGTTACCACTATTTTCATATTACCTTGCTACTAAACTACCTTGCTGCAGATACTAAGTTTCCAGGTGTGGTTGAATTGACAACTCAGCTTCTAATACTTAAGGGTATTCTTTGGCTCCCCTTGTGTCGAATCAATAAACTTGGGTCGAATACTTTACCCTCGAAAACTGTTGCGATCCCCTACATTTGTGGGTTATCAAGACTATTTTCCGGCGCCGTTGCCGGGGAGCATAGCTATATTCTTTAAGTCACTTGGGATTTATATATGTTGATCACTATGAAGAACTTGAAAGACTCAAAAACCAAGATCTTTCCCTCAACTACGAGGGGAGGTAAGGAACTGCCATCTAGCTCTGCACTTGATTCACCCTCTGTTATGAGTAAATTTGCAACACCTACTCCTGCTATTGAATCTGATATGCCGCATGTTCTTGATGATGCCACTTCTGCTATGTAGGATGAAACTACTTATATGCTTGATAATACTGTGCCACTAGGTGAATTTCTAGATGAACAAATTGCTAAGATTAGGGAGAATGCAAATATTGAAACCGATAATATTATGAAAGTGATGATGAAGATTCTCCCCCTAGATATGAACTGCCTGTTGTTCCTAAGGGTTATGTTATGGATGAAGAAACTGCTAGAGACTTTCTTGCTTGCAACGATAGATATGATCTTAAGAAATTATTAGCTAAGCCGAAAAAAAAGTCTTTTAATGCTAGAATGAAATATGACCCTGCTTTTGCTACTTCACCCATCTTTGTTACCGATAAGGATTATGATTTCTCTGTTGATCCTGAGTTAATTACTTTGGTTGAATCTGATCCTTTCCATGGCTATGAATCTGAGACTGTTGTGGCACATCTTACTAAGTTGAATGATATGCCAACGATGAAAAGATTCGTTATTACTATATCCTTAAGTTATTTCCGTTCTCGTTAAAGAGTGATGCTAAGACATGGCTTAATTCTCTTGATCCTGGTTGTGTGCATAGTCCCCAGGATATGATTTATTACTTCTCTGCTAAATATTTCCCCGCTCATAAGAAACAAGCTCCTTTACGGGAAATATATAATTTTGTGTAGATTGAAAAAGAGAGTCTCCCACAAGCTCGGGGGAGGATTCTCCAGTTACTTAATGCTTTGCCTGATCATCCTCTTCAGAGGAATGAAATACTTGATGTCTTTTATAATGGACTAACCGATGCTTCCAAAGACCACCTGGATAGTTGTGTTGGTTGTGTTTTCAGGGAAAGAACAGTTGATCAAGCTGAATTACTATTGAATAATATGCTAGCCAATGAAAATAATTAGACACTTCCTAAACCAGCCCCTAAGCCAACTCCGAAGAAAAGGGGAGTTCTATTTCTCAGTCCTGAAGATATGCAAGAGGCAAAGAAATCTATGAAAGAAAAAGGTATTAAAGCTAAAGATGTTAAGAATTCAGCACCTATTGAATAAATACATGGTCTTGATAACCCGATAGAGGTAGTAAAGGTAAATTCTCTTTATAGATTTGATGAAGGTGATATTCCTTGTTATAAGTCTGCTAGCCAATGCTTAGATGAGTTTGACAATTTTATTGTGAAGCAAGAAAACTTCAATGCTTATGTTAGTAGACAATTGCAACGTAATGCTTATATGATTGAACGCTTGAGTGATTATATGTCTAGAGTTAAAGGTGAATTGAAACTCATTAGTAAACATGCTTCTATGGTTACTACTCAAGTAGAACAAGTACTTAAGGCTCAGAATGATTTGCTCAATGAATTCAATAGTAAGAATAATGATTATGATGTTAGAGTTTCAACTAGAGGTGGTAAAGTGACTCTGGAACCTTTGTATCCTGAGGGCCACCCTAAGAGAATTGAGCAAGATTCTCAGAGAGCTAAGTTAGATGCACCTAGTTCTTCTAAGAAGAAAAAAAATGATAAGACTTTGCATGCTTCTAGTGAACCTGTAGCTGACACACATGAGAATCCTAATGATATCTCTGTTTCTGATGCTGAGACACAATCTGGTAATGAATATGAACCTAGTGATAATATTGATGATGATGTTCATGATGATGCTCAACCCAGCAACGATAATGATGTAGAGATTGAACCTGTTGTTGATCTTGATAACCCACAATCAAAGAATCAACGTTATGATAAGAGAGACTTTGTTGCTAGGAAGCACGGTAAGGAAAGAGAACCATGGGTTCAGAAACTCATGCCTTTTCCTCCTAAGCCATCCAAGAAAAAGGATGATGAGGATTTAGAGTGCTTTGCTGAAATGATTAGACCTATCTTTTTGTGTATGCTTTGACTGATATGCTTAAAACAAATCCTTATGCTAAGTATATGAAAGATATTATTACCAACAAAAGAAAGATACCTGAAGTTGAAATTTCCACCATGCTTGCCAATTACACTTTTAAGGGTGGAATACCTAAGAAACTAGGAGATCCAGGAATACCTACTATACCTTGCTCCATTAAAGGAAACTATGTTAAGACTGCTTTATGTGATCTTGGAGCCGGTGTTAGTGTTATGCCTCTCTCTTTATCTCGTAGACTTGACTTGAGTAAGTTGACACCTACTAAAATATCTTTGCAAATGGCTGATAAATCAACTTCTATACCTGTCGGTATTTGTGAGGATGTGCCTGTTGTGGTTGCAAATGTTACTATTCTAACAGACTTTGTTATCCTTGATATTCCCGAGGACGATAGTATGTCTATTATCCTTGGTAGACCCTTTTTAAATACTGCAGGGGCTGTTATTGATTGCAACAAAGGCAATGTCACTTTTCATGTCAATGGTAATGAGCATACGGTACAATTTCCGAGGAAACAACCTCAGGTCCACAGTATCAATTCTATTAGAAAAAATTCAACTATTACTATTGAAGGTTTTGAATTTCCTCTTCCTACTATCAAGAAGACATATGATATTCTTATTGTTGGGGACATACATATCCCCATAGAGGTAACCTAGTGTTATTCGAAAATTCTCCGGTTTCATGTTATTCGGAAAGAGTTTATTAACAAGACTTGATCAACCTTGTTAATGGATTCCTTTTGATGAGCATGAGATGGGTGAATCTAGATAGCACAACCTTCTGTACCCTCTTTTTACTTTCTGTTAATTAGACTAAATAAAGCAAAATTAGTATTTTCTGTCTGTTTTCATACTTATCCGTGCAATAAAAAAAGACCCCGAAAATAAAAGTTCTCCAAATGCCCTGAAAATGAAATATGATTTTTTCTAGAATATTTGGCACAGAGAACGCAGCGAGGGGAGCCAGCACCTGGCCACGAGGGTCCATGGCGCGCCCCCTGCCTCGTGGGCCCCACGTGCCCCCCCACCACTTATTCCTGCACCCACACACTCCTTCTTCCTCCCAAAAAATCACTATCCAGCTCAAGCACGAGTTCTAGCTCATCTTGCTGCCATTTTCGATCTCCTTGCTCAAAGCTCCATTCACAAAACTGTTTGGGGAGATTGTTCCTTGGTATGTGACTCCTCCATTGGTCCAATTAGTTTTTGTTCTAGTGCTTTATTTATTGCAAATTCTTGCTGCTGTGGTGACCTTATTCTTGAGCTTGCATGTCAAATTTCTTTGGTCCCAAGTAGTTCTAATGCATGATATAGTCTCTAGGTACTTGTAGGAGTTGTTGCTATCAATCTTGTTGAGTTTGGTTCACTTTTATTTTGAGTTACTAAAAATTTCAAAAAAATTCAGAGGAGGAAAATGATAAAGAGATTGTTAAGAGGCTCTTCCAGTAAAAGTTCAGAGGATAAGAAGAAGGAAGAAAATAAGAAGCCCTAATATAATCTTCCTCGCACTGCGGAAGTTCGGCCGTGTGAATGGCCTTGTAATGAGTTCTTGGAAGCCGCCGGGATTTACGAAGACTTTTATTATTTGGCGAATAATGCAGGCCTCACCGACTTCCTCCACGACCAGCGTGAACAGTATCTCTCACTCACTAATATTTTCACGCAAAACTTTCATTTTCATGCTAAGAAATCACCACCTTCAGTGGAGTTTCGTTTATATGATGAGGTTAAGGAGATGACATTCTTTGAATTTTGTGAAGTATGCAAGATACCCTTTGCTGGTAGTCTTGAAGAACCACGTCGTGAAGATGTTGAAGGGTTTATAGACATGATAGCTGTAGGGGAAACTAGGTAAGTTTCAGGGGCAAGAATTACTAGTATACATTTTCCTGTTCTGCGCTACTTTGCTATATTTGCTAGTAGATGTTTAATTGGTCGCGGGAACAGTGGGAATCTCAGTGCCCCTGATATTGTCATTTTGCGCCATGCTTTTTTTCAAGACACAGCTTTTAGTTTGGGTGTCGTCGTTGCTAAACGATTAAGTTTGAACCGCACAAATGGCCCCGTTTTTGGAGGCATCTTTGCTTCTCGCCTTGCTGAACACTTTAGAATACCTATTAGGCATCATGAGAAGGAAGAAAAATTGCTGGCCCCTGTTTATCTAGATTATAAGAGTATGATAGCACATGATTTTATTGTTAAAGGCAAAGAAAAGTTGCTTAGGTATAAGTTGAGGTTTGATGAAAAATATTGTGAGATTGTTACCTTGCCTGCACCATCTCTATTTGATCTGTTTTCAGGCATATACCTTGTTTCGTCTGATGCCTTCTACAAGTACCAGAGCCAGGCACAAGCTTCAAAGCCGGAGCCGGAGCCACCACTTGATCCTTACCGGCAGTCTGTTTATGGGTGGGATCCGGATGAGCTTGCCAACCAGTGGCACCCAGAGGACACTTCTCAGTACACCGGAGAGAGTAGCTTCGATCCGTGGCCATAGACCAACTTAGGCCAAAAGCCTAAGCTTGGGGGAGTACGTGTTTCTCATCGACATTACATTCATGTTCACACACTTATTCCGGTAGTCGGTGCTCACACTCTTTCATTGTATCATCCATGCTTAGTTTTATTTCTTTTTCTTAGTCTTTTTCCTGTGTGTTAGAAAAACCTTAAGAAAAACAAAACAAAAAACTAGTTGTAGCTTCTAGCTAGTTTACTTTCCATGCCTGTAGTGGTAGTAATTAAAAGAAAACCCAAAAAGATTTCTCGTTCTTCTTTTGCTTGTTGGGAGCTTTCCCGTGTAAATAGTTTCTTTTCTTTTCTTTGGGGGTCAAGAGTAGAAGACCATGATGAAATGTTTAGTGGCTCTCATATGCTTTGTTGTTGATTTAACATTGAGCCATATCATTTTGTCTTCTCTCTTGTATTAAATGCTTGCAGATTCCAGCTTAGTCCAATGCACGTGCACTATTATTATTATCCACACCGTTCGGTCGTGCGAGTGAAAGGCAATAATGAGGATATATGATGAATTGATTGAGATGAGAAAAGCTGGTATGAACTCGACCTCTCTTGTTTTTGTAAATATGATAGTTCATCGTTCCTGATTCAGCTTGTTATGAATGAAACATGCTTGCAATGACGATTAGAGATCATATCTGCTTATGCCATGCTTACTTAGCTAGGAGTTTATAATGGTATATCTTGTGTGCCAACATGACATTAAAATGGTTGTGATGTGGTATGATAGGGTGGTATCCTCCTTTGAATGATTCAAGTGGTTTGACTTGGCACATGTTCACGCATGTAGTTGAAACAAAATCAACATAGCCTCCACGATATTTATGTTCATGGTGATTTATATCCTACTCATGCTTGCATTCATTGTTGATTAATTTTAATGCATGTTCATGACTGTTGTCGCTCTCTAGCTGGTCGCTTCCCAGTCTCTTTCTAGCCTTCACCTGTACTAAGCGAGAATACTGTTTGTGCATCCACTTCCATAAACCCAAAAGTTATTCCATATGAGTCCACCATACCTTCCTATATGCGGTATTTACCTGCCGTTCCAAGTAAATTTGTATGTGCCAAACTCTAAACCTTCAAATGAAATTCTATTTTGTATGCTCGAACGGCTCATGTATCAACTAGGGTTGTCTATATCTTCCATGCTAGGTGGGTTATTCTCACGATGAGTGGACTCCGCTCATCATTCATGAGAAAATGGCTGGTAACCGGGATGCCCAGTCACATGCTCAAATCATAATAACTAAACAAAACTCCCCCAGGGCTGTTGCTGGTTTGGACGGTACCCGTTGTTTCGGGCTAGCCATGGAGTGTGCTTGTTGGTGGTTGGGGGAGTAAAAGCTTTACCATTCTGTTTGGGAACCGCCTATAATGTGTGTAGCATGGAAGATATCGAGATTCTTGGTTGTTATGTTGACAATGAGAGTATACCGCTCAAAATATTATTCATCTCTATTTAAAAATCGAGCTCTAGCACCTCTACAAATCCCTGATTCCCTCTGCGAAGGGCCTATCTATTTACTTTTATGTTGAGTCATCATCCTCTTATAAAAGAGCACCAGTTGGAGAGCACCTCTATCATTTGCATGTATTGCTATTAATTTGCATTGAGTATGATTATGACTGGATCTCTTTTACCATGAATTGCAATGTCTAGTCAGTCCTTGATCTTTAAAGGTGCTCTGCATTTATGTTTTGCGGTCTCAGAAAGGGCTAGCGAGATACCATCTTGCTATATCGTATCATGATTGTTTTGAGAAAGTGTTGTCATCCGAGGTTTGTTATTATTGCTCGATAGTTGATTATGCCATTGATATGAGTAGACATGAGACCTGAAAGTTATTGTGAATGTGGTTAGTTCATGATCTTGCTGAAAACTTGAATGCCGGGTTTACATATTTACAATAACAAGAGCAAATAGAGTTTGTCAAAGTTTTTCTTTATCACTTTCAGTTTATCAACTAAATTGCTTGAGGACAAGCAAAGGTTTAAGCTTGGGGGAGTTGATACGTCTCCAACGTATCTACTTTTCCAAACACTTTTGCCCTTGTTTTGGACTCTAACTTGCATGATTTGAATGGAACTAACCCGGACTGACGCTGTTTTCAGCAGAATTGCCATGGTGTTATTTTTGTGCAGAAATAAAAGTTCTCGGAATGACCTGAAAATCAATGGAGAATTATTTTGGAAAATATAAAAAATATTTGCGGAAAGATCCAAGCCAGGGGGCCCACACCCTGTCCACGAGGCTGGGGGGCGCGCCCCCTCCCCCTGGGCGCGCCCTCTGCCTCGTGAGCCCCCTATTGCTCCACCGACGTACCCCCAGACTCCATATATTCACTTTCGGGGAGAGAAAAATTTGAGAGGAAGAATTATCACGTTTTACGATACGGAGCCGCCGCCAAGCCCTAATCTCTCTCGGGAGGGCTGATCTGGAGTCCGTTCGGGGCTCCGGAGAGTGGAGATTGTCGTCATCGTCATCATCAACCTTCCTCCACCATCAATTCCATGATGCTCACCGCCGTGCTTGAGTAATCCCATCGTAGGCTTGCTGGACGGTGATGGGTTGGATGAGATTTACCATGTAATCGAGTTAGTTTTGTTAGGGTTTGATCCCTAGTATCCACTATGTTCTAAGATTGATGTTGCTGTGACTTTGCCATGCTTAATGCTTGTCACTAGGGCCCGAGTGTCATGATTTCAGATCTGAACCTATTATGTTTTCATGAATATATGTGTGTTCTTGTTCCTATCTTGCAAGTCAATAGTCACCTACTATGTGTTATGATCCAGCAACCCCGAAGTGACAATAGTCGGGACCACTCCCGGTGATGACCGTAGTTTGAGGAGTTCATGTGTTCACTATGTGTTAATGCTTTGGTCCGGTACTCTATTAAAAGGAGGCCTTAATATCCCTTAGTTTCCACTAGGACCCCGCTGCCACGGGAGGGTAGGACAAAATATGTCATGCAAGTTCTTTTCCATAAGCACGTATGACTATATTCGGAATACATGCCTACATTACATTGATGAACTGCAGCTAGTTCTGTGTCACCCTAGTTTATAACTTTTACATGAGGAATCGCATCCGACATAATTCTCCATCACCGATCCAATGCCTACGAGCTTTTCACATATTGCTTGTTGCTTATTTACTTTTCCGCTGCTACTGTTACAAAAACTACAAAAACACTACCATTACTTTTATTGTTGTTGCCACTATTTCCATATTACCTTGCTACTAAACTACCTAGCTGCAGATAGTAAGTTTCCAGGTGTGGTTGAATTGACAACTTAGCTGCTAATACTTAAGAGTATTCTTTGGCTCCCCTTGTGACGAATCAATAAATTTGGGTTGAATACTTTACCCTCGAAAACTGTTGCGATCCCCTACACTTGTGGGTTATCATTTAGCTTTAGAATTGCAGAACAAAAGGCAGATTTAGGTTTGTTCAGCTAGGCTCTCCAAATGGATGTATCATGATGATACTTTGCCTTGAGAATCAACGCTAGCTGACTTTGCGGCTCTTTTGCCAATCTCCATGCCGTCGAGAGAACAAGTCCTTGGTTGATTGCCTGCAAATTTCTAACACCAAGACCACCAATTTTCTTCTCAATACAAACATCAGCCCATGCCCTAAGGCACAAGCTTCTAGTAGTCTGATCATCTTTAATACCTGTCCACCAAAAGTTCCTAATGATTGTTGTTAGTTTAGCAAAGAACTTTTTTGAAAAAAATATGTTGGACATGTAGTATACAGGAATGGAAGAGAAAACGGATTTTATGAGAGTTAATCTTGCCGCATGAGAGAGTTTGTTGGCTTTATATGTGCTAAGTTTGGACTTGTATTTATCGTAAACAAAGTTATAAGCAATTGATCTATCCTTAGAAGGCAAAACAAGTGGATGGTCTAAATGGGCAAAAGAACTGTCGATGTCTGGAGCTGGAAAGATTCTCTTAATATCTTGTTAAACCTTCATCGTAACATTATTGCTGAATAAGATACCATATTTTCTCCAGTTTGGAGTTTGCCTGAATCACAACAAAAATTGTCTAAAAGCTGTAAAATAGTATTACCTTCCTGCACATTTGATTTGCCACAAACAATCAGGTCATCTGCAAACATCAAAGAGTGAATAGGAGGATAATTTGGTCCAATCGAAATACCTATGAGGTGATTAGCTTGCAAGGCATCCTGTAACATAAGAGATAACTCATTTACTGCAAGGACAAAAAGATACTGTGACAAAGGACATCCTTGTCTAATGCCTCTGGAACTATTGGATTTTGCAAAAGATTGGCCATTAATGATAATGGAAAACGTTGGGGATGAAATGCACGCATGAACAAGTTTTATGAAATGGCCATGAATACCTTTACGAGTAAGAGCTGAGACAATGAAGTGCCACTCAATTCTATCAAAAGCTTTGGCAAGGTCAATTTTCAGCATAAAATCAAGGCTCTTCCAAGAAGCAAGAGAGAAAGAGTGGGCAATTTCTTGGGCGACAATAATATTAGTGCTTATGCTCCTGCCTTCAATAAAAGCTTGCTGAGAGGGATGAATGTAATCAGGCAAATGTCCTTTCAACCTATTGGCTTAAGATTTAGCAATGATTTTGTAAACAACATTACACAAACTTATGGGCCGAAAGTCAGAAGGTAGATGTGAAGCAAGTTTCTTAGGAATGAGGGCAATTTGAGTATCATTGAGATGAGGCGGAACAATACCCGTGGTGTAGAAATTTCTTACCAAATTGGTCACATCATCTCTTATCCAACTCCAAGCCAAAAGGTAGAAGCCCACATTGAATCCATCGGGTCCAGGAGAGGCATTCTTCTTCATGCCTTTGAGAATTTCCCATATCTCATGTTTATCAAGGATCGAGTAGGTGAAGTCATTTGTATCTTGTGGCAAAGTAGTATCCAAGCTGGGCATGTCATTATTAGTAGAAGAGGAGCGAAAAATAGTTCTAAAAAATTAACAAACTCCTTGGCAATATCATCCGGATCAAACAAATTATTACCATGAGTGTCCTTAATAGAAACTATACGATTTCGACGCTTACGCTTTTGAACAGCATTGTGAAAGAAGGATGTGTTCCTGTCACCTTTGGTCGCCCAGTGTTTTTTTGCACATTGCCTATAAAATTCAATGAGCTTGGTCAAATTACCTTCATATTGGGCAACTAGGCTTGCCTGAAAGGAATAGTCTTGAAGATGCACCAGCTTCATTTGAATCGCATTGATCTGATCCTGAATACAATCAAGTTGATGTTGTAAAGTTTTTTCCTTTTTGCACCACCTTTTCAAAGTCCCCGCAAGATTATTGGTTCTGGCTGGAATGGTCTATTAACCGAGGAGGCCCAAGCATTTTTAGCAATGACCTAGAAATCTTCCTCAAAACTTCACCAATTTTCAAATTTAAAGTGTAGTTTAGGCCTGCGAAACTGAGAATCGGTGGATATCAGAATAGGTGCATGATCACTCAGCGAATGAATGATTGGTAAATTAAAAACATTAGTATTAGGAAACATAACACACCATTCTGCATTGGCAAGACAACGATCAAGCCTTTCAAAGATAGGTGATACGTCCAAAACGTATCTATAATTTCTGCTTGCTCCATGCCTCTTTTGGGTGATATTGCTATGATATTTATACACTTCCATACACTTTTGATCATATTTGGACTAACCTATTAACTCAGTGCACCCCAGTGCCAGTTTCTGTTTTCTGCTGTTTTTGTATTTCAGGTTTTCCCGTCACGTAAACTGCCAGAAAAATCCCGGAAAAATTATATAAAAAATCAGCGTTCCGGAAGCTTCCACACGGCCGAAGTAGGGCCGGAGGGGGGCCACCAGGGCTCTAGGCGCCCTGGTGGCGCGGCCCCCCTCCTGGCCGCGCCGGGGTGGCGCCTGGGCCCCCCAGGCCTCCGCTGATGCCCCCCTTTGGCATATATTTAACACGCGTCCCGAAACCCTCGAGGACGGAACCCTTTTCGCGATCTCATCTCTGTTCCGCCGCCGCCGCGCTTCCAAGATCGGGAGCACCAGGAGAACTCTTCCCGGCACCCTGCCGGAGGGGAGGATCACCACCGGGAGCCTCTCCACCACCATGGACGCCTCCCGGATGAGTTGTGAGTAGTCTCCCTTGGACCATGGGTCCATGACCAGTAGCTATGTGATGTTCTCCTCCCCTTCTTGTGCTTCACTAATTAGACCTCGTGAGCTGCCCTACATGATCGAGGCACATATGTAATCCTTATGCTGTTGCTATGTTGAGTTTGCTGGGATCCGATGGATTGTGAGATTATGTTCAGATTGTGTTTGAGTAATATATTTGATTTACCTCTTTTATATTTATGTTCATAAGTAATTCTTGCATGTTCTCCGTTGCTATTTATTGCTTTGGCCAAGTAGTAGGTAGTGACTACAGGAGGGAACGTTATGCTTGATTGTGGGTTCATGACCCTCGATGACTAGCTTGAGTGACAGAAACATGAGTCTAGGGGATGTGTTGTTGCCACAAGGGGGAAAACAACGGTGCTTGTGCCCGCGGGTGCAAGGATTGTTTACTTTACGCAAATTTCTTTTAATGCAGTTGTCTGTTGCTTTGAGTTTACACTATGGGTGGGACTCACAACTTAATACCAGCGAGATGTTCTGGATAGATATCTCAAGGTGGATGATTAGTAGTAGATGCAGATGGATTTCGGTCTACTTGCCTTGGCGTACCGCCCATGCTTTGAACCTCTACCTTTCTTGCAACATAGTTAGCATTGGTTTGCGCACATAATTCTGTCAATTGCCCAGCTGTAATTCGTTTACCTCACATAGCTGTTTTATCGTCTTTTGGGAGAGAGACATCACTAGTGAACATCATGGGACCCCGGTCCATATTACCATCACTGATCACATCCGCTATTTACTTTCCGCTTTTACTTACTATTTGCAGCAATACCTATCACTATTATCACTTGCGTTTGATCCTTTGTAAACGACAAGGCCGGAGGGATTGACAACCTCTCTGTACTCGTTGGGAGCAAAGTTATTTGTATCTGTGTGCAGGTCCACGGTGATTGCTAATAACTGGCGCCGTTAGCAGTTGACACCTTCTTGTTGAACCTTGGAGTCTCAGGGGAAATCGATCCTTGGTATCTTTGCCAAGGGAAAACTTCCGCTACACTACATCTCAAACCTTCCACTTGGGGTAACCAACGAGGGGCGAGAAGCCATCAATAGGTCTAGAGGAGAACCACATATTTGTCCAAGTATAAGCCGGTCCACTAAACCCCAGACCAAACAGATCACATTGCTTGACATAGTTATTGACAGCACGCATACGGTTCTTATTCACGTTGAGAGAAGTAGTTTCCGTATCACACATGATATCATTCAGATCACCGAAACAAACAATTGGCTTCCCTATATTATCATTAACAAAATTTAGAACATGATCCCAAATTAGGTTAGTGTGGCGAAGATGGGGATCTCCATAAACACAAGCCATAACAAATTCCACATTGGTAGTTTTATTGACCACAAGGGCTAAAACCATGAAGTGATTAGAGAACTTGACAAAGACACAAACTTCATCAGACCAAAGTATCCAAAGGCCGCCAGAACGACCAACTTGTGGAACTACAAAGCTGTCGTTGTTATTAAATCGAGAGTTAAGATGAGAAGAATTGTACCTCGATGTTCTAATTTCAGATACAAAAGTTAATTACCTGAGCACATGTGGAATTCATCAATTTTGCTAGGTACTCCATCTTAGTAGAGGTGCTGAGGTCCTTGCCCATGCCACGGCAGTTCCAGCCAATGAGCTTCATGGCAATCACAGCTCCAGTTCAGCTTCTCCTCATACACAAATTTCAGGTAGCGTTGCTCCTATTCGAAGCAGTTGTGCTCTCTGTCCAAATCAAAAACTGATTCCTTTAGCTGTCCTAGCCAAGCAGCACCTGGCCAATAGCCTCACGGAGCTGAGGGATGGGGAGGATTTACTCTCTGAAGCGGGAATCTGGCGGCATCTGAAGGCAATCCTACTGAGGTAGTAGGAGTCTCAGGCGGTGGTGGCAGAGGCGCGATGCCCATAGCGGTGAAGTGGCGCAGGCAGAGAGGCTGGTGAGGGAGAATCGATTAGTGTTCGGTTAATGGATTGGATACAAAGGATCTAGCCTTAATAGTTCGAGCAGGGGGTTGATGAGATCTGGAAGGAACAAGAGAAAAGGATAAGGAAGATTAGAGAAGGGAATTGTTGAGATCTGGAAGGAAAAGGATAAGGAAGATGAAAGAAGCAGTTGGGGATCAGAAAAAGAAGAAGAAGAATCAAGAGGAGAAATCAGGAGGAGGAAGGACGACATGACGCCAATCTCCAGCATGTCGCCAAGTCGCCAACGAGGACACGTCTCTTCCGCCGCTTTCCATTGACTCCGCATCCTTTTGAAGGGTGGTTGTACATTATAGTGTCCAATGACTACTTTACTTCAGTGAACTGATTTGTTACTGCAAAATAAAAGATAAAAATTGGGCACGATGTAACTTTTTTCAATGATGTGGCAATTTATTTATTTATTGTGATGATGTAACAATTTTACATGTGTAGGAAAAAATCACCTATATATCATGCCATAAGGTTTTTCTATACTTACAACCTGCCACTCGCTCAACATCACCGCATGGCATATGCAAAATATCACAAAAATTTACATGTGCATGAATGTTTGTAACAAAGGACCATATGAGTTGAATCAACCGACGATAGCAAACTGAATCAATGCAACCAACTAAAAGTAACCAAGCAATTTTACACTTCTAAATGAAATAAATAGGATGTGCACTTCTTCATAGGCGAAGGACCGCACATGGCCATGTAGAAAGTATACATGGAAGCAATGATAAGCTAGCATAAGAGCAAAGAGTTGTCTCAAGCGCTATGTATAACATAACTACATGTTATGTATATCGTTCTAAGGTGGCATGGACAATTTCCTTGCCGGCAGCACGTCCTCGTAGCAAGGTTAGTAAGTGAAGGAATCCTCAACACAACAAGCTTGTTGCACGTGGTCTTTTCGAGCTTGTTGTCGTCGCCTAGATATTGCACCCTCGATGTGTCGAGATGGTACACTACCACCGCCCTGTTAAGCATGAGGACGAGTGCATTCTTGTGCGGACGGAAACCCATGATATAGCAGTAGCCACCACGTTCCCCCCGACTCATGGTGGTCGGGGCCTCCAACCACATCAACGAAGTTATCCTCGTTCGAGTTCCAAGAATATTTAGAGTCATATGCTCCGGCTCTTTCCTCCTCCACGTTATCGTCGTTGGTCAAGGTGACTGGTCCACCGCCGCTTCCAACAATCCTCCATGCCACCTTTGGTTGTATTTCAAGTGTGAATCATATGGCCGTGTGGGTTGAGGCTAGCGTCGTGTGCCAATGTCCAACCTAGCTGGTCTTCGGTCGATTCAGTTAGCATACACACTCGGAGGCATGAATTGTTAGTCGCCACATAATGTATCCATCTCTCATAGCTTGTTGAAACCAAACTTTCGGAAAACGAGCACCATCTTTTTGCACATCAAGGCTCCCTGGGAAGCTCCACCATTTCACAAGTCCCCTTGGAGGAGCGTAGAATCACGAGGACACTATTGTGGCAATTGATACGTCCAAAACGTATCTATAATTTCTGCTTGCTCGATGCCTCTTTTGTGTGATATTGCTATGATATTTATGCACTTCCATACACTTTTGATCATATTTGGACTAACCTATTAACTCAGTGCACCCCAGTGCCAGTTTCTGTTTTCTGCTGTTTTTGTATTTCAGGTTTTCCCATTACGTAAATTGCCAGAAAAATCCCGGGAAAAATATATAAAAAATCAGCGTTCCGGAAGCTTCCTTGCGGCCAAAGTAGGGCCGGAGGGGGGCCACCAGGGCTACAGGCGAACAGAGGGGGCGACCCCCCTCCTGGCCGCGCCGCCAGGGCGCCTGGGCTCCCCTGGCCTCTTCTGACGCCCCCCTTTGGCATATATTTAACACCCGTCGCAGAAACCCTGATTCCAGACCCCTTTTCTCCAGAAGCTATTCTGATCTGCGCCGCCATCGCCACCAAGTTTCGGGGACCAGAATTCCTGTGTTGGCACCCTACCGGGACGGGAAAGTGCCCCCGGATTCATCTCCATCGACGTTGCTTCCTCCCTCCATGATGCGGGAGTAGTTCCTCCTCGGGGCTGAGGTTTCTACCAGTAGCTATGTGGTCAATTCTCTCTCCCATGATGTGATCTTCGTTGTGATCATAGGCTATGTTAATCTAGGGTGATCCCATGATATTTCCCCTTCCTCTATGTATTGGATTGATGTACCCACTTGTCTTTATCTAGTATAATCCCCGAGACCAAGGTGACAACGGTCTATTGGACATGGATTAGAAGAATATTTTCATGAGTGATTTCCTTTTTTTGTGTGTGGATTGAAGATTGAGAGTCTCTTGGTGCTTGTCTTTGACTATCCTTTAGATATGTTGTGGTGATTGTGGTACTCTCTTTGGATGGCCGCGGTGACATTGGGAAATCCATAGATTGAGAACTACGAACTTTGAGGTGTGCTTTTGTAGCCCTACATAATTCTCGTCCTCTCTTGACCACAAAGGAATGACCTTCGGGTGCGTCCCCCTTGCATGTTTTATGGGAAATATCATGTGATTCGATTATGTTAATGTTGTTGGGAGTTGCCACTAGTGAAAGTATGAGGCCTAGGCCTTGTTTCCACCATTGCAATACCATTTGTGCTCAAGTTTACCACTTGTTTGCTTGCTGCACTTTTTATTACAGATTTATATTATTTTGCTTTGCCACTCCTATCATCCATATTTTACCATCTCTTCGCCGAACTAGTGCACCCATACAACTTCTAGTTGTATTAGGTGTGTTGGGGACACAAGAGACTTCTTGTATCTTAGTTGCATGGTTGCTTGAGAGAGACCATCTTCGACCTCTACTTCCCTGAGTTCGATAAACCTTAGGTCATCCACTTGAGGGAAATTGCTGCTGTCCTACAAACCTCTGCGCTTGGAGGCCCAACATAGTCTACAAGAATAGAAGCGTGTAGTAGACATCAAGCTATTTCTGGCGCCGTTGCCTGGGAGGTGAGTGCTTGAACGTATATCTTTAGATCTTGCAATTAAATCTTTTTGTTTCTTGTTTTTATTTCACTAGTTATGTTTATGGAAAACCGCAATCTTAGTTCGCTGCTTAGGGAAGGTCGCTTTACCACACCCATGGTAGAGAAGTCTCCTCCACCTACTGAATGTATCCCGTTCCAAATACCACTTGGGATAATTGAAATAATTATGAATGATCGTTATGATGGGACAATCAATCCTAGTATTCATTTGTTGAAACTTACAGAACTTTGTGAGTTGTTTAAGATTTCAGGTTTGACAAGAGATGGAGTCATGATGAAATTATTTGCCTTGTCACTGAAAGGAAAAGCATTGGAATGGTATAGGCTACTAGATGACTCTCACCTGTTGGATTGGGAAGAGATCCAGTCTCTCTTTTACTCCAAGTTTTATCCTCTTCATGAAGTCCATGAGAATAGGAATTATGTTTATAATTTCTATCCTCATGACGGAGAGAGCATAGCTCAAGCTTGGGGGAGACTGAAAACGTTAATGCTAAAATGTCCTAACCATGGGCTTCCCAAAGATATGATTATTACTAATTTCTATGCGAGGCTCTCTCGACAGGATAAAGATTTGCTCCATGCTTCCTCTATGGGTTCTTTCACAAACGAAAAGATTGATGCTAAATGGGAACTCCTTGAAAGAATTCAACGCAACACTGAAAATTGGGAGATCGACAAAGGTAAAGAGTCAGGTATAATTTATGAGTATGATTGCATTAAGTCCTTTGTTGAAACTACAAGTTTTAATAAGTTTAGTGCTAAGTTTGGGCTTGATTCTCAACTCCTTGTTGATTTCCTCAAATCTTTTGCTTCACATCTTAATATGCCTAAGGAGGATTGGATCAAGCATCATGAACCTTTTAAAGAGATTCGCAAAGAAAATGAAATTGTTCATGATGATTGCAACATGCATGATCCAATTCCTAAAAATGAAGTTTTATATAAGCATGTTAATTTTTGTGGAGTGGATAGACCTTGTGAAAGGCCTATGATTGAAGAAGAGAAGTATTGTAAGCAACATAAGCATGAAAGAACAATCACTTGGGTCAGAGATTTAAATGAAATTGCTAGAGAATTGTGCGACCTTTATCCTTTTACTTGTGAACTTTGCTGTATAGAGGGTCACTTTAATTTTCAATGCATGCACTTTCAAAACATAACTGTTAACCAGTTGTGTGATAACATGATCACCTCTGATCTTTATGATGAGCTTATGTTATTTTTGATGTGTGAGGAGTTATCAGAAAAGACTTCTTGGCTAGATGTTAATGCCATAGGAATAAAAAACACTTTGCAAAATTGCCATCTCTATTGTGTTGTTAATTGCCATGAAAATGATTACATAAGTAAGATTAGAAAGGAGGGAACTTTACCAAAGTATAAAAATGTCTCTTATATTTTTGCTAATAAAAAGGAGAGTTTCTCCCAAGTTTCCCCTATTGTTTCTAATGATAAACCAGGATATGTGGAGAAGCTTCATCTCCAACCACTCCCTCCTAAGGTGAAGAGGAAGAAAAAGAAGCGGAGGAGGAAGAGGAGCAAGAAGGAAGAAGAATGGGTATCAACCTGGCCTGAGCATATTCCTCCCATCAACTTTTATCCTAACGGTTGTAAGTTTAAAGAAGAAGGTGAAGTTTATTGCCTTAATTATCATCTTGATGATACGTCCGTAGGTACTATTGAAGATGATTTTGATTATGATATGCATGTTACTTATTGTGATTGGGAAAATGATGATAATGCTACTTATGATCTTGAAAATCTTTTTGGTACCAACTCTGAAAGTCGTGATATGGAAAGCTCTAAGCTTGGGGATGATAGGATTGCAAATCCTTTACCCACTAGTGATGTGATAATTGATAATTCTTTTGCTAGTAATAATAAATACAACATGATTACAAATATAGTTGCTAGCAATGATAATGCTCTTCTCTACTATGATGATGTTATAACTCCAATCTATAGTGATTATAAAGGTACCTATGACATAAGGAGAAATTATCCTTATGAAACTTGTCATAATCATGGAGGGAATTACTCCCTTGTTGAACACCATCTTCCTAATACACAATTAATCTATAGTGTTCAAGTTGTTTATGATAGTCCTACTACCACTATTACCAATGAGAAAGATTATGCTTATGTGGAGAGTAAGAGTACCTTTTTGCATGTGGATCATGGTAACAATGCTTTATGTGATGCTTATATTGTTGAGTTTATTCGTGATCCCACTGAAAATTATTATGAGAAGGTAAAATATGCTTATAGATATTTCAATAATATCAAGTTCCCTCTCTTTATGTTGAAGGTTTTGAAGCTGCACTTGTTTTGTCTTCTTATGCCTATTGCTTTGAGCTTCAATGAATTATTCTATTGCAATACTCCTATGCATAGGAAGCATGTTAGGCTTAAATGTGTTTGGTATTTGCTTCTTGATGCTCTCTTTTGTTCTTCAGCTCTTATTCCTACGAGAGCATCATTAAAGTCTTAAGCCTATCTTTATGGCTATAAAGAAAGAGCTCTAGGGAGACAACCCTTGTTATCTTTGCTTTCAGTTTTTAGTGGTCTTGATGATTTTTATTACTGTACCAACATCATTGTATCTTTATTTTTCAGCTTTGTGCCAAGTTTAGCCTCCGATTGCAAGAAAGTTCAAAAGTTGTGACGTGCTGTCCAGGAAACAGATTCTGTCCTTGGACAGAAAAATTCGTATAAAATCACCAGATCATCATTTTGGTCTGAAATTTTTCGACAGCGTGCTCTATACAATTGTCTTTCGGGCGTCTGTTCTGAGTTTTTTGATTTGAGTTGCAGAAGTGCCACGAAAAAATTATTTACTACCTGCTGGTCTGTTTTTCACAGATTCTGTCCTGTTTTGCCTTTTCTTCGTTTTGCAAACCTTGAGCTTGCTTTTTCTTTGCAAAAACCTTTTGGCAATCTTGAGAAACAGTAGACCTTCAAGATTATCTTTATTTCCAGCAAGGAAAAATTATTTTATTATGGGTACTAACCTCGCTAATCAGATTATGATGAGTTATGTATGAAGGGAGTTTTCAAGTGTGCGAGGGAAGATGATAAAAAGATTCAGGAGTGTCAAACGCTCAAGCTTGGGGATGCCCCCGTGCACCCCCAAGAAATATTCAAGAAGACTCAAGCGTCTAAGCTTGGGGATGCCCATGTGCATCCCCTTCTCCATCAACAATTATCAGTTCGTCTTTCGTTCCACTATATTTTAATCACTTCATGTGTTATGTGCTATGCTTGGAGCGTCTTGCTTTTAGTTTCCTTTTTAGTTTTCTTTAGCCTTGCTTGCTGTTCATAACGAGTTGGAACCCATCTTTCTTTGTGTGAGAGAGAAACACGCTCCACTTCAACCTAGAACATAACATAGGATTTTCATGTTTATCTTTGCTGTGTATGTTCTTTGTCTTTCAATAGCTACTGTCATGTTTAGCTCTTAGTTTTCATGCTTTACTTTTTAAAGAGCTTTTGTTTAGTTGGTCGCTGGAACTCTCTTGAGTTATCATGCTTATCTTGTTAAGAGAGTTGGCTTCTGTTGCACTGGTTGATATGTCTATGATAAAAATGCTATGTGCATAATGGTGCTTAGTAGTTCATGTTTTCTTATGGTTAGTCTCAAATAGCTGGGGGGTTCTTAATGTGTTATTGAAGTACCAACATGATTTGTTTTCCTATGATGTGGTATGGTTTAGTGATATCTTCCTCCAAAATTTATTTTGATTGACTTGGCATATGCTCACGCATATTTAAGACTGTAAAGAAAGTCTATCAAGCCTTGATGATCTTTAATTTCTGAGTAGCGATATAACTTCCATGCCCGATTCAATGTTGCTTTGTCGCTCAGAATGATTATGACCGTCATTGCTCTCTTAGTTGGTCGCTCCCAGTCTTTTGCTAACCTTCGCCTGTACTAAGCGGACTGACTGCTTGTGCATCCAAATCCTTTAAACCAGTTATGCCATATGAGTCCACCATACCTTCCTATACTTGGTATTTACCTGCCATTCCTAACAAAGACTTTCGTGTACCATCTCGAAATTAATCAAAAAAGCATTTCTCTTTTGTGCCTCTGTTTTAGCTCATGAGGAAGTAGTAGTTAATTCATGATCTTTTTAAGTTGGATAAGCTTCACCCCGGGATTGCATGTCTAATGTGCAAACCCCTAATACGAGAAGGAACTGGCATAGAGTGCGCCCGGCTCATTAAAAAATAATACAACAAACAAACCCTCCTTCACGCTTTGTTCATGAGAAATCAGAAAACTTTGGCAGTGATAAACAAAGGAGATTAATAGGATGCGATCGTCCTCGTGCGGGAGCCGTTCCTCAAAACTTTTCCAGCTCGAGAAGTTATTGAGTTATCTACTAGCATTCGTTGACGAAATATGCATACCCCAAAAATAATTTTTACCTCTGTTTTTAAAAAACCAAGAGCTCTGGTACATGTTTAGTTTTTGTTTCCGACCACGGGTTTTCAACCTTGCCATCAAAAGCCACGGTTTGAGAGTCTCCACCTTCTTTAAAGCACCAACTATTGAGAGCATGATTGTCATTCTGAGTGTAATGTGCATTGTCCCAAAGTACCATTGTCTTTTGCATGATTATGATATCGTTTATTCTGAAATCATTGTATCTAGTCGTCACTTAAACTTTGGAGGTGCCCTTGCATTTATGTTTTGCTTCACTAAAGGGGGCAAGCGAGGTACCACTTTGTCATATTTGCACACCATGCTCACTACAAATCTATTGAGTGTTTCAGTATCATATTGTAAAACTTTCAGTTCTTTGTGATTTTCTCATGAGGCAACTTAATTACTACAGATTCATTATCTCAGTAAGCATTTGTCATGTGACTGTGAAAAGTCCTTATATGGTTGATAGCATGTCACCACAGAAATTATGCTTGTTATCATTTACCTACTCGAGGACGAGCAGGAATTAAGCTTGGGGATGTTGATACGTCCAAAACGTATGTATAATTTCTGCTTGCTCCATGCCTCTTTTGTGTGATATTGCTATGATATTTATGCACTTCCATACACTTTTGATCATATTTGGACTAACCTATTAACTCAGTGCACCCCAGTGCCAGTTTCTGTTTTCTGCTGTTTTTGTATTTCAGGTTTTCCCATTACGTAAATTGCCAGAAAAATCCCGGGAAAAATATATAAAAATTCAGCGTTCCGGAAGCTTCCTTGCGACCAAAGTAGGGCCGGAGGGGGGCTACCAGGGCTCCAGGCGACCAGAGGGGGCGGCCCCCCTCCTAGCCGCGCCGCCAGGGCGCCTGGGCCCCCCTGGCCTCTTCTGACGCCCCCCTTTGGCATATATTTAACACCCGTCGCAGAAACCCTGATTCCAGACCCCTTTTCTCCAGAAGCTATTCCGATCTCCGCCGCCATCGCCACCAAGTTTCGGGGGACCAGAATTCCTATGCCGGCACCCTGCCGGGACGGGGAAGTGCCCCCGGATTCATCTCCATCGACGTTGCTTCCTCCCTCCATGATGCGGGAGTAGTTCCTCCTCAGGGCTGAGGTTTCTACCAGTAGCTATGTGGTCAATTCTCTCTCCCATGATGTGATCTTCATTGTGATCATAGGCTATGTTAATCTAGGGTGATCCCATGATATTTCCCCTTCCTCTATGTATTGGATTGATGTACCCACTTGTCTTTATCTAGTATAATCCCCGAGACCAAGGTGACAGCGGTCTATTGGACATGGATTAGAAGAATATTTTCATGAGTGATTTCCTTTTTTGTGTGTGTGGATTGAAGATTGAGAGTCTCTTGGTGCTTGTATTTGACTATCCTTTAGATATGTTGTGGTGATTGTGGTACTCTCTTTGGATGGCCGCGGTGACATTGGGAAATCCATAGATTGAGAACTACGAACTTTGAGGTGTGCTTTTGTAGCCCTACATAATTCTCGTCCTCTCTTGACCACAAAGGAATGACCTCCGGGTGCGTCCCCCTTGCATGTTTTATGGGAAATATCATGTGATTCAATTATGTTAATGTTGTTGGGAGTTCCCACTAGTGAAAGTATGAAGCCTAGGCCTTGTTTCCACCATTGCAATACCATTTGTGCTCACGTTTACCACTTGTTTGCTTGCTGCACTTTTTATTACAGATTTATATTACTTTGCTTTGCCACTCCTATCATCCATATTTTACCATCTCTTCGCCGAACTAGTGCACCCATACAACTCCTAGTTGTATTAGGTGTGTTGGGGACACAAGAGACTTCTTGTATCTTAGTTGCAGGGTTGCTTGAGAGAGACCATCTTCGACCTCTACTTCCCTGAGTTCGATAAACCTTAGGTCATCCACTTGAGGGAAATTGCTGCTGTCCTACAAACCTCTGCGCTTGGAGGCCCAACATAGTCTACAAGAATAGAAGCGTGTAGTAGACATCAGCAATGCATGTAGACAGACCCACGCCAATGTGACTGGTCCACCGCTGCTTCCAACAATCATCCATGTCACCTTCGGTTGTATTTCAAGAGTGCGAATCATATGGCCGTGCAGGTTGATGTTGTCGTCGTGTGCCAATATCCAACCTAGCTGGCCATCAAACGATTCGGTTAGCATCCATACTTGAAGGTGTGAATTGTTGGTCGCTACATCGTCGTGGCGGATCGGGTGGCATGCAGATTGCGGGTCGGGCCGAGATGCGGGGACACATATGGCTCAAATACTAGTGGCACACACTAATAACTTTGTTACGTGTTGATGGATTAGCTGTAGGAACTAGGAACTGTGACAGGAGGATATGTAACCTTCTTCATATGGATGTAATCAAAGTTCAGACCGGATATATCATGTTTTGATGTATAGTTTAGTTGATAGGATATAATCAAAATTTTGACACCATTTTCACCTAAAATTAGATGCAGGATGAGGCAGCCGCGGGAGAACTGGTAGACACGAGTGTCACGGTGAGGCGGCGGTGCGTCGGGGGGGTGCACAGGGAGGCAGCGCCGCAGGGCAGGGTGCACGGGGAGGCGGCGGCCAGGTGCTTCGTGATGTACGGTGGAACCCTAATCGGCAGATCTTTCACGAAAAGGAGGTTATCCCACGATGAACACGGAGAACACAAGGAAGATACGGAGGAAAACACGAGGGGAAACACTCAAATCAACACAAATACGGTCACACAGGTGCTAGATCCACGATACACATCAAGATACACGATCCATAGTCAACAACGGTGGTACAAAGATAGTCTTCTCTCGGAGGAGGTCTTGGGGTATCCCTTGGGATCTTCTCCGATGTGGAGGTCTTGAATCCGAGGTGGATCTTCTCCGAAGAGGCCGCGGTCTCGTAGGAGAGGAACCACAAAGGTCTATGATGAGCTATCCAAAAGCTGACCCTAAAAGATGGAAGGGAAGGAGTACTTATAGTCCAAGGGGTAAGTTGGGGGATACATGGGGTGAAAACCCTTCAACTGCGCGCAGGCAGGGCGGTAGTACCGGTCCAGGGACCGGTAGTACCGGTTTTTGCGGTTTTACTGGAAGTTCCGGCCTTGCACCGGCCTTACACCGGTCGATCACAGAAGGTGGAGCGGTAGTTGACCGGTAGTTGGACCGGTAGTACCGGTGGACCAGTAGTTGGACCGGTAGTACCTCTTTCTCTGCGCTGGGAGAATCCCGGTTTATGCTCTTGGCATCCGTCTTACACCGTAACTTCTCCTTGGCACCTAAGCATACAAAGTGCCTCCGTTTGAGGTAGTAGCCATGTCTCAAGGTGGTCAAATGGGAATTCAACAAGGAGAGAGTTAAACTCGGATTCAAGTGCTCTAGCACGAGCACGTGTCATTGGTCCTTGGAGCACTTGGTGAGGCGATGGAGTGTCCATGGGGATGACCTTTGGATGCTCCGCATCATCTCCCCTCCCTTGGTAAAGATCCGACCTCGGATCGAAATCTTCATCACCATGGAAAGGAGATAGGTCCTTGATGTTGAAAGTATCGCTCACGGAGTACTTGTCTCGTGGGATGTCGATCTTGTAGGCTTTGTTGTTGTAGCGAGCTAGCACCTTGAAGGGTCCATCGGCGCGAGGTAGTAGTTTGGACTTGCGCTCATGTGGGAAACGGTCCTTGCTAAGATGAAGCCAAACAAGATCTCACGGTTGGAACACCATTGGTGCCTTGTTGACGTTGAGCTTGGTGGTGAGACGATGGACTTGTCGCTCGATTGTTGCCCTTGTATCTTCATGCACCTTCTTGAGATAGCTTGCTCGTGCACTTGCGTCCATGTTCGTGCGCTCTTGTAGAGGTAGAGGTAGGATGTCCAATGGAGACAAGGGGTTGAAGCCGTAGACGACCTCGAAAGGGGACTTGCCGGTAGTTGAATGTCTTGCGCGGTTGTAGGCGTACTCGGCGATGGGCAAGCATTGCTCCCATTCCTTGATGTTCTTCTTGATCAACACGCGAAGAAGCGTCGAAAGCGTGCGGTTCGTCACCTCCGTTTGGCCGTCGGTTTGTGGATGGTATGCTGAAGAGAAGAGTAGCTTGATTCCGAGTTTGGCGCATAGAGTCTTCCAAAAGTAGCTCAAGAACTTGACGTCCCGGTCCGACACGATCGTCTTTGGCACTCCATGTAGACGAATGATCTCCCTACAAAAGAGATTTGCAACATGTGGAGCATCGTCGATCTTGTTACAAGGAATGAAATGAGCCATTTTAGAGAATCTATCCATGACAACAAACACGTAATCTTTGCCATTTTGAGTCCTAGGCAATCCAAGTACAAAGTCCATGCTTATGTCTTCCCATGAATGATATGGAATAGGAAGAGGCATGTAAAGGCCATGAGATTGAGCTTTTGACTTAGCTTTGCGACATGTAGAACATCGGTTGGTGAAACGTGAGACGTCACGGAGCATCTTGGGCCAAAAGTAGTTCTTTGAGAGCGTAGCAAATGTCTTGTCGCGTCCAAAGTGTTCCATGAGTCCTCCATGAGATTCATGCAAAAGGAGAAAATGAAGCGAAGACTCGGGAATGCAAAGTGTGTTAGCTCTCATAAGATATCCATCTTTTATGTATAATGTTCCCAAGAAGTGTGAGTCAAACACTTAGCATAAGGATGTGCAAAGAAAGGATCATGCTCATATAAATCTTTTATGTGCTCAAAGCCAATAACATTCAACTCAAGTTGTGTAACAAGCATGCATTTGCGGGAAAGCGCATCCGCCACAACATTCTCTTTGCCTTTGATGTATTTGATGACATAGGGAAAAGACTCAATGAACTCACTCCATTTAGCATGACGCTTGTTCAACTTAGTTTGACCCTTGAGATACTTGAGAGTCTCATGGTCCGTATGAAGAATGAATTCATGAGGTCTAAGATAATGTTCCCAAACACGTAAAACTCTCACCAAGGCATAGAGCTCTTTATCATAGATGGGGTAGTTAAGTTGCGCTCCGGATAGCTTCTCGCTAAAGTACGCAATTGGGCGCTTTTCTTGCATGAGCACGCCACCTGTGCCGGTACCACTAGCGTCACAATGAATCTCAAATGGTTTATCAAAGTTTGGTAGGGCTAGAAGTGGAGCGTGTGTAAGCAAGCTTTTTAGCTCATTGAACGCGGTGTCTTGCAAAGGACCCCAAATAAAGGGTGCGTTCTTCTTGCTCAAGGCGTGTAGAGGCATAGCAATAGTGCTAAAGTCCTTCACAAAACATCGGTAGAAACCGGCTAGACCAAGGAAACTACGCACTTGCATGAGATTCGTTGGTTGAGGCCAAGTTTTAATTGCTTCAATTTTAGTTTCATCAACGTGAACACCTTGTGAAGAAACGACAAATCCTAGGAAGACGACCTTGTCAACGCCTGATACGTCCAAAATGCATCACTATTTTATATCGTAATTTATCCTTATTCATTGATATATTTCACATTACGATGATGTTCTTATGTTGTTTTGGCCTATTTTACACAGTTTGCAACTTTCCGGTGCCGAAGCAACAGACGCAGGATTCAGCGGTAAAAAGTGGATGCTGAGTTGCTGAAGAAGAATACCTCCAAATTACCTGAAAATCGATGGAGGGTATTTTCCAGAAGGATCAGGAAGATACGCAAAAGAGCAACCAGAGGGGGGCCACAGGGTGCCCAGACGGCCACCTGGCGCGGCCCCCACCCTGGCCGCGCCGGGAGGGCGCCTGGAACCCCTGGCCCACTCCAGGTTGCCCCCTTTGGCCTATATACTCCTCGTCATCCAGAAACCCTAAAAAAGAGAGTTTTGACGGAGTTCCGCCGCCGCTCCGTGGCGGAAACCTACAGAGAAGAAAAAGCCATCTCCGGTGGGCAGATTCCGCCGGGGAGATCACCTCCCGGAAGGGGAGATCATCGCCATCGTCATCACCATCGTCACGGGCATCATCGAGATCATCATCAACATCATCCCCAACATCAGCACCATCTCCATCTTCATCTAATCTCATCTCACAATTGCAACTTGTGTTGTAATCCGTACTATCTATCCTCTCCACTCTATTGGTGTTGATTACTAGTTTGTGGTGAATGCTATTGAGTTTTGTTGGAGAAATATCATTATGTCCAGATTGTTTATCACCCATCCATCTCCACTGATCATGATCTCTTTTTTGTCTTGTGAGTAGTTACTTTAGTTCTTAAGGACATGGGAAAAGTCTTGTTGTTAGTAGTCATATGATGTTGAAGTAATATGTGATGTTTGATACTTAAGTTGTGTTGTTATTTTCCTAGTGGTGTTGTGTGAGTCGAACACTCAACACTTCGCCTTATTAAGGACCTAGGGGAATACATTGTGTACAAAGAATGCTTACGGTGGGTTGCCGGAGTGACAGAAACCTGAACCCCAGTTCGCACGCTTTTGCACAAGGCAACAATGGATCATCGATCGTATTGCTATGGTTAGGCTTCTGCCTTAAATACTATCTTGTATTTGCGGATGCTTGCAATGTGTTTAATCATAAGAGTGCACTCATCTTAGTCTAGAGGGTGTACTAGCATAGATCCACCCACTCAACACTTATCAACACATCACATAGTACCGATACGGAATATGGCGAAAGCACATGACTACCTCTCCCGTGTGTCCTCAAGAACACTTTAACCTTTATAAGTTCAGTTGCTAGGCCTCTCCTTTGCTCAGAAAGGATTGGGCCACTTGTTACTCTCCAGTGCCTTTTACTTTGCTCGCTTTTACTTTCCTGTTGCTTATATCAAGAAAACCCCTAAAAAGTTATCTTTCAGTGCTTGCAGTTATTCCTTGCTCAGAATCACTTATCAATACCTTCTGCTCCTCGTTGGGTTCGACACTCTTACTTATCGAAAACGCTGCAATAGATCCCTTACGGTTGTGGGTCAACAAGTACCGTTCTCTGGCGCCGTTGCCGGGGAGTGTAGCGCTATTGGTAAGTGAAGTTGGTAAGGAAGTTTTTATATTTCTGTTTTTATTTTGCTGTTGCTGCTCTTTGTCCTTATGGACAACCTTGCTATTGGATCGTTGCTTGTGGGAAGACGCCCCACACCTGTGGTGGTTTCTCCTCCCCCTACTGAAATTGTGCCCTATAAAATACCAGCCGGTATTATCGATTATGTTTTGGCTAATCGTTATGCAGGAGACAGACATCCCGGTGAACACTTGCCATATCTGTCACAACTATGTTCATTATTTAAGCTTGCAGGTGTATCAATGGAGTTTGTCATGAGGAAATTGTTCTCCGTATCGCTTATAGATAAAGCTTCAGATTGGTATAAGCTTCTCGATAACTCACACTTGCTTGATTGGCAAGAGCTTATGTCTCTCTTTTATACCAAGTTTTATCCTCTTCATGAAATTCATCGAGACAGGAACTATATCTATAACTTTAGGTCTCGTGACGGAGAAAGCATTGCTCAAGCTTGGGGGAGATTGAAGTCCCTAATGCTCAAATGTCCTATTCATGAGCTCCCCAAGGAAATTATACTTACAAATTTTTATGCCAGGCTTTCTCGTCGGGATAAGGAGATGCTGGATGCCTCCTCTAGTGGGGTATTTCAGACGAAGAGTGTTGAAGAAAGGTGGGATCTCATTGAAAGGATCCAGAGGAATACCGAAGATTGGGAAATCGATAAAGGTATTGAACCCGCTATAAATTATGAGCATGATTATATTGAGAGCTATGTGAAAACTGATTACTTCAATACCTTTTGCTCTAAGATTGGTCTTGATTCCCATCTAATGATTGATTTCTGTAAGGATTTTGCCTCTCACGTTGATTCTTTTAAAAAGAAGAGAGATCAGCATCATGAACCTTTCAAAGAGTTACCTATTGATATTCATGTTGCTGACCCTATTTTGCCTGCAGTTATATATGAAAAGCCTCCTTTTCCCGAAAGGATAAGGGAGCACTCTCTTGTGACAGGCATAATAAATAAAAGTGAGAGAAGAATTGATGAGCCCGAGGACCAGATCAAGGTCGATCCTCAAGTTGCATTGATTAAAGACCTTGTTACTAATGATGTTTTGGATTCTAATATAAATTTTTGTGCTGTTTCCACTAACCTTGTCACAGCCAAGAATAAAGGCCCAATTTCAGGTACTCCAGTAGTATCTGTTAAAATAGGAGATCGCAATTATTATGGGCTATGCGATTTGGGATCGAGTGCTAGTGCTATCCCCTATTCACTTTATCAAGAGATCATCGGTGAGATTTCACCTTGTGAACTTAAAGAAGTTGATGTTACCATTCATCTTGCAAACAGAGCAACTATCTCTCCTATCGGAATTGTGAGAGACGTTGAAGTCCTATGTGGAAAGGTAAAATACCCTACCGACTTTCTAGTACTTGGTTCAGTGAGGGACAATTTTTGTCCTATTATTTTTGGTAGACCTTTTCTCAGAACTTGTGGAGCTATAATAGATTGCAAGAAAGGTAAAGTTTTTGTTGAATTCAATGGTGAGCCATATGAATTTAACTTTTCTAAGTTCTCTAAGCAGCCTCGTGGTACCGATTTACCTAGTGATGATAAAATTATTGAAAGTATTGCTTCTATTGCTATTCCCCCTAATGATCCTTTGCAGCAATATATGGAGGACCACGAGAATGATTTGCATATGCAGGAAAGAAATGAACTAGATGAAATATTCTTGAGACAACCTGCTATCCTGAAGCACAACCTTCCGGTTGAACCTTTGGGAATTTTATCAAAACCAAAAGAAGACCCGGTGTTCGATCTTAAACCTCTTCCCGATACGCTCAAGTATGCTTATTTAGATGAAAAGAAAGTATATCCTGTTATTATCAACTCTAACCTTTCAGGATATGAAGAAGAGCGACTATTGGAAGTATTTCGTAAACACCGAGGTGCAATTGGCTATACCCTTGATGACCTTAAGGGGATTAGTCCATCTATCTATCAACATACTATCAACCTTGAGCCCGATGCTAAACCAGTTGTTGATCATCAACGACGGTTGAACCCGAGGATGATGGATGTTGTAAGAACTGAGATTCTCAAGCTTCTAGCCGCAGGTATTATCTACCCTATAGCTGATAGTAAGTGGGTAAGCCCGGTACATTGTGTTCCTAAGAAAGGAGGTACAACTGTGGTTCCTAATGATAAGAATGAACTAATACCTCAGAGAATTATTATTGGATATAGAATGTGTATTGATTACAGGAAGCTGAACAAGGCAACCAGGAAGGATCACTACCCGTTGCCGTTCATCGACCAAATGCTTGAAAGGTTATCCAAAAATACCCACTTTTGTTACCTCGATGGTTATTCTGGCTTCTCTCAAATTCATGTTAACACTGCTGATCAAGAGAAGACCACTTTTACTTGTCCCTTTGGTACTTATGCTTACAGGCATATGCCTTTTGGTTTATGTAATGCCCCTGCTACTTTTCAAAGGTGTATGTCTGCTATCTTTCATGGTTTCTGTGAGGAGATTGTGGAAGTCTTCATGGACGATTTCTCCGTCTATGGAACTTCCTTAATAAAGTTTTGCAGAGATGTGAGGAGACAAATCTGGTACTCAACTGGGAGAAGTGCCACTTCATGGTTAACGAAGGAATTGTTCTTGGTCACAAGATTTCCGAAAGGGGAATTGAGGTGGACAAGGCCAAGATCGGAGCAATTGAGAGGATGCCCTATCCAAGGGACATCAAAGGTATTCGCAGTTTTCTCGGTCATGCTCGTTTCTATAGAAGATTTATTAAAGACTTTTCTAAGACTTCGAGACCCCTCACTAATCTTCTCCAGAAGGACGTTCCTTTTGTATTTGATGAAGATTGTAAGGAGGCTTTTGAAGTTCTTAAGAAAGCTTTAATAACCGCTCCCATAGTACAACCACCTGACTTGAATTTACCTTTTGAGATTATGTGTGATGCTAGTGATTTTGCTGTTGGAGCTGTTTTAGGGCAAAGGGTTGATAAGAAATTGAATGTTATACATTATGCTATTAAAACCCTTGATAGTGCTCAAAAGAATTATGCTACTACTGAGAAGGAATTCTTAGTTGTAGTGTTTGCTTGTGATAAGTTTAGGCAGTATATTGTTGATTCCAAAGTTATTATTCATACTGACCATGCTGCCATTAAGTACCTTATGACAAAGAAGGATGCCAAGCCAAGGCTTATCAGATGGGTACTCCTTCTTCAAGAATTTGATTTGCAGATTGTTGATAGGAAAGGAGAAGACAATCCGGCGGCGGACAATCTTTCAAGGATGGAAGATATACCGCATGATCCCATCCTAGTCAACGACAGTTTTCCAGACGAGCAACTTGCTGTTGTAAAAGTACAATCTCTTTCCGATCCCTGGTTTGCAGATTATGCTAATTTTATCATTGCGAAGTATTTGCCTCCAGGTTTAACATTTCAGCAAAGGAAGAAGTTCTTTCATGATTTGAGGCACTACTTTTGGGAAGACCCACATCTTTTCAAAGAAGGTCCAGACGGGATCGTGAGAAGATGCATACCGGAACATGAGCAGAAGGACATTCTCAGACAATGTCATGATAGTCCCTATGGAGGACATCATGCCGGTGAGAGGACCGCACATAAGGTTCTTCAATCAGGTTTTTATTGGCCTACTCTCTTTAAGGATGCTAGAAATTATGTTTTAGCATGTGATAAATGTCAGAGAGTTGGTAACATTAGTAGAAGGAATGAGATGCCTATGAATTACTCACTAGTGATTAAACCTTTTGATTGCTGGGGTTTTGATTTTATGGGTCCTTTTCCTTCTTCGCACAAGTACACTCACATTTTAGTATCTGTTGATTATGTGACCAAGTGGGTTGAAGCAATCCCCACTGAAAGTGCTGATCACAAGACATCTTTGAAAATGCTCAAAGATGTGATTTTCCCTAGGTTTGGTGTACCTAGGTATCTCATGACTGATGGAGGATCACACTTCACGCATGGAGCTTTTAGAAAAGCTTTAGCCAAGTACGATGTCAATCATAGAATTGCTTCACCGTACCATCCTCAAACTAGTGGGCAAGTTGAGCTCACCAATAGAGAGATCAAGTTGATCTTGCAGAAGACAGTTAATAGAAATAGAAAGGACTGGTCAAATAAGTTAGGAGATGCTTTGTGGGCGTATAGAACTGCTTACAAAAACTCCATGGGCATGTCCCCCTATAAGATGGTTTATGGCAAGGCTTGCCATTTGCCATTAGAATTAGAGCACAAAGCTTTCTGGGCTGTCAGAGAGCTTAATGCTGACCCAAAGTTAGCTGGTGAGAAGCGTCTCATGAACTTGACTTCTCTAGATGAGTGGAGAAGTGAAGCTTATGAGAGCGCTAAAATTTTCAAGGAAAAGGTAAAGAAGTGGCATGATAGGAGGATTCTGAAACGTGAATTTAATGTTGGTGATAAAGTTTTGTTGTTTAGATCCCGTTTCAGGATTTCTCCAGGCAAACTACTTTCCAGGTGGGAAGGGCCATTTCATATTGAAGAAGTCTATCGGTCTGGTGCAATCAAGATTAACAATTTTGAAGGCACCAAACCTCAAGTTGTGAATGGGCAAAGACTTAAGCATTACATAGCAGGAGACCCTGTCAATGTTGATGTGAATATGATATACACAACAACTCACAAAGAACATGTTGCAGCCCTGTTTTAGACACAAGCAGAAGCAGAATAAGAAAAGGTATGTATTACGGTAAGGAAACATCGCGAACCGCCATAAAAGTTCCATATTATGAGTTTTTGCAAAATTAGGAAAATTCTAAGCCTAAGTGGAGCCGGAGACAAGCTCCAGGGGGCCCAGGCGCCCCCCTGGTGCGGCCTACCTCCTAGCCGCGCCGGGAGGCCGCCTGGGCACCCAGGAGTCCGTCTCCGACCCCACTTTAGCTTGTTACCTTCCTTTCTATGCAGAAATTTTTGCTATATATTTGCCCGGATTGTTCCGGCAACGTATCTCGCGATTTCGTGTGTTTTCTTTTCGATCTGTTTCTGCCAGGAAATCTTTTGGCTGGACCTAGGTGCCATGGCTTCCCCAAGTTCCCCCAAGGACAAGTTCATCGTCAACGTCATCAACCCTTACCTCGCTGAGGTGAAGAAGCACCCTCAGGTTGTTCGGATGGAGGACGGTGTCCTCCATCAAGAAGATCTGAAGGGACCTATCAAGGAGGGGAGCATCCAGGCCAGGCTAGAAGAAGTGGAGCAAGAAGTCTTCAAGTACAAGAAGATGATCGAGCGTGGTGTTGAAGCTAACTTTGACATCATCAACGAGCAGAAGACCTACTTCCTGAAGGAGATGAAGGAGATGTGGAAAAGCATCACCGCATCTGAAGAAAGAATTGAAGAGCTCCAAGGGCAAATTTATGATCTACATCACCAGAACTGTGAGTATGAACTAAGGTTTATGCGCATGGGTATGGGTGCTGCATGCAGGATTCAGGAGACAAACTTCTCATATGAGACTGGAGAACCCCTTCCATGGAAGCGCTTCGCCGAGGACTACGTGATCAACATCAACAAGAATGAGGAGTGAAATCTCCTTGGGTAATGGCATCCCCTTGGCTTGTTCCAAGCTTGGAGGAGTGCCCGGTATCTTTATCTTTATCTTTTGTCTTTTAGAGTCAAGTAGAGTCGTATCATGTTTAGGGAGGTTATTATATGAAATAGGTGTGTGCATTGAGGTCTATCACTCCTTCTGTGGAGAGATTGTATCCGTGAGTGTGGAGTCGTCTATGATGGAATATTAATGAGAAGTCTATTGGTTCCTTTGCTGCACTTGGTATTCTCTTCACGCAATCGACCTTATATAATGATTCTTATGGGGAGTATTGACCTTATATTAGGTATGGCTTTGAAAACTTTATTTAATCTTGGCAAACATAGCTTTGGTCATAACAACAAGCATGATTTTCTTAAAGTAGCGACATAGCCAAAACCTTTATGTTATTATGCTTGAAGTATTATGCTGACAAGGAAGACAACTTGATGTGTTATGCTTATTTTAATGTTTATGCTTTATATTGCTTTGCATCTTAGTCATCATCAATTGTCTGTTCTCTCAAAGCCTTTGCTAGCCTAAACTCTGTACTAAGCGGAATTCTGCTTGTGCATCCATACCCTTAAACCTATACCTTCCACATGAGTCCACCATACCTCCTATTCGTGGTATTCCACTACCACCTCCTAAAGTATAGAATTTGTGTGTTATCCTTAAATGTTCAAAATCTTCTATTTTGTGCCCCTGTTTTAGCTCATGAGGAAGTAATAGTTAATTCATGATCTTTTTAAGTTGGACAAGTTTTACCCCGGGATTGCATGTCTAATCTGCAAACCCCTAATACAAGGAGGAACTGGCATGAGTGCGCCCGGCTCATAAAAAAATAATACAACAAACAAACCCTCCTTCACGCTTTGTTCATGAGAAATCAGAAAACTTTGGCAGCGATAAACAAAGGAGATTAAGGGGATGTGATCGTCCCCGTGCGGGAGCCGTTCCTCGAAACTTGTCCAGCTCGAGAAGTAATTGAGTTATCTATTAGCATTCGTTGACAAATCATGCACCTCTCAAAACTTGATTTCATTCTGTTTGATTTAAGGATAGCACATGAGTTTTCCCTACTTCCCTAGAGCAGGGCCTATCTCTTAGTTTTAGGATGAGTCAGTTATTCCTACTTCCTTCTATTCTTAAAGAGAGCAGACATTTGATGTTGACGAGGATTCGTTCATATAAAGTTGCATTAAGATTTGTCATATCATATCCTTGTTGACATTATCATTTGATAAGTAAGTTGTTTGTCAAGCCCAGCTAAAGCAAACATTTTCCTGTGTGTTAACACTTTCACTTCTTGCCTAATAACATGTTCTTTAAAAAGCTTCAATTAATCTCATCAGAACATAAAGAGAAAGAGCAAAAGTAAAAGCTATTAGTTGTTCTTTGACCAATGGACATGTTTGCCATGATTTGATGAGTTTCCTTAGCCCTACTTTCGATTATAAGTGTTACCACTCTTTTATAAGGGCCTTATGAGTTGAAGATTGCTATAGAGGATATTTGAGTTTGGTGAAGAAACTGTGATGCTTCTTGTCCGTATTCTATTTATCGACACTTCACTCTCTAAACTTGTGGACAAGTTTACCGAGCTCAGTATTCGCTTGGGGACAAGCGAGGTCTAAGCTTGGGGGTGTTGATACGTCCAAAATGCATCACTATTTTATATCGTAATTTATCCTTATTCATTGATATATTTCACATTACGATGATGTTCTTATGTTGTTTTGGCCTATTTTACACAGTTTGCAACTTTCCGGTGCCGAAGCAGCAGACGCAGGATTCAGCGGTAAAAAGTGGACGCTGAGTTGCTGAAGAAGAATACCTCCAAATTACCTGAAAATCGACGAAGGGTATTTTCCAGAAGGATCACGAAGATACGCAAAAGAGCAACCAGAGGGGGACCACAGGGTGCCCAGGCGGCCACCTGGCGCGGCCCCCACCTTGGCCGCGCCGGGAGGGCGCCTGGAGCCCCTGGCCCACTCCAGGTTGCTCCCTTTGGCCTATATACTCCTCGTCATCCAGAAACCCTAAAAAAGAGAGTTTTGACGGAGTTCCGCCGCCGCTCCGTGGCGGAAACCTACAGAGAAGAAAAAGCCATCTCCGGCGGGCAGATTCCGCCGGGGAGATCACCTCCCGGAAGGGAAGATCATCGCCATCGTCATCACCATCATCACGGGCATCATCGAGATCATCATCAACATCATCCCCAACATCAGCACCATCTCCATCTTCATCGAATCTCATCTCACAATTGCAACTTGTGTTGTAATATGTACTATCTATCCTCTCCACTCTATCGGTGTTGATTACTACTTTGTGGTGAATGCTATTGAGTTTTGTTGGAGAAATATCATTATGTCCAGATTGTTTATCACCCATCCATCTCCACTGATCATGATCTCTTTTATGTCTTGTGAGTAGTTACTTTAGTTCTTGAGGACATGGGAAAAGTCTTGTTGTTAGTAGTCATATGATGTTGAAGTAATATGTGATGTTTGATACTTAAGTTGTGTTGTTATTTTCCTAGTGGTGTTGTGTGAGTCGAACACTCAACACTTCGCCTTATTAAGGACCTAGGGGAATACATTGTGTACAAAGAATGCTTACGGTGGGTTGCCGGAGTGACAGAAACCTGAACCCCAGTTCGCACGCTTTTGCACAAGGGAACAATGGATCATCGATCGTATTGCTATGGTTAGGCTTCTGCCTTAAATACTATCTTGTATTTGCGGATGCTTGCAAGGTGTTTAATCATAAGAGTGCACTCATCTTAGTCTAGAGGGTGTACTAGCATAGATCCACCCACTCAACACTTATCAACACATCACATAGTACCGATACGGAATATGGCGAAAGCACATGACTACCTCTCCCGTGTGTCCTCAAGAACACTTTAACCTTTATAAGTTCAGTTGCTAGGCCTCTCCTTTGCTCAGAAAGGATTGGGCCACTTGTTACTCTCCAGTGCCTTTTACTTTGCTCGCTTTTACTTTCCTGTTGCTTATATCAAGAAAACCCCTAAAAAGTTATCTTTCAGTGCTTGCAGTTATTCCTTGCTCAGAGTCACTTATAAATACCTTCTTCTCCTCGTTGGGTTCGACACTCTTACTTATCGAAAACGCTGCAATAGATCCCTTACGGTTGTGGGTCATCAACGCCAAAAGTGCATTTCTCCGTATTAGCATATAAGCGCTCTTTCCGAAGGGTTTGTAAAACCACACGGATGTGTGTCACATGGTCCTCAAGCGACTTGCTAAAAATGAGGATGTCATCAAAGTAGACCACTACAAAGACACCTATGTAGGGTCGTAGACAAAAATGCATAAGACGCATAAATGAACCGGGTGCTTCCGATAAACCCATTGGCATGACAAGCCACTCATATAACCAAAACTTGGTTTTGAAAGCCGTTTTCCACTCATCACCCTCTTGAATGCGAATTTGGTAGTAACCACTTTTAAGATCAATTTTTGAAAATATGGTGGCACCACATAATTCATCAAGCATGTCGTCTAAGCGTGGGATAGGATAACGGTATCTAACGGTGATAGCGTTTATGGGGCGGCAATCGGAGCACATGTGAAAACTTCCATCTTTCTTAGGCACGAGAATAACCGGAACGGCACAAGGGCTTAAGCTTTCACGTACATGACCTTTGTCGATGAGTTGTTGCACTTGCCGTTGTATCTCCTTGGTTTCCTCGGGGTTGACGCGGTAAGCAGCCTTGTTTGGAAGTGGTGCGCCGGGTATGAGGTCGATGCGGTGTTTGATTCCGCGAAGTGGAGGTAGACCCGGAGGTAGCTCATCGGGAAAAACGTCCGAGAATTCCTGCAACAATTGTGACAACACTAAGGGTAGAGGTGGTGAAGTGTTAGTAGGTTTGGCTTCCCCTTTGCATAAAAGCACAAGCTGAAAGACACTCGATGGGTGTCGGGGAAACTGATCGCCCACGAACACCTATGGGACCGGAGCCCCTTTTCGATATGGCAGGGGGCGGAGGATGCACGAAGAGCAGATCGAGGCGAGCACACGAGCAGTTTACCCAGGTTCGGGCCGCACGGATGCGTAAAACCCTACTCCTGCTTTGGTTTGTATTGAGTTCTTGGCTCGGGAGCGCAAGGAGCTACAGTATACTCCAGCGGCTAGCCAGACCGAGCGTGAGAGTGTTCGAATGTCTAACCGGAATCGGAACCTCCTCTACGTTGCGCATGGGCCTCCTTTTATAGGCTAAAGGGGTCACCGACAGGTGGCAACGCAGATGAGGGTAAAAGTGTAAAAAGGGTGGTAGTTGGAATAGTGTTCCATACCTAACCCTGACGGCAGGGGACAAGGGCATTAAATGCCCGTCGCCGTCGCCCAAACAGTGCAAAAAGTGGCCGTCAGGGGCGCCACCGTCCGCCATGACGGTAGCCTTGTCATCGCTGCTTGCCACCGTGTACCCCAGGCTGCACAGCCTTCCGCCACGTGCGCCTGGGATGGTCCCAGAGCGACACGTGGGTGGATGCGCTGGAGCGCGGGTACTGAGTGGAAGCTTGTCGCGGCAAGCGCCTTGCCGTGGTTGCTATCTTGTTGCTTTCGGGAGCTTGTCGCTCACCGGGCCTTGCCGGGACGCGTGGCGCGTCGCGGCAAGTTTCTTGAGATGCCTTGGTTGGCCTCCCCGGCAAGCTCCTCTTGCCAGGGTCTTGCGCTTTAAGTGATCTTGTGCCTTGAGTGGCCTTCCCGGCAAGCTCCTCTTGCCGGGGCCTTGTCTTCTTGGCTTGGATACTTTGTTCTTGAATGGCTCCAAAGGAATCTTGAAGGACCTCGGCGGTCGCCCGGCAAGCCTTGCGGCGGGACGCTGCAACTGCCCGTGCACAAGTTCGGGATACTAAGGTACCCCTACTTTAGTACACCGACAGGAGCCCCCGGGCCTGGGCCATACACGGTGCCGAGCGCTGTTGGGCCAGGCCCAAAACAGTGCGCGGGCACGCGCGGCCTGCGGCACGCTGTATCTGGCTCCGTATCCACCGCGCCCTCCCCGAACGGCACGCGTTGATTGCGGCATCGTGGGAGAGATCGTGGGTGGTTTCTTTAATTGGAAATGCGGAACGTCCGCCCCCTCCCTCCTTATAAGCAGGGGAAACAGGGGCAGTTCGTCCATCCGCCCATTGCTTGCTTCAATCCTCAGAAACCTCCGCCGCTCCCCTCCTTCCCAAAGGCCGAAAGAGAGCAGCGCTCCGCCCCCCGTTGCCATCAGCACCACCAGCGGCGTCGACCTCCCCCACCGCCTCCTCCATGGCTCCGAAAGGCGAGCAGGGGAAGTCCGCAAAGTCGGCCGAGGCGCTGCTGCTCGCGGCGCTGCGGAAGAAGAAGGCCGTCTTCCCCCCCAAGCTTGACGCGAAGGAGTTGAGGGAGGCCTTCTACCTTTTCTGGTCGAGGGAGACGCGGGCGCATCCGCGCACCAAGGTACTCCCAGCCATTGCTTGCAAAATGTTCCCGGGTGGATATGCGTTCTTCGCCCTGTTCTTCTACTGCGGGCTCTGCCCGCCCTTCTCCGAGTTCTTCTGCGACATCATGAACACCTACGGGTTCCACCTCCTTGACTTCACCCCCAACGCCGTTCTGACCATGGCCGTTTTCGCACATCTGTGCGAAAACTTTGTCGGAGTCTTCCGCAATGTAGCTCTTTTCCGCCACTACTTCACGCCTCGAGTCGAGGGAGGAGAGCCTCTGTCCGGCGGGATCTCCTGGGTCTCGAGGACCCATAAGAAGGAGGCGTATCTAAAGGGAGAGCTCCGCGGCAAATGGGATGAGTGGAGAGCCAATTGGTGCTGGATCGTAGAGGAGAACCCGCAGCCATTCACCGCCCGGCGCTAAGCCCCAGTAGTACGCGGCAACGACTGGAGCGACTTGGCCCCGGAGGACAGTAGATTGTGGATTGCCGCTGCCCGGATCCTTCGCCTTAGGCTTGCCGGGCTGACTGTAGGCGCAGTTGGTGCATACTTTCTCCGCCACCGCATCGCCCCCCTGCAGGAGAGGAAGAGGCCCACCTGGGAGTTCGAGAACGCGGCAGATATCATGAGGCTGCGCCCGGGCCTCAATTATAACTTCACTGTCTTGGAGCTCAACGGGATGCTTCAGGAGTTGTTCAAGTATGACCCCGACCATCCCGAATGGTTCGTGTTGCCGAGGGGCGTAGTTCCGCTGTGCAACAACTCGTCGCTCAGCCGCATCCGTGCAATGATGCCGATGTGTGACTCGCACGGGATCAACCCCACTTGGCAAGAGCCTACCGACGAAGCTGTGCAGGCATTCTTCGACAACTTGGAAGAAACGCCAATTAACTCCGACGAGAAGAAGGGCCTCACCCGCGACACCAGCGACAGAGAGGTGGCGTACATCGCCACCAGGATGGAAGAGGCGGCGGCAGCCAGGGCCGCGGGTGAGTTCGGTTTCACCCCGGAGGAGGCGGAGGCAGCGGAAGCGGCAAGCCTTGTCGAGCGAGAAGAGTTTCTCAACGTGGGGAAGCTTGCCGGGCAAGACGCCGAGCCAAGCGAGCCCGCCGAGCAGGGCGTCGAGTCGAGCGGGCCCGCCGAGGACGCGAGCGGCTCGCTGGAGATCGACTCCTCTTCCTCCTCGTCTTCAGGCAGCTCACCACCACCAGCAGAGCCTCCAGCTCCAAGAAGGCGTCTCCGCAAGGCCGGGGACGTGACGGAGCGGCAGACGGGTCAACAGCCGTCGCGCCGCGCGACACGCGCCACCGCGGCAAGCAAGGCTGCCGCAGGAGCACCTCGCGCTTCTACAGCAGCTGGAGCGGGATCTTCTCGGACCGCTGCTTCTGCTCCTGCCGCTCCTCACGCCACGGCGGCAGCCGGAGCGGGGTCGTCGCAGACCACCGCCACTGCTCCTGCCAAGCGACCAAGGGAGCCCACTCCGCCGCCTCCTCGTGCCGGGCGTGAGCCAGATTTCGATTTCTCTGCGCTCAGCTCCGACGAGGAAGAAGAAGAGTAAGACTTTGTTGTTCTTGTATTTCTTCGATTTTCTGTTGTTTGGTCTTGTATGTCTTTTGCCTCACTCTGAACCTGTCCCTTTTTTCAGAACTCTGGCACAGAGGGCGGCAAAGAGGGCTAAGGTCCTGGTGATCGTCATCGAAGACGAGCCCGCCGCGACAGCAGGGGGAGCGCCTGAGACAATCTTGCCGGACCCGGCAATTGTTCTTCAAAGCAGCCCCCAGCGCAGCCCCCAGCGTAAGTGTGGTTCGTCTTCTGCTGTTAGGCGCGTGTGGGCGCCTCTTCTTTACTAATGTCTTGTTCGTTGATTCGTGTAGGAGCAGAGCAGCAGCACCAGGAGCGCCAGGAGACTGCACCCTTCGTGCCACCCGCTTCAACTACGCCGCCAAGGGGAAGTTCCCCGGCAAGGGTCTCCCCGGCAAGGAAGAGTTCTCCGCCAAGGGCGAACACTCCGCCAAGGGCGAGTTCTCCGGCGAGGGATGGCACTAGCGGTCCTCCGCCGGCGGGAGCTATAACCACGCCGCCCAGGGAGAGCTCCCCGGCAAGGAACCTCACCGAGGAGCCGGCCCACGCAGGTAATCCCTTCGCTTCATTCTTCCCTTAGACCTTTCTTCTTCTGAGTTTCTTTTTGGATTTTTGCTTGACTGTTTTTCTTTTCTTTTCTTCCGTCAGACCCATCCGCGGCTGAACCGATGGAGACGGAGGTCGTTGTTGACGACGCCGCCGTTGCCGAAGAAACGGTCGGCGACGACGATCCCGCCGGCGCAGAGGCCGCCAAGGCTGCCGCCGCAGCAGCCGGTGAAGGGGCTGGCGATCGCACTGACGGCCCTGAGGCCGCAGGAGCGCCAGGCGCTACATCGACCGCAGAGCCCTCCGCCGCTGCTGCAGCCCCCAGCTCCGACGAGCCCGAGCCAGGCGCCTACTTAAAGGCCGGCGAAGATGTCTTCATCCAGCTCCCTTGGGCGTCCATGTCCAGGGCGCCGGTCGAGGGAGAGGTCTTCGACGGAGAGGTGCTTGCCTCCGCCGGGCTGAAGCTTGTCGACGCGCCGAGCAGCAGCAGTGAGCCTGAGGAGGAGCGGCTGCTGCGCAAGCTGCTGTCACTCTACCGCGCCTGGCAGGCTAAGCTGGAGTCCCGCGAGGCTCTTGCCGCAAAGGCGGGAGCTGATATCGAGAAGCTCGCGGAGGAGCTCCGAGCCATCAACCAAGCAGCTCTCCGGTCCTTGGCAGAGGAGCGAGAGCAACTTGCCGAGGAGCAGCAGGCCTTCATCCTCGAGAAGGCCGAAGTGGAGGAACAGCAACGGCTTGCCGCTGAGAAACTATCCACGCTGGAGGGTGACCTGGCGCAGCGGAAGGTCAACCTCGACGGTCACGAGGAGGAACTTGCCGCGCGCGAGCAGTCGCTTGGCGGAGCTCTCCAGGAAGCAAAGGATGTCGCCGCAGCTGCTGAGACCGCCAAGAAGGAGTTGGAGACGAGGGTGGCGCAGCTGGAAGCCAACCTCAAGACGAGCGGCGAGGAGGTTGCCGCACTCAAGCTCGAGCGAGAGAAGGACGCCCACAGCCACTCGGAGCTGCAGGTCCGTGTCGGGGGAAACTGTCCACCACGAGCACCTATGGGACCGGAGCCCCTTGTTCGTGCGGTTAGGGAGCGGAGGGAGCACAAAGAGCAGATCGTGGAGAGCACGCGGGCAGTTTACCCAGGTTCGGGCCGCGACGGACGCGTAAAACCCTACTCCTGCTTAGATTGTATTGAGTTGGGGAGCTCGGGAGCTTGAAGAACTAACTACACCGAGCGAATGAGCGATCTAGGTTCCGAACCCTTTCTACATTGTGCATGGGCCTCTTTTTATAGCTCAAGGGGTCACCGACAGGTGTCAACGTAGGGGAAAGGGTAAAAACGTAACTTTGGTGGTAGTTGTAACAGTGCGGGAATAGTGGATGAACAGTGCATGAACAGTGGTCATCACCTACTTTGACAGTGGGGGACAAGAGCATTAAATGCCCGTCACCGTCGACCCCAAAAGCGCCCGCCCTTGCGTCTCCGTTTGCCACGGTGATAGCTTCGTCACCGTGGAGTGCCACCGTGTCCCCCAGGCTGCACAACCATCCGCCACGCGTCCCTGGAATGGCCCCAGGGCGACGCCTGGTTCGATGAGCTGGAGCGCGGGCACACAGCGTAACTCTCCCCGGCAAGCACCTTGCCGGGGCCTTGACCTTGCCGGGCCCGGAAGCTTGTCGGGCTCTGAAGCTTGTCGCTCCCCGGGCCCTGCCGGGGCGCATGCTGCGCCGAGGCATGTCTTCTGAAATGTAATCTTCTAGTCTTCCTGGCAAGCTCCTCTTGCCAGGGTCTTGTGCTAGTGAGGTAATCTTGAGCCTGGGACGGCCTTCCTGGAAAGCTCCACTTGCCGGGGCCTCGATCTTCTGTCTTGTATACTTTGTTTTTGAATGGCTTTATATGGAGCAGAAAGGTCTCCGGCAAGCACGTGGTAGGCCCTGCCGCGGGAAGCTGCTACTGCCCGTGCACAAGTTGGGGTACTGAGGTACCCCTACCTTAGTACATCGACAGGAGCCCCCGGGCCTGGGCCACACACGGTGCCGAACGCTGTTGGGCCAGGCCCAAAACAGTGCACGGGCACGCGCGGCCCACGGCACGCCGAATCCCCTTCCGCATCCGCCGCGTCCCTCCGTAACGGCACGCGTCGATTGCGGCGTCGTGGGAGGGAACGTGGCCACGTTCTTTAATGGGAAATGCGGAGCGTCCCCCACTTCCCCCTTAAAAGCAGAGGAAGCAGGGGCCGTTACCTTACTTCGCCTTCATTGCTTCTTCCATCTCCAGAAATTCCCCTCTGCGCTCCGCCTCCACACCTCCTCCGCCGTCTCACGCATCTGCGGCGCCGCCGGACTCCTTGCTCTCCTTCCCTCGCCGCCTCCGCCATGGCCCCGAAGACCGAGAAGGCGAAGGCGGAGAAGACCAAGAAAGAGAAATCCGAGCAGGCGGCGAGGCTTGCTCTCCTGCGGAAGAGGAATGTTGTCTTCGCGCCGAGGCTCAGCGCGCGGGAGCTCTGGAACAAGTACTACTTGTTCTAGGCCAAGAAGACCAAGGCGCATCCTCGGACCAGAGTCTACCCCGCCGCCGCCAAGGATATGTACCCCGGCGGGTATTTCTTTTTCGCTGTTTTCTTCCACTGCGGCCTTTGTCCTCCATTCTCTGAATTTTTCTGCGATATCATGAACACCTACAACCTCCACCTTCTAGACTTCACCCCCAACGCCATCCTCACGATGGCGGTTTTCGCACATCTGTGCGAAAACTATATTGGGATCTATCCAAATGTAGCGCTATTTAGGCATTTCTTTACGCCTAGAGTAGAGGCCGGCGCTCCCCTCTCCGGGGGTATCTCTTGGGTCTTCCGCTTGAACAAGAAGGAATCCTATCTTCAAGGGGAACTCCGCGGCAAGTGGGAGGAGTGGCGCGCGGATTGGTGCTGGGTAGTAGAGGAGGAGCCGCAGCCCTTCACCGCGCCGCGCACAACTGCTATAGTGCGCGGCAGGGACTGGAGTGAGCTGGACTCGGACGACATCAAGCTCAACGTCGCCCTTGTCAGAATTCTTCGTCTCCGGGTAGCTAAGTTGACCATCGGAGAAGTAGGAGCAGACTTCCTCCGCCGCCGTATTGCCCCTCTACAGGAGAGGAAGAGGCCAGCATGGGAGTACGGCAACGCGGCGGACATTATGAGACTGCGCCCAGGGCTGAACTTCAACTTCACGTCGCTGGAGCTGAAGGGGATGGTCCGGGAACTTTTTAAGCACGACCCGGCCCACCCAGAGTGGTTTAGAGCTCCCCGGGGAGTGGTGTCCCTTTGCAACAGTACGGCCCGGGACCCCCTACGCGCAATGATGCCCGCATGTGACTCGCATGGCGTCGACCCAACATGGATAGCGCCCAAGCCAGATGCCATCATGAGCTTCTTCGACAACTTGGTGGAGGTGCCGAAGAACAAGGAGGAGATCAAGGGGCTCACCCGGGACACCACTGATCGAGAGATTGCTTATATTGCCTCCCGGGTAGAAGAGGCCGCCGCAGCCGCAGCGACAGGAGAGTTCGGGTTCACAGTTGAAGAGGCAGAGGCTGCGGAAGCGTCGTGCCAAGCAGAGGAGGCGGAGATCCGCAGGCTGCTTAAGCTTCCACCCGACAAGCTCGCCGGGGTCCCCTCTCTGAGGTATGCTGGGATCCCCGGGATCGTGACCGAGGCCGCCGCGAGGGGCGACGTTGCCGGAGGAAGCAGAGGCGCCGGAGGGAGCGGAGTCGCCGGAGGGAGCGCGGCCGCAGGGCAAGGCGCTGGGCCCAGCGAGCCGGCCGAGGAGGAGGAGGAGGAGGACGCCGGGGCCGGCGAGGACTCCGGTGGGTCCCTGGGGCTCAACGACGACGCCTCCTCGTCGTTGGAGACCTCCCCGCCTCGGGCAAGTCCCAGGCGATCTCCGCTGAAGCGCCTCCGCAAGGCGACGACGGCGACGAGGGCGCAGGCGCCCCGACAACAACCAGCCCGCCGGGCGGCGCGAGCTACCCGGGGGAGCCAAGCCGCGACGGGAGCGCCCGGCGCACCAACCGCGGCGGAGGCGCCCCGCACACAGGCTACGGCGGAAGCGCCCCGTACGTCAGCGCCAAGCGGAGGAGGGTCTTCTCAGAGCGGAGCGGCTGCTCCGCCTGCTCCCCGGGCCTCGGCGTCCACAGGGGCCGGGTCTTCGCAGCCCCCAGCCCCGGGGACCGCCAAGCGCCCGAGGGAGCCTTCTCCTCCTGCCCCTCGCGCGGACGCGCTTCAGGTGGCGTTCGACTTCTCCGCCCTGAGCGACGACGACGACGACGAGGAACAGGAGTAAGGGCTTGTATTCTGTAGTTTCTTCAATTCTGTCTTGATTTTTTCTTTGCTGATTCTGATCTTGCTTCTTGCTTTGATTTCAGGACCCTGGCCCAGCGAGCGGCGAAGAAGGCCAAGGTTCCCGTAGTCGAGGTCGAGGACGACTCGCCCGTCGCGGCGACAGGGGACGCGCCGGCGACGAGCTTGCCGGACCCGAGCGCTGCTCCGAGGAGCAGCCCCCAGCGCAGCCCCCAGCGTAAGTCTGGTTTCAATCTTTCCGCTCGTCGGGCGCGCTTGAGGATTTTGTTCGTACTAACATCTTGTTGCTCTGTTTTGTCTTGATTGTCTTGCGCAGAGGTGGAGCCGCAGCCACAGGGGCGCCCGGAGACCACTCCCGAGGAGCCGCAGGCCCCGCCGTCCCCGCCAAGGACGAACTCTCCGGCGAGGGAGAGCGCTCCGCCGAGGGCGGGTACTCCGCCAAGGGCGAGTACCCCGCCGAGGGCGAGCAGCCCGGCGAGGGTGGCTACCCCGCCAAGGGAGAGCTCCCCGGCGAGGGAGCCTGTCGTCGACGAAGTCCGCCAAGGTAAGTTTTGTAACCTTGTCTTCTTGGATTCGTCTTTTTTGGATATTTGCTTGAACTTCTTCTTTTTCTTCTTCTTCTAGATCCTCCTCCCCCAGAGCAGATGGAGACGGAGGTCGTCGTCAAGGAGGAGGCGGGCGGCGGCGACGGCAACGCCACTGCTACTGATAGCAGGGCGGGAGCCGACGAGCCCGCCGCGGAGGAGACTGCTCCAACCGCAGACGCTGCGGCCGAGGAGGGGGATGGCGACCGCACTGCCGGCCCGGAGGCGGCAGGAGCATCGAGTGCTGCACCGGCCGCCGACCCCTCCGCCGGGAAGGAGCAGTCGGGCTTCTACCTCGAGGCTCCCAACGGCGTCTTCATTCTGGTGCCGTGGGGATCCTCGTCGCGAGCCCCCGCGGAGGGAGAGGCCTTTGATGGAGAGGTCCTCGCCTCCGCGGGGCTAAAGATTGTCGAGGCGCCTGGCGGGAGTGACGAGCCCGAGGAGGAGAAGTTGCTCCACCGGCTCCTGGCCCTTTACCGGGCCAGGCAGGCGAAGCTTGAGTCTCGGGAGGCCCTCACCGCCAAGGCCGCAGCTGATATGGAGAAACGCGCGGCGGAGCTCCGCGCCGCCAACCAAGCGGCCCTCCGCGACCTGTCGGAGGAGCGCGAGAGGCTTGCCGGGGAGTACCAGGAGTGGCTCCTGGAGAAAGCTGAGGCCGAGGAGCAGCAGCGACTCACCGGAGAAGCGCTGTCTCGGCGAGAAGGAGAGCTCACCCAACGGAAGGTCAACCTCGACGCTCACGAGGAAGACCTTACCGCCCGGGAGCAGGCCCTTGGCGGAGAGCTGAAAGAAGCGAAGGCCGCCGCAGCCACCGCGGAGACCGCCAAGAAGGACCTCGAAGCTAAGGTGGCGCAGCTGGAGGAATTCCTGAGGGCGAGCACGGAGAGGGTCACCGCGCTCAACATAGAGCGCGAGAAGGACGCCCACACCAATTCTGAACTCCAGGTGCGCCTCTCCAAGCAAGGCGACGAGCTGAAGGCCGCCAAGGACTCAATTGCAGATCTGGAGCTGAAGGTCTCCACGCTGAAGGACTCGCTCGACGCCGTCCGGGACCGCGAGACCAAATTGAAGGACGAGCTCCGCAAAGAGCGAGGCTTGGTGGAGAGCGCCACTACTGCAACCAACAACTTCCGCCAGACCGTCGAGGTATGGACTGAAGATCTGGTGGCTTCTGCGGCTAGCATCGACAGGGAGCTGATGGCGCTGAGGGTTGAGCATCTCATATACTCTCCGGATCCAAATCTCCCCCACAGCGCCAAGCTCAGTCTCTTCTTCAGAGGGATCGCGTCGGCTCTCGCAAATCTACAGAAGAAGCTCCCCGCGCAGCTGGCCGAGGAGTCACGCCAGCTCTGCGCGGGAACTCTGGAACGCGTCCTGACGAAGATAGTGTACCGCAATCCTGGCATAAATCTCGTCAACGTTCTCCGCAGCTTGCCGGCCGACGCGGATATGGAGGCGCTGAAGGCGCAGGTCGCCCACATTATCGCCAAGGTGAACAAGATCTCCAGGGTTGAAGGCGACCGCGTAGATTAGGCCTCTTCCTTTTTATTTTCTTTGTTACTGCAAACTGTGCCATGGACACAAACTTATCAGTGATTGCGACAAGTTATCCCTTGTAATATATTATCTTATTTTGAGCAATCAGTGCAATGTTATCTCCCTTGCTTTGGCCCTTTACTTTGTATGCTTTTAACCCTACGCTTCCAGGGGACTTGCCGGCAAGGGGCCTTTGCCACGAGCGCTGAGTGCTGGACCCTGAGCAGCCTGCTGGCTAAGGTCTTACCGGCAAGCAACCTTGCCGCAGCTAGTCGCAACGCACTTAGCTTGCTGAGTGAACTCGAAAACGAAACAAGGGCGCGACACTTGTCGCAGCTCACTTAAGTCGTTGAGCGTACTCGAAAACAAGATAAGGGTGCGGCTAACCACGGGTAGGTTCCTCCGCGCACAGGTTTTCCATACAAAGTGTGGTTGTTCAAGGAAGATAACCAAAATTTAAAAATTTGAATTGCTCAAATTCTGGTAACTTAGCTTTCATATATTGCTTGCTTTCCGGTAAGGCATCTCTTTCTTGAACAGCACTTGGTTCGTCCTCCATCTCCTTCCCCCCGGCAAACTTGTGCGCGAGGAACGTTCCTTCTGCTTACGAGGGAAAGAAAAAGAGAAAGGAAAACAAGTATAGGGCCTTTCGGCGTGCTAATGCTTACCGGACACGTGTGTTGCACAAGATGCCAAATAATGCATGCAAATAGCAAAGAAAAGCATGGAAAAGGCAAAATAGTGCACAACGCAAAAACTTTACTGATGCACGGGATCTGCGCCCGGCTTTGTACAAAGGGTTACATGCAACAACGGCAAGGCTTGTACAAAAGGTGGTTGCCGGAGCGGGTCACGGCAACCGCGCCTTATGGGTGAAACTTGCGAAGATGCTCTATGTTCCAGGAGTTGCTCACCGGTAAGCCTTCTTCGGTCTCAAGGCGGACAGCGTCGGGCCTCGTGACTTGTCTCACCCGATAAGGGCCTTCCCACTTCGGCGTCAACTTGTTGGAATTCTTGGCGGACTGAACACGCCGAAGAACAAGGTCGCCTTCCTCGAGACTCCTGGCTTTAACCTTGCGGCTATGGTAGCGGCGCAAGGCTTGCTGGTATCGAGCATCTCGTACAGCAGCCTGGAGACGTTCCTCCTCGAGGAGCAATGCATCATCTTGTCGCAGTTGCTCTTGCTCGAGCTCATCATAAGCGAGCACTCGAGGAGATCCGTATACGAGTTCCGTGGGGAGAACTGCCTCTGCTCCATAGACTAGAGCAAAGGGTGTCTGTCCGGTGGCTCGACTTGGTGTCGTTCTGATTGACCAAAGAGCCGCCGGTAACTCCTCTATCCAGTTTCTTCCGCACTTGCGCAGCCTGTTAAAGGTCCTTGTCTTGAGTCCGCGCAGCACTTCAGCATTGGCCCTCTCCGCTTGACCATTGCTCCTCGGGTGAGCAACGGAAGCGAAACAGACCTTGGCGCCAAGGTCTTGGACGTACTGCATGAAGGTGCGACTAGTGAATTGTGTACCGTTGTCGGTGATGATCCTGTTAGGGATTCCGAAACGGCAAACAATCGATCTGAAGAACCTGACCGCTGCTTGTGCTGTCACCTTTCTCACCGGTTCCACTTCTGGCCACTTTGTGAACTTGTCGATTGCAACGTACAAGTACTCAAAGCCCCCGACAGCACGGGGGAAGGGGCCGAGGATATCGAGCCCCCAGACCGAGAAGGGCCAGGACAAAGGGATCGTCTGGAGAGCTTGAGCTGGCTGATGAATTTGCTTGGCATGGAACTGGCACGCTTCACACTTGGTTACTTGTGCAGTTGCATCTTGGAGGGCTTCTGGCCAGAAAAACCCTTGCCGGAACGCCTTCCCGGCAAGTGCCCTTGCGCCAATGTGGTGGCCACATATGCCTCCATGTATCTCTGCCAACAGCTTCATTCCATCTTCCCTGGAGATGCACTTCAACCTGACACCATTGAGCCTTCTTCTGTACAGCTCGTTATCTACGAACTGGTACATACTTGATTGCCTGGTTATCTTCTCTATCTCTTCTGGGTCGTCGGGAAGTTCTCCAGTTTGCAGAAAACGGACGATCTGTTGCGCCCATGCCGGAGCTCGAGGCTCAACGGCAAGGACTAAAGGCATGAGGGCTGCTGCGGGAACCCCAGCTTCCACGGCAAGAACCTCTGGTTTTGCCGGAGCAGATGGTCCCCTGGCAAGCTCGCCGGGGCGAGGCTTGTCGGGAACACTTGCTTCAACTGTACAGACCCTAGGATCCACAGGAGCAAACTGTTCCTCAGCATTCTGATCGTTGATCTTGGGTACCTTGGCGGCGGCTTCGGGAAGATCCGCCGGCAAGTAATCGCCGGAGACCAACTTTCTCTTCTTGTGCTGCCCAACAGATGGTGTAACGGACGGCTGAGTCAGCTTGAGCAAGAAGGTCCCTGGTTCCACAGGTAACTTCATCGCAGCACACTTTGGAAGGCCATCTGCAATGTCATTCTGAGCTCTTGGAACGTGCTCCATTTGCAGACCTTCAAAGTGTTCTTCAAGCTTCCTCACTTCATCTACATAAGCTTCCATCAAAGGGCTCTGGTAACTCTTGTTGACTTGTCGGACCACCAACTGAGAATCTCCCCGGACAATCAGCTTCCTGATCCCAAGTTCGGCCGCAATCCTAAGGCCGGCAAGCAAGCCTTCATACTCAGCAGTATTGTTTGTCGCTTGCTCCCTGGGAAAGTGCATCTGGATAACATACTTGAGGTGCTCTCCGGTGGGCGCGATGAGTACCACGCCGGCACCGGCGCCTTGCAGCGAGAAGGCACCATCAAAGTACATTACCCATTCACTTGTCGCTTCTTGTACGGGTACACTTGTTTCTGGAACTTCCTCATCGGGCGTTGGGGTCCATTCAGCTATGAATTCTGCCAAAGCTCGGCTCTGGATAGTTGAAGTACTCTCAAACTTGAGACCAAAGCTTGACAGCTCCAGTGCCCACTCGACGATCCTGCCTGTTGCTTCTGGATTGTGCAATATCCTCTTCAGCGGAAAGCGAGTGACCACTGTTATCTCATGTGCTTGGAAGTAATGGCGCAGCTTTCTCGAGGCCATGAGGAGGCCGAAAAGCAACTTCTGCACCCCGGAGTATCTTGATCTAGCCCCCTGCAAGAGGGAACTCACAAAATACACCGGGCGCTGCACCATCTTTCTTCGCACTTCTCCTTGTTCCTGCTCAGAGTTGTCCTTGTCGGGGCCAGAGCTCGTCGGAGGAGCCCCCTGCTTGTCGCTGAATTCGCTTGCCGGTGGTGCTGACTCCTCGTCGGCCTCCCTCTCCGCTACTAACGCAGCACTAACCACCTGGTTGGTTGCCGCTAGGTACAGCAGCAACTTCTCCTGTGGCTTAGGTGCGACAAGTATTGGAGTGGAGGATAGGTACCGTTTCAAGTCCTGCAGCGCTGCCTCTGCTTCCGGAGTCCATTTCATAGGACCTGCCTTCTTCAAGATTTTGAAGAAAGGTAGGGCGCGTTCTGCAGACTTTGAAATGAACCTACTGAGGGCAGCCACACAACCTGCAAGTCTCCTTACATCCTTGACGCGCTTCGGGGCTTCGATCTGCTCGATGGCTTTAATCTTGTCGGGGTTGGCTTCAATCCCCCTCTGTGACACAAAGAACCCGAGAAGCTTGCCGGAGGGGACTCCAAAGACGCACTTCTCGGGGTTCAACTTAAGCTGGATCTTGCGCAGGTTCTCAAATGTCTCTTCCAAATCTTGGATCAGCGTATCCTTGCTCTTGCTCTTGACCACGATATCATCCATGTAGGCCTCCACATTTCTGTGGATCTGTGGCTCAAAAGCAGTGTATACCACCCTTGCAAAGGTTGAGCCTGCATTCTTCAACCCGAAGGGCATGCATATGAAGCAATATGTGCCGCATGGAGTGATAAATGCAGTCTTCTCTTCACCTTCTTTGGCCATGAAAATCTGATGGTAGCCTGAATATGCATCAAGGAAAGAGAGCAGCTCACATCCAGCAGTGGAGTCAACAATCTAGTCGATGCGCGGCAAGGGAAATGGATCCTTGGGACATGCTTTATTAACATCGGTGAAGTCTATACACAGTCTCCACTTCCCGTTGGCCTTACGCACGACGACTGGGTTTGCTAACCACGTCGGATGGATCACGCCTCTAACTAGGCCCGCTGCTTCTAGCTTCTTGATCTCTTCGGCAATGAATTCTTGGCGCTCCACGGCTTGCTTTCTGACCTTCTGCTTGACGGGCCGCGCATGAGGACAAACAGCAAGCTTGTGCTCAATTACCTTCCTGGAAACACCGGGGATGTCAGATGGTTGCCAGGCAAACACATCGACATTCGCCCGCAGGAAGGCAACGAGCGCGCTTTCCTATTTGCTGTCAAGTGTGGCACTGATGGTGAAGGTACCACCAGTGCCGTCCTCCTTGGCGGACACCTTCTTGGTTGCCGGAGGAGCGGCCATCCCCTTCTTGCACTTGTCGGTGGAGCTCGATGGAACGTCCTCGACGGCAGCGCAGCACTCCGAAGAGGTGCGGTTGCCGGAGTGGGCCCCAGAGCACTTGCCGGACTTGGTCTTGGTCTTCTTCCTCCCGGGAGCTTCAGCGGCAAGTGTACTGCTCTCCGTCGCGGCTGCTGCGTCCCAGTAAATCTTGTCGGCGCAGATAAGCGCGTCCTTCTTGTCGCCATGGACAGAGATGACGCTTATCGGCCCCAGCATCTTGAGTACGTTGTAAGCGTAGTGGGAAGCTGCCATGAACTTGGCGAGGGCAGGACGTCCAAGTATCCCATTGTATGGCAATGGGATATTGGCAACATCGAAGGTTATCCTCTCCGTCCTGAAGTTCAGCTCCCCGCCAAAGGTCACTGGCAGAGTTATCTTCCCCTTGGGCTTGCTCCTCCCCAGGTTTATTCCTTGGAACGAACCGGTCTCTTCGAGCTCGCCGTCTGGGATTTGGAGCTTCTTGATCACAGCTGAGGAGATCAAGTTCAGCCCGGCCCCGCCGTCAACCAACATTTTGGTGACCTTGAGGTTGCGGATGGTCGGTGAGACCAACATCGGCAAGCACCCGACCGCGGTAGTGCGGTCAGGGTGATCCTCAAGATCAAAAATGATGGGCGTGCTGGACCATTTGAGGAGCCTGCGCGACTCCACGGGCGGCTCTGCTGCATTTACTTCCCGCACCCACTGCTTGAGTTGGCGGTGGGAAGTATGCAGAGAGGCGCCGCCGTCGACGCACAGGACTTCCGTGGCCTTCTGGAACTCCTGCTCGCTGTTATCTTCTTCCTCCATGTCATCGTCGTCGTCTTCTTCATCCTTGTCGCGGCCCCGGGGAGGTCGGTCACCTTGCCGCTGCTTGGCCTTGCCGCGGCGTCCTCCCCGGCCATTGAATGGCCGCTTCTTGCTTGGCTCTCCTCCGCCACCTTGGGCCTTCTCCTTGTCGCGCCTCTCGTACTCAGCTTTCTGCTGCTCGACGAGGTACTCGACGCGTTTGCAGTTGGAGAGGTCGTGGCCCTTGGTGCGGTGGATCTTGCAGTATTGCTTGTCGGAGCCGTCCTGCTTGTCGGCTGCCGCCACAGGGGCAGGCTCCTTACCGGAGCCGCCAGCCTGTGTTTGCTTGGCGGGAGCCTCCTTGCCGGACTTCTCGACGGCAAGCACTTCCTTCTTGTTCTTTCTCCTATTGTTCCGCCGCCGGCTCTTCTTTGCCGGGGCGGCATCCTCGCTGTCGCTTCCCCCTGCGCCAGCATCCTCCCCGGGGAGTCTCCTCCCTTCTTCGGCGCGCGCGCACTTATCAGCTAGAGCATAGAGCTCGCTGACATACCATATCTTGGTCATGGCCATCTCCTCACGCATGCGGCGGTTACGTACGTTCTGGTGAAACGCACTGATAACCGCAGCAGGGTGGACGTCGGGGATATTGTGCTGCACGCGGCTGAAACGCTGGATGTACTTGCGCAGAGGTTCTCCTTCCTTCTGGGCCAAGATGTGGAGATCGCTCTCCTGGCCGTGGGGTTTGTGGCCGCCCGTGAAGGCGCCAACAAACTGGTGGCAAAGATCTGCCCAAGAAGAAATGGAGCCTTCCGGCAAGTGCATAAGCCAAGAACGAACGTTCGGCTTAAGCACCAGCGGGAAGTAGTTCGCCAGTATCTTCTCGTCGCGGCCCCCCGGCAGCCTGCACCGCGATGGTGTAGATGCTGAGGAATTCCGAGGGGTGCGTCTTGCCGTCGTACTTCTCCAGTACGTCGGGCTTGAAATTCTTCATGCTGGGCCACTGGACACGCCGCAGCTCACGGGTAAACGCAGGGCAGCCTGCCGCGTACGGCAAGTCGCCTGGCTCACCGGGCGCGGGTGTGTCAACAGCGGTCCCAGCTCGCTGATCTGATTGTCGCCGAGCTTCTCGGCGGCGCTCGATCGTCGTTCGAGCGTCTTCTTGTCGCCGGTCGTCAAGGACCTGGCGCTGGTCCTGACGGGCCCGCGGATCCGACGACGCCGTGGAGTCGTCGTCGACGTTGATCCGGCGGGGCGGCGTCTTCTGCTTCCGCGGCGGGGAGTGCACGGTGGTTGCACCCCCGGCGGTCTTGTCGCCGTCGGCCTTCGTCTTCTCGACTTGCCATGGCCGCGAGGTCGCCGGCTGCTGCGGCGTATCGTTATTGGCGAAGGCGATCAGGCTCTGGATGGTGGCCCTCCAGTCTTCGGCCTTGTCTGCCGCTGGAGGGAAATCGAGGAGCAGTTGCGCTCTTGCGAGCGCTTCTGCTTGCTCGTGCCCGGACGATGGTCCGGAGCATCCCGCGAACCTCCGGTTTGCCCTTGCCCCAGCAAGCGGATGGTACCTCCTGTACCACGGCGCTGCTGGGTTGTGGTTTGCTGAGAGGGACGTGGCGCATCCACGAAGACCGAGGCTCGGTCATCCGTCTTGTCCCTGGATTTGGTGACGCCACGAGTCTCCTCGCCGGCGACCACCCTTCCGACGGCGTCTCCTCCACCCACCGTTGGCTCAGGTGGCGGTGGAACAGACGTGGACGGGCCTCCGACCTCCGAAGCCTTCTTCTTCGGGGCCATGTTGTTGTTGCTGATGAAGATGGTGTAGCTTGAGAGGTTGGTGAAGAATGCGCCCGCGTGAACGCCGGATCAGGTTCGCACAACCTCGACGCCCCCTACCTGGCGCGCCAAAGATGTCGGGGGAAACTGTCCACCACGAGCACCTATGGGACCGGAGCCCCTTGTTCGTGCGGTAAGGGAGCGGAGGGAGCACAAAGAGCAGATCGTGGAGAGCACGCGGGCAGTTTACCCAGGTTCGGGCCGCGACGGACGCGTAAAACCCTACTCCTGCTTAGATTGTATTGAGTTGGGGAGCTCGGGAGCTTGAAGAACTAACTACACCGAGCGAATGAGCGATCTAGGTTCCGAACCCTTTCTACGTTGTGCATGGGCCTCCTTTTATAGCTCAAGGGTTCACCGACAGGTGTCAACGTAGGGGAAAGGGTAAAAACGTAACTTTGGTGGTAGTTGTAACAGTGCGGGAATAGTGGATGAACAGTGCATGAACAGTGGTCATCACCTACTTTGACAGTGGGGGACAAGAGCATTAAATGCCCGTCACCGTCGACCCCAAAAGCGCCCGCCCTTGCGTCTCCGTTTGCCACGGTGATAGCTTCGTCACCGTGGAGTGCCACCGTGTCCCCCAGGCTGCACAGCCATCCGCCACGCGTCCCTGGAATGGCCCCAGGACGACGCGTGGTTCGATGAGCTGGAGCGCGGGCACACAGCGTAACTCTCCCCGGCAAGCACCTTGCCGGGGCCTTGACCTTGCCGGGCCCGGAAGCTTGTCGGGCTCTGAAGCTTGTCGCTCCCCGGGCCCTGCCGGGGCGCATGCTGCGCCGAGGCATGTCTTCTGAAATGTAATCTTCTAGTCTTCCTGGCAAGCTCCTCTTGCCAGGGTCTTGTGCTAGTGAGGTAATCTTGAGCCTGGGACGGCCTTCCCGGCAAGCTCCACTTGCCGGGGCCTCGATCTTCTGTCTTGTATACTTTGTTTTTGAATGGCTTTATATGGAGCAGAAAGGTCTCCGGCAAGCACGTGGTAGGCCCTGCCGCGGGAAGCTGCTACTGCCCGTGCACAAGTTGGGGTACTGAGGTACCCCTACCTTAGTACACCGACAGGAGCCCCCGGGCCTGGGCCACACACGGTGCCAAAAGCAATGAAGGCGAAGTAAGGTAACGGCCCCTGCTTCCCCGGGATTGAGAACAAGGAGGAGTTCGGGTTCACAGTTGAAGACGCAGAGGCTGCGGAAGCATCGTGCCAAGCAGAGGAGGCGGAGATCCGCAGGCTGCTTAAGCTTCCACCCGACGAGCTCGCCGGGGTCCCCTCTCTGAGGTATGCTGGGATCCCCGGGATCGTGACCGAGGCCGCCGCGAGGGGCGACGTTGCCGGAGGAAGCAGAGGCGTCGGAGGGAGCGGAGGCGCCGGAGGGAGCGCGGCCGCAGGGCAAGGCGCTGGGCCCAGCGAGCCGGCCGAGGAGGAGGAGGAGGAGGACGCCGGGGCCGGCGAGGACTCCGGTGGGTCCCTGGGGCTCAACGACGACGCCTCCTCGTCGTCGGAGACCTCCCCGCCTCGGGCAAGTCCCAGGCGATCTCCGCTGAAGCGCCTCCGCAAGGCGACGACGGCGACGAGGGCGCAGGCGCCCCGACAACAACCAGCCCGCCGGGCGGCGCGAGCTACCCGGGGGAGCCAAGCCGCGACGGGAGCGCCCGGCGCACCAACCGCGGCGGAGGCGCCCCGCACACAGGCTACGGCGGAAGCGCCCCGTACGTCAGCGCCAAGCGGAGGAGGGTCTTCTCAGAGCGGAGCGGCTGCTCCGCCTGCTCCCCGGGCCTCGGTGTCCACAGGGGCCGGGTCTTCGCAGCCCCCAGCCCCGGGGACCGCCAAGCGCCCGAGGGAGCCTTCTCCTCCTGCCCCTCGCGTGAACGTGCCTCAGGTGGCGTTCGACTTCTCCGCCCTGAGCGACGACGACGACGACGAGGAACAGGAGTAAGGGCTTGTATTCTGTAGTTTCTTCAATTCTGTCTTGATTTTTTCTTTGCTGATTCTGATCTTGCTTCTTGCTTTGATTTCAGGACCCTGGCCCAGCGAGCGGCGAAGAAGGCCAAGGTTCCCGTAGTCGAGGTCGAGGACGATTCGCCCGTCGCGGCGACAGGGGACGCGCCGGCGACGAGCTTGCCGGACCCGAGCGCTGCTCCGAGGAGCAGCCCCCAGCGTAAGTCTTGTTTCAATCTTTCCGCTCGTCGGGCGCGCTTGACGATTTTGTTCGTACTAACATCTTGTTGCTCTGTTTTGTCTTGATTGTCTTGCGCAGAGGTGGAGCCGCAGCCACAGGGGCGCCCGGAGACCACTCCCGAGGAGCCGCAGGCCCCGCCGTCCCCGCCAAGGACGAACTCTCCGGCGAGGGAGAGCGCTCCGCCGAGGGCGGGTACTCCGCCAAGGGCGAGTACCCCGCCGAGGGCGAGCAGCCCGGCGAGGGTGGCCACCCCGGCAAGGGAGAGCTCCCCGGCGAGGGAGCCTGTCGTCGACGAAGTCCGCCAAGGTAAGTTTTGTAACCTTGTCTTCTTGGATTTGTCTTTTTTGGATATTTGATTGAACTTCTTCTTTTTCTTCTTCTTCTAGATCCTCCTCCCCCAGAGCAGATGGAGACGGAGGTCGTCGTCGAGGAGGAGGCGGGCGGCGGCGACGGCAACGCCACTGCTACTGATAGCAGGGCGGCAGCCGACGAGCCCGCCGCGGAGGAAACTGCTCCAACCGCATACGCTGCGGCCGAGGAGGGGGACGGCGACCGCACTGCCGGCCCGGAGGCGGCAGGAGCACACCGACAGTCCGCCTCTCCGAGAAGGGCAAGGAGCTCACCGCCGCCAAGGACTCCAACGCGGATCTCGAGCTGAAGCTAACCACCCTAACCCAGACGCTGGACGGCGCCAAGGAGCGGGAGGCGACCCTGAAGGAGGAGATCAAGGCCGAGAGGGCGTTGCTGGCGAGTGCTGCCGTTACCCAGAACAACTTTAGGCAGACCGTCGAGCACTGGACGGAAGGTCTCGTTAACGCCGCCGCAGACATCAACAAGGAGTTGGAGCAGCTGGGGGCGGAGTATCTTGGGTACTCCACCGATGAGAACCTCCACCCTAGCGCCAAGCTCACTTTATTCTTCAAGGGCATGGCGACGGCCCTCCAGCAACTCCGGGAGAAGATCCCGAAGCAGCTGGCGGACGAGTCGTGCAGGCTCTGCGCGGGAGCCCTGCAGAAGGTGTTGATGAAGGTGGCCTTCCGCAATCCAGGCCTCAACCTCACAAACGTCCTCAGGTCCCTGCCGCCGGACGCTGATCAGGAGGCGCTCAAGGCCCTTGTCGCGCCCATTGTGGACAAGGTGGGCGGGATCAAGAGAGTTGAGGGCGACCGTGCGGACTAAGCTCGCCCATTTTCTTCTTTCCTTGTCACTGCTTATCATGTTAGGAAAACAGTTTATTAGAGCTGCGACAAGCTATCTTTGTATTATAACTCTATTTTGGGTAATGGTTGCAACGTTATTTCCTTTACTTGATCCCTTGCTTTGCATGTTATTGCCCTTACGCTTTTAGGGAACTTGTCGGTGCGGGCACCTTTGCCGCGAGCGCTGAGTGCGGAACGTCAGCAGCCTGCTGGCGGTGTCGCTACCGACAAGAAACCTTGTCGCGACTAGTCACAGCACACTTAAGTTGTTGAGCGGGCTCGAAAACAAGATAAGGGCGCGACACTAGTCGCAGCGCACTTAGGTCGTTGAGCAAACTCGAAACAAAGTAAGGGTGCGACTAGCTACGAGTAGGTTCCTCCGCGCACAGGTTTTCCATACAAAGTGCGGTCGTTCAAGGAAGATAACTTAAAAATTTAAAAATTTGATTGCTCAAACTTTGGCAACTTAGCTTTTGTGTCGTTTGCTTCCCGGCAAGGCGAAACTTTCTTAAACGGCGCTTGGTCCATACCACTATCTTCTCTCCCCCCCCCCCTCGGGAAACTTGTGCACGAGGGAACCTTCTTTTCCTTGATAAAAAAGAAAGAAGAGAAAATACAGATATGGAGCCTTTGGGCTCGTTATTGCTTACCGGGGATAGGTGCTGCACAAAGTGTCAGATAATACATGCAAAAAATAAAAAAGCATGAAATGACAAGATGTGCGGGGCACATAAGCTTTACTGATGCACGGGGTCTGCGCCCGGCTTTGTACAAAGGATTACATGCAACAGCGGCAAGACTTGTACAAAAGGTGGTTGCCGGAGCGGATCACGCAACCGCGCCTTATGGGTAAAACTTGCGAAGATGCTCAATGTTCCAGGAGTTGCTCACCGGAAAGCCATCTTCGGTCTCAAGGCGGACAGCGCCGGGCCTAGTGACTCGTTTCACCCGATAAGGGCCTTCCCACTTCGGCGTCAACTTGTTGGAATTCTTGGCGGACTGGACGCGTCGAAGAACAATGTCGCCTTCCTCGAGACTTCTGGCGTTAACTTTGCGGCTATGGTAGCGGCGCAAAGCTTGATGGTAGCGAGCAGCTCGTACAGCAGCCTAAAGACAGTCTTCCTCAAGGAGCAGCGCGTCATCTTGTCGCAGCTGCTCTTGCTCGAGCTCATCATAAGCGAGCACTCAAGGTGACCCGTATACGAGTTCCGTGGGGAGAACTGCCTCTGCTCCATAGACTAGAGCGAAAGGTGTCTGTCCATTGGCTCGATTTGGCGTCGTCCTGATCGACCAAAGAGCCGCTGGCAGCTCCTAGATCCAGTTTCTTCCGCACTTGTGCAGCCTGTCGAAAGTTCTGGTCTTGAGGCCACGCAGCACTTCAGCATTTGCCCTTTCCGCTTGAACGTTGCTTCTCGGGTGAGCAACAGAAGCGAAGCAGACCTTGGCGCCAAGGTCTTGGACGTACTGCATGAAGGTGCGGCTTGTGAATTGTGTGCCGTTGTCGGTGATGATCCTGTTAGGGATCCCGAAGCGGCAAACAATCGACCTGAAGAACTTGACTGTTGACAGTGCGGTCACCTTTCTCACTTGTTCCACTTCCGGCCACTTTGTGAACTTGTCGATTGCAACGTACAAGTATTCAAAGCCCCCGGCAGCGCGGGGAAAGGGGCCGAGGATGTCGAGCCCCCAGACCGAGAATGGCCATGATAAAGGGATCATCTGGAGAGCTTGAGCTGGTTGGTGTATCTGCTTGGAATGGAACTGGCATGCTTCACACTTGGTTACTTGTGCAGTTGCATCCTGGAGGGCTTCTGGCCAAAAGAAACCTTGCCGGAGCGCCTTGCCGGCAAGTGCTCTTGCGCCAATGTGGTGGCCACATATGCCTCCATGTATCTCTGCCAACAGCTTTTGTCCTTCTTCCTGGGGAATACACTTCAATTTCACACCGTTGAGTCTTCTTCTGTACAGTGTGTTGTCGACAAACTGGTACATAGTTCACTGCCGGGCTACTCTTTCCGCTTCTTCTTGCTCTTCGGGAAGTTCTCCTGTTTGGAGGAAACGAACAATCTGCTGCGCCCATGCTGGAGCTTGTGGCTCGACAACAAGGACTAAAGGCACATCTGCTGCTGTGGGAACATCCGCTTCTACGGCGAGAAACAAGGTCTCAGCCGGAGCTTGATGTTCCCCGGCAAGCTTGCCGAAGCAAAGCTTGTCGGGAGCCTCTGCTTCAATAGAACAAACCCTGGGGCTTGCTGGAGCAGATTGCTCCTCAGCATTGTTGGTGTTGACCTTGGGGACCTTCTTGGCGGCGGCTTCGGGAAGCTCTGCCGGAAAGTAGTCACCAGAAATCAACTTCCTCTTCTTGCTCTGTCCAGTGGATGGTGTTACGGATGGTTGAGTCAGCTTGAGCACAAAGATCCCTGGTTCCACAGGTAAATTAAGTGTGGCGCACTTTGACAGGCCGTCGGCGATGTCGTTCTGAGCTCTTGGAACGTGCTCCATCTGCAGGCCGTCAAAGTGCTCTTCTAGCTTTCTCACTTCATCGACGTAAGCTTCCATCGACGGACTCTGGTAATTCTTGTTCACTTGGCGGACGACAAGATGCGAGTCACCCCTGACAATCAGCTTCTTAATCCCAAGGTCTGCCGCGATCCTGAGACCGGCAAGCAACCCTTCATACTGTGCAGTATTGTTTGTCGCTTGCTCCTTGGGAAAGTGCATCTGGACCACGTACTTGAGGTGCTCTCCGGTGGGCGCGACAAGCAGTACGCCGGCGCCGGCGCCTTGCAGCGAGAAGGCACCATCAAAGTACATTATCCACTCCTTGCTTGCTTCCTTGACGGGGATACTCGTCTCTGGAATCTCTTCATCTGGTGTCGGCGTCCACTCCGCTATGAATTCTGCCAATGCTCTGCTTTGGATAGTTGAAGTGCTTTCGAACTTGAGGCCAAAGCTTGACAGTTCCAGTGCCCACTCGACAATCCTGCCTGTTGCTTCTAGATTCTGCAGTATCCTCTTCAGCGGAAAGCGAGTGACCACTGTTATCTCATGTGCTTGGAAGTAATGGCGCAGCTTTCTCGAAGCCATGAGGAGGCCGAAAAGCAGTTTCTGCACACCAGAGTACCTTGACCTAGCCCCCTGCAGAAGGGAGCTGACAAAGTAAACTGGGCGCTGCACCATCTTCTTCCGTATCTCCTCTTGTGTCTGCGCAGATCCATCCTTGTCGGGACCAGAGCTTGTCGGGGAAGCCCCCTGCTTGTCGCTGGATGTGCTTGCCGCGGTCGCTGGCTCATCGTCTGCCTCCCTCTCCGCTACTAACGCAGCACTAACCACTTGATTGGTTGCCGCTAGGTACAGCAGCAACTTCTCTTGTGGCTTAGGTGCGACAAGTATTGGAGTGGAGGACAGGTACCTCTTCAAGTCTTGCAGCGCGGCCTCCGCTTCCAGAGTCCATTTCATTGGACCTGCCTTTTTCAAAATTTTGAAAAACGGCAGGGCGCGCTCAGCAGACTTAGAGATAAACCTGCTGAGAGCAGCCACGCAACCGGCAAGCCTCCGTACATCCTTGACGCGCTTGGGCGCTTCAATTTGCTCAATGGCCTTAATCTTGTCGGGATTGGCTTCAATCCCCCTCTGAGACACGAAGAACCCGAGAAGCTTCCCGGAGGGGACTCCAAACACACACTTCTCGGGGTTGAGCTTGAGCTGGATCTTGCGCAGATTTGCAAAGGTTTCGTCTAAATCTTGGATCAGAGTGGCCCTGTCCTTGCTCTTGACCACTATGTCATCCATGTATGCTTCTACATTTGTGTGTATTTGTGGCTCAAAAGCTGTATGGATCACCCTTGCGAATATTGAACCAGCATTCTTCAATCCGAAAGGCATGCGTATGAAGCAATATGTGCCACATGGAGTGATGAATGCGGTCTTCTCCTCATCTTCTTCAGCCATGAAGATCTGATGGTATCCTGAGTATGCGTCAAGAAATGAAAGCAGGTCACATCCGGCCGTGGAGTCAACAATCTGGTCAATGCGCGGCAAGGGAAAAGGGTCTTTGGGACAAGCTTTATTCACATCGGTGAAGTCGATACAAAGCCTCCATTTCCCGTTTGCCTTACGCACGACTACAGGATTGGCCAACCACGTAGGATGGAGCACTCCTCTGACAAGGCCTGCTGCTTCCAACTTCTTGATTTCTTCTGCTATGAACTCTTGGCACTCCACTGCTTGTTTCCTGACTTTTTGCTTGACGGGCCGCGCGTGAGGACAAACGGCGAGCTTGTGCTCAATTACTTTCCTGGGAACACCGGGGATGTCAGACGGTTGCCATGCAAACACGTCGACGTTAGCCCGTAGGAAAGCAACGAGCGCGCTTTCCTATTTAGGGTCAAGCGTGGCACTGATGGTGAAAGTACCACCAGTGCCGTCCTCCTCGGCGGACACCTTCTTGGTTTCTGGCGGAGCCACCATCGTCTTCTTACACTTGCCGGTGGAGCTCGATGGTGCGTCCTCGACGGCAGCGCAGCACTCCGAAGAGGTGCGTTTGCCGGAGTGGGCCCCAGAGCTCTTGCCGGACTTAGTCTTCTCCTTCCCCCCGGGAGCTTCAGCGGCAAGTGTCTTGTGATCTGCTGCGGCTGCTGCGTCCCGGTAGATCTTGTCGGCGGAGATAAGAGCATCCTTCTTGTCGCCAGGAACAGAGATGACGCTTATCGGACCTGGCATCTTGAGCATGTTGTATGCATAGTGAGAGGCTGCCATGAACTTGGCGAGTGCTGGACGGCCAAGTATCCCATTGTAAGGCAATGGGAAATCGGCAACGTCAAAAGTGACCCTCTCAGTCCTGAAGTTCAGCTCGCCGCCAAATGTCACTGGCAGCGTGATCTTCCCCTTCGGCTTGCTCCTTCCCGGGTTGATTCCTTGGAATGTGCCGGTCTCTTCGAGCTCGCTGTCGGGGATCTGGAGTTTCTGGATCACAGCGGAGGAGATCAGGTTCAAGCCGGCCCCGCCGTCAACTAACATCTTTGTGACTTTGAGGTTGCGGATAGTTGGTGAGACCAACATCGGCAAGCACCCGACCGCAGTTGTGCGATCAGGGTGGTCCTCGATATCAAAGATGATAGGCATGCTGGACCATTTTAGAAGTTTGCGCGATTCGACAGGTGGTTCTGCTGCATTGACTTCCCACACCCACTTTTTGAGTTGGCGGTGTGAAGTATGCAGAGAAGCACCGCCGTCAACGCACAAAACCTCTGTGGCTTTCTGAAACTCTTGCTCACTGGTTTCTTCATCATCCATGTCTTCGTCGTCGTCGTCATCTTCATCCTTGTCGCGGCCGCGGGGAGGTCTGTCTCCTTGTCGCTGCTTGGCCTTGCCGCGACGTCCTCCCCGGCCATTGAACGGCCGCTTCTTGCCGGATCCCCCATTACCTCCTTGGGCCTTCTCCTTGTCGCGCCGCTCGTACGCAGCTTTCTGCTGCTTAACAAGGTACTCGACCTTCTTGCAGTTCTGGAGATCGTGGCCCTTAGTGCGGTGGATCTTGCAATACTGCTTGTCGGTGTCGTCCTGCTTGTCGGCGGCCGCCACAACCTGGCAGTTGGTGCATGCGGCAGTCTCCTTGCCGGAGCTACCAACTTGGGCTTTCTTGGCGCCAGCCTCCTTGCCGGACTGCTCAACGACTAGCACTTCCTTGTTCTTCTTCTTCCTGTTGTTCCGCCGCCGGTTTTTCTTTGCCAGGGCGGCATCCTCACTGTCGGATCCTCCTGCTCCTGTATCCTCTCCGGGGAGTTTCCTCCCCTCCTCAGCACGTGCGCACTTGTCGGCCAGGGCGTACAGCTCGCTGACGTCCCTGATCTTGCACATCGCCATCTCCTTCCTCATCCTGCGGTTACGCACGTTCTGATGGAACGCGCTGATGACCGCGGCAGGGTGGACGTCTGGGATGTTGTGTTGAACACGGCTGAATCTCTGGATATACTTGCGCAGGGGCTCCCCTTCCTTCTGGGCGAGCAGGTGAAGATCACTCTCCTGGCCATGAGGCTTGTGGCCGCCTGTGAAGGCGCCAACAAACTGATGGCACAGGTCGGCCCAAGAAGAAATGGAGTTGTCCGGCAGGTGCATGAGCCACGATCTGACGTTTGGCTTGAGTACCAGAGGGAAGTAGTTGGCAAGGATCTTGTCGTCCCGCCCCCCAGCAGCTTGCACCGCAATGGTGTAGATGCTGAGGAACCCCGACGGATGCGTCTTGCCGTCGTACTTCTCCGGTACGTCTGGTTTGAAGTTCTTCATGTTGGGCCACTGGACTTGCCGCAGCTCACGGGTGAACGCAGGACAGCCTACCGCGTACGGCAAGTCGCCTGGTCCCCCTGGCGCTTGCATGTCGACAGCGGGCCCAGCGCGCTGGTCTGATTGACGCTGCGCTTCTCTTCGGCGCTCGATGCGGGTCCGAGCGTCCTCTTGTTGTCGATCTTGAAGAACTTGGCGCTAATCGCGACGAGCTCGTGGGTCCGACGACGCGGTGGAGTCGCTGTCGAGGTTGACCCGACGAGTCGGCAATCTTAGCTTTCGGGGCGGAGAGTGCACGGTGGTTGCACCCCCACCGGTCTTGCCGCCATCGGCCCGCGCCTGGCTGACTTGCCGCGGCCGCGATGTACTTGGCTGCTGCGGAGTGTCGCCGTTGGCGAAGGCGATGAGACTCTGAATGGTGGCCCTCCAGTCGTCGGCCTTGTCTGCCGCTGGAGGGAAGTCTAAGAGCAGTTAAGCTCGTGCCAGAGCTTCCGCTGGAGTGGCGGGTAGCGGTGGCGAACGGTGCGAGGAGCGGGATATGCTCGGACTTCTAACTACGTTAGAAGGACCAGTATCCCGCCTCGGCGACCGCGCCTTGCTCGTGCCGGCATGCTGGCGCGCATGCGGGTCTTGAGCATCCCGAGATCCGCCAGCTTGATCTTGGCCCAACAAGCGTATGGTACCGTGAGTACCACGACGCTGTCGGTCCCGCGCCTCCTGAGATGGGCGCGGAGCATGCACGGACGCCGAGGTCTTGGAGTGCGCCCTGTCGTCGTGGGAGCCGGCTACGCCGCCGATGGGCAGCGCAGCCTTGTCCTTGGACTTGGCGGCACCGTGAGTCCCCTCGTCGACGTCCGTTCTTCCGCCGGCGTCTACCCCACCAGCCGTTGGCTCCGGTGGTGGTGGGATCGACGCGTACGGACCAGCTGCCTCCGAAGCCTTCTTCTTCGGCGGCATGTTGATGAAGATGATGATGAAGATCTAGCTCGCGTGCAGGCCAGATCAGATTCGCACAAACTCGACGCACCCCCTACCTGGCGCGCCAAAGATGTCGGGGAAACTGATTGCCCACGAACACCTATGGGACCGGAGCCCCTTTTCGGTACGGCAGGGGGCGGAGGATACACGAAGAGCAGATCGAGGCGAGCACATGATGTCTACAACATGCTTCTATTCTTGTAGACTATGTTGGGCCTCCAAGCGCAGAGGTTTGTAGGACAGCAGCAATTTCCCTCAAGTGGATGACCTAAGGTTTATCGAACTCAGGGAAGTAGAGGTCGAAGATGGTCTCTCTCAAGCAACCCTGCAACTAAGATACAAGAAGTCTCTTGTGTCCCCAACACACCTAATACAACTAGGAGTTGTATGGGTGCACTAGTTCGGCGAAGAGATGGTAAAATATGGATGATAGGAGTGGCAAAGCAAAGTAATATAAATCTGTAATAAAAAGTGCAGCAAGCAAACAAGTGGTAAACGTGAGCACAAATGGTATTGCAATGGTGGAAACAAGGCCTAGGCTTCATACTTTCACTAGTGGCAACTCCCAACAACATTAACATAATCGAATCACATGATATTTCCCATAAAACATGCAAGGGGGACGCACCCGAAGGTCATTCCTTTGTGGTCAAGAGAGGACGAGAATTATGTAGGGCTACAAAAGCACACCTCAAAGTTCGTAGTTCTCAATCTATGGATTTCCCAATGTCACCACGGCCATCCAAAGAGAGTACCACAATCACCACAACATATCTAAAGGATAGTCAAAGACAAGCACCAAGAGACTCTCAATCTTCAATCCACACACAAAAAAAAGGAAATCACTCATGAAAATATTCTTCTAATCCATGTCCAATAGACCGCTGTCACCTTGGTCTCGGGGATTACACTAGATAAAGACAAGTGGGTACATCAATCCAATACATAGAGGAAGGGGAAATATCATGGGATCACCCTAGATTAACATAGCCTATGATCACAACGAAGATCACATCATGGGAGAGAGAATTGACCACATAGCTACTGGTAGAAACCTCAGCCCCGAGGAGGAACTACTCCCGCATCATGGAGGGAGGAAGCAACGTCGGTGGAGATGAATCCGGGGGCACTTCCCCGTCCCGGCAGGGTGCCGGCACAGGAATTCTGGTCCCCCGAAACTTGGTGGCGATGGTGGCGGAGATCGGAATAGCTTCTGGAGAAAAGGGGTCCGGAATCAGGGTTTCTGCGACGGGTGTTAAATATATGCCAAAGGGGGGCACCAGCGGAGGTAAGGGGGGCCCAGGCGGCCTGGCCCGGCGGCCAGGGGTGGGGCCGCCCCCCTAGGGCGCCTGGAGCCCCTCTGGGCCCCCTCTGGCCCTACTTCGGCCGCATGGAAGCTTCCGGAACGCTGATTTTTTATATATTTTTCCCGGGATTTTTCTGGCAATTTACGTAATGGGAAAACCTGAAATACAAAAACAGCAGAAAACAGAAACTGGCACTGGGGTGCACTGAGTTAATAGGTTAGTCCAAATATGATCAAAAGTGTATGGAAGTGCATAAATATCATAGCAATATCACACAAAAGAGGCATGGAGCAAGCAGAAATTATAGATACGTTTTGGACGTATCAACATCCCCAAGCTTAATTCCTGCTCGTCCTCGAGTAGGTAAATGATAACAAGCATAATTTCTGTGGTGACATGCTATTAACCATATAAGGACTTTTCACAGTCACATGACAAATGCTAATTGAGATAATGAATCTGTAGTGATTAAGTTGCCTCATGAGAAAATCACAAAGAACTGAAAGTTTTACAATATGATACTGAAACACTCAATAGATTTGTAGTGAGCATGGTGTGCAAATATGACAAAGTGGTACCTCGCTTGCCCCCTTTAGTGAAGCAAAACATAAATGCAGGGGCACCTCCAAAGTTTAAGTGACGACTAGATACAATGATTTCAGAATAAACGATATCATAATCATGCAAAAGACAATGGTACTTTGGGACAATGCACATTACACTCAGAATGACAATCATTCTCTCAATAGGTGGTGCTTTAAAGAAGGTGGAGACTCTCGAACCGTGGCTTTTGATGGCAAGGTTGAAAACCCGTGGTCGGAAACAAAAACTAAACATGTACCAGAGCTCTTGGTTTTTTAAAAACAGAGGTAAAAATTATTTTTGGGGTAAGCATATTTCGTCAACGAATGCTTGTAGATAACTCAATTACTTCTCGAGCTGGACAAGTTTCGAGGAACGGCTCCCACACGAGGAGAATCACATCCTCTTAATCTCCTTTGTTTATCACTGCCAAAGTTTTCTGATTTCTCATGAACAAAGCGTGAAGGAGGGTTTGTTTGTTGTATTATTTTTTAATGAGCCGGGCGCACTCTATGCCAGTTCCTTCTCGTATTAGGGGTTTGCACATTAGACATGCAATCCCGGGGTGAAGCTTGTCCAACTTAAAAAGATCATGAATTAACTACTACTTCCTCATGAGCTAAAACAGAGGCACAAAAGAGAAATGCTTTTTTGATTAATTTCGAGATGGTACACGAAAGTCTTCGTTAGGAATGGCAGGTAAATACCATGTATAGGAAAGTATGGTGGACTCATATGGCATAACTGGTTTAAAGGATTTGGATGAACAAGCAGTCAGTCCGCTTAGTACAGGCGAAGGTTAGCAAAAGACTGGGAGCGACCAACTAAGAGAGCAATGACGCTCATAATCATGCAGAGGGACAAAGCAACGTTGAATCGGGCATGGAAGTTATATCGCTACTCAGAAATTAAAGATCATCAAGGCTTGATAGACTTTCTTTACAGTCTTAAATATGCGTGAGCACATGCCAAGTCAATCAAAATAAATTCTTGGAGGAAGATATCACTAAACCATACCACATCATAGGCAAACAAATCATGTTGGTACTTCAATAACACATTAAGAACCCCCCAGCTATTTGAGACTAACCATAAGAAAACATGAACTACTAAGCACCATTATGCACATAGCATTTTTATCATAGACATATCAACCAGTGCAACAGAAGCCAACTCTCTTAACAAGATAAGCATGATAACTCAAGAGAGTTCCAGCGACCAACTAAACAAAAGCTCTTTAAAAAGTAAAGCATGAAAACTAAGAGCTAAACATGACAGTAGCTATTGAAAGACAAAGAACATACACAGCAAAGATAAACATGAAAATCCTATGTTATGTTCTAGGTTGAAGTGGAGCGTGTTTCTCTCTCACACAAAGAAAGATGGGTTCCGACTCGTTATGAACAGCAAGCAAGGCTAAAGAAAACTAAAAAGGAAACTAAAAGCAAGACGCTCCAAGCATAGCACATAACACATGAAGTGATTAAAATATAGTGGAACGAAAGACGAACTGATAATTGTTGATGGAGAAGGGGATGCACGTGGGCATCCCCAAGCTTAGACGCTTTAGTCTTCTTGAATATTTCTTGGGGGTGCACGGGGGCATCCCCAAGCTTGAGCGTTTGACACTCCTGAATCTTTTTATCATCTTCCCTCGCACACTTGAAAACTCCCTTCATACATAACTCATCATAATCTGATTAGCGAGGTTAGTACCCATAATAAAATAATTTTTCCTTGCTGGAAATAAAGATAATCTTGAAGGTCTACTGTTTCTCAAGATTGCCAAAAGGTTTTTGCAAAGAAAAAGCAAGCTCAAGGTTTGCAAAACGAAGAAAAGGCAAAATAGGACAGAATCTGTGAAAAACAGACCAGCAGGTAGTAAATAATTTTTTCGGGGCACTTCTGCAACTCAAATCAAAAAACTCAGAACAGACGCCCGAAAGCCAATTGTATAGAGCACGCTGTCGAAAAATTTCAGACCAAAAAGATGATCTGGTGATTTTACACGAATTTATCTGTCCAAGGACAGAATCTGTTTCCTAGACAGCACGTCACAACTTTTGAACTTTCTTGCAATCGGAGGCTAAACTTGGCACAAAGCTGAAAAATAAAGATACAATGATGTTGCTACAGTAATAAAAACATCAATACCACTAAAAACTGAAAGCAAAGATAACAAGGGTTGTCTCCCTAGAGCTCTTTCTTTATAGCCATAAAGATAGGCTTAAGACTTTAATGATGCTCTCGTAGGAATAAGAGCTGAAGAACAAAAGAGAGCATCAAGAAGCAAATACCAAACACATTTAAGCCTAACATGCTTCCTATGCATAGGAATATTGCAATAGAATAATTCATTGAAGCTCAAAGCAATAGGCATAAGAAGACAAAACAAGTGCAGCTTCAAAACCTTTAACATAAAGAGAGGGAACTTGATATTATTGAAATATCTATAAGCATATGTTCCCTTCTCATAATAATTTTCAGTGGGATCACGAATAAACTCAACAATATAAGCATCACATAAAGCATTGTTACCATGATCCACATGCAAAAAGGTACTCTTACTCTCCACATAAGCATAATCTTTCTCATTGGTAATAGTGGGAGTAGGACTATCATAAACAACTTGAACACTATAGATTAATTGTGCATTAGGAAGATGGTGTTCAACAAGGGTGTAATTCCCTCCATGATTATGACAAGTTTCATAAGGATAATTTCTCCTTATGTCATAGGTACCTTTATAATCACTATAGATTGGAGTTATAACATCATCATAGTAGAGAAGAGCATTATCATTGCTAGCAACTATATTTGTAATCATGTTGTCTTTATTCTTACTAGCAAAAGAATTATCAATTATCACATCACTAGTGGGTAAAGGATTTGCAATCCTATCATCCCCAAGCTTAGAGCTTTCCATATCATCACTTTCAGAGTTGGTACCAAAAAGATTTTCAAGATCATAAGTAGCATTATCATCATTTTCCCAATCACAATAAGTAACATGCATATCATAATCAAAATCATCTTCAATAGTACCTACGGACGTATCATCAAGATGATAATTAAGGCAATAAACTTCACCTTCTTCTTTAAACTTACAACCGTTAGGATAAAAGTTGATGGGAGGAATATGCTCAGGCCAGGTTGATACCCATTCTTCTTCCTTCTTGCTCCTCTTCCTCCTCCGCTTCTTTTTCTTCTTCTTCACCTTAGGAGGGAGTAGTTGGAGATGAAGCTTCTCCACATATCCTGGTTTATCATTAGAAACAATAGGGGAAACTTGGGAGAAACTCTCCTTTTTATTAGCAGAAATATAAGAGACATTTTTATACTTTGGTAAAGTTCCCTCCTTTCTAATCTTACTTATGTAATCATTTTCATGGCAATTAACAACACAATAGAGATGGCAATTTTGCAAAGTGTTTTTTATTCCTATGGCATTAACATCTAGCCAAGAAGTCTTTTCTGATAACTCCTCACACATCAAAAATAACATAAGCTCATCATAAAGATCAGAGGTGATCATGTTATCACACAACTGGTTAACAGTTATGTTTTGAAAGTGCATGCATTGAAAATTAAATTGACCCTCTATACAGCAAAGTTCACAAGTAAAAGGATAAAGGTCGCACAATTCTCTAGCAATTTCATTTAAATCTCTGACCCAAGTGATTGTTCTTTCATGCTTATGTTGCTTACAATACTTCTCTTCTTCAATCATAGGCCTTTCACAAGGTCTATCCACTCCACAAAAATTAACATGCTTATATAAAACTTCATTTTTAGGAATTGGATCATGCATGTTGCAATCATCATGAACAATTTCATTTTCTTTGCGAATCTCTTTAAAAGGTTCATGATGCTTGATCCAATCCTCCTTAGGCATAATAAGATGTGAAGCAAAAGATTTGAGGAAATCAACAAGGAGTTGAGAATCAAGCCCAAACTTAGCACTAAACTTATTAAAACTTGTAGTTTCAACAAAGGACTTAATGCAATCATACTCATAAATTATACCTGACTCTTTACCTTTGTCGATCTCCCAATTTTCAGTGTTGCATTGAATTCTTTCAAGGAGTTCCCATTTAGCATCAATCTTTTCGTTTGTGAAAGACCCCATAGAGGAAGCATGGAGCAAATCTTTATCCCGTCGAGAGAGCCTCGCATAGAAATTAGTAATAATCATATCTTTGGGAAGCCCATGGTTAGGACATTTTAGCATTAACGTTTTCAGTCTCCCCCAAGCTTGAGCTATGCTCTCTCCGTCATGAGGATAGAAATTATAAACATAATTCCTATTCTCATGGACTTCATGAAGAGGATAAAACTTGGAGTAAAAGAGAGACTGGATCTCTTCCCAATCCAACAGGTGAGAGTCATCTAGTAGCCTATACCATTCCAATGCTTTTCCTTTGAGTGACAAGGCAAATAATTTCCTCATGACTCCATCTCTTGTCAAACCTGAAATCTTAAACAACTCACAAAGTTCTGTAAGTTTCAACAAATGAATACTAGGATTGACTGTCCCATCATAACGATCATTCATAATTATTTCAATTATCCCAAGTGGTATTTGGAACGGGATACATTCAGTAGGTGGAGGAGACTTCTCTACCACGGGTGCGGTAAAGCGGCCTTCCCCAAGCAGCGAACTAAGATTGCGGTTTTCCATAAACATAACTAGTGAAATAAAAACAAGAAACAAAAAGATTTAATTGCAAGATCTAAAGATATACCTTCAAGCACTCACCTCCCCGGCAACGGCGCCAGAAATAGCTTGATGTCTACTACACGCTTCTATTCTTGTAGACTATGTTGGGCCTCCAAGCGCAGAGGTTTGTAGGACAACAGCAATTTCCCTCAAGTGGATGACCTAAGGTTTATCGAACTCAGGGAAGTAGAGGTCGAAGATGGTCTCTCTCAAGCAACCCTGCAACTAAGATACAAGAAGTCTCTTGTGTCCCCAACACACCTAATACAACTAGGAGTTGTATGGGTGCACTAGTTCGGCGAAGAGATGGTAAAATATGGATGATAGGAGTGGCAAAGCAAAGTAATATAAATCTGTAATAAAAAGTGCAGCAAGCAAACAAGTGGTAAAGTGAGCACAAATGGTATTGCAATGGTGGAAACAAGGCCTAGGCTTCATACTTTCACTAGTGGCAACTGCCAACAACATTAACATAATCGAATCACATGATATTTCCCATAAAACATGCAAGGGGGACGCACCCGGAGGTCATTCCTTTGTGGTCAAGAGAGGACGAGAATTATGTAGGGCTACAAAAGCACACCTCAAAGTTCATAGTTCTCAATCTATGGATTTCCCAATGTCACCGCGGCCATCCAAAAAGAGTACCACAATCACCACAACATATCTAAAGGATAGTCAAAGACAAGCACCAAGAGACTCTCAATCTTCAATCCACACACAAAAAAAAGGAAATCACTCATGAAAATATTCTTCTAATCCATGTCCAATAGACCGCTGTCACCTTGGTCTCGGGGATTATACTAGATAAAGACAAGTGGGTACATCAATCCAATACATAGAGGAAGGGGAAATATCATGGGATCACCCTAGATTAACATAGCCTATGATCACAACGAAGATCACATCATGGGAGAGAGAATTGACCACATAGCTACTGGTAGAAACCTTAGCCCCGAGGAGGAACTACTCCCGCATCATGGAGGGAGGAAGCAACGTCGATGGAGATGAATCCGGGGGCACTTCCCCGTCCCGGCAGGGTGCCGGCACAGGAATTCTGGTCCCCCGAAACTTGGTGGCGATGGCGGCAGAGATCGGAATAGCTTCTGGAGAAAAGGGGTCCGGAATCAGGGTTTCTGCGACGGGTGTTAAATATATGCCAAAGGGGGGCACCAGCGGAGGTAAGGGGGGCCCAGGCGGCCTGGCCCAGCGGCCAGGGGTGGGGCCGCCCCCCCAGGGCGCCTGGAGCCCCTTTGGCCCCCCTCTGGCCCTACTTCGGCCGCATGGAAGCTTCCGGAACGCTGATTTTTTATATATTTTTCCCGGGATTTTTCTGGCAATTTACGTAATGGGAAAACCTGAAATACAAAAACAGCAGAAAACAGAAACTGGCACTGGGGTGCACTGAGTTAATAGGTTAGTCCAAATATGATCAAAAGTGTATGGAAGTGCATAAATATCATAGCAATATCACACAAAAGAGGCATGGAGCAAGCAGAAATTATAGATACGTTTTGGACGTATCAGCACACGAGCAGTTTACCCAGGTTCGGGCCGCACGGATGCGTAAAACCCTACTCCTGCTTTGGTTTGTATTGAGTTCTTGGCTCGGGAGCGCAAGGAGCTACAGTATACTCCAGCGGCTAGCCAGACCGAGTGTGAGAGTGTTCGAATGTCTAACCGGAATCGGAACCTCCTCTACGTTGCGCATGGGCCTCCTTTTATAGGCTAAAGGGGTCACCGACAGGTGGCAACGCAGATGACGATAAAAGTGTAAAAAGGGTGGTAGTTGGAACAGTGTTCCATACCTAGCCCTAACGGCAGGGGACAAGGGCATTAAATGCCCGTCTCCGTCGCCCAAACAGTGCAAAAAGTGGTCGTGAGGGGCACCACCGTCCGCCACGACGGTAGCCTTGTCATCGCTGCTTGCCACCGTGTACCCCAGGCTGCACAGCCTTCCGCCACGTGCGCCTGGGATGGTCCCAGAGCGACACGTGGGTGGATGCGCTAGAGCGCGGGTACTGAGTGGAATCTTGTCGCGGCAAGCACCTTGCCGCGGTTGCTATCTTGTTGCTTCCGGGAGCTTGTCGCTCACTGGGCCTTGCCGGGACGCGTGGCGCGTCGCGGCAAGTTTCTTGAGATGCCTTGGTTGGCCTCCCCGGCAAGCTCCTCTTGCCAGGGTCTTGCGCTTTAAGTGATCTTGTGCCTTGAGTGGCCTTCCCGGCAAGCTCCTCTTGCCGGGGCCTTGTCTCCTTGGCTTGGATACTTTGTTCTTGCATGGCTCCAAAGGAATCTTGAAGGACCTCGGCGGTCGCCCGGCAAGCCTTGCCGCGGGACGCTGCAACTGCCCGTGCACAAGTTCGGGATACTAAGGTACCCCTACTTTAGTACACCGACAATGGGTTCTCACACACATCTCTCATCTCACTTTTGGTGGCAAATAGCACTAGTTGCTTCTTGTCGCTCATCGTGGAGTCGCTCATATTTGGATTGTGGCACTCACTCTCCTTTTGGTGGCTCACTCTCTCACCATTCTCTCCACGATGGTTGGTAGGTAAGTGTTTGTCGGCGGCTACTTGACTTGGAGACATTGGTCGTAGCACGAATTCCTTGCCCATCATCTTGAAGGTATAGTGATTGGTCTGTCCATTGTGTGTGACTCCACGATCATATTGCCATGGTCATCCAAGAATAAGGTGGCACGCGGACATGGGGATCACATCACACTCAAGTGTGTCCTCGTAGGCGCCTATCTTGAAGGAGACTTGCACGGTGTGCTCGACTCAAAGAATTCCGGCGTCATTAAGCCATTGGACCTTGTAGGGATAAGGGTGCTTCTGAAGGAAATATGCCCTAGAGGCAATAATAAAGTTGTTATTTATATTTCCTTATATCATGATAAATGTTTATTATTCATGCTAGAATTGTATTAACCGGAAACTTAGTACATGTGTGAATACATAGACAAAACAGAGTGTCCCTAGTATGCCTCTACTAGACTAGCTCATTGATCAAAGATGGTTATGTTTCCTAACCATAGACATGAGTTGTCATTTGATCAACGGGATCACATCATTAGGAGAATGATGTGATGGACAAGACCCATCCGTTAGCTTAGCACTATGATCGTTTAGTTTTACTGTTATTGCTTTCTTCATGACTTATACATGTTCCTATGACTATGAGATTATGCAACTCCCGAATACCGTAGGAACACTGATGGCTTCTCGCCCCTCGTTGGTTACCCCAAGTGGAAGGTTTGAGATGCAGTGTAGCGAAAGTTTTCCCTTGGCAAAGATACCAAGGATCGATTTCCCCTGAGACTCTAGTTTCAACAAGAAGGTGTCAACTGCTAACGGCGCCAGATATTAGCAATCAACGTGGACCTGCACACAGATACAAATAACTTTGCTCCCAACGAGTACAGAGAGGTTGTCAATCCCTCCGGCCATGTCGTTTACAAAGGATCAAACGCAAGTGATAATAGTGATAGGTATTGCTGCAAATAGTAAGTAAAAGTGGAAAGTAAATAGCGGATGTGATCAGTGATGGTAATATGGACCGGGGTCCCATGATGTTCACTAGTGATGTCTCACTCCCAAAAGACGATAAAACAGCTATGTGAGGTAAACGAATTACAGCTAGGCAATTGACAGAATTATGTGCGCAAACCAATGCTAACTATGTTGCAAGAAAGGTAGAGGTTCAAAGCATGGGCGGTACGCCAAGGCAAGTAGACCGAAATCCATCTGCATCTACTACTAATCATCCACCTTGAGATATCTATCCAGAACATCTCGCTGGTATTAAGTTGCGAGTCCCACCCATAGTGTAAACTCAAAGCAACAGACAACTGCATTAAAAGAACTTTGCATAAAGTAAACAATCCTTGCACCCGCGGGCACAAGCACCGTTGTTTTCCCCCTTGTGGCAACAGCACATCCCTTAGACTCATGTTTCTGTCACTCAAGCTAGTCATCGAGGGGCATGAACCCACAATCAAGCATAACGTTCCCTCTTGGAGTCACTACCTACTACTTGGCCAAAGCAATAAATAGCAACGGAGAACATGCAAGAATTACTTACGAACATAAATATAAAAGAGGTAAATCAAATATATTACTCAAACACAATCTGAACATAATCTCACCATCCATCGGATCCCAGCAAACTCATCATAGCAACAGCATAAGGATTACATATGTGCCTCGATCATGTAGGGCAGCTCACGAGGTCTAATTAGTGAAGCACAAGAAGGGGAGGAGAACATCACATATCTACTGGTCATGGACCCATGGTCCAAGGGAGACTACTCACAACTCATCCGGGAGGCGTCCATGGTGGTGGAGAGGCTCCCGGTGGTGATCCTCCCCTCCGGCAGGGTGCCGGGAAGAGTTCAACTGGTGCTCCCGATCTTGGAAGCGCGGCGGCGGCGGAACAGAGATGAGATCGCGAAAAAGGGTTCCGTCCTCGAGGGTTTCGGGACGTGTGTTAAATATATGCCAAAGAGGGGCATCAGTGGAGGCCTGGGGGGCCCAGGCGCCCCCCCCCCCCCCCCGGCGCGGCCAGGAGGGGGGCCGCGCCACCAGGGCGCCTGGAGCCCTGGTGGCCCCCCTCTTGCCCTACTTCGGCCGTGTGGAAGCTTCCGGAACGCTGATTTTTTATATAATTTTTCCGGGATTTTTCTGGCAGTTTACGTGACGGGAAAACTTGAAAACAAAAACAGCAGAAAACAGAAACTGGCACTGGGGTGCACTGAGTTAATAGGTTAGTCCAAATATGATCAAAAGTGTATGGAAGTGTATAAATATCATAGCAATATCACCCAAAAGAGGCATGGAGCAAGCAGAAATTATAGATACGTTTTGGACGTATCAACATCCCCAAGCTTAATTCCTGCTCGTCCTCGAGTAGGTAAATGATAACAAGAATAATTTCTGTGGTGACATGCTATTAACCATATAGGACTTTTCATAGTCATATGACAAAAGCTTACTGAGACAATGAATCTATAGTAATTAAGTTGCCTCATGAGAAAATCACAAAGAACTGAAAGTTTTACAATATGATACTGAAACATCAAATAGATTTGTAACGAGCATGGTGTGCAAATATGATAAAGTGATATCTCGCTTGCCCCCTTTAGTGAAGCAAAACATAAATGCAGGGGCACCTCCAAGGTTTAAGTGATGACTAGATACAATGATTTCAGAATAAACAATATCATAATCATGCAAAAGACAATGCTACTTTGGGACAATGCACATTACACTCAGAATGACAATCATGCTCTCAGTAGTTGGTGCTTTTAAAAGAAGGTGGAGACTCTCGAACCGTGGCTTTTGTTGGCAAGGTTGAAAACCCGTGGTTGGAAACAAAGACAAAGCATGTACCAGAGCTCTTGGTTTTTAAAAACAGAAGTTATAATTATTTTTTTGGATATGCATGTTTCGTCAACGAATGCTAGCAAACAACTCAATCACTTCTTGAGATGGACAAGTTTCGAGGAACGGCTCCCGAATGAGGACGATCACATCCTCTTAATCTCCTTTGTTTATCACTGTCAAAGTTTTCTGATTTCTCATGAACAAAGCGTGAAGGAGGTTTTGTTTGTTATATTATTTTTGAGCCGGGCGCACTCTTTGCCAGTTCCTTCTCGTATTATGGGTTTGCACATTAGACATGCAATCCCGGGGTGAAGCTTGTCCAACTTAAAAAGATCATGAATTAACTACTACTTCCTCATGAACTAAAACAGAGGCACAAAATATAAATGCTTTTTTGAATAATTTCAAGATGGTACATGAAAGTCTTCGTTAGGAATGGCAGGTAAATACCATGTATAGGAAGGTATGGTGGACTCATATGGCATAACTGGTTTAAAGGATTTTGGATGCACAAGCAGTCATTCTGCTTAGTATAGGCGAAGGTTAGCAAAAGACTGGGACCGACCAACTAAGAGAGCAATGACGGTCATAATCATGCAGAGCGACAAAGCAACATTGAATCAGGCATGGAAGTTATATCGCTACTCAGAAACAAAAGATCATCAAGGCTTGACAGACTTTCTTTACAGTCTTAAATATGCGTGAGCATACGCCAAGTCAATCAAAATAAATTCTCGAAGGAAGATATTACTAAACCATACCACATCATAGGCAAACAAATCATGTTGGTACTCCAATAACACATTGGGAACCCCCCAGCCATTTGAGACTAACCATAAGAAAACATGAATTACTAAGTACCATTATGCACGTAGCATTTTTATCATAGACATATCGACCAATGCAACAGAAGCAAACTCTCTTAATAAGATAAGCATGATAACTAAAGAGAGTTCAAGCAACCAACTAAACAAAAGCTCTTTAAAAAGATAAGCATGAAAACTAAGAGTTAAGCATGATAGTAGCTATTGAAAGACAAAGAACACACACAGCAAAGATAGACATGAAAATTCTATGTTGTGTTCTAGGTTGAAGTGGAGCGTGTTTCCCTCCCACACAACGAAAGCTGAGTTCCGACTCGTTATGAAAAGTTAAAGAAAACTAAAAAGAAAACTAAAAGCAAGACGCTCCAAGCATAACACATAACACATGAAGTGATAAAAATATAGTGGAACGAAAGATGAACTGATAATGTTGATGGAGAAGGGGATGCACAGGGGCATCCCCAAGCTTAGATGCTTGAGTCTTCTTGAATATTTCTTGGGGGTGCATGGGGGCATCCCCAAGCTTGAGCGTTTGACACTCCTGAATCTTTTTATCATCTTCCCTCGCACACTTGAAAACTCCCTTCATACATAACTCATCATAATCTGATTAACGAGGTTAGTACCCTTAATAAAATAATTGTTCCTTGCTGGAAATAAGGATATTCTTGAAGGTCTACTGTTTCTCAAGATTGCGAAAAGGTTTTTGCAAAAAAAAAAAGCAAGCTCAAGGTTTGCAAAATGAAGGAAAGGCAAAACAGGACAGAATCTGTGAAAAACAGAACAGCAGGTAGTAAATGATTTTTTCGGGGCACTTCTGCAACTCTAATCAAAAAACTCAGAACAGACGCCCGAAAGACAATTGTATAAAGCACGCTGTCGAAAAAATTCAGACCAAAAAGATGATCTGGTGATTTTATACGAATTTTTCTATCCAAGGACAGAATCTGTTTCCTGGACAGCACGTCTCAACTTTTGAACTTTCTTGCAATCAGAGGCTACACTTGGCACAAAGTTGAAAAGTAAAGATACAATGATGATGCTACTGTAGTAACAACATCAAGACACAACAAAAGCAAAATAAAATTTTATTCATGTGGGCTGCCTCCCAAAAGCGCTTTCTTTTATGCCTTTAAGCTAGGCATAATGCAAAGAGATCAAGTTTTATCAAGAGTAAAAGAATAGCTAGCCCGTATAACGGACTCAAAAGGTAACTTAATCTTCTTTCGAGGGAAATGTTCCATCCCTTTCTTGAGAGAATTTTATATTCCCCTCTTTCATGTCAATGATAGCACCAACGGTGCGTAGAAAAGGACGTCCCAAAATAATTGGACAAGAAGGTTCACATTCAATATCCATAATAGTAAAATCAACGGGAATGTAATTGTCATTGACAATGATAAGAACATCGTCGATCCTCCCCAAAGGTTTCTTTATGGAAGAATCAACGAGACGAACACCAAAAGAACAAGAAACAAAAGGTTTCAATTTAAGCATATCATATATTCTTTTGGGCATAACGGAGGTACTAGCTCCAACATCACATAAAGCATAGCAAGAGAAGTTATTTAACTTAATTTTAATCATCGGATCCCAACCATCTTCTAGCTTTCTAGGTATGGAGGCTTCTACTTTAAGTTTCTCCTCCCTAGCTTTGATGAGAGCATTAGTGATATGCTC
>LR738714.1:762053601-762070368 GCA_902687465.1 Secale cereale
GGCCAGGAGGGGGGCCGTGCCACCAGGGCGCCTGGAGCCCTGGTGGCCCCCCTCTTGCCCTACTTCGGCCGGGTGGAAGCTTCCGGAACGCTGATTTTTTATATAATTTTTCCGGGATTTTTCTGGCAGTTTACGTGACGGGAAAACCTGAAATACAAAAACAGCAGAAAACAGAAACTGGCACTGGGGTGCACTGAGTTAATAGGTTAGTCCAAATATGATCAAAAGTGTATGGAAGTGTATAAATATCATAGCAATATCACCCAAAAGAGGCATGGAGCAAGCAGAAATTATAGATACGTTTTGGACGTATCAAACACCTTGTGTGCTATCAAACGTCACAACGTAACTGGGTGATCATAAAGATGCTCTACAGGTGTCTCCGAAAGTGTTCGTGGTGTTGACATAGATCAAGACTAGGATTTGTCACTCCGAATGTCGGAGAGGTATCTCTGGGCCCTCGGTAATGCACATCATAATAAGCCTTGCAAGCAAAAGACTAATGAGTTAGTCACGAGATGATGTATTACGGAACGAGTAAAGAGACTTGCCGGTAACGAGATTGAACTAGGTATAGAGATACCGACGATCGAATCTCGGGCAAGTAACATACCAATGACAAAAGGAACAACGTATGTTGTTATGCGGTTTGACCGATAAAGATCTTCGTAGAATATGTAGGAGCCAATATGAGCATCCAGGTTCCGCTATTGGTTATTGACCGGAGATGAGTCTCGGTCATGTCTACATAGTTCTCGAACCCGTAGGGTCCGCACGCTTAACGTTTGATGACGATCGGTATTATGAGTTTATGAGTTTTGATGTACCGAAGGAGTTCGGAGTCCCGGATGAGACCGGGGACATGACAAGGAGTCTCGAAATGGTCGAGACGTAAAGATCGATATATTGGACGACTATATTCGGACATCGGAAAGGTTTCGAGTGATTCGGGTATTTTTCGGAGTATATGGGCCTCATTGGGCCATACGGGAATAGAGGAGAAAGGCCAAAAGGAAGGAGGCGCGCGCCCCCCCTCTAGTCCGAATTGGACAAGGGGTGCAGCCCCCTTTTCCTTCTCCCTCTCCACCTCTTTCCTTCTCTCCTACTCCGGAAAGGAAAGGGGAATCCTACTAGGACTTGGGAGTCCTAGTAGGACTCCCCACACTTGGCGCGCCCCCTCTAGGGTCGGCCTCTCCCTTGCTCCTTTATATACGGGGGCAGGGGGGCACCCTAGGACACACAAGTTGAATTGTTTTAGCCGTGTGCGGTGCCCCCCTCCACAGAAACACACCTCGGTTATATCATTGCAGTGCTTAGGCGAAGCCCTGCGCCGGTAGATACATCATATCCGTCACCACGCCGTCGTGCTGACGAAACTCTCCCGTGAAGCTCAACTGGATCAAGAGCTCGTGGGACGTCATCAAGCTGAACGTGTGATGAACGCGGAAGTGTCGTACGTTCGGTGCTTGATCGGTTGGATCGCGAAGAAGTTCGACTACATCAACCGCGTCACTTGACGCTTCCGCTCCCGGTCTACGAGGGTACCTAGACACACTCTTCCCCTCGTTGCTATACATCTGGTGGATAGATATTGCGTGATCGTAGGAAAATTTTAAAATACTACGTTCCCCAACAGCTTCGTCTTGACCAAATGTAGCTTGTCGCAAAGCTCTTCGCTTGCCAAGTTATGACAACTTCCTCCATCGATGATAACCTTGACGAAGCGTCCATTGATGCCGGCCTTGGTATGGAAGATATGACATCGTTGGTCGTCATCTTGTTGGTGTTGGAGTGTCAAGACCTTGGAGACAACAAGATTGGGACTTGAGTCATTGTCGCAAAACACTTGATGGTCTTCATCTTCGTTCACTTGGCAATGCATAGCTACATGCTCAAGGGCTTCCATCTCATCGTCGCTCATTGAGTCATAGGATCCGTCATCATTGATGATCATGGTACGAATGGTCTTGCACTCAAATGACTTGTGGCCTTGCCCTTGGCAGTTGAAGCATTTGATGGAACTCGTCTTGGAGTTGTCCTCGGTTGGAGTTGTAGATGATGAAGCTCTTGGCTTGAAGTTGTTGGTAGAAGGGGGCCGACTTGATGTAGTCGCATTCTTGTAGGTTGACTTGTCGCCGAAGTTTGTAGATGGCTTGGTAGAGGTAGGAGGAGTAGCCGAAGTCGTTGAAGCTTGGTTTTAGGAGCCGAAGTTCTTGGAGTTGAACTTGGAGTACTTGTAGTCCTCTTGAACTTGTCGCTCCGCTTTGGTTGCTTGATGTACTAGCTCGAGGAGATTGTTGTATGGTTGAAAGTCCGCAATCTTCTTGATAGGATAGTTGAGTCCATTCAAGAATCTCGCCATTTTTTTGCTCTTCATCTTCCGTGATGTTGGCTCTTATCATGGCAATCTCCATCTCCTTGTAGTAGTCTTCAACGGACTTGGTACCTTGCTTGAGGAGTTGTAGCTTCTTGAACAAGTCACGGTTGTAGTGTGTAGGCACAAAGTGTGCTCTCATGACTTCCTTCATTTGAGCCCAAGTGGTGATAGGAGGTTTGCCTTTTGCTTCTCTTCTCTCTATGATTTGCTCCCACCATATGAGAACATAGTCTTGGAACTCAAGGGAGACCATTGCGATCTTCTTCTCTTCATCGAAGTTGTGAAGGCGAAAGATCTTGTCAACCTTCAATGCCCATGAGAGGTAGTCTTTGGGATCAATGCTTCCGGAGAACTTTGGCATGGTGAACTTAAGCTTGCCATAGCGATGCTCTTCATTGTTTCCTTGCCTATTGGTAGGGCGTTCTTGATTGGGTTGATTGGCAATCTCATGTTGCTCTTGTCGAAGTAGATGTCCATTGTCATGGTGTACTTGCCGAGCTTGTTGTTCTTGTTGAGGTTGTTGCTTTTGTCGCGCTTGAGGAGGAACTTCTTGCATTCTTGCTTGGTGGCGCCTCTCTTGCATCTCATCGCGAAGGAAATCCTCTTCTTGATGAGTGTGTCGAGTGCGAGCTGCCACATTGCAATGTGCATCACGTAATGCTCATTGCGCCTCAAGAGCTTGAGCTTCTCGACGTTGTTGTGCTTGACGATTAGCTTCGGCATCTTGTTCTTCTTGGTATTGACGTGCTCGCTCTTGTTGTTGTTGGCGTAGTCGTTGCCGTTCTTGTGCTTGCTCAAGTGTAGCTTGGTTTTGACGATGTCGGCTCTCTTGCTCTTCAAATAGCTCTTGTGAACTCTTGTCATGAAGTGGATTCCGGTTGTCATGTCGAGCTTGACGTGCGGCTTGACGAAGAGTGTTTGATGTAGGTGTACTTGATCCTTCCGTGGAGTCGGTATGTCGACTTGAGCGGCTTCGTCTTTGAGAAGATGTGGAAGAAGAACGTCGATTGACTATCAAAGTCCGGAGCTCGTCAAATTGAGTAGACATGTTGGTGTTGACGATGTCGAATTGCTCTCTTGTTCTTGCTTCAAATTGGCACGCGTCCTCGGCGACTTGACCAATGTACTCACGCATAGCTTCATTTTCTTGATGGAGAGCTCGTTGGACACCGAAGAGATGTAGTTTGGTGACATAGTTGTTCGCTTCTTGAGGATCGTCGAAGATCGGGTTCGAAGATGTACTTGGCCTATCCATCATCACAAGCAAGTATGTGAGTGGGAGAACGGAGAATACAATACCAAATGTACCTTAACCGAAGTTGAAAATGGATCAATGATCACTCAATAATGTAACCCGGAAATAGCACTATTGGTACCACTTCGTGTCGATTCTCACACCTACACAAGTAAAGCTTTGAGAGGAGCTTGGTTAGGATGGTGGCACAAATTCAATGCAATTGTCAAAGTGACTCAATGATGTTGAAAATGGTTCACAATTTGCTCATGCAACAAGTAGATCAAAAGCAAGAAGTAGCACACGGAACACACGCACGGATAGATAAATGTGGTTGTGCAACCAAGGGTGAGCGAAAATGTGGAATCCACGGAAAATTCTCGTGTTGCACAACACTAGAGAGACGCTAACCGATTGCTTAATAGGCGGATACGCACTTGTGCACAACCTATAAGAGGCAAAACGTAACGACTTTCTATCACAAGTATACTATGAGTGTATGATGTGCCGATGCTTGAGCACAAGATGATGTATTGCTATCACATGTGATCTCTTTTGATGCAAGGCGTATGATGCTATTTTCCTTTTGGTTATAAGCTTTGGTTGGCTCTTTTGCTTAAAAGCTTGTGAGCTCTTTCTTTGGGCACTTATGCATGCTTCTCGGATCAAGGTAGCTATTGTGTATGCGGGACACTCTTTTGTCACACGGAGATATGATGATGTAGTATGCAATATCTATAACTATCACTAATGTGCACAAGTGTCGTGGCCCGGCAATACTCAAATGGCTAGTCTCAATGGGAAAGCTACGCAAAGATGGTCCATAGGGTGACAATGCAATTGCAAGGTAGGATGAACAAGGTGTCGTCGATGTTACCGTCCTTGCCGAGGGTGAGCGGTGCTGTTGACGATGTCGTTCCGTTCCAAGGTAGCCGAAACATCCAAGGAAACGGTGAAACCACAACACAAGTATCCAAGGCAAAGTGAGACAAAATTGTCAAAATCGAAGGGTTGAAACGATGGTGGTTGCGGAAGTGGTGGTGGTATGCGGAAGGTTTATATGGTGGAGGGCCTAAGAAAATTTGCCAAATTTGACAAAATTTGATGGAGTCTAATGGTGGTAAAACCAATATGAGCAGCTCGGGCACGTCGCTAGCTTTTCAACGAGCCAAAGACCACTCAAATCGAAGTTCGGGAGTGAAAGTTATGGTCAAAACGGTGAAACTCGGAAGGCTGAAACTGGGTGGGGCGGAAGTACCGCTTGGTAGACCGGTAGTACCGCTTGAGGTGCTCAGCGGAAGTACCGCTAGTGCCACCGGTAGTACCGCTGGTGTCGGGAAAATTCTCAGGACTAGAACGGGGCGAAATATGGGCGGAAATGGATGATTTCGGGGTCGAAATTGGATGGATTTCGGGGATGGAAAGTTGGGAAACTCGGGGAAATGCTAGATCCACTCGTGGCACAGCAAATCCATGGAACAAATTCAACAAAATCTCGCCAAATCAACAGATCACAAAAAAAAATTAGGGCTATTTTTGTGGTGAATTTTCGAAATTGGGAAGAACACAACAAAAACAAGCTAGAAAACAAGGTGTGGGGCTCCAAATTCGTGATCAACCTATGCTCATGATACCATAATGATGTAGGGTGGAACCCTAATCGGCAGATCTTTCACGAAAAGGAGGTTATCCCACGATGAACACGGAGAACACAAGGAAGATACGGAGGAAAACACGAGGGGAAACACTCAAATCAACACAAATACGGTCACACAGGTGCTAGATCCACGATACACATCAAGATACACGATCCATAGTCAACAACGGTGGTACAAAGATAGTCTTCTCCCGGAGGAGGTCTTGGGGTATCCCTTGGGATCTTCTCCGATGTGGAGGTCTTGAATCCGAGGTGGATCTTCTCCGAAGAGGCCGCGGTCCCGTAGGAGAGGAACCACAAAGGTTTATGATGAGCTATCCAAAAGCTAACCCTAAAAGATGGAAGGGAAGGAGTACTTATAGTCAAGGGGTAAGTTGGGGGATACATGGGGTGAAAACCCTTCAACTGCGCGCATGCAGGGCGGTAGTACCGGTCCTGGGACCGGTAGTACCGGTTTTTGCGGTTTTACCGGAAGTTCCGGCTTTGCACCGGCCTTGCACCGGTCGATCACAGAAGGTGGAGCGGTAGTTGACCGGTAGTTGGACCGGTAGTACCGGTGGACCAGTAGTTGGACCGGTAGTTGGACCGGTAGTACCTCTTTCTCTGCGCTGGGAGAATCCTGGTTCATGCTCTTGGCATCCGTCTTACAGCGTAACTTCTCCTTGGCACCTAAGCATACAAAGTGTCTCCGTTTGAGGTAGTAGCCATGTCTCAAGGTGGTCAAATGGGAATTCAACAAGGAGAGATTTAACCTCGGATTCAAGTGCTCTAGCAAGAGCACGTGTCATTGGTCCTTGGAGCACTTGGTGAGGCGATGGAGTGTCCATGGGGATGACCTTTGGATGCTCCGCATCACTTCGTGTGTTCTATCATCCGCTGATCACGATCGAACCACTAAGGGCTCAACCCGGACTTGAAACGAACCAGAGGGCAAATCCATCCTAAAAAGTTTGACGTGTGGGCTCGAACATGAAGAAGTAGGAAAAAACTCAATTTGTGGTGTTTTATCCAGCTACCAATGAAAAGTGTGTTATTTAGTTCAATATAAAAAGAAAGATGTGCTATAGAAGTAAAGTACCAGGAAAAGTGTGCCATTTCCTTAAATTGCCCGTCTCTACGGCATTTACAGAAGAACTTAAACCTCTAGGGCATCTATCTGTATATATTCCAGGGTTTTTTCAACCGTCGGCTGCCTACAGTAGCATATGGTCATGAGCTGCAACGTCATTTCATATGGGCACGAGCTACAACGTCATTTTTCTTGTTTTCTCAAAATGGATGTAAAAGATTTGCCTCATCGATTAATCAAGAAAAATATAGTTGTCCAATCAATTAACATGAAACCACATGAAAAATCGATACGGACCATGTGCGGACTGCTCATAAAGAAAGAAACACCAATGACCGCGCGATCAACCCGACAACCACAATCACTCGCTTCTACTACTCAGTTCGAAACTAGTTATCACTGAAATGGATGCATCTAGACGTATTTCAATGCTAGATACATCCATTTGAACGACCAATAATTCTGGACGAAAGGAGTACATCGCACCTTAGCCAAAAGACAAGGTACTTCACCAAATATATGGACATAAGTCAAACCATGAGGGCGGTCCAAAAGACCGAGAATCATTCATTAACCAGCCGCTGGCGAATTTGTTTGTGGTGCCTCTCTTTTTATATTTTGTGTTAGAGCATCTCTAGCGGATCTGTAAAGCTTGAACTGCAAAATTGTTTTGGGGTATATTGCAAAACTTTTTTAGGTATATGTGTGTTTTGCTAAAAATCGTTTAATGTCATGTGGAGCTTCGTTGTCGGTAGTTAAATATATAACAAGGTCCCTGCAAAATAGCACAACACACCCTAAAATCAAATTGTAAATTACAATTAGGTCCTCAAGGACACGCCGTCGACCTTGAGCTTGACTTTGGCCGCTGCCCCGACGAGGCTCCACCCACTCATGACGCTCGATGGCACGGCCACGCCTCCATGCACGGCGCTCCATGACTACCATCCAGCGCGGCTCCTTCGGGTGTGAGTTCCCCGGCACAGCCATCGGCGAGGCGCGACAACGGCAGGAGGCCGGCGCCGATTCAGCCAGTGCGAGCTTGGGATGGTTGGCAGGGATCCGGCCACTCCATGGTGTCGTGTCGGCTGCACGAGGAGGCACGGGGGTTGGAGGCTAAGAGCATCTCCAGCCGTTGGCCCCCCGGGAGGGGCTAAAAATCGCCCCCTAGGGGCGCACCGGCGCTAAACCGCACACTAGGGGCGTGATGCCCCCCAGTCGCGGCGCCCATGTTTTTTTGAAAAACTCAAGTACGGCACAAACACGGCTCAAATTTAACGCAAACATCGACGAGTTCGTTCAAATTTAAACATATTTTACAAAAAAAAACTAGCACGGGCTGCCCCAGCCGTCTCCATCGCCGCTCCTCGCCGCCCGCCTTTGCAGTTCTACATGCCGAGGAGGCGGTAGAACCGCGTGTAGTCGCCACCGTCGTCGTTGGCGGCGTCCCCGCCTCCGCCGCCGCCGTCCCTGATGCATCCCTCCCCCGGTTGGCGCGGCGGGTTGGACGGTCCGGGGGCGGCGCCGTCGTCGTTGCTATCGAGGACCACGACGTCGTCGTCATCGTCGTCGTTATCGACGGTGGAGGCAGGGAGAGCCCGACAAGCGGCCGGACGAGGAGGAGGACGCCCCTGGAAAGCTGTAATGCCCAGGATGGGACTATACCTCCTACGTGTCGAGGCACGACTTAAAGGTATAAGCCCATTCTGGAATGATCGCAAGTTCGGTATCTTTGCACATCTCATGTAAAAATAGGGATGAAAGGGAAAAAGATAGTTGGCTTACACTCGCCACGTCACACAATTCATTACATAGCCAAAAATCATTCAAATAACATCACAACCCGTCTACGGGTGAAGATCCAAATGAAAGATACCAAACATACATAAAGCCACAGGTCTGAATCGCCCCTAGTAGAAACCACTACTGATCATCGGGGTAGTGCACATAGTAATGGCTACGTTCCTCGTCGTACTCCCAGTATGGCTCGGAGTCGTCACCTGAGTAGCTCAACATGGTACCTGCATCTGGTGTGGTGTAGAATCTGTGAGACACAGAGGACTCAGCAATCCCGTTCCCAGGTAACAGAACTATCTAAGCCTTGGGTGTGGAACAAGGCTGAAGAAAGAACAAGAGGTTGCAGCAGCACTAGCACTAACTTACGTAAAAGAGAGCGAGAAGAGAAGTGCCTCGGACGATGAAGTGATCTCGAAGTGATCCTAACAAAAACACGGCAATCATAACCCCACCATGTTCACTTCCCGAACCCCTTTCGGAAAATGACCGTCACGGTACTCACGCTGGTAGTGTGTTCTGAACATGGTGTCAAGTTTTCTACAACCGGATATTAACAAATTCCCATCTGCCACATAACCGCGGGCACGGCTTTCGAAAGTTCAAATCCCTGCAGGGGTGTTCCAACTTGGCGCATGACAAGCCCACGATCCGCGGAGTCGCAACTCCAAGGTGGGAAGGCCCGAGTATCCTTAGAATCCCGTGCTCAAGATAATCCAACTAAGGTAAGGCTAATCCAGTAAATCCTCCCGGCGTGCCGACACCCTGATAGTAGCCACACGTATCTCGTCTCAGGCCACGACCGGATGGGTGATGCTACGGGTTTTTACCAGCCCTCGAGTTTCCTTGAGGTGGCCCCGCAGGACCCCCAGTTCGGACCAACACTCATGTGGAGCACTGGCCCGGGGTTGTTGATTAAGAAGAGGGTTAATTACTCCATATGCAAGTTTTTTAGTTATTAGGCAAATAGTACCAATGTTGGGACTTGCTGGAAAAGACTTAGCGCTAAGCGGTTTATCGAGGGGGTCCCATAACCCCAACCGTGTGAGGAACGCAAAATCAAGGAACATAACACTGGTTTATACGGTTCCTAGGGCGGCATGAGTGGAACAAATCACCAAGCAAGAGGCTTAGCCTTCCACCGATTACCAATATATAGATGATTTCCTTTAAGAATTTATATAGTGTGATATCCGAACAAGCTTCAACATGAAGCAAGAATCTTCAAATCTTCTCCTACAACTAGCAATGCTATAAGAGGGGCTGAGCGACGCCTACGTAGCCAATCAAAGGTTTGCATAGGTTGGGTGGTTAAACAGATGCATGGTTACAATAGGAGGCTGACAGGAAAAACATGGGAATCGAGGCAATAAGCTAAAGAGCGAGACTTCTAGCAATAGGCAAAGATAGTAATGATATCTGGGTCAGGTCAACTTGCCTGTCGAGTCGTCGATGGGATCGTAAGAGGGCTCCTCGTTCTCAACCTCGGTAGTAACCTCGTTCTCGTACTCGGTCTCGGCTTCCGGCTCTACTCAACACAAAACACACGAGGCACGAAATCAAACAAGATGCAATGCGCAAACCACAGGATGCATGGCTGATGCACTAAGGAAGCACTGCAGATGCACTTAGGATGCACAGCAAGACAACATAGGAAACATAGAGATACAACACAAGGAACATGACAATATGCATCAAGCAAGAAACTTCAAAACATGTTAACAAGATGATATTATGAATCTACATGCAAAATCACACAAGTTTCATATAGGACTTGCTCAAAACGGAGCAACGGGCTAAAAGATACACCCGAAACAAGAAACAAAGCAAAGCTGAAATTAACAGCCACATAGCAACTTCGGAGCAAGAAATATATATTCTACAGCACTCAAACATGGTGACAACAAGCATGGGCATGAAGTAGACATATCCTACAGCAAACAATTCCATTGGAGCATCTACATAGGAGGCATGGATCAATAGCAAGAAGCTACAACATTTTGAACATGACAACAAAAACCTGACAGCAGTATTTTATAGCAACTTGGGAGCAAGAGTTAAATATGCTACAGCCTCCCAAATGAGCATGTGAGGACATGAATGGATAGTCAACAACATATACAACAAGGAATCATCAATAGTCACCCCAAAATTATCATGGATTTGCCTAGAACAACAAGCAAACATAGCATCTGGTAATTACAGATTCCAGACTTAGTGAAATTTCACTAAGTGTTAAAACAGCAATATAATCATGGCATGTTTGTGAGCAAGTTTAAGTCACCTCAAAGCATAACATGGCAAGTGGTTTGTACCACAGCAAAGTACACATGATGGGGAATCTAAAACATATGAGCATGCATCATGGGGACAACCACATCAATAGCAACGAGCTCCTCAACTAGGCATCTCGTAACAAGTTTAATAACCTAACAGCCACAAGCACTTTTGCAAAGGAGATAAACATGGCAATATGAATTCTATCATGCAAGCTAAAGCACCCAACATGTAGAGCATCTCATGATGAACATGTGGACATATCATTTGCTTCATTTGGATAAACATGCACCAAGTTATCACATTTCAAACATGGCATGAAAACAACTAATAGCAGCAGTTTATAACAAGTAGCACTCTTCTCATGAAGATTAAGACATCTAGATGATCTCAAACATGCATGGCTCAATGGAACAAAACATAGTACATGTCACCACGATCATTTTGACATATTATATGCACATATCGGACAAGCACAGTAAAAGTTATTGCTATCACAAGAATGCATCACACACTGAAAAACTAAACACTTAAAAGAAAAAACGAGGGTCAACCTCCACGGGTCGGGTCCTGGTCGGTGGAGCGGGTCAGAGCGGTCAAACGGGTCTGGATCGGGTCAACCGCTAGGGTTTCCCCAGGGCCCGATCTGGATCGCCCTAGATCCCTTCGATCCCGTCGGGGCGGCGGCACTGGAGCCTCCCAGCGAGGCGGCCGGCGGCTGGCCCGGGCCCTGCGGTGGCCGGCGGAACGGCGACCGGCGGCGAGGGGGGCCGAGGCGGCGGGCCGGCGAGAGGCCGGGGCGGCGGCGACGGCGATCCGCAGGGGAGCTCGGCGGCGCGGATCTCCAAAGGACGGCGGCGACGGCTGGGATCTGCGAAGGACGGCGCGGCGGCGGGCGGGCCGGCGGCGGCGGCTGCGAGCCGGAGGCAGGGACGAAGGCGGGGGCGCGGGAGGCTGGCGACGGGGCGATCTGGTCCAGATCGGCGGGCTGGCTTCGGGCCCCGTGGGCCCGCGCTACGGGGTGGAAGCACTGTGCGGCGGGGGTGGAAGCGCTGCGCGGCGGCGGTGGAAGCACGGTGCGGCGGCGGTGGAAGCACTAGGGTTTTGGACGCAAAATTGGAGGCGGTGGACGTTTATATAGGCACAAGGAGCTAGGGGAGTCCAAATGAGGAGCGGTTTTCGGCCACGAGATCACAATTGAACGGCCGAGATGATGGGAAGGGTTTGAGCTGGGTTGTTGGGCGGTTGGAGGAGGTCTTGGGCCTCAAAGAGGAGGTACTTTTAGCCCACGAGGATAACTGTTGGAGTATCAAACGAACTCCAAACGCGACAAAACTTGACAGGCGGGTTACAGGCGAAGGTTAGCAAAAGACTGGGAGCGACCAACTAAGAGAGCAATGACGGTCATAATCATGCAGAGCGATAAAGCAACATTGAATCAGGCATGGAAGTTATATCGCTACTCAGAAACAAAAGATCATCAAGGCTTGACAGACTTTCTTTACAGTCTTAAATATGCGTGAGCATACGCCAAGTCAATCAAAATAAATTCTCAAAGGAAGATATTACTAAACCATACCACATCATAGGCAAACAAATCATGTTGGTACTCCAATAACACATTGGGAACCCCCCAGCCATTTGAGACTAACCATAAGAAAACATGAATTACTAAGTACCATTATGCACGTAGCATTTTTATCATAGACATATCGACCAATGCAACAGAAGCAAACTCTCTTAATAAGTTAAGCATGATAACTAAAGAGAGTTCAAGCAACCAACTAAACAAAAGCTCTTTAAAAAGATAAGCATGAAAACTAAGAGCTAAGCATGATAGTAGCTATTGAAAGACAAAGAACACACACAGCAAAGATAGACATGAAAATTCTATGTTGTGTTCTAGGTTGAAGTGGAGCGTGTTTCTCTCCCACACAAAGAAAGTTGAGTTCCGACTCGTTATGAAAAGTTAAAGAAAACTAAAAAGAAAACTAAAAGCAAGACGCTCCAAGCATAACGCATAACACATGAAGTGATAAAAATATAGTGGAACGAAAGACGAACTGATAATGTTGATGGAGAAGGGGATGCACAGGGGCATCCCCAAGCTTAGATGCTTGAGTCTTCTTGAATATTTCTTGGGGGTGCATGGGGGCATCCCCAAGCTTGAGCGTTTGACACTCCTGAATCTTTTTATCATCTTCCCTCGCACACTTGAAAACTCCCTTCATACATAACTCATCATAATCTGATTAACGAGGTTAGTACCCTTAATAAAATAATTGTTCCTTGCTGGAAATAAGGATATTCTTGAAGGTCTACTGTTTCTCAAGATTGCGAAAAGGTTTTTGCAAAGAAAAAGCAAGCTCAAGGTTTGCAAAATGAAGGAAAGGCAAAACAGGACAGAATCTGTGAAAAACAGAACAGCAGGTAGTAAATGATTTTTTCGGGGCACTTCTGCAACTCTAATCAAAAAACTCAGAACAGACGCCCGAAAGACAATTGTATAAAGCACGCTGTCGAAAAAATTCAGACCAAAAAGATGATCTGGTGATTTTATACGAATTTTTCTATCCAAGGACAGAATCTGTTTCCTGGACAGCACGTCTCAACTTTTGAACTTTCTTGCAATCAGAGGCTACACTTGGCACAAAGTTGAAAAGTAAAGATACAATGATGATGCTACTGTAGTAACAACATCAAGACACAACAAAAGCAAAATAAAATTTTATTCATGTGGGCTGCCTCCCAAAAGCGCTTTCTTTTATGCCTTTAAGCTAGGCATAATGCAAAGAGATCAAGTTTTATCAAGAGTAAAAGAATAGCTAGCCCGTATAACGGACTCAAAAGGTAACTTAATCTTCTTTCGAGGGAAATGTTCCATCCCTTTCTTGAGAGAATTTTATATTCCCCTCTTTCATGTCAATGATAGCACCAACGGTGCGTAGAAAAGGACGTCCCAAAATAATTGGACAAGAAGGTTCACATTCAATATCCATAATAGTAAAATCAACGGGAATGTAATTGTCATTGACAATGATAAGAACATCGTCGATCCTCCCCAAAGGTTTCTTTATGGAAGAATCAACGAGACGAACACCAAAAGAACAAGAAACAAAAGGTTTCAATTTAAGCATATCATATATTCTTTTGGGCATAACGGAGGTACTAGCTCCAACATCACATAAAGCATAGCAAGAGAAGTTATTTAACTTAATTTTAATCATCGGATCCCAACCATCTTCTAGCTTTCTAGGTATGGAGGCTTCTACTTTAAGTTTCTCCTCCCTAGCTTTGATGAGAGCATTAGTGATATGCTCTGTGAAGGCAAGGTTAAGCGTGCTAGTGCGGGGGTCTCTAGACATCTTGTGAAGGAAATCAATAACTTCGGTAAGAGTGTAATTGTCAAAATCAAGGTCACTACTATCAAGTAAAGTGGTAGTGGTGTCCTTTAGGTTCACTTGTTTGGTAGTTTCTATGGTCATAGCATCACCATTAATAGGTCCATTGGGACCAGGAGTGCATTGGATGCTAAGAGTTTGGATATCCTCAACAACTTGGATAGTAGCAACAGTGTGGTGGGTAGGAAGGCTCTTAATTCTATCTTCTTCCTCCTCTAGGGGTGCAACCACTTCGGGTTTAGCTGCCATTTGGTTTATCAAAGTGGCTTGTGTGTGGGACATATTGGAAACTTGGGTCTCGGTGATAGTAAGCCTAGTCTGGAGGTTAGAAATCTCAACATTTAGGCTCTCTAGTTGCCTACCAATGTCTCGTAAGATAGTAGTATGCTCATTTAATTGCCTCGAGAAGGTTTTGTTTTGTTCATATTGGGTGTGCATGTAGTTCTTAGTGGCCTTCTCTATTTCTAGAAGTTTCTCATAACCAGGCATGTCTCTATCTCCTTGGGTGGAGTTCTTGGTGCTAGGATAAGCATTGTTGTTCCCATAAGAATTAGAGGGGAACGGTCTAGGATTGCTACCAAAATTACTCCTGTAAGCATTGTTGTTGAAATTGTTTCTAGAGATAAAGTTCACATCTACTTGTTCTTGAGCAATCAAAGAATTTAAAGGAACATCACGAGGATCAACAGAAGATTGCTTCGAAAGTAGAGACATGATCAAGTCAACTTTTTCATTTAGGGAGGAAATCTCCTCGACAGAGTTTACCTTCCTACCTGTTGGAGCGCGTTCGGTGTGCCATTGGGAATAGTTGGTCATCATCTCATCGAGAAGCTTCGTGGCAGCACCAAGTGTAGTTGACATAAAGGTTCCTCCCGCGGCCGAATCTAACAAGTTCCGCGAGGTAAAGCTCAAGCCTGCATAAAAAGTTTGGATAACCATCCAAGTAGTCAAACCATGAGTAGGGAAGTTCTTGACAAGAGATTTCATACGTTCCCAAGCTTGGGCAACGTGTTCATTATCCAATTGTTTAAAATTCATTATGTTACTTCTTAGTTGGATAATTTTAGCAGGTGGATAGTACTTTCCAATAAAAGCATCTTTGCACTTGTCCCATGAATCTATGCTATTTCTAGGCAAAGATTGAAACCAAATTTTAGCTCCTCCTCTCAAGGAGAAAGGAAAAAGCTTAAGCTTAACAATATTACCATCTATTTCTTGGTACTTTTGCATATCACAAAGTTCAACAAAATTGTTTAAGTGTAAAGCGGCATCATCTCCAGCACCGGAGAATTGATCTTTCATAACTAGATTCAGTAAAGCAGGTTTAATTTCATAAGAAGGTGCTGAAGTGGCAGGTGTAGTGATAGGTGTGCAGATAAAGTCATCGTTGTTATGACTAGTGAAGTCACACAAATTGGTGTTCTCGGTGGAACCCATAGTAGCAAGCAAGCAAGATAACTATTTTTGTGATTTTCGATAAAAGATACTAAAGCAAAAACTGAAAGGTAAACTGACAAGACTAAAAAGCAAAGGTAAAAGATAGCGTGCAACTCCCCTATCTTGAAGAGTGGAGTCCCCGGCGACGGCGCCAGAAAACTTTGCTTGATGGCTTCTCGCCCCTCGTTGGTTACCCCAAGTGGAAGGTTTGAGATGCAGTGTAGCGGAAGTTTTCCCTTGGCAAAGATACCAAGGATCGATTTCCCCTGAGACTCCTAGTTTCAACAAGAAGGTGTCAACTGCTAACGGCGCCAGATATTAGCAATCAACGTGCACCTGCACACAGATACAAATAACTTTGCTCCCAACGAGTACAGAGAGGTTGTCAATCCCTCCGGCCTTGTCGTATACAAAGGATCAAACGCAAGTGATAATAGTGATAGGTATTGCTGCAAATAGTAAGTAAAAGCGGAAAGTAAATAGCGGATGTGATCAGTGATGGTAATATGGACCGGGGTCCCATGATGTTCACTAGTGATGCCTCACTCCCAAAAGACGATAAAACAGCTATGTGAGGTAAACGAATTACAGCTGGGCAATTGACAGAATTATGTGCGCAAACCAATGCTAACTATGTTGCAAGAAAGGTAGAGGTTCAAAGCATGGGCGGTACGCCAAGGCAAGTAGACCGAAATCCATCTGCATCTACTACTAATCATCCACCTTGAGATATCTATCCAGAACATCTCGCTGGTATTAAGTTGCGAGTCCCACCCATAGTGTAAACTCAAAGCAACAGACAACTGCATTAAAAGAACTTTGCATAAAGTAAACAATCCTTGCACCCGCGGGCACAAGCACCGTTGTTTTCCCCCTTGTGGCAACAGCACATCCCCTAGACTCATGTTTCTGTCACTCAAGCTAGTCATCGAGGGGCATGAACCCACAATCGAGCATAACGTTCCCTCTTGGAGTCACTACCTACTACTTGGCCAAAGCAATAAATAGCAACGGAGAACATGCAAGAGTTACTTACGAACATAAATATAAAAGAGGTAAATCAAATATATTACTCAAACACAATCTGAACATAATCTCACCATCCATCGGATCCCAGCAAACTCATCATAGCAACAGCATAAGGATTACATATGTGCCTCGATCATGTAGGGCAGCTCACGAGGTCTAATTAGTGAAGCACAAGAAGGGGAGGAGAACATCACATATCTACTGGTCATGGACCCATGGTCCAAGGGAGACTACTCACAACTCATCCGGGAGGCGTCCATGGTGGTGGAGAGGCTCCCGGTGGTGATCCTCCCCTCCGGCAGGGTGCCGGGAAGAGTTCAACTGGTGCTCCCGATCTTGGAAGCGCGGCGGCGGCGGAACAGAGATGAGATCACGAAAAAGGGTTCCGTCCTCGAGGGTTTCGGGACGTGTGTTAAATATATGCCAAAGGGGGGCATCAGTGGAGGCCTGGGGGGCCCAGGCGCCCCCCCCCCCCCCCCCCCCCCCCCCCCC
>LR738714.1:762070459-762139532 GCA_902687465.1 Secale cereale
CCCCCCCCCGCGGCCAGGAGGGGGGCCGCGCCACCAGGGCGCTTGGAGCCCTGGTGGCCCCCCTCTTGCCCTACTTCGGCCGTGTGGAAGCTTCCGGAACGCTGATTTTTTATATAATTTTTCCAGGATTTTTCTGGCAGTTTACGTGACGGGAAAACCTGAAAACAAAAACAGCAGAAAACAGAAACTGGCACTGGGGTGCACTGAGTTAATAGGTTAGTCCAAATATGATCAAAAGTGTATGGAAGTGTATAAATATCATAGCAATATCACCCAAAAGAGGCATGGAGCAAGCAGAAATTATAGATACGTTTTGGACGTATCAACATCCCCAAGCTTAATTCATGCTCGTCCTCGAGTAGGTAAATGATAACAAGAATAATTTCTGTGGTGACATGCTATTAACCATATAGGACTTTTCATAGTCATATGACAAAAGCTTACTGAGACAATGAATCTGTAGTAATTAAGTTGCCTCATGAGAAAATCACAAAGAACTGAAAGTTTTACAATATGATACTGAAACATCAAATAGATTTGTAACGAGCATGGTGTGCAAATATGATAAAGTGATATCTCGCTTGCCCCCTTTAGTGAAGCAAAACATAAATGCAGGGGCACCTCCAAGGTTTAAGTGATGACTAGTGTCGGGGGAAACTGTCCGCCACGAACACCTATGGGACCGGAGCCCCTTGTCTGTGCGGTACGAGGGCGGAGGGAGCACAAAGAGCAGATCGTAGCGAGCACGCGGGCAGTTTTACCCAGGTTCGGGCCGCGGTAGACGCGTAAAACCCTACTCCTGCTTAGTTGTGTATTGAGTTTGAGTGCTCGGGAGCTTGAAGAAGCAGCTACACCGAGCGCGAGAGTGATCTAGGTTCCGAACCCCCTCCACGTTGTGCATGGGCCTCCTTTTATAGTGCAAGGGGTCACCGACAGGTGTCAACGTAGGAGAAAGGGGTAAAAACGTAAAAGAGGTGGTAGTTGTAACAGTGCGGGAACAGTGGAGCTACAGTGCAGAACAGTGGTCTATACCTACTCCAACAGTGGGGGACAAGGGCATTTAATGCCCGTCGCCGTCGACCCCAAAAGCTCCCGCCCTTGCGTCTCCGTCCGCCGCGGCGATGGATCCACCACCGTGGAGTGCCACCGTGTCCCCCTAGGCTGCACAGCCATCTGCCACGCGTCCCTGGATAGGCCCCCAGGGCGACGCGTGGGCCGATGAGCTGGAGCGCGGGCACACAGCGCAGCCTTCCCGGCAAGCACCTTGCCGGGGCCTTGATCTTGCCGGGCCCGGGAGCTTGCCGCTCCCCGGGCCCTTGCCGGGGCGCATATAGCGCCGAGGTGTGTCTTCTAATCTTCCTGGCAAGCTCCTCTTGCCAGGGTCTTGTGCTAGTGAGGTAATCTTGAGCCTGGCACGGCCTTCCCAGCAAGCTCCTCTTGCCGGGGTCTCGATCTTCTTTCTTGTATACTTTGTTTTTGAATGGTTTAATAAGGAGCAGGAAAGTCTCCGGCGAGCACGCGGTAAACCCTGCCGCGGCAAGCTGCAACTGCCCGTGCACAAGTTGGGGTACTGAGGTACCCCTACCTTAGTACACCGACAGGAGCCCCCGGGCCTGGGCCACACACGGTGCCGAGCGCTGTTGGGCCAGGCCCAAAACAGTGCACGGGCACCCGCGGCCCGCGGCGTGCCGAATCCACTTCCGTATCCGCCGCACCCCACCGTAACGGCACGCGTCGATCGCGGCGTCGTGGGATGGGACGTGCCCACGATCTCTTAATGGAAAGGGCGAAACGCCCCCCACTCCCCCATAAAAGCAGAGGAAGCGGGCGCGGTTCCCCTCCTTGCACTTTCATTGCATCGTCTTCCTCCTTCAAAGATTCTTCTTGCGCTCCGCCTCCACACCTCCGCCGCCGCCGTCTGCATCTCCGGCGTCGTCGGACCTTTCGCCCCTCCTTCCTTCCGCCGCGCCCGCCATGGCCCCGAAGACCGACAAGGCGAAGGCGGAGAAGGCCAAGAGGGAGAAATCGGAGCAAGCGGCGAAGCTCGCCGCGTACCGGAAGAAGCACCTCGTCTTCCCGCCGAAGCTCGGCGTGCGGGAGCTCTGGAACAAGTATTACTTGTTCTGGGCCAAGGAAACCAACGCGCATCCCCGCACGCGAGCATATCCGGCCGCCGCCAAGGACAGCTATCCCGGCGGGTACTACTTCTTCGCAGCCTTTTTTCACTATGGTCTCTGCCCTCCTTTCTCGAACTTCTTCTGCGTCATTATGAACACATACGGCCTCCATCTGCTTGACTTCACCCCCAACGCCATCCTCACCATGGCGGTTTTCGCACACATGTGCGAAAACTTCATAGGAGTACACCCAAACATAGCGCTTTTTAGGCACTTCTTCACTCCTAGAGCAGAGGCCGACGCCCCCCTCTCCGGAGGAATTTCTTGGGTTTTCCGTCTAAATAAAAAGGGAGCGTACTTGCCGGGGGAGCTCCGCGGCAAGTGGGAGGAATGGCGAGCGGAGTGGTGCTGGATCGTCGAAGACCAGCCGCAAGCCTTCACCGCGCCGCGCACAACGCCCATCGTGCGCGGCAGGGACTGGAGTGAGCTAGATTCTGACGACATCAAGCTCGACATCGCCCTCGTCCGGATTCTTCGTCTTCGGATGGCCAAGCTGTCAGTTGCAGAGGTGGGCGCAGACTTCCTCCGCCGGCGCATCGCCCCTCTCCAAGACCGGAAGAGGTCAGCCTGGGAGTACGGCGGCCCGGCAGACATAATGAGGCTGCGCCCCGGGCTCAACTTCAACTTCACCACGCTGGAGCTGAAGGGGATGGTCCGGGAACTCTTCAAGTACGACCCGGCACACCCTGAGTGGTTCAGGCCTCCCCGGGAAGTGGTGCCGCTCTGCAACAACATCGTCCGGGACTGGATCCTCGCCATGATGCCCATGTGTGACTCGCACGGCGTGGACCGCACGTGGATCTCTCCCAAGCCCATCGACGTCCTCAACTTCTACGACAACCTTGCAGAGGTGGCGAAGAACAAGAACGACCTCAAGGAGCACACGCGGGACACCACCGACCAGGAGATTGCCTATATGGCTTCTCGGGCTGAAGAGGCCGCTGCAGCCGCAGCGGCAGGAATTTTTGGATACACGCCTGAAGAGGCGGAGGTTGCGGATGCGTCCGCCCAGGCGGAGGAGGCGGAGATCCGCAGGTTGCTGCAGCTCCCCCCCGACGCGCTCGCCGGGGTCCCCTCGCTGAGGCACTCCGGGATCCATGGAATCGCGGCCGAGGCCGCGGCAATGGAGGGTGCCGCTGGAGGGAGCAGAGGCGCCGCGAGGGGCGGAGGCGGCAAGGGAAAGGAGGCCGCAGCGCAGGGCGCCGGGCCCAGCGAGCCGGCCGGGGAAGAGGAGGAGGAGGAGGCCGAGGACTCTGGCGGATCCACGGAGCTCTACGCCGATGACCTCTCCTCGTCGGAGAGCTCCCCGCCCCCGGCAAGCCCAAGGCAATCCCCACCGAAGCGTCTCCGCAAGACGGCGACGGGGGAGAGGGCGCAGGCGCCCCGGCAACAGCCAGCTCGCCGGGCAGCTCCCCGGGGGAGCCAAGCCGCGCCAAGGCCGACCGGCGCACCAGCCACAGCGGAGGCGGCCCGCGCGCGGACCACGACGGAAGCGCCTCGCAGGCCGGCGCCGAGCCGGCAGGGGTCTTCTCGGAGCGGAGCAGCGGCTCCGCCCGCTCCTCGGGCGCCGGCGACCACAGGGGCTGGGTCTTCGCAGCCCCCAGCCCCGGCGAACACCAAGCGCGCGAGGGATTCTTCATCTTCCGCTCCTCGCGCCGACGCGCCGACGGTGGAGTACGACTTCTCCGCCTTGAGCGAGGACGACGAGGAGGACCAGGAGTAAGAGTCTAAGATCTTACACCTTCTCGGTTTTTGTCTTGGTTTTTGTTGATGCTGACTCTGTTCATTGCTTTGGTTTCAGGACCTTGACTCAACGCGCGGCGAAGAAGGCCAAGGCGCCTGTGGTCGAGGCCGCGGAAGACTCAGGCGCCGCGGCAACAGGAGGTGTGCCGGAGCCGAGCCTACCGGACCCGAGCGCTGCTCCGAGGAGCAGCCCCCAGCGCAGCCCGCAGCGCAGCCCCCAGCGTAAGTCTGGGGTTTATTCTTTCGCTTGTCGGGGTACGCCTGAGGAATTGGTCTTGTCTTCATATCTTGATGTTTCTCGTCTTGTTCTGTGCAGAGGTGGAGCCACAGCGGGAAGAGCGCCCGGAGACCGTCGTCGAGGAGCCGCAGGCCCCACCGTCCCCGCCGAGGCAAAACTCTCCGGCAAGGGAGAGCGCTCCGCCAAGGGCGGGTACTCCGCCAAGGCAGAGTACCCCGCCAAGGGCGAGCAGCCCGGCGAGGGTGGCCACTCCGCCAAGGCCGAGCTCCCCGGCGAGGGAGCCCGCCGCCGAGGACGTCCGCCAAGGTATGTTCTGTAGCTTGTCTTCTTGGCTTTGCCTCTTTTTGGATATTTGCTTGAATCTTGAACTTCTTTTTCTTCTTCTTCTTTTTAGATCTTCCTCCTCCTGAGCCCATGGAGACGGAGGTTATCAACCTCGAGGAGGAGGGCGCGCAGGGCGGCGGCGGCGACGTCCCTGTCGTCGAGGAGATGGCCGAGGCCGCCGAGCCGGCCACGCAGGAGGGTGCTCCGGCTGCGGACGCAGCGGCCGGGGAGGGGGACGGCGACCGCACCGCCGGCCCGGAGGCGGCGGGAGCATCGGATGCTGCACCGGCCACCGGTCCCTCCGCCAGCAAGGAGCAGGGGTACTATCTTGAGGCCCCCAACGGCGTCTTCATCCAGATGCCTTGGGGGTCTTCATCGCGAGCTCCCGCGGAGGGCGAGGCGTTTGACGGAGAAGTCCTCGCCTCCGCGGGCCTGAAAATCGTCGAGGCGCCCGGCGGGAGCGAAGGGCCGGAGGAGGAGAAGCTGCTCCACCAACTCCTGGCCCTTTACCGGGCCAGGCAGGCGAAGCTCGCCTCCCAGGAGGCCCTTGCCGCCAAGGCCGCCGCAGAAATGGAGAAGCGCGCGGCGGAGCTCAGCGCCGCCAACCAGGCGGCCCTCCGCGAGGTGGCGGAGGAGCGCGAGCGTCTCGCCGGCGAGTACCAGGAGTGGGTGCTCGAGAAGGCTGAAGCTGAGGAACAGCAGCGGCTCGCCGGGGTGGAGATGTCCCGGCGAGAGGGAGAGCTCGCGCAGCAGAAGGTCGAGCTCGACTCCCATGAAGAGGACCTTGCCGCTCGCGAGGCTGCCCTTGGCGGGGAGTTGAAGGAGGCGAAAGCCGCCGCGGTTGCCGCGGAAGACGCCAAGAAGGAGCTCGCCGCCAAGGTTGTGCAGCTGGAGAAGGCGCTGAAGGTGAGCGCTGAGAAGGTTGCCGTGCTCATCATTGAGCGCGAGAAGGACGCCCACACAAACTCTGAGCTCCAGGTGAGCCTCTCCAAGAGGGGCGACGAGTTGAAGGCCACCAAGGACTCCATCGAGGACTTGGAGCTAAAGGTCACCACTCTGAAGGATTCACTCGACGCTGCCCGGGCTCAGGAGAACAAGCTGAAGGAGGAGCTCCGCAAGGAGCGGACCTTGGTGGACAGCGTCAACAAAGCATCCGAGCTCTTCCGCCAAACCATTGAGGTATGGACCGAAGACTTGGTTTCTTCTGCGTCCAACATTGACCAGGAGCTGCTGGCGCTGAAGGTTGAACATCTCATCTACTCGCCGGATCCGGATCTCCCGCACAGCGCCAAGCTCAGCCTCTTCTTCAGAGGGATCGCGCCGGCCCTTGCAGGTCTCCGGAACCGAATCCCCGCGCAGCTGGCCGAGGAGTCGCGCCTGCTCTGCGCGGGAACTCTGGAGCGGGTGTTGACGAAGATCGTGTACCGCAACCCGGGGATCAATCTCACCAACGTTCTTCGCAGCTTGCCGGCTGATGCAGACACGGAGGCCCTGAAGGAGCAGGTCGCCCACATCATCGCCAAGGTGGCTAAGCTTGGCAGGAAGGAGGGCGACCGCGTAGATTAGGGCTCCATTATCTTTATCTTTTTGTTGCTGCATATTATGTTATGAACTCATTAGTCCATCGCGACAAGTTATCCTTTGTAAGACATTTATCTTATTTTGATCAATCAGTGCAATGTTATCTTCCTCGTCTTAATCCTTGACTTTGTATGTTTTTCACCCTACGCTCCCGGGGAGCTTGCCGGCAAGGGGCCTTTGCCGCGAGCGCTGAGTGCTGGACTCTGAGCAGCCTGCTGGCCAAGGTCCTCGCCGGCAAGCAACCTTGCCGCGGCTAGTCGCAACGCACTTAGCTTGCTGAGTGTACTCGGAAACGAAGCAAGGGCGCGACACTTGTCGCAGCTCACTTAAATCGTTGAGTGAACTCGAAAACAAGATAAGGGTGCGGCAAGCTACGGGTAGGTTCCTCCGCGCACAGGTTTTCCATACAAAGTGTGATTGTTCAAGGAAGACAACTAAAATTTAAAATTTGAACTGGCCAAATTCTAACAACTTATCTTTCATATGTTGCTTGCTTATATTGCTTGCTCTCCGGTAAGGCTTCTCTTTCTTGAACAGCACTTGGTTCCTCCTCCATCTCCTTCCCCCCCGGCAAACTTGTGCGCGAGGAACGTTCCTTCTGCTTAAGAGGAAAGAAAAGGGAGAGGGAAACAAGTATGTGGCCTTTCGGCGTGGTAATGCTTACCGTATACTTGAGTGTTGCACGAAATGCCAAACAAAACATGCAAATAGCAAAGAAAAGCATGCGAAAGGCAATCGGTGCGAAAAACACAAAAACTTTACTGATGCACGGGGTCTGCGCCCGGCTTTGTACAAAGGGTTACATGCAACAGCGGCAAAGCTTGTACAAAAGGTGGTTGCCGGAGCGGATCACGGCAACCGCGCCTTAGGGGTGAAACTTGCGAAGATGCTCTATGTTCCAGGAGTTGCTCACCGGTAAGCCTTCTTCGGTCTCGAGGCGGACAGCGCCGGGCCTCGTAACTTGTCTCACCCGATAAGGGCCTTCCCACTTCGGCGTCAACTTGTTGGAATTCTTGGCGGACTGAACACGCCAAAGAACAAGGTCGCCTTCCTCGAGACTCCTGGCCTTGACCTTGCGGCTATGGTAGCGGCGCAAAGCTTGCTGGTATCGAGCAGCTCGTACAGCAGCCTGGAGACGTCCCTCCTCGAGGAGCAATGCGTCATCTTGCCGCAGTTGCTCGAGCTCGAGCTCATCATAAGCGAGCACTCGAGGAGATCCGTATGCGAGTTCCGTGGGGAGAACTGCTTCTGCTCCATAAACTAGAGCAAAAGGTGTCTGTCCGGTGGCTCGACTTGGTGTCGTTCTGATTGACCAAAGAGCCGCCGGTAGCTCCTCTATCCAATTTCTTCCGCACCTGCGCAGCCTGTCAAAGGTCCTTGTCTTGAGTCCGCGCAGCACTTCAGCATTCGCCCTCTCCGCTTGACCGTTGCTCCTCGGGTGAGCAACAGAAGCGAAATAGACCTTGGCGCCAAGGTCTTGAACGTACTGCATGAAGGTGCGACTAGTGAATTGTGTACCGTTGTCGGTGATGATCCTGTTAGGGATCCCGAAACGGCAAACAATCAATCTGAAGAACCTGACTGCTGACTGTGCTGTCACCTTCCTCACCGGCTCCACTTCTGGCCACTTTGTGAACTTGTCGATTGCAACCTACAAGTACTCAAAGCCCCCGACAGCACGAGGGAAAGGGCCGAGGATATCGAGCCCCCAGACCGAGAAGGGCCATGACAAAGGGATTGTTTGGAGAGCTTGAGCTGGCTGATGAATCTGCTTTGCATGGAACTGGCACGCTTCACACTTGGTTACTAGTGCAGTTGCATCTTGGAGGGCTTCTTGCCAAAAGAACCCTTGCCGGAAAGCCTTCCCGGCAAGCGCCCTTGCGCCAATGTGGTGGCCGCATATGCCTCCGTGTATTTCCGCCAACAGCTTCTGTCCATCTTCCCTGGAGATGCACTTCAACCTGACACCATTGAGTCTTCTTCTGTACAGCTCGTTATCCACGAACTGGTACATACTTGACTGCCTGGTTATCTTTTCTATTTCTTCTGGGTCGTCGGGAAGTTCTCCAGTTTGAAGGAAGCGGACGATCTGCTGTGCCCATGCCGGAGCCTGAGGCTCAACGGCAAGGACTAAAGGCTCGAGGGCCGCTGCGGGAACCTCAGCTTCTACGGCGAGGACCTCTGGCCCTGGCGGAGCTGATGGTCCCCCGGCAAGCTCGCCGGGGCGAGGCTTGTCGGGAACACTTGCTTCAACTGTACAAGCCCGAGGGCTTGCAGGAGCAAACTGTTCCTCAGCGTTCTGGTTGTTGATCTTGGGGACCTTGGCGGCGGTTTCTGGAAGATCCGCCGGTAAATAGTCGCCGGAGACCAACTTTCTCTTCTTGGACTGCCCAACCGATGGCGTAACGGATGGCTGAGTCAGCTTGAGCAAGAAGGTCCCTGGTTCCACAGGTAACTTCATCGACGCACACTTTGAAAGGCCATCTGCAATTTCATTCTGAGCTCTCGGGACGTGCTCCATCTGCAGACCTTCAAAGTGCTCCTCAAGCTTCCTCACTTCATCGACATAAGCTTCCATCAAAGGGCTCTGATAGCTTTTGTTAACTTGCCGGACCACCAACTGAGAATCGCCCCGCACAATCAGCTTTCTGATCCCAAGTTCGGCCGCAATCCTGACGCCGGCAAGCAAGCCTTCATATTCTGCAGTGTTGTTTGTCGCTTGCTCCCTGGGAAAGTGCATCTGGATAACGTATTTGAGGTGCTCTCCGGTGGGCGCGATGAGTACCACGCCAGCACCGGCGCCTTGCAGCGAGAAGGCACCGTCAAAATACATTACCCATTCACTTGTAGCTTCTTGTGCGGGTGTGCTTGTTTCTTGAACTCCTTCATCTGGCGTTGGAGTCCACTCAGCTATGAATTCTGCCAAGGCTCGGCTCTGTATAGTTGAAGTACTTTCAAATTTGAGTCCAAAGCTTGACAGCTCCAGTGCCCACTCAACGATCCTGCCTGTTGCTTCCGGATTGTGCAATATCCTCTTCAGCGGAAAGCGAGTGACCACTGTTATGTCATGGGCTTGGAAGTAATGGCGCAGCTTTCTCGAGGCCATGAGGAGGCCGAAAAGCAACTTTTGCACACCAGAGTACCTTGATCTAGCTCCCTGGAGAAGGGAACTTACAAAATACACTGGGCGCTGCACCATCTTCTTCCGCACCTCATTCTGTTCCTGCGCAGAGTCTTCCTTGTCGGGGCCAGAGCTTGCCGGAGCAGCCCCCTGCTTGTCGCTGGATTCGCTTGCCGGTGGTGCTGACTCCTCGTCGGACTCCCTCTCCGCTACTAACGCAGCACTAACCACCTGGTTGGTTGCCGCTAAGTATAGCAACAACTTTTCCTGTGGTCTAGGTGCGACAAGTATAGGAGTGGAGGACAGGTACCGTTTCAAATCCTGCAACGCCGCCTCCGCTTCCGGAGTCCACTTCATGGGACCCGCCGTCTTCAAGATTTTGAAGAAAGGTAGGGCGCGTTCTGCAGACTTTGAAATGAACCTACTGAGGGCAGCCACACAACCTGCAAGCCTCCTGACATCCTTGACGCGCTTTGGGGCCTCTATCTGCTCAATGGCTTTAATCTTGTCGGGGTTGGCTTCAATCCCCCTCTGTGAAACAAAGAACCCGAGAAGCTTGCCGGAAGGGACTCCAAAGACGCACTTCTCGGGGTTCAACTTGAGCTGTATCCTGCGCAGGTTCTGAAACGTTTCTTCCAAGTCTTGAATCAGGGTTTCCTTGCTCTTACTCTTCACCACGATGTCATCCATGTAAGCTTCTACATTTCTGTGGATCTGTGGCTCAAAAGCAGTGTATACCACCCTTGCAAAGGTTGAGCCTGCATTCTTCAATCCAAATGGCATGCGAATAAAGCAATAAGTGCCACATGGAGTGATAAATGCAGTCTTCTCTTCATCTTCCTTGGCCATGAAAATCTGATGATAGCCTGAGTATGCATCAAGAAAACAGAGTAGCTCACATCCGGTAGTGGAGTCAACGATCTGGTCAATGCGCGGCAAAGGGAATGGATCCTTGGGACATGCTTTATTCACATCAGTGAAGTCTATACACAGTCTCCATTTCCCGTTGGCCTTGCGCACGACGACTGGATTTGCCAACCACGTCGGATGGATCACACCTCTAACTAGGCCTGCTGCTTCTAGCTTCTTGATTTCTTCGTTGATGAACTCTTGGCGCTCCACGGCTTGCTTCCTCACTTTCTGCTTGATAGGCCGTGCATGAGGACAGACAGCAAGCTTGTGCTCAATCACCTTCCTGGGAACACCGGGGATGTCAGATGGTTGCCAGGCAAACACATCGACATTCGCCCGCAGGAAGGCAATGAGCGCGCTTTCCTATTTGCTGTCAAGGGTGGCACTGATGGTGAAGGTACCACCAGTGCCGTCCTCCTTTGCGGACACTTTCTTGGTTGCCGGAGGAGCAGCCATTCCTTTCTTACTCTTGCCGGTGGAGCTCGATGGAACGTCCTCGACGGCAGCGCAGCACTCCGAGGAGGCGCGGTTGCCGGAGTGGGTCCCAGAGCACTTGCCGGACTTGGTCTTCGTCTTCTTCCCCCCGGGAGCTTCAGCGGCAAGAGTATCCTTCTCGGCCGCAGCTGCCGCATCCCGGTAGATCTTGTCGGCGCAGACAAGCGCATCCTTCTTGTCGCCGTGGACAGTGATGACGCTTATCGGCCCCGGCATCTTCAGCACGTTGTAGGCATAGTGGGAAGCTGCCATGAACTTGGCGAGGGCAGGACGGCCGAGTATTCCATTGTAGGGCAATGGAATATCGGCGACGTCGAAAGTGATGCGCTCAGTCCTGAAGTTGAGCTCCCCGCCAAAGGTCACCGGCAGAGTGATCTTTCCCTTGGGCTTGCTCCTTCCCGGGTTGATTCCTTGGAATGAACCGGTCTCTTCGAGCTCGCCATCTGGAATCTGGAGTTTCTTGATCACAGCAGAGGAGATCAAGTTCAGCCCGGCCCCGCCGTCAACCAACATTTTGGTGACCTTGAGGTTGCGGATGGTGGGAGAAACCAGCATCGGCAAGCACCCGACCGCAGTGGTGCGGTCAGGGTGATCCTCAAGATCAAAAATGATGGGCGTGCTGGACCATTTGAGGAGCCTGCGCGACTCCACGGGCGGCTCCGCTGCGTTTACCTCACGCACCCACTGCTTTAGTTGGCGGTGGGAGGTGTGCAGGGAGGCGCCACCGTCGACGCACAGGACCTCCGTGGCCTTCTGGAACTCCTGCTCGCTGTTCTCCTCGTCCTCCATGTCTTCATCGTCGTCTTCTTCGTCGTTGTCGCGGCCCCGGGGAGGTCGGTCTCCTTGCCGCTGCTTAGCCTTGCCGCGGCGTCCTCCCCGGCCGTTGAACGGCCGCTTCTTGCGGGGCTCTTCCCCGCCGCCTTGGGCCTTCTCCTTGTCGCGCCTCTCGTACTCAGCTTTCTGCTGCTCGACGAGGTACTCGACGTGCTTGCAGTTGGAGAGATCGTGACCCTTGGTGCGGTGGATCTTACAATATTGCTTGTCGGAGCTACCCGGCTTGTCGGCCGCCGCCGCAGGGGCAGGCTCCTTGCCGGAGCCGCCAGCCTGTGCTTGCTTGGCGGGGGCCTCCTTGCCGGACTTCTCGACGGCAAGCACCTCCTTCTTGCCCTTCCTTCTGTTATTCCGCCGCCGGCTCTTCTTTGCCGGGGCGGCGTCGTCGCTGTCGCTTCCTCCCGCGCCAGTATCCTCCCCGGGGAGTCTCCTCCCCTCTTCTGCGCGTGCGCACTTGTCAGCAAGAGCATAGAGCTCGCTGACATCCCGAATCTTGGCCATCGCCATTTCCTCACGCATGCGGCGGTTACGCACGTTCTGGTGGAACGCGCTGATAACCGCGGCAGGGTGGACATCAGGGATGTTGTGCTGCACACGGTTGAAGCGTTGAATATACTTGCGCAGGGTCTCGCCTTCCTTCTGGGCCAAGATGTGGAGATCGCTCTCCTGGCCGTGGGGTTTGTGGCCGCCGGTGAAGGCGCCAACAAACTGGTGGCAAAGGTCGGCCCAAGAAGAGATGGAACCTTCCGGCAAGTGCATAAGCCACGAACGGACATTCGGCTTTAGCACGAGCGGGAAGTAGTTCGCCAAGATCTTCTCGTCGCGCCCCCCGGCAGCTTGCACCGCGATGGTGTAAACGCTGAGAAACTCCGAGGGGTGCGTCTTGCCGTCGTACTTCTCCGGTACGTCGGGCTTAAAATTCTTCATGCTGGGCCACTGGACGCGCCGCAGCTCGCGGGTGAACGCAGGACAGCCTGCCGCGTACGGCAAGTCGCCTAGCTCACCGGGCGCGTGCGCGTCGACAGTGTTCCCAGCTCTCTTGTCTGATTGCCGCCGAGCTTCTCGGCGGCGCTCGATCGTGGTCCGAGCATCTTCTTCTCGCCGGTCGTCGAGGACTTGGCGCTGGTCCCGACGGGCCCGCGGGTCCGACGAGGCCGTGGAGCCGTCGTCGGCGTTGTTCCGGCGGGGCGGCGTCTTCTGCTTCTGCGGCGGGGAGTGCACGCTTGTCGCACCCCCGGCAGTCTTGTCGCCGTCAGCCTTCGTCTTCTCAGCTTGCCGCGGCCGTGAGGTCGACGGCTGCTGTGGAGAATCGTTGTTGGCGAAGTCTATCAGGCTCCGGATGGTGGCCCTCCATTCTTCGGCCTTGTCGGCCGCTGGAGGGAAGTCGAGGAGCAGTTGCGCCCTTGCGAGCGCTTCTGCTGGAGTGGAAGGGAACGCGGGCGAGCGGTGCGAGGAGCGGGATACGCTCGGACTTCTAATGACGTTAGAAGGAGCGGGGTCCCGTGCCGGCGCCTTCGCTTTGCTTGTGCCCGGACGGGGGTCCGGGGCGTCCCGCGAGCCTCCGGTTTGGCCTTGCCCCAGCAAGCGGATACCACCTCCCGTGGCATGGCGCTGCTGGGTTGTCGTGTGCTGAGAGGGACGCGGCGCGTCCACGGAGACCGAGGTCCGGTCGTCCGTTCTGTTTTTGGATCTAGTGGCGCCGTGAGTGTCCTCGCCGGCGGCCACTCTTCCGACGACGTCTCCCCCGCCCACCGTTGGCTCTGGCGGCGGCGGGTGAGACGCTGACGGGCCTCCGACCTCCGAAGCCTTCTTCTTCGGGGCCATGGAGTTGTTGCTGATGAAGTTGCTGATGAAGCTGGAGAGGTTGATGAAGAATGCGCCCGCGCGAACGCCGGATCAGGTTCGCACAACCTCGACGCCCCCTACCTGGCGCGCCAAAGATGTCGGGGGAAACTGTCCGCCACGAACACCTATGGGACCGGAGCCCCTTGTCTGTGCGGTACGAGGGCGGAGGGAGCACAAAGAGCAGATCGTAGCGAGCACGCGGGCAGTTTTACCCAGGTTCGGGCCGCGGTAGACGCGTAAAACCCTACTCCTGCTTAGTTGTGTATTGAGTTTGAGTGCTCGGGAGCTTGAAGAAGCAGCTACACCGAGCGCGAGAGTGATCTAGGTTCCGAACCCCCTCCACGTTGTGCATGGGCCTCCTTTTATAGTGCAAGGGGTCACCGACAGGTGTCAACGTAGGAGAAAGGGGTAAAAACGTAAAAGAGGTGGTAGTTGTAACAGTGCGGGAACAGTTGAGCTACAGTGCAGAACAGTGGTCTATACCTACTCCAACAGTGGGGGACAAGGGCATTTAATGCCCGTCGCCGTCGACCCCAAAAGCTCCCGCCCTTGCGTCTCCGTCCGCCACGGCGATGGATCCACCACCGTGGAGTGCCACCGTGTCCCCCTAGGCTGCACAGCCATCTGCCACGCGTCCCTGGATAGGCCCCCAGGGCGACGCGTGGGCCGATGAGCTGGAGCGCGGGCACACAGCGCAGCCTTCCCGGCAAGCACCTTGTCGGGGCCTTGATCTTGCCGGGCCCGGGAGCTTGCCGCTCCCCGGGCCCTTGCCGGGGCGCATATAGCGCCGAGGTGTGTCTTCTAATCTTCCTGGCAAGCTCCTCTTGCCAGGGTCTTGTGCTAGTGAGGTAATCTGGAGCCTGGCACGGCCTTCCCGGCAAGCTCCTCTTGCCGGGGTCTCGATCTTCTTTCTTGTATACTTTGTTTTTGAATGGTTTAATAAGGAGCAGGAAAGTCTCCGGCGAGCACGCGGTAAACCCTGCCGCGGCAAGCTGCAACTGCCCGTGCACAAGTTGGGGTACTGAGGTACCCCTACCTTAGTACACCGACAACTAGATACAATGATTTCAGAATAAACAATATCATAATCATGCAAAAGACAATGCTACTTTGGGACAATGCACATTACACTCAGAATGACAATCATGCTCTCAGTAGTTGGTGCTTTTTAAAGAAGGTGGAGACTCTCGAACCGTGGCTTTTGTTGGCAAGGTTGAAAACCCATGGTTGGAAACAAAGACAAAGCATGTACCAGAGCTCTTGGTTTTTAAAAACAGAAGTAATAATTATTTTTTTGGATATGCATGTTTCGTCAACGAATGCTAGCAAACAACTCAATCACTTCTTGAGATGGACAAGTTTCGAGGAACGGCTCCCGAATGAGGACGATCACATCCTCTTAATCTCCTTTGTTTATCATTGTCAAAGTTTTCTGATTTCTCATGAACAAAGCGTGAAGGAGGTTTTGTTTGTTATATTATTTTTGAGCCGGGCGCACTCTTTGCCAGTTCCTTCTCGTATTATGGGTTTGCACATTAGACATGCAATCCCGGGGTGAAGCTTGTCCAACTTAAAAAGATCATGAATTAACTACTACTTCCTCATGAACTAAAACAGAGGCACAAAATAGAAATGCTTTTTTGAATAATTTCAAGATGGTACATGAAAGTCTTCGTTAGGAATGGCAGGTAAATACCATGTATAGGAAGGTATGGTGGACTCATATGGCATAACTGGTTTAAAGGATTTTGGATGCACAAGCAGTCATTCCGCTTAGTACAGGCGAAGGTTAGCAAAAGACTGGGAGCGACCAACTAAGAGAGCAATGACGGTCATAATCATGCAGAGCGACAAAGCAACATTGAATCAGGCATGGAAGTTATATCGCTACTCAGAAACAAAAGATCATCAAGGCTTGATAGACTTTCTTTGCAGTCTTAAATATGCGTGAGCATACGCCAAGTCAATCAAAATAAATTCTCGAAGGAAGATATTACTAAACCATACCACATCATAGGCAAACAAATCATGTTGGTACTCCAATAACACATTGGGAACCCCCCAGCCATTTGAGACTAACCATAAGAAAACATGAATTACTAAGTACCATTATGCACGTAGCATTTTTATCATAGACATATCGACCAATGCAACAGAAGCAAACTCTCTTAATAAGATAAGCATGATAACTAAAGAGAGTTCAAGCAACCAACTAAACAAAAGCTCTTTAAAAAGATAAGCATGAAAACTAAGAGTTAAGCATGATAGTAGCTATTGAAAGACAAAGAACACACACAGCAAAGATAGACATGAAAATTCTATGTTGTGTTCTAGGTTGAAGTGGAGCGTGTTTCTCTCCCACACAAAGAAAGCTGAGTTCCGACTCGTTATGAAAAGTTAAAGAAAACTAAAAAGAAAACTAAAAGCAAGACGCTCCAAGCATAACACATAACACATGAAGTGATAAAAATATAGTGGAACGAAAGACGAACTGATAATGTTGATGGAGAAGGGGATGCACAGGGGCATCCCCAAGCTTAGATGCTTGAGTCTTCTTGAATATTTCTTGGGGGTGCATGGGGGCATCCCCAAGCTTGAGCGTTTGACACTCCTGAATCTTTTTATCATCTTCCCTCGCACACTTGAAAACTCCCTTCATACATAACTCATCATAATCTGATTAACGAGGTTAGTACCCTTAATAAAATAATTGTTCCTTGCTGGAAATAAGGATATTCTTGAAGTTCTACTGTTTCTCAAGATTGCGAAAAGGTTTTTGCAAAGAAAAAGCAAGCTCAAGGTTTGCAAAATGAAGGAAAGGCAAAACAGGACAGAATCTGTGAAAAACAGAACAGCAGGTAGTAAATGATTTTTTCGGGGCACTTCTGCAACTCTAATCAAAAAACTCAGAACAGATGCCCGAAAGACAATTGTATAAAGCACGCTGTCGAAAAAATTCAGACCAAAAAGATGATCTGGTGATTTTATACGAATTTTTCTATCCAAGGACAGAATCTGTTTCCTGGACAGCACGTCTCAACTTTTGAACTTTCTTGCAATCAGAGGCTACACTTGGCACAAAGTTGAAAAGTAAAGATACAATGATGATGCTACTGTAGTAACAACATCAAGACACAACAAAAGCAAAATAAAATTTTATTCATGTGGGCTGCCTCCCAAAAGCGCTTTCTTTTATGCCTTTAAGCTAGGCATAATGCAAAGAGATCAAGTTTTATCAAGAGTAAAAGAATAGCTAGCCGTATAACGGACTCAAAAGGTAACTTAATCTTCTTTCGAGGGAAATGTTCCATCCCTTTCTTGAGAGAATTTTATATTCCCCTCTTTCATGTCAATGATAGCACCAACGGTGCGTAGAAAAGGACGTCCCAAAATAATTGGACAAGAAGGTTCACATTCAATATCCATAATAGTAAAATCAACGGGAATGTAATTGTCATTGACAATGATAAGAACATCGTCGATCCTCCCCAAAGGTTTCTTTATGGAAGAATCAACGAGACGAACACCAAAAGAACAAGAAACAAAAGGTTTCAATTTAAGCATATCATATATTCTTTTGGGCATAACGGAGGTACTAGCTCCAACATCACATAAAGCATAGCAAGAGAAGTTATTTAACTTAATTTTAATCATCGGATCCCAACCATCTTCTAGCTTTCTAGGTATGGAGGCTTCTACTTTAAGTTTCTCCTCCCTAGCTTTGATGAGAGCATTAGTGATATGCTCCGTGAAGGCAAGGTTAAGCGTGCTAGTGCGGGGGTCTCTAGACATCTTGTGAAGGAAATCAATAACTTCGGTAAGAGTGTAATTGTCAAAATCAAGGTCACTACTATCAAGTAAAGTGGTAGTGGTGTCCTTTAGGTTCACTTGTTTGGTAGTTTCTATGGTCATAGCATCACCATTAATAGGTCCATTGGGACCAGGAGTGCATTGGATGCTAAGAGTTTGGATATCCTCAACAACTTGGATAGTAGCAACAGTGTGGTGGGTAGGAAGGCTCTTAATTCTATCTTCTTCCTCCTCTAGGGGTGCAACCACTTCGGGTTTAGCTGCCATTTGGTTTATCAAAGTGGCTTGTGTGTGGGACATATTGGAAACTTGGGTCTCGGTGATAGTAAGCCTAGTCTGGAGGTTAGAAATCTCAACATTTAGGCTCTCTAGTTGCCTACCAATGTCTCGTAAGATAGTAGTATGCTCATTTAATTGCCTCGAGAAGGTTTTGTTTTGTTCATATTGGGTGTGCATGTAGTTCTTAGTGGCCTTCTCTATTTCTAGAAGTTTCTCATAACCAGGCATGTCTCTATCTCCTTGGGTGGAGTTCTTGGTGCTAGGATAAGCATTGTTGTTCCCATAAGAATTAGAGGGGAACGGTCTAGGATTGCTACCAAAATTACTCCTGTAAGCATTGTTGTTGAAATTGTTTCTAGAGATAAAGTTCACATCTACTTGTTCTTGAGCAATCAAAGAATTTAAAGGAACATCACGAGGATCAACAGAAGATTGCTTCGAAAGTAGAGACATGATCAAGTCAACTTTTTCATTTAGGGAGGAAATCTCCTCGACAGAGTTTACCTTCCTACCTGTTGGAGCGCGTTCGGTGTGCCATTGGGAATAGTTGGTCATCATCTCATCGAGAAGCTTCGTGGCAGCACCAAGTGTAGTTGACATAAAGGTTCCTCCCGCGGCCGAATCTAACAAGTTCCGCGAGGTAAAGTTCAAGCCTGCATAAAAAGTTTGGATAACCATCCAAGTAGTCAAACCATGAGTAGGGAAGTTCTTGACAAGAGATTTCATACGTTCCCAAGCTTGGGCAACGTGTTCATTATCCAATTGTTTAAAATTCATTATGTTACTTCTTAGTTGGATAATTTTAGCAGGTGGATAGTACTTTCCAATAAAAGCATCTTTGCACTTGTCCCATGAATCTATGCTATTTCTAGGCAAAGATTGAAACCAAATTTTAGCTCCTCCTCTCAAGGAGAAAGGAAAAAGCTTAAGCTTAACAATATTACCATCTATTTTTTGGTACTTTTGCATATCACAAAGTTCAACAAAATTGTTTAAGTGTAAAGCAGCATCATCTCCAGCACCGGAGAATTGATCTTTCATAACTAGATTCAGTAAAGCAGGTTTAATTTCATAAGAAGGTGCTGAAGTGGCAGGTGTAGTGATAGGTGTGCAGATAAAGTCATCGTTGTTATGACTAGTGAAGTCACACAAATTGGTGTTCTCGGTGGAACCCATAGTAGCAAGCAAGCAAGATAACTATTTTTGTGATTTTCGATAAAAGATACTAAAGCAAAAACTGAAAGGTAAACTAACAAGACTAAAAAGCAAAGGTAAAAGATAGCGTGCAACTCCCCTATCTTGAAGAGTGGAGTCCCCGGCGACGGCGCCAGAAAACTTTGCTTGATGGCTTCTCGCCCCTCGTTGGTTACCCCAAGTGGAAGGTTTGAGATGCAGTCTAGCGGAAGTTTTCCCTTGGCAAAGATACCAAGGATCGATTTCCCCTGAGACTCCTAGTTTCAACAAGAAGGTGTCAACTGCTAACGGCGCCAGATATTAGCAATCAACGTGGACCTGCACACAGATACAAATAACTTTGCTCCCAACGAGTACAGAGAGGTTGTCAATCCCTCCGGCCTTGTCGTATACAAAGGATCAAACGCAAGTGATAATAGTGATAGGTATTGCTGCAAATAGTAAGTAAAAGCGGAAAGTAAATAGCGGATGTGATCAGTGATGGTAATATGGACCGGGGTCCCATGATGTTCACTAGTGATGCCTCACTCCCAAAAGACGATAAAACAGCTATGTGAGGTAAACGAATTACAACTCGGCAATTGACAGAATTATGTGCACAAACCAATGCTAACTATGTTGCAAGAAAGGTAGAGGTTCAAAGCATGGGCGGTACGCCAAGGCAAGTAGACCGAAATCCATCTGCATCTACTACTAATCATCCACCTTGAGATATCTATCCAGAACATCTCGCTGGTATTAAGTTGCGAGTCCCACCCATAGTGTAAACTCAAAGCAACAGACAACTGCATTAAAAGAACTTTGCATAAAGTAAACAATCCTTGCACCCGCGGGCACAAGCACCGTTGTTTTCCCCCTTGTGGCAACAGCACATCCCCTAGACTCATGTTTCTGTCACTCAAGCTAGTCATCGAGGGGCATGAACCCACAATCGAGCATAACGTTCCCTCTTGGAGTCACTACCTACTACTTGGCCAAAGCAATAAATAGCAACGGAGAACATGCAAGAATTACTTACGAACATAAATATAAAAGAGGTAAATCAAATATATTACTCAAACACAATCTGAACATAATCTCACCATCCATCGGATCCCAGCAAACTCATCATAGCAACAGCATAAGGATTACATATGTGCCTCGATCATGTAGGGCAGCTCACGAGGTCTAATTAGTGAAGCACAAGAAGGGGAGGAGAACATCACATATCTACTGGTCATGGACCCATGGTCCAAGGGAGACTACTCACAACTCATCCGGGAGGCGTCCATGGTGGTGGAGAGGCTCCCGGTGGTGATCCTCCCCTCCGGCAGGGTGCCGGGAAGAGTTCAACTGGTGCTCCCGATCTTGGAAGCGCGGCGGCGGCGGAACAGAGATGAGATCGCGAAAAAGGGTTCCGTCCTCGAGGGTTTCGGGACGTGTGTTAAATATATGCCAAAGGGGGGCATCAGTGGAGGCCTGGGGGGCCCAGGCGCCCCCCCCCCCCCCCGGCGCGGCCAGGAGGGGGGCCGCGCCACCAGGGCGCCTGGAGCCCTGGTGGCCCCCCTCTTGCCCTACTTCGGCCGTGTGGAAGCTTCTGGAACGCTGATTTTTTATATAATTTTTCCGGGATTTTTCTGGCAGTTTACGTGACGGGAAAACCTGAAATACAAAAACAGCAAAAAACAGAAACTGGCACTGGGGTGCACTGAGTTAATAGGTTAGTCCAAATATGATCAAAAGTGTATGGAAGTGTATAAATATCATAGCAATATCACCCAAAAGAGGCATGGAGCAAGCAGAAATTATAGATACGTTTTGGACGTATCAAACACCTTGTGTGCTATCAAACGTCACAACGTAACTGGGTGATCATAAAGATGCTCTACAGGTGTCTCCGAAAGTGTTCGTGGTGTTGACATAGATCAAGACTAGGATTTGTCACTCCGAATGTCAGAGAGGTATCTCTGGGCCCTCGGTAATGCACATCATAATAAGCCTTGCAAGCAAAAGACTAATGAGTTAGTCACGAGATGATGTATTACGGAACGAGTAAAGAGACTTGCCGGTAACGAGATTGAACTAGGTATAGAGATACCGACGATCGAATCTCGGGCAAGTAACATACCAATGACAAAAGGAACAACGTATGTTGTTATGCGGTTTGACCGATAAAGATCTTCGTAGAATATGTAGGAGCCAATATGAGCATCCAGGTTCCGCTATTGGTTATTGACCGGAGATGAGTCTCGGTCATGTCTACATAGTTCTCGAACCCGTAGGGTCCGCACGCTTAACGTTTGATGACGATCGGTATTATGAGTTTATGAGTTTTGATGTACCGAAGGAGTTCAGAGTCCCGGATGAGACCGGGGACATGGCAAGGAGTCTCGAAATGGTCGAGACGTAAAGATCGATATATTGGACGACTATATTCGGACATCGGAAAGGTTTCGAGTGATTCGGGTATTTTTCGGAGTATATGGGCCTCATTGGGCCATACGAGAATAGAGGAGAAAGGCCAAAAGGAAGGAGGCGCGCGCCCCCCCTCTGGTCCGAATTGGACAAGGGGTGCAGCCCCCTTTTCCTTCTCCCTCTCCACCTCTTTCCTTCTCTCCTACTCCGGAAAGGAAAGGGGAATCCTACTAGGACTTGGGAGTCCTAGTAGGACTCCCCACACTTGGCGCGCCCCCTCTAGGGTCGGCCTCTCCCTTGCTCCTTTATATACGGGGGAAGGGGGCACCCTAGGACACACAAGTTGAATTGTTTTAGCCGTGTGCGGTGCCCCCCTCCACAGAAACACACCTCGGTTATATCATTGCAGTGCTTAGGCGAAGCCCTGCGCCGGTAGATACATCATATCCGTCACCACGCCGTCGTGCTGACGAAACTCTCCCGTGAAGCTCAACTGGATCAAGAGCTCGTGGGACGTCATCAAGCTGAACGTGTGATGAACGCGGAAGTGTCGTACGTTCGGTGCTTGATCGGTTGGATCGCGAAGAAGTTCGACTACATCAACCGCGTCACTTGACGCTTCCGCTCCCGGTCTACGAGGGTACCTAGACACACTCTTCCCCTCGTTGCTATACATCTGGTGGATAGATCTTGCGTGATCGTAGGAAAATTTTAAAATACTACGTTCCCCAACAGCTTCGTCTTGACCAAATGTAGCTTGTCGCATAGCTCTTCGCTTGCCAAGTTATGACAACTTCCTCCATCGATGATAACCTTGACGGAGCGTCCATTGATGCCGGCCTTGGTATGGAAGATATGACATCGTTGGTCGTCATCTTGTTGGTGTTGGAGTGTCAAGACCTTGGAGACAACAAGATTGGGACTTGAGTCATTGTCGCAAAACACTTGATGGTCTTCATCTTCGTTCACTTGGCAATGCATAGCTACATGCTCAAGGGCTTCCATCTCATCGTCGCTCATTGAGTCATAGGATCCGTCATCATTGATGATCATGGTACGAACGGTCTTGCACTCAAATGACTTGTGGCCTTGCCCTTGGCACTTGAAGCATTTGATGGAACTCGTCTTGGAGTTGTCCTCGGTTGGAGTTGTAGATGATTAAGCTCTTGGCTTGAAGTTGTTGGTAGAAGGGGGCCGACTTGATGTAGTCGCATTCTTGTAGGTTGACTTGTCGCCGAAGTTTGTAGATGGCTTGGTAGAGGTAGGAGGAGTAGCCGAAGTCGTTGAAGCTTGGTTTTAGGAGCCGAAGTTCTTGGAGTTGAACTTGGAGTACTTGTAGTCCTCTTGAACTTGTCGCTCCGCTTTGGTTGCTTGATGTACTAGCTCGAGGAGATTGTTGTATGGTTGAAAGTCCGCAATCTTCTTGATAGGATAGTTGAGTCCATTCAAGAATCTAGCCATTTTTTTGCTCTTCATCTTCCGTGATGTTGGCTCTTATCATGGCAATCTCCATCTCCTTGTAGTACTCTTCAACGGACTTGGTACCTTGCTTGAGGAGTTGTAGCTTCTCGAACAAGTCACGGTTGTAGTGTGTAGGCACAAAGCGTGCTCTCATGACTTCCTTCATTTGAGCCCAAGTGGTGATAGGAGGTTCGCCTTTTGCTTCTCTTCTCTCTATGATTTGCTCCCACCATATGAGAACATAGTCTTGGAACTCAAGGGAGACCATTGCGATCTTCTTCTCTTCATCGAAGTTGTGAAGGCGAAAGATCTTGTCAACCTTCAATGCCCATGAGAGGTAGTCTTTGGGATCAATGCTTCCGGAGAACTTTGGCATGGTGAACTTAAGCTTGCCATAGCGATGCTCTTCATTGTTTCCTTGCCTATTGGTAGGGCGTTCTTGATTGGGTTGATTGGCAATCTCATGTTGCTCTTGTCGAAGTAGATGTCCATTGTCATGGTGTACTTGCCGAGCTTGTTGTTCTTGTTGAGGTTGTTGCTCTTGTCGCGCTTGAGGAGGAACTTCTTGCATTCTTGCTTGGTGGCGCCTCTCTTGCATCTCATCGCGAAGGAAATCCTCTTCTTGACGAGTGTGTCGAGTGCGAGCTGCCACATTGCAATGTGCATCACGTAATGCTCATTGCGCCTCAAGAGCTTGAGCTTCTCGACGTTGTTGTGCTTGACGATTAGCTTCGGCATCTTGTTCTGCTTGGTATTGACGTGCTCGCTCTTGTTGTTGTTGGCGTAGTCGTTGCCGTTCTTGTGCTTGCTCAAGTGTAGCTTGGTTTTGACGATGTCGGCTCTCTTGCTCTTCAAATAGCTCTTGTGAACTCTTGTCATGAAGTGGATTCCGGTTGTCATGTCGAGCTTGACGTGCGGCTTGACGAAGAGTGTTTGATGTAGGTGTACTTGATCCTTCCGTGGAGTCGGTATGTCGACTTGAGCGGCTTCGTCTTTGAGAAGATGTGGAAGAAGAACGTCGATTGACTATCAAAGTCCGGAGCTCGTCAAATTGAGTAGACATGTTGGTGTTGACGATGTCGAATTGCTCTCTTGTTCTTGCTTCAAATTGGCGCGCGTCCTCGGCGACTTGACCAATGTACTCACGCATAGCTTCATTTTCTTGATGGAGAGCTCGTTGGACACCGAAGAGATGTAGTTTGGTGACATAGTTGTTCGCTTCTTGAGGATCGTCGAAGATCGGGTTCGAAGATGTACTTGGCCTATCCATCATCACAAGCAAGTATGTGAGTGGGAGAACGGAGAAGACAATACCAAATGTACCTTAACCGAAGTTGAAAATGGATCAATGATCACTCAATAATGTAACCCGGAAATAGCACTATTGGTACCACTTCGTGTCGATTCTCACACCTACACAAGTAAAGCTTTGAGAGGAGCTTGGTTAGGATGGTGGCACAAATTCAATGCAATTGTCAAAGTGACTCAATGATGTTGAAAATGGTTCACAATTTGCTCATGCAACAAGTAGATCAAAAGCAAGAAGTAGCACACGGAACACACGCACGGATAGATAAATGTGGTTGTGCAACCAAGGGTGAGCGAAAATGTGGAATCCACGGAAAATTCTCGTGTTGCACAACACTAGAGAGACGCTAACCGATTGCTTAATAGGCGGATACGCACTTGTGCACAACCTATAAGAGGCAAAACGTAACGACTTTCTATCACAAGTATACTATGAGTGTATGATGTGCCGATGCTTGAGCACAAGATGATGTATTGCTATCACATGTGATCTCTTTTGATGCAAGGCGTATGATGCTATTTTCCTTTTGGTTATAAGCTTTGGTTGGCTCTTTTGCTTAAAAGCTTGTGAGCTCTTTCTTTGGGCACTTATGCATGCTTCTCGGATCAAGGTAGCTATTGTGTATGCGGGACACTCTTTTGTCACACGGAGATATGATGATGTAGTATGCAATATCTATAACTATCACTAATGTGCACAAGTGTCGTGGCCCGGCAATACTCAAATGGCTAGTCTCAATGGGAAAGCTACGCAAAGATGGTCCATAGGGTGACAATGCAATTGCAAGGTAGGATGAACAAGGTGTCGTCGATGTTACCGTCCTTGCCGAGGGTGAGCGGTGCTGTTGACGATGTTGTTCCGTTCCAAGGTAGCCGAAACATCCAAGGAAACGGTGAAACCACAACACAAGTATCCAAGGCAAAGTGAGACAAAATTGTCAAAATCGAAGGGTTGAAACAATGGTGGTTGCGGAAGTGGTGGTGGTATGCGGAAGGTTTATATGGTGGAGGGCCTAAGAAAACTTGCCAAATTTGACAAAATTTGATGGAGTCTAATGGTGGTAAAACCAATATGAGCAGCTCGGGCACGTCGCTAGCTTTTCAACGAGCCAAAGACCACTCAAATCGAAGTTCGGGAGTGAAAGTTATGGTCAAAACGGTGAAACTCGGAAGGCTGAAACTGGGTGGGGCGGAAGTACCGCTTGGTAGACCGGTAGTACCGCTTGAGGTGCTCAGCGGAAGTACCGCTAGTGCCACCGGTAGTACCGCTGGTGTCGGGAAAATTCTCAGGACTAGAACGGGGCGAAATATGGGCGGAAATGGATGATTTCGGGGTCGAAATTGGATGGATTTCGGGGATGGAAAGTTGGGAAACTCGGGGAAATGCTAGATCCACTCGTGGCACAGCAAATCCATGGAACAAATTCAACAAAATCTCGCCAAATCAACAGATCACAAAAAAAAAAAATTAGGGCTATTTTTGTGGTGAATTTTCGAAATTGGGAAGAACACAACAAAAACAAGCTAGAAAACAAGGTGTGGGGCTCCAAATTCGTGATCAACCTATGCTCATGATACCATAATGATGTAGGGTGGAATCCTAATCGGCAGATCTTTCACGAAAAGGAGGTTATCCCACGATGAACACGGAGAACACAAGGAAGATACGGAGGAAAACACGAGGGGAAACACTCAAATCAACACAAATACGGTCACACATGTGCTAGATCCACGATACACATCAAGATACACGATCCATAGTCAACAACGGTGGTACAAAGATAGTCTTCTCCCGGAGGAGGTCTTGGGGTATCCCTTGGGATCTTCTCCGATGTGGAGGTCTTGAATCCGAGGTGGATCTTCTCCGAAGAGGCCGCGGTCCCATAGGAGAGGAACCACAAAGGTTTATGATGAGCTATCCAAAAGCTGACCCTAAAAGATGGAAGGGAAGGAGTACTTATAGTCAAGGGGTAAGTTGGGGGATACATGGGGTGAAAACCCTTAAACTGCGCGCATGCAGGGCGGTAGTACCGGTCCTGGGACCGGTAGTACCGGTTTTTGCGGTTTTACCGGAAGTTCCGGCTTTGCACCGGCCTTGCACCGGTCGATCACAGAAGGTGGAGCGGTAGTTGACCGGTAGTTGGACCGGTAGTACCGGTGGACCGGTAGTACCGGTGGACCAGTAGTTGGACCGATAGTTGGACCGGTAGTACCTCTTTCTCTGCGCTGGGAGAATCCTGGTTCATGCTCTTGGCATCCGTCTTACAGCGTAACTTCTCCTTGGCACCTAAGCATACAAAGTGTCTCCGTTTGAGGTAGTAGCCATGTCTCAAGGTGGTCAAATGGGAATTCAACAAGGAGAGAGTTAACCTCGGATTCAAGTGCTCTAGCAAGAGCACGTGTCATTGGTCCTTGGAGCACTTGGTGAGGCGATGGAGTGTCCATGGGGATGACCTTTGGATGCTCTGCATCACTTCGTGTGTTCTATCCTCCGCTGATCACGATCGAACCACTAAGGGCTCAACCCGGACTTGAAACGAACCAGAGGGCAAATCCATCCTAAAAAGTTTGACGTGTGGGCTCGAACATGAAGAAGTAGGAAAAAACTCAATTTGTGGTGTTTTATCCAGCTACCAATGAAAAGTGTGTTATTTAGTTCAATATAAAAAGAAAGATGTGCTATAGAAGTAAAGTACCAGGAAAAGTGTGCCATTTCCTTAAATTGCCCGTCTCTACGGCATTTACAGAAGAACTTAAACCTCTAGGGCATCTATCTGTATATATTCCAGGGTTTTTTCAACCGTCGGCTGCCTACAGTAGCATATGGTCATGAGCTGCAATGTCATTTCATATGGGCACGAGCTACAACGTCATTTTTCTTGTTTTCTCAAAATGGATGTAAAAGATTTGCCTCATTGATTAATCAAGAAAAATATAGTTGTCCAATCAATTAACATGAAACCACATGAAAAATCGATACGGACCATGTGCGGACTGCTCATAAAGAAAGAAACACCAATGACCGCGCGATCAACCCGACAACCACAATCACTCGCTTCTACTACTCAGTTTGAAACTAGTTATCACTGAAATGGATGCATCTAGACGTATTTCAATGCTAGATACATCCATTTGAACGAGCAATAATTCTGGACGAAAGGAGTACATCGCACCTTAGCCAAAAGACAAGGTACTTCACCAAATATATGGACATAAGTGAAACCATGAGGGCGGTCCAAAAGACCGAGAATCATTCATTAACCAGCCGCTGGCGAATTTGTTTGTGGTGCCTCTCTTTTTATATTTTGTGTTAGAGCATCTCTAGCGGATCTGTAAAGCTTGAACTGCAAAATCGTTTTGGGGTATATTGCAAAACTTTTTTACGGTATATGTGTGTTTTGCTAAAAATCGTTTAATGTCATGTGGAGCTTCGTTGTCGGTAGTTAAATATATAACAAGGTCCCTGCAAAATAGCACAACACACCCTAAAATCAAATTGTAAATTACAATTAGGTCCTCAAGGACACGCCGTCGACCTTGAGCTCGACTTTGGCCGCTGCCCCGACGAGGCTCCACCCACTCATGACGCTCGACGGCACGGCCACGCCTCCATGCACGGCGCTCCATGACTACCATCCAGCGCGGCTCCTTCGGGTGTGAGTTCCCCGGCACAGCCATCGGCGAGGCGCGACAACGGCAGGAGGCCGGCGCCGATTCAGCCAGTGCGAGCTTGGGATGGTTGGCAGGGATCCGGCCACTCCATGGTGTCGTGTCGGCTGCACGAGGAGGCACGGGGGTTGGAGGCTAAGAGCATCTCCAGCCATTGGCCCCCCGGGAGGGGCTAAAAATCGCCCCCTAGGGGCGCACCGGCGCTAAACCGCACACTAGGGGCGTGATGCCCCCCAGTCGCGGCGCCCATGTTTTTTTGAAAAACTCAAGTACGGCACAAACACGGCTCAAATTTAACGCAAACATCGACGAGTTCGTTCAAATTTAAACATATTTTACAAAAAAAAAACTAGCACGGGCTGCCCCAGCCGTCTCCATCGCCGCTCCTCGCCGCCCGCCTTTGCAGTTCTACATGCCGAGGAGGCGGTAGAACCGCGTGTAGTCGCCACCGTCGTCGTTGGCGGCGTCCCCGCCTCCGCCGCCGCCGTCCCTGCTGCATCCCTCCCCCGGTTGGCGCGGCGGGTTGGACGGTCCGGGGGCGGCGCCGTCGTCGTTGCTATCGAGGACCACGACATCGTCGTCATCGTCGTCGCTATCGACGGTGGAGGCAGGGAGAGCCCGACGAGCGGCCGGACGAGGAGGAGGACGCCCCTGGAAAGCTGTAATGCCCAGGATGGGACTATACCTCCTACGTGTCGAGGCACGACTTAAAGGTATAAGCCCATTCTGGAATGATCGCAAGTTCGGTATCTTTGCACATCTCATGTAAAAATAGGGATGAAAGGGAAAAAGATAGTTGGCTTACACTCGCCACGTCACACAATTCATTACATAGCCAAAATTTATTCAAATAACATCACAACCCGTCTACGGGTGAAGATCCAAATGAAAGATACCAAACATGCATAAAGCCACAGGTCTGAATCGCCCCTAGTAGAAACCACTACTGATCATCGGGATAGTGCACATAGTAATGGCTACGTTCCTCGTCGTACTCCCAGTATGGCTCGGAGTCGTCACCTGATTAGCTCAACATGGTACCTGCATCTGGTGTGGTGTAGAATCTGTGAGACACAGAGGACTCAACAATCCCGTTCCCAGGTAACAGAACTATCTAAGCCTTGGGTGTGGAACAAGGCTGAAGAAAGAACAAGAGGTTGTAGCAGCACTAGCACTAACTTACGTAAAAGAGAGCGAGAAGAGAAGTGCCTCGGACGATGAAGTGATCTCGAAGTGATCCTAACTAAAACACGGCAATCATAACCCCACCGTGTTCACTTCCCGAAACCCTTTCGGAAAATGACCGTCACGGTACTCACGCTGGTAGTGTGTTCTGAACATGGTGTCAAGTTTTCTACAACCGGATATTAACAAATTCCCATCTGCCACATAACCGCGGGCACGGCTTTCGAAAGTTCAAATCCCTGCAGGGGTGTTCCAACTTGGCCCATGACAAGCCCACGATCCGCGGAGTCGCAACTCCAAGGTGGGAAGGCCCGAGTATCCTCGGAATCCCGTGCTCAAGATACTCCGACTAAGGTAAGGCTAATCCAGCAAATCCTCCCGGCGTGCCGACACCCTGATAGTAGCCACGCGTATCTCGTCTCAGGCCACGACCGGATGGGTGATGCTACGGGTTTTTACCAGCCCTCGAGTTTCCTTGAGGTGGCCCCGCAGGACCCCCAGTTCGGACCAACACTCATGTGGAGCACTGGCCCGGGGTTGTTGATTAAGAAGAGGGTTAATTACTCCCAATGCAAGTTTTTTAGTTATTAGGCAAATAGTACCAATGTTGGGACTTGCTGGAAAAGACTTAGCGCTAAGCGGTTTATCGAGGGGGTCCCATAACCCCAACCGTGTGAGGAACGCAAATTCAAGGAACATAACACCGGTTTATACGGTTCCTAGGGCGGCATGAGTGGAACAAATCACCAAGCAAGAGGCTTAGCCTTCCACCCATTACCAATATATAGATGATTTCCTTTAAGAATTTATATAGTGTGATATCCCAACAAGCTTCAACATGAAGCAAGAATCTTCAAATCTTCTCCTGCAACTAGCAATGCTATAAGAGGGGCTGAGCGACGCCTACGTAGCCAATCAAAGGTTTGCATAGGTTGGGTGGTTAAACAGATGCATGGTTACAATAGGAGGCTGACAGGAAAAACATGGGCATCGAGGCGATAAGCTAAAGAGCGAGACTTCTAGCAATAGGCAAAGATAGTAATGATATCTGGGTCAGGTCATCTTGCATGTCGAGTCGTCGATGGGATCGTAAGAGGGCTCCTCGTTCTCAACCTCGGTAGTAACCTCGTTCTCGTACTCGGTCTCGGCTTCCAGCTCTACTCAACACAAAACACACGAGGCACGAAATCAAACAAGATGCAATGCGCAAACCACAGGATGCATGGCTGATGCACTAAGGAAGCACTGCAGATGCACTTAGGATGCACAGCAAGACAACATAGGAAACATAGAGATACAACACAAGGAACATGATAATATGAATCAAGCAAGAAACTTCAAAACATGTTAACAAGATGATATTATGAATCTACATGCAAAATCACACAAGTTTCATATAGGACTTGCTCAAAACGGAGCAACGGGCTAAAAGATACACCCGAAACAAGAAACAAAGCAAAGCTGAAATTAACAGCCACATAGCAACTTCGGAGCAAGAAATATATATTCTACAGCACTCAAACATGGTGACAACAAGCATGGGCATGAAGTAGACATATCCTACAGCAAACAATTCCATTGGAGCATCTACATAGGAGGCATGGATCAATAGCAACAAGCTACAACATTTTGAACATGACAACAAAAACCTGACAGCAGTATTTTATAGCAACTTGGGAGCAAGAGTTAAATATGCTACAGCCACCCAAATGAGCATGTGAGGACATGAATGGATAGTCAACAACATATACAACAAGGAATCATCAATAGTCACCCCAAAATTATCATGGATTTGCCTAGAACAACAAGCAAACATAGCATCTGGTAATTACAGATTCCAGACTTGGTGAAATTTCACTAAGTGTTAAAACAGCAATATAATCATGGCATGTTTGTGAGCAAGTTTAAGTCACCTCAAAGCATAACATGGCAAGTGGTTTGTACCACAGCAAAGTACACATGATGGGGAATCTAAAACATATGAGCATGCATCATGGGGACAACCACATCAATAGCAACGAGCTCCTCAACTAGGCATCTCGTAACAAGTTTAATAACCTAACAGCCACAAGCACTTTTGCAAAGGAGATAAACATGGCAATATGAATTCTATCATGCACGCTAAAGCACCCAACATGTAGAGCATCTCATGATGAACATGTGGACATATCATTTGCTTCATTTGGATAAACATGCACCAAGTTATCACATTTCAAACATGGCATGAAAACAACTAATAGCAGCAGTTTATAACAAGTAGCACTCTTCTCATGAAGATTAAGACATCTAGATGATCTCAAACATGCATGGCTCAATGGAACAAAACATAGTACATGTCACCACGATCATTTTGACATATTATATGCACATATCGGACAAGCACAATGAAAGTTATTGCTATCACAAGAATGCATCACACACTGAAAAACTAAACACTTAAAAGAAAAAACGAGGGTCAACCTCCGCGGGTCGGGTCCTGGTCGGTGGAGCGGGTCAGAGCGGTCAAACGGGTCTGGATCGGGTCAACCGCTAGGGTTTCCCCAGGGCCCGATCTGGATCGCCCTGGATCCCTTCGATCCCGTCGGGGCGGCGGTGCTGGAGCCTCCCGGCGAGGCGGCCGGCGGCTGGCCCGGGCCCTGCGGTGGCCAGCGGAACGGCGACCGGCGGCGAGGGGGGCCGAGGCGGCGGGCCGGCGAGAGGCCGGGGCGGCGGCGACGGCGATCCGCAGGGGAGCTCGGCGGCGCGGATCTCCAAAGGACGGCGACGACGGCTGGGATCTGCGAAGGACGGCGCGGCGGCGGGCGGGCCGGCGGCGGCGGCTGCGAGCCGGAGGCAGGGACGAAGGCGGGGGCGCGGGAGGCTGGCGACGGGGCGATCTGGCCCAGATCGGCGGGCTGGCTTCGGGCCCCGCGGGCCCGCGCTACGGGGTGGAAGCACTGCGCGGCGGGGGTGGAAGCGCTGCGCGGCGGCGGTGGAAGCACGGTGCGGCGGCGGTGGAAGCTCTAGGGTTTTGGACGCAAAATTGGAGGGGGTGGACGTTTATATAGGCACAAGGAGCTAGGGGAGTCCAAATGAGGAGCGGTTTTCGGCCACGAGATCACAATTGAACGGCCGAGATGATGGGAAGGGTTTGAGCTGGGTTGTTGGGCGGTTGGAGGAGGTCTTGGGCCTCAAAGAGGAGGTACTTTTAGCCCACGAGGATAACTGTTGGAGTATCAAACGAACTCCAAACGCGACAAAACTTGACAGGCGGGTTACGCGTATCAAAACAATATCGCACGACAAGTCTCACTCCATACCGGAAACGTTACACGGTCAAACACAAAAGAAGGACTCCGGGAAGCCACGGGCACGTGAGAGAGCGTCGGAACTCGAAACGGACAACGGGAAGGGACGAGTGAGACCGGATGCAAAAGACAACACAAATGCAATGCAATGCACAAGACAACATGACATGGATGAATGCACACACGCACACGGCAAAACGACGAAAAACCCGAAAAGACGAAGAACCCGGAATGGAACTGATGAAGCCAAAGTTTATATATATCCAAAAGGGGAAAGTGTTACATCCGAGGCATTACAAACTCTCCTCTACTACGAGATCTAGGACTGAAGAAGGAAGGGTACTCGGAACGAAGGTGATCTTCTCGTTCCCACGTAGCTTCTCGGTCGGTATGGTGTGACCACTTGACTTTCAAGAACTTGATTGACTTGTTGCGGGTCCTGCGCTCGGTTTCTTCGAGAATAGCAAAGGGGTGCTCTCGGTAAGACAAGTCTTGTTGAAGATCAATCTCCTCAAACGGAATGGTGCGTTCAGGTTTCTTGAAGCACTTGCGGAGTTGAGACACATGAAACACATCATGAACATTAGCGAAGTTGGAAGGTAGCTCAAGTTGATAGGCTAGATCGCCTCTTTTGCCAAGGATCTTGAAAGGGCCAATGTATCTAGGAGCAAGCTTTCCTTTGATACCGAATCTTTGGGTGCCTTTCATAGGAGAAACACGGAGATAGACATGATCCCCAATGTTGAAGGCCAAATCACGATGCTTGCCGTCATAGTAGCTCTTCTAACGTGACTGAGCGGCCTTGAGATTCTCACGTATGACTTTGCACATTTCTTCGGCTTCTGAGATCAAGTCATTGCCAAGAAGTTGACGTTCACCAGTTGATACGTCTCAAATGTATCTACTTTTCCAAACACTTTTGCTATTGTTTTGCCCTCATTCTTGCATGATTTGAACTAAATTAACCCGGACTGACACTGTTTTCAGCAGAGCTGTCTGTATGGTTTTATTGTGTGCAGGAAAATGGAGTTTTAGGTGTCTCGGAAAATTCCAAGAAAAATCACAGAAAATCCACGCACCCAAAGGGTCATTGTGCCAGAAGTGGGGCCAGAGGGCAGCCCGGGGGGCCCCAGGCGCCCTGCTGACGCGGCCCCACCCCTGGCCGCGCCAGGAGGCCGCCTGGGAGGGTCCTCCCCCCTCTGGTGCCCTACCTTGGCTCCTATTTATTCCCGTGGCGAGGAAACCCGAGAACAGAAGTCGTTTTTCCAGTTTCCGTCGCGGAGCCGCCGCCACCCTCTGTTTTTCTTCGGGAGGGCTAATCTGGAAGCTGATTTGGCCTCCAGAGAGGGGAGATCGTCGCCATCGTCATCATCATCACCACTCCATCCTTCCTCCATGACTTCTCCTTCCATGTGTGAGTAATTCCCTGCTGTAGGCAAAGGGGATGGTAGGGATTGGATGAGTTAGATCATGTAATAGTTTATCAGATTGTTGGGGGCATGTTGCCTATCATCTACTTTGGTGTTTATCATCTTTGCTTCAACTTGTTGCTCTTAATGCTTGTCACTTTGGGCCCGAGTGCCATGTTTTCAGATCTGAACCCTATGTGTTTGCATGAATATATTTGTGTTCTTGATCCTATCTATGAGTTGTTTGCACCTATTATGGTCCGAAACCGGTGATCCCAAAGGTGACAGCTTGGGACACCAAAGGGGATGGTCCATAATTTGAGGATTACATGTATCCATTGAGTTTATTGCTTTGTTCTGGTGCTCTTTGACAGGAGCACCTTAATCTCCATAAGTTCCTTTTGGCCCCGTTCGTAGCGGGATGGTAGTACAAAAGATGTTGTGCAAGTTCTTATTGCAAGCACGTACAACTACCTGTGGGATACATGCCTAATGTTTGATATTTGCCTAGATGATCATTACTTTTCTGTGTGCCTTGCCCCAAGTTAGATTCATGATGTATCTCATCCATGCAGCGCCCAACCATCCATCTCCCTAGCCTACAGTGTTTCAATCCTGCTGGTTATTAGTTGTTACTTTTGTTGTTTACTTTTGCTGTCACCACCATCACTATCATATCACCGTTACCACTTATCTTTTGTTGCAAGTAAGTATATTTCAGGTGCGGTTGAATTGACAACTCAACTGTCAAAGCTTATAAATACTCTTTGGCTCCCCGTGTGTCGAATCTATAAATTGGGTTATTCTTACCCGCGAAGACTATCTCGATCCCTTATGGTTGAGGGTTATCAAGTACCGTTTTCTGGCGCCGTTGCCGGGGAGCATAGCAATATTTACAAGTCTACTTGAAGTATCCTACCTGTTGCACTTCATCCGCTATGGGTAAGAAAGGAGACCCCAAGGTTCCGATCTTACTATCCACTACAAGAAGAGGTACTGTTCTGAACACTAGTGCTACACTTGATTCACCTTCTGTTATGAGTAAGTTTGCCTCACCACCACCACATGATGCTTCTACTGAATCTGTTACTATGTCCGATACTTTTGATGATGCTTCTACTACTCTTGATGATATTGGTTCACTTGGTTATGCTCTTGAGAAACAGATCGCTGCTGCTGCAAAACAATCTGGAATTGAAATTCCTGTTACTCGCTACCCTATTGGTGGAACTTATGATTATCCTGATTTGAGTAAACTCAAGGAGAGACTCCTTGATGATGATTACATTATGCTTGATGATGATTTATGCAGGGAACTGACAGAGTTTGCCGACCCTGACCCTGAAGCTATTAAGAAGCTGCTTGAAAAACACTCCTTGAAGAACAAGACTGTTCCTGATCCTGAATTTGCTACATCTCCTATATGCATCAATGATCCTGATTATGATTTCTATGTTGATCTTTCACTTATATCTATGGTTGAAGCTGATCCCTTTTATGGCACAGAAAATGATGATGCTATTGCACACCTGACCAAACTCGCTGAGTTGGGTGGCTTGTTTACCACGAATGAAAAGATACGAAACTTTTATGTGACTAAGCTTCTTCCTTTCTCTTTGAAGGAAGGTGCTAAAACATGGTATGATGCACTACCATGTGGTTCCATTAAGAGTCCTCAAGACTTAGCTCACTCTTTTGTTGATAAGTACTTTCCTGCTCATATGCAACATGCTGCTTTACAAAGAATTTATAACTTTAAACAGTTGCAGGATGAGCACCTCCCTAAAGCTTGGGGGAGGTACTGTAGTCTGATCCAGGCTAGACCAGGACATGGAGTCCCTAAGAATGAATTAATCGATATATTTTATGCTGGTCTAACTGATGAATCCAGGTCCTATTTGGATAGTTGTGCTGGTTGTGTTTTCAGGAAAAGAACACCGGACGATGCAGAAGAATTGATGGGCAGGATTGCCAAAAACCATGAAGATTGGTCCGTCCCTGAACCACCTCCACCACCAAAGAAGAGGGGCATGCTTGTTCTAAGCCCCGAAGATATGCAAGAAGCAAAGAAGTCTATTAAAGAGAAGGGTATTAAAACTGAAGACGTGAAGAATCTACCCCCTATTGAGAAGTTGTGTGAGCCTACCACTCACCCTCCTATGGTAGAGGTACACTCTCTTTTAGATTTCAACGCAAGTGACATCCCTCATGGTAAGCCTCCTGATCAATGTTTAGATGAGCTTGATAATTTTATTATGAAGCAAAGTCATTTTAATAAGAGGATACAAAGTCAATTGCATGATAATTCCCTTGCTATCAAAAGTTTGCTTGATGTTCTAGGTAGAACAGTTAATGATGTTAAATGTCTTGTGAAGCATTTTCATATGGTTCAAACTCAGCTTGAACAAATTTCTAATGTGCAAAAAGATTTGCTTGCTAACAATACCAAACAAGATGATTTACAGGCCTTCGGGATTAAGACCCGAGGAGGAACTAGCACTCAAGATCCTCTCTATCTAGAGGGGCATCCAAGGAGAATCGAGCAAGATTCTCAAATGCAGGAAGAAGAAATTGTTGGCTCTCCAAAGAAGAAGAAGAAGAAGAAGAAACACAAGGAGGCTGACAATTCCAATAATCCTATTACAAGTGAAGAGCCAGTTGTTGATCCCAATAGTATATCTACCTCCGATGCTGAGACTGAAGACGGTGCCGAACCTGAAGATAAGGATAAGGAGAAGAATGATTCGCCTGAAGTTCGAGAAGAAGAAGCACCTGACAAACGCAAGAAGTACACTAGAGAAGACTTCGTCGCAAGAAGACATGGGAAGGAAAGAGAACCATGGATACAGAAACCCATGCCCTTTCCAGGTAGGTCTTTCAAATCTAAAGAAGAAGAGCATTACAATAAGTTTTGTGAGTGGATGAAACCTCTTTTTCTTCAAATCCCTTTGACTGATGCTATTAAGTTACCTCCCTATTCAAAATATATGAAAGATATTGTTACTAATAAAAGAAAAGTTCCTAATGAAGCAATATCTACTATGCTTGCTAACTACTCTTTCAGTGGCAAGATTCCTGAGAAGCTTGGTGATCCAGGTATACCCACCATTCCTTGCTCCATAAAGAATAATTATGTCAAAACTGCTTTATGTGATCTTGGAGCAGGAGTGAGTGTTATCCCTTCTCTCTTTACAAGAGGCTTTGTTTAGAGAAACTAATTCCTACAGATATCTCTCTTCAGATGGCTGACAAGTCAACAGCCGTCCCGATAGGTATTTGTGAGGATGTTCCCGTAGAAGTTGCTAATTGTTTGATCCTTACTGATTTTGTCGTGCTTGACATGCCCGAGGATGGGAGCATGTCCATTATTCTTGGTAGACCTTTTCTTAACACCGCAGGTGCTATTATTGATTGCAATAAAGGAAAGGTTACCTTCAATGTGAATGATAAAGAACACACGGTGTATTTTCCAAAGAAGACCGACAAGAGGCATGGCCTCAACTCTATAGAAAATATCGAGACCGTGAAGATTGGAGAATGGGACTGTCCACTACATGTGCACCACAAATACAAAACTATTATGGTGGGGACAATGTCCATTAAAGTAAAGGTGCAATGATCACTTCGTAAGAGGTGGGACTTTTTGCTCTATATATCGCCGGTTTGTTGGTAAGACTTGATCAACCTTACTAGTGAGCATGTTTTATATAGGTAAAAAGTTGAGCTTGTTATGTTTTCATTTGTTTTAGCTTTTGTTCTCCTTGCTGTACCAAGTGTTTGTGTTTTTGAAGCTTCACAATTCTAATCACTGCTTTAAGTTTTCAGAAAGTTTTGCAGCTTTTTGAACTTCGAAAAAATTTCAACAGTGAAGTTTTCAGAAAAATTCCAGAAAAATTAAAATTAAAATTTTCATGCCGGGAGTGACCCAGAGGCACCTGGGGCTGACCAGGGGGGCCACCAGTGGCCCAGGCGGCCAGCTGGCGCGGCCTGCTCCCTGGCCGCGCCCATAGGGCGCCTGGGGCCCACATGTCCCGCCTCCAGGTGAGTCTTCTTCCTCTCTCTCTCTTTATCTCCAAAAACACGAGTTCTGCACTTGTTCTTGTGTTCTTGCTGTTCTTGGAGGCAATTTTCGATCTCTCTCTACAGCATATCATTCGAGCTGAGATTTTGAACAAATACTCCCTGGTATGTAACTCCTCCACCCCTCCAATTAGATTTTTTGTTGGTGGCTTCATTTGTGAGTATTTAGTAGTTCTTGGTGTTGTGTAGATGAGCTTGCATGCATGTGTAGAAATTTATTTTCCCAGTTTTGATGCAAGTTTATGCCTTAGGTAAGTGAGTTGAGTAGTTTGCCTTAACCCACTTTGTTTAAATCCTTGTTTTTGTAATTTGTCAAAAATTTCAGAAATGAGTTTGTTAGGAAGGGCAAAGGGGTGGCTTGAGAAGAAGAAGCCCGCGCGCTCCGATCGAGTTACTAGAGCCGCAGCTTCACCCTCGACAGCTAGGGTGAGCTACAATGAAGATCATGTGCCCCTAGAGTTGTTGGAAGACACAAATCCAGCACGTGCGATGATGTTCCCATGTGATGAATTCCTTGAAGCTGCAGGAATTAAGGATGAGTTTTATAACCTTTGTGCTAATGCAGGTCTGACACGGCTCGTCACGTGCCGTGTTGCTCAGTATCAAAAACTCACCTCCGGTTTCATTAACAGTTTTAGATATAACCTTGATACTGGTTTTATTGAGTTTAAAATTTACAATAATCTTTTGACCATGCCCTTGGAAAAGTTTTGTGAAATAATAGGTGTGCCAAACGTTGGGCGGACGGCGAAGATGACCTCTCAGCCCTCCGAGCTGAGAACCGTCTTCAACTCTCTCTGCAGCATGGATACGAGGGATATTCATCGGTCAAAAATCTCCAGCATCTTATTCCCTCACCTTAGGTATTTTGCGTATTATGTTGCTAGAGGGTTGTTAGCTCGTGACAACACGAGCAACATTTCTGCGCCGGATATTGCTATCCTGGCAACCGCCCTCTCAGGGAGGTTTGATTATAATGTGGGTGCCTTAATTGCTCGACGCCTTGCTATGAACGGTAACAAGGGAGATTTATTTGGTGGCGTTTATGCCACACTTATCTTAGAGTATCTTAAAGGCACCCCACACCCTGATGATAAGCCTTTTACTTATTTAAGTTTTGATCTTGCTGCTATGAAAAGGCATAAGTTTGTTACCATGACTTCTGAGTTTGGTAACCTTGTTTATATCTTGCGTTTCGGAACTACCACAGAACGCAAGATCCGTCTACCTGCACCTCTTTTGTTTGATTTTTCTCGCAGGAATGGATGGTCCTTTATTGTTATCCAGTTCGATGAGTTCATGGTCCAGCATCAGTTTCATAACCCCATGGAGGGGGTTGTGCCCGACGAGGAGGAGCACGGTGAGTTACCACCTTTTCAGGGGGAGACCGTCACCCAGTTTGGTGAAGGGTCTTCCTCTGCTTGGAGTGCGGACCCTTCTTCGTGGGAGGATCCGAGGACTTCGGTGTACGCGCCGGAATCCTTATACGACCCTTGGACTCACCAGTACCACCCCGGAGCAGGAGGCTCCTGGGGGCAGTAGCTACTACCAACTTAGGCCAAAAGCCTAAGCTTGGGGGAGTACGTGCCCTTCTCACTTTTCCATTGTATTATCCGTTTTATTTTTGTTCGCTTTGATCTTTTTGAAGTTTTTGCTTGTTCTTCTTTGTTCTTTCTTTGCAAAAACAACAAAAAGATTTTCTCTTTCTTTTGCTTTCGTTCAACCTTTGAAAAAACCCAAAAAGATTTCCTTTCTCTCTTTAGTTTGCTTTGTTTTCAAAGTTCAGCTCGAGTCCGTGATGGCATTTAATTATATTTCCTACGTTCGATCGTGCAAGTGACAAGGCAGTAATGACGAAGATCGACGGAAGGGAAGCAACAAGGAAAACCGGTATGAACTCTTCTTGTTTCTACTTTTGTACATATGCATGTACTTATGATCTAGAGACCAGCTTGTAGCGACATAGTGCTATGTTTACAATGCTTTCCCAGTGGTTCATGCTTTCCTTGTGGCTAATCTCAAATAGCTAGAGTATATAATGTGTTATTGAAATGATTTACATGCATTGCATTGTTCATAGTTTGGTATACTAAGGTGGTATTTCCCTTTGGAGAATTCTTGGATTGACTTGGCACATGTTTACACATGTTTAAGACTAAAAAGTCTGCTTTGCCTTGATGATCTTTGAGTTTCAGAATAGTTATATCACTTTCATGCCCAATTCAATGTTGCTTTGTCGCTCTGCATGATTATGACCGTTATTGCTCTCTAGTTGGTCGCTTCCCAGTCTCTTGCTAGCCTTCGCTCGCACTAAGAGGAATTCTGCTTGTGCATCCAAATCCTTTCAAACCAGTTATTCCATATGAGTCCACCATACCTTCCTATGTGGTATTTACCGGCCATCCTAACGAAGACTTTCTTGTACCATCTCGAAATTATTCAAATTTACTCCTGTTTTGTGCCTCTGTTTTAGCTCATGAGGAAGTAGTAGGTAATTCATGATCTTCTTATGTTGGACATGTTTTATCCCGGGATTGCATGTCTAATCTGCAAACCCCTAATACGAGGAGGGACTGGCATGAGTGCGCCCAGCTCACAAAAGATAATCACAACCAACAAACCCTCCTTCACGCTTTGTTTATGAGAAATCAGAAAACTTTGGTAGTGATAAACAAAGGAGCTTAAGGGGATGTGATCGTCCCCATCTTGGGAGCCGTTCCTTGAAACATGTCTAGCATAAGAAGTGATTGGGTTGTCTACTAGCATTCGTTGACGAAATATGCACCTCCCAAAATCATTTTTACCTCTGTTTTCAAAACCAAGAGCTCTGGTACATGTTTAGTCTTTGCTTCCAACCACGGGTTTTCAACCTCGCCATCAAATTCCACGGTTCGAGAGTCTCCACCTTCTTTCTTCAAAGCACCAACTAGGAGAGCATAATTGTCATTCTGAGTGTAATGTGCATTGTCCCAAAGTATTACATTGTCTTCTGCATGCTTGTGGTATTATTTATTCTAAAATTCTTAGTTCTAGTCTCCTTTAAAACTCTGGAGGAGTTTCTGCATTTATGTTTTGCTTCACTCATGGAGGCTAGCGAGATACCACTCTAGTATGTTCAAGCTATGCAATGTAATCTTGTCTTGATTTTCAGTAGCATATTATTTACTTTTAGTTATTTGTGATTGGTCACTTGAAAGAAGGATTGCTTCGTGCATTGTCCTCATAGCATTGTTTCAATACTTGCTAGACTCTTTTCGTAGTACATGCTTATATACATCTAATGAAGCAAAAGAGTTTTTCAAAGTTTTCTTTGTCGCGTCCAGTTCGTTGAACTGAATTGCCTGAGGACAAGCAATATGCTAAGCTTGGGGGAGTTGATACGTCTCAAACGTATCTACTTTTCCAAACACTTTTGCTATTGTTTTGCCCTCATTCTTGCATGATTTGAACTAAACTAACCCGGACTGACGCTGTTTTCAGCAGAGCTGCCTGTATGGTTTTATTGTGTGCAGGAAAATGGATTTTTAGGTGTCTCAGAAAATTCCAAGAAAAAACACAGAAAATCCACGCACCCGAAGGGCCATTGTGCCAGAAGTGGGGCCAGAGGGCAGCCAGGGGGGGCCCCAGGCGCCCTGCTGGTGCGGCCCCACCCCTGGCCGCGCCAGGAGGCCGCCTGGGAGGGTCCTCCCCCCTCTGGTGCCCTACCTTGGCTCCTATTTATTCCCGTGGCGAGGAAACCCTAGAACAGAAGTCGTTTTTCTAGTTTCCGTCGCGGAGCCGCCGCCACCCTCTGTTCTTCTTCGGGAGGCCTAATCTGGAGGCTGATTTGGCCTCCAGAGAGGGGAGATCGTCGCCATCGTCATCATCATCACCACTCCATCCTCCCTCCATGACTTCTCCTTCCATGTGTGAGTAATTCCCTGCTGTAGGCAAAGGGGATGGTAGGGATTGGATGAGTTAGATCATGTAATAGTTTATCAGATTGTTGGGGGCATGTTGCCTATCATCTACTTTGGTGTTTATCATCTTTGCTTCAACTTGTTGCTCTTAATGCTTGTCACTTTGGGCCCGAGTGCCATGTTTTCATATCTGAACCCTATGTGCTTGCATGAATATATTTGTGTTCTTGATCCTATCTATGAGTTGTTTGCACCTATTATGGTCCGGAACCGGCGATCCCAAAGGTGACAGCTTGGGACACCAAAGGGGATAGTCCATAATTTGAGGATTCCATGTATCCATTGAGTTTATTGCTTTGTTCCGGTGCTCTTTGACAGGAGCACCTTAATCTCCATAAGTTCCTTTTGGCCCCGTTCGTAGCGGGATGGTAGGACAAAAGATGTTGTGCAAGTTCTTATTGCATGCACGTACAACTACCTGTGGGATACATGCCTAATGTTTGATATTTGCCTAGATGTTCATTACTTTTCTGTGTGCCTTGCCCCAAGTTAGATTCATGATGTATCTCATCCATGCAGCGCCCAACCATCCATCTCCCTAGCCTACAGTGTTTCAATCCTGCTGGTTATTAGTTGTTACTTTTGCTGTTTACTCTTGCTGTCACCACCATCACTATCATATCACCGTTACCCCTTATCTTTTGTTGCAAGTAAGTATATTTCAGGTGCGGTTGAATTGACAACTCAACTGTCAAAGTTCATAAATACTCTTTGGCTCCCCGTGTGTCGAATCTATAAATTGGGTTATTCTTACCCGTGAAGACTATCTCGATCCCTTACGGTTGAGGGTTATCACCAGTCTCGGACCAGTTGAGAGGGGTACGGCACTTTCTGCCATAGAGGATTTCAAACGGAGCTTTGCCGGCACTTGCTTGGAAGCTGTTGTTGTAAGAGAACTCGACAAACGGAAGGCAATCTTCCCATTTCATGCCAAAAGATATGACACAAGCTCTGAGCATGTCTTCTAGAATCTGATTCACTCTCTCGACTTGACCACTAGTCTGAGGGTGAAATGCAGTGCTGAAATGGATCTTAGTACCCATGGCAGACTGAAAAGAGTCCCAGAACTTGGATGTGAACAAACTTCCACGGTCTGAGGAGATAACTTGAGGAATGCCATGTAAGGACACAATTCTGGAAGTGTACAACTCTGCCAGTTGAGCTGCATTGATGGATTCTTTGACTGGAAGGAAGTGAGCGACTTTGGTAAGCTTGTCAATCACCACAAAGATAGAATCATTCCCTCTCTTGGACTTGGGAAAGCCAGTGAAGAAATCCATTTCAATGTGGTCGAATTTCCACTCGGGAATAGTAAGAGGTTGGAGAAGACCGGCTGGACGTTGATGCTCTGCCTTCACTCTTCTGCAGACATCACATTCATTCACGAATTGGGCAATCTCCCTTTTCATGCGAGTCCACCAGTAAAATTTCTTGAGGTCTTGGTACATCTTGGAACTTCCAGGATGAATCGAAAGGAGAGAGTCATGTGCTTCGTCCATTATGAGCTTCCTGAGATCACCTTTGGGAAACACAAGTTTGTCCTCAAAGAACAAGGTATCTCTCTCATCAATGCGATAGCACTTGTATTTGGGAGTACCCTTTCCAATACCATGTTTCACTTTCTGCACCATAGCATCACTGAGTTGGGCCTCACAAATCTGATCTTCCAAGGTAGGAGCAACTTGAAGATTTGCAAGAAAGCCTTGCGGAACAACTTGGAGGTTGAGCTTCCTGAATGCTTCACAAAGCTCAGGCTGGAACGGCTTGATAAGGAGACTGTTGCAATATGCCTTTCTGCTCAAGGAATCTGCAATGACATTGGCCTTGCCAGGTGTGTATTCGATGCTTGGATCATACTCTTGGATCATTTCAACCCAACGAGTCTGGCGGAGGTTCAGGTTCGGCTGTGTGAAGATGTACTTCAAGCTCTTGTGATCGGTGAAGATGTCGACTTTTCTGCCCAACAGAAGGTGTCTCCACGTAATCAAAGCGTGTACCACAGCTGCTAGCTCGAGATCATGTGTGGGGTAGTTCTTCTCACTTGGCTTCAGTTGACAAGAAGTGTATGCCACAATCTTCTTGTCCTGCATTAGTACACCACCAAGTCCTTGAAGAGAAGCATCACAGAATACTTCGTAGGGCTTGGACTCATCTGGAGGAGTAAGAACTGGAGCAGAGATGAGCTTTTCTTTGAGAGTTTTGAATGCCACATCACAATCCGGAGAAAAGTTGTACTTGACATTCTTCTGCAGCAAGTTGGAGAGAGGCTTGGCAATCTTGGAGAAGTTCTCAACGAACCTTCTGCAATAGCTAGCAAGACCAAGGAAGCTTCGGAGTTGCTTGACGTTCTGAGGAGGTTCCCAGTTGACAATGGCTTCAACTTTCTCGGGGTTCACAGCAATACCGTCAGCGGAGATGATATGGCCCAGATACAAGACCTTATCGAGCCAGAATTCGCACTTGGAGAACTTGGCATAGAACTTATGTTCACAGAGTCTGTCGAGAACCAGACGGAGGTGCTTTTCGTGATCCTCTTCATTCTTGGAGAATACCAAGATGTCATCCAGATACACAAGCACAAACTCGTTGGTGTAGGGGTTGAAAATGTAGTGTATCATTCTCGAGAAGGTAGGTGGAGCATTAGCGAGGCAAAAAGACATGACTGTATACTCATAGGAGCCGTAGCTCATTCTGAAGGCAGTCTTGTGGATATCTTCTTCACGAATGCGAATTTGGTGATAACCCATTCGGAGATCGAGCTTTGAGAACACTTTAGCTCCCTTGAGCTGCTCGAACAATTCATTGATGTTGGGGAGCGGATACTTGTTCTTTATTGTCTTCTTGTTTAATGGCCGGTAATCAACGCAAAGGCGCTCCGTGCCATCCTTCTTCTTGACAAATAAGACACCACAGCCCCAAGGAGACGTACTAGGCCTGATCAGACCCATACGCACTTGTTCATCAAGCTGTTTCTTCAACTCCTTCAACTCTTCAGGGGAGAGCTTGTACGGACGCCGGCATGCTGGCTCAGTACTAGGCTCGAGTTCAATGACAAATTCAACTTGACGATGTGGAGGCATGCCTGGAAGATCTTCAGGAAAAACGTCTTCATATTTGTTAACCACCGGAATTTGAGAGATGGCATTAATCTCGCCCTTGTCATTGAGAGAGAATAGCCTGATTGTGTTATCCCGAGAGGCGAAGATAATCACGTCTTCGTTAGGATGAGTAATCTTGACTTCCTTATTTGCACAATCAATGTGAGCATCATGCTGAGAAAGCCAATCCATCCCGAGAATAAGGTCAATGTCGGAGTTGCCGAGAACAACCGGTTTAGCCAGAAAGCCCATGCGAATAGATACATCCGGAGCAAAAAATTTAGAATGCATTTGTCTCCCCGGAGAAATAACTGATAACTCCCTTGGCAGACTTTTGATGTCTATATTATGCTTGGATGCAAATGGTTGAGACATGAAAGAACATGATGCACCCGAATCAAACAACACTTTTGCAGGAATAGAGTTAACTGGAAGGTTACCAAGTAACACATCTGAAAAATTCTCTGCTTGAGTTGCATTCATCAGATTCACTCTTGCTTGCTTAGGATTGTGCTTGACAATAGCAGTGCTGACAGGTGGAGGAGGCGGAAGGCGCCTTGGGTTGGGGCACTTGTTAGCATAGTGACCCTTCTGAGTGCACTTGTTGCAAACCACTTCTGAGAGAGGACGGTGATAAGGAGCACTTGACTTGGAAGCTTGAAACTGATTCTTTGACTGGTTGCTTGGGTTGGGTGGGTGGGAGAAAGCACGGCCACCAGAATTCTTGTTGTTGTTGTAGGGAGCTCGGATCACTGGAGGAGGTGGAAGCCAAAACTTCTGTTGCTTCGCGACCACTTGAGAAGATGAGGAGGAGTGAACAGCATCTCTGATCCTCTTTTTGGAAACTTCCATCTTGAGCTGGGCTGCCTCTTGCTTAAGTGCCATATTATAGAATTGATCAAACTCATCAGGCTCGAACAAGGTGAGAGCAAGTTGGAGTTCATCCTTCAGACCACCACGGAACTGATAGATCTTGCTCTTGGCATCTGGGGTGTCTTGCTTTGCATAGCGGGCAAGGTTCTGGAACTTGACATTATATTGGTAGACAGTCATTGAGCCTTGCTTCAGGTTGCGGAATTGCTCACGCATACCCTCGATGACACTTGTTGGAATGTGGTGAGAGCGAAAGTCCTTGCAGAAATCATCCCAGGAGATTACACGCCCTTCTCTGGAGTCTTTGTATTGCTGCCACCAATCAGCTGCTTGGTCCTTGAGTTGGAAGGCTGCAAACTTCACATAGTCCTCGGGCCTGACGTTACTGCACTCAAAATGCTTCTTGATATCTGTTATCCAGTCTTCAGCATCGAGAGGGTCCACGCAGTAACTGAAAGCCTTTGGTTGATTTGCCAAGAACTGGTTGAGCGTAGCAAAGTGGGGTTGGTTGAACAAATTGCCTTGGTTCCCATGAGCACCCTGATTTGCTTGATTTGCTTGAATTTGCTTCATCATCTGCATAAGCATCTGGGTGTTCTGATTCGTAGTTTGCATAATTGCTCTCCAGGCCTCAGACGGAGGAGGAGGTGAAGGAGGGCGATCAGGAACCTCTTCACCCTCTGGGTTAGCGTTGGGAACCCTTTTAGGAGCCATCCTGAAAGAGATGACCACTATTAGCCATTTGATTGAAAGAAGATATAAGCTGAAACAATGGCTAGAAATTGCAACATAGCCTTCACAAGAATCATTCGAACAAGAGGAACAAATGAAATTCTCAGTTTAATGATAACAACAATCTTCACGAGAAGCCACTTGGGAGACAAAAGGTAAATAAAACAATAAGGTGCAGATAGAACAAATACAAGATAGGAGCTTCGTTCGACATATTCGTGCTGAAAGCTTATGGAACGTGTTACAAAAGGGTTTTGCAATCCCCGGATCAGCATAGCCAAGGACCCTTTAAGATGCAACTCCCGATCGGAACAACGGCCATAAAACCACTTCACTCAATGTAGAACCCCGAACTCCATATCATGCATTCGTTGGAAGAATGCCTACGATCTACTAGATGAACCCACCTATTAATTTCCAAAAGTTTCCAGTTATGCAATCAGGTGTTGGGGATACAGGGGAAGCATCGCGCACTCAACTCTAATCCTATATCCATCCTTCAACACATAACTAGTTATTTCCGGAAACCGTCTACCTCGGACCTTCGAAACGCATCTACTATACAAGCTATGGCAATACTCCCGAACTACCTCCCCAGTACTGGGTGATGTCGGGGTTATCTTGCCACTAACCGCATAGGAGAGTTTTTTATGTCGGTCGTCTTAAGTATTCTAGAACTGTCGCGATATGTTTGTGACGACAACACCTCGGAGCTCAACTCCCCGGGACACTGCCACAACCCCTAATGACAGGAGGCATCGAGAACAATGTTCTCGCCACAAAGACATCGGAACAATCCAAACAATACTCGCGAGATTCCTAAAAAAAATTGGTGCAATTTTGAGAGTAGAAGAGGCAAGAGTAATCGTCAGGAGTCCTCACCAGAGTGAAAAGAGATGAGGAGCAAAAGAAATCCAACTCTCCGATATATATATATATATATATATATATATATATATATATATATATATATATATATATATATATATATATATATATATATATATATATATATATATATATATATATATATATATAGGACTCAAAACATTTTAAAGTGTGTGCCTAGACTCAACCGTCAACGATTCGATCAATCAGTGGGGGCTTCTAGGTCGGAGAAGGCTCTGAATACCAACTTGTAATGCCCAGGATGGGACTATACCTCCTACGTGTCGAGGCACGACTTAAAGGTATAAGCCCATTCTGGAATGATCGCAAGTTCGGTATCTTTGCACATCTCATGTAAAAATAGGGATGAAAGGGAAAAAGATAGTTGGCTTACACTCGTCACGTCACACAATTCATTACATAGCCAAACATCATTCAAATAACATCACAACCCGTCTACGGGTGAAGATCCAAATGAAAGATACCAAACATACATAAAGCCACAGGTCTGAATCGCCCCTAGTAGAAACCACTACTGATCATCGGGATAGTGCACATAGTAACGGCTACGTTCCTCGTCGTACTCCCAGTATAGCTCGGAGCCGTCACCTGAGTAGCTCACCATGGTACCTGCATCTGGTGTGGTGTAGAATCTGTGAGCCACAGAGGACTCAGCAATCCCGTTCCCAGGTAACAGAACTATCTAAGCCTTGGGTGTGGAACAAGGCTGAAGAAAGAACAAGAGGTTGCAGCAGCACTAGCACTAACTTACGTAAAAGAGAGCGAGAAGAGAAGTGCCTCGGACGATGAAGTGATCTCGAAGTGATCCTAACTAAAACACGGCAATCATAACCCCACCGTGTTCACTTCCCGAACCCCTTTCGGAAAATGACCGTCACGGTACTCACGCTGGTAGTGTGTTCTGAACATGGTGTCAAGTTTTGTACAACCGGATATTAACAAATTCCCATCTGCCACATAACCGCGGGCACGGCTTTCGAAAGTTCAAATCCCTGCAGGGGTGTTCCAACTTGGCCCATGACAAGCCCACGATCCGCGGAGTCGCAACTCCAAGGTGGGAAGGCCCGAGTATCCTCGGAATCCCGTGCTCAAGATACTCCGACTAAGGTAAGGCTAATCCAGCAAATCCTCCCTGCGTGCCGACACCCTGATAGTAGCCACGCGTATCTCGTCTCAGGCCACGACCGGATGGGTGATGCTACGGGTTTTTACCAGCCCTCGAGTTTCCTTGAGGTGGCCCCGCAGGACCCCCAGTTCGGACCAACACTCATGTGGAGCACTGGCCCGGGGTTGTTGATTAAGAACAGGGTTAATTACTCCCTATGCAAGTTTTTTAGTTATTAGGCAAATAGTACCAATGTTGGGACTTGCTGGAAAAGACTTAGCGCTAAGCGGTTTATCGAGGGGGTCCCATAACCCCAACCGTGTGAGGAACGCAAAATCAAGGAACATAACACCGGTTTATACAGTTCCTAGGGCGGCATGAGTGGAACAAATCACCAAGCAAGAGGCTTAGCCTTCCACCCATTACCAATATATAGATGATTTCCTTTAAGAATTTATATAGTGTGATATCCCAACAAGCTTCAACATGAAGCAAGAATCTTCAAATCTTCTCCTGCAACTAGCAATGCTATAAGAGGGGCTGAGCGACGCCTACGTAGCCAATCAAAGGTTTGCATAGGTTGGGTGGTTAAACAGATGCATGGTTACAATAGGAGGCTGATAGGAAAAACATGGGCATCGAGGCAATAAGCTAAAGAGCGAGACTTCTAGCAATAGGCAAAGATAGTAATGATATTTGGGTCAGGTCATCTTGCCTGTCGAGTCGTCGATGGGATCGTAAGAGGGCTCCTCGTTCTCAACCTCGGTAGTAACCTCGTTCTCGTACTCGGTCTCGGCTTCCGGCTCTACTCAACACAAAACACACGAGGCACGAAATCAAACAAGATGCAATGCGCAAACCACAGGATGCATGGTTGATGCACTAAGGAAGCACTGCAGATGCACTTAGGATGCACAGCAAGACAACATAGGAAACATAGAGATACAACACAAGGAACATGACAATATGCATCAAGCAAGAAACTTCAAAACATGTTAACAAGATGATATTATGAATCTACATGCAAAATCACACAAGTTTCATATAGGACTTGCTCAAAACGGAGCAACGGGCTAAAAGATACACCCGAAACAAGAAACAAAGCAAAGCTGAAATTAACAGCCACATAGCAACTTCGGAGCAAGAAATATATATTCTACAGCACTCAAACATGGTGACAACAAGCATGGGCATGAAGTAGACATATCCTACAGCAAACAATTCCATTGGAGCATCTACATAGGAGGCATGGATCAATAGCAACAAGCTACAACATTTTGAACATGACAACAAAAACCTGACAGCAGTATTTTATAGCAACTTGGGAGCAAGAGTTAAATATGCTACAGCCACCCAAATGAGCATGTGAGGACATGAATGGATAGGCAACAACATATACAACAAGGAATCATCAATAGTCACCCCAAAATTATCATGGATTTGCCTAGAACAACAAGCAAACATAGCATCTGGTAATTACAGATTCCAGACTTAGTGAAATTTCACTAAGTGTTAAAACAGCAATATTATCATGGCATGTTTGTGAGCAAGTTTAAGTCACCTCAAAGCATAACATGGCAAGTGGTTTGTACCACAGCAAAGTACACATGATGGGGAATCTAAAACATATGAGCATGCATCATGGGGACAACCACATCAATAGCAACGAGCTCCTCAACTAGGCATCTCGTAACAAGTTTAAGAACCTAACAGCCACAAGCACTTTTGCAAAGGAGATAAACATGGCAATATGAATTCTATCATGCAAGCTAAAGCAACCAACATGTAGAGCATCTCATGATGAACATGTGGACATATCATTTGCTTCATTTGGATAAACATGCACCAAGTTATCACATTTCAAACATGGCATGAAAACAACTAATAGCAGCAGTTTATAACAAGTAGCACTCTTCTCATGAAGATTAAGACATCTAGATGATCTCAAACATGCATGGCTCAATGGAACAAAACATAGTACATGTCACCACGATCATTTTGACATATTATATGCACAAATCGGACAAGCACAGTAAAAGTTATTGCTATCACAAGAATGCATCAGACACTGAAAAACTAAACACTTAGAAGAAAAAACGAGGGTCAACCTCCGCGGGTCGGGTCCTGGTCGATGGAGCGGGTCGGAGCGGTCAAACGGGTCTAGATCGGGTCAACCGCTAGGGTTTCCCCAGGGCCCGATCTGGATCGCCCTGGATCCCTTCGATCCCGTCGAGGCGGCGGCGCTGGAGCCTCCCGGCGAGGCGGCCAGCGGCTGGCCCGGGCCCTGCGGTGGCCGGCGGAACGGCAACCGGCGGCGAGGGGGGCCGAGGCGGCGGGCCGGCGAGAGGCCGGGGCGGCGGCGACGGCGATCCGCAGGGGAGCTCGGCGGCGCGGATCTCCAAAGGACGGCGGCGACGGCTGGGATCTGCGAAGGATGGCGCGGCGGCGGGCCGGCCGGCGGCGGCGGCTGCGAGCCGGAGGCGGGGACGAAGGCGGGGGCGCGGGAGGCTGGCGGCGGGGCGATCTGGCCCAGATCGGCGGGCTGGCTTCAGGCCCCGCGGGCCCGCGCGGCGGGGTGGAAGCACTGCGCGGCGGCGGTGGAAGCACGGTGCGGCGGCGGTGGAAGCACTAGGGTTTTGGACGCAAAATTGGAGGGGGCGGACGTTTATATAGGCACAAGGAGCTAGGGGAGTCCAAATGAGGAGCGGTTTTCGGCCACGAGATCACAATTGAACGGCCGAGATGATGGGAAGGGTTTGAGCTGGGTTGTTGGGCTGTTGGAGGAGGTCTTGGGCCTCAAAGAGGAGGTACTTATAGCCCACGAGGATAATTGTTGGATTATCAAACGAACTCCAAACGCGACAAAACTTGACAGGCGGGTTACGCGTATCAAAATAATATCGCACGACAAGTCTCACGCCATACCGGAAACGTTACACGGTCAAACACAAAAGAAGGACTCCGGGAAGCCACGGGCACGTGAGAGAGCGTCGGAACTCGAAACGGACAACGGGAAGGGACGAGTGAGACCGGATGCAAAAGACAACACAAATGTAATGCAATGCACATGACAACATGACATGGATGAATGCACACACGCACACGACAAAACGACGAAAAACCCGAAAAGACGAAGAACCCGGAATGGAACTGATGAAGCCAAAGTTTATATATATCCAAAAGGGGAAAGTGTTACATCCGGGGCATTACAAAAGCGCTCGGCCATTCTTCTCAACTGGAGACGGCGAGAGGAGGAAGGGGGGAGAAATGGGTGCGTCGACGGTGGAGTATATGTGCGTGTCTCCGGCGCGCTGGCGGTTGGCTTTATATAGGCGGAGGCGCCGCGTGGTAGGCTTGGCCGGCGCGTTACGCATGGCGTGATGGCGTGGCGGCCGAGGGGACGCGCGTCGCCCGGCCTTCACTGCGCCGCCCGTGAGGCATCAATGAAGGCTGACCGGCGTGGCAGCGCGCGCAGCTTTGGCATTGATTCGCCGCGGGAAACGAGGCGATGAGGACGACGAAGCGACGAGAAGAGAGTCGAGTCGCTGACGCGGCTGGCCCGCGGTTCTTCGCGCCAAAAACGATTCGCCCGGCGTCCCCGAACGACCACCAGCGCGTCGGGTTCGGGTTGAGTCTGTCGGCGCCAATTTCGGCCCGAGCCGGCGAAAACTGGGGCCTTTGAACGCTGGGCCGATTTTTTGGCGCCGGCGGCCGAAAAATCGCCCGAGGGGCATTCTTGGGGGCGCGGCTGGAGATGCTCTAACACTTTCTCATATAGCGAACTGGTGGCTACTTTCGCAGTTTCCGTGGAGGAAAAAAATTGCAGCTCGGGTATATCAAAAAATTGGCCTCTCGTAGTAAGCATATACTTCCTCCCTTCCTAAATATAAGACCTTTTAAGTATTCCATAATAGACTACATACAAAGCAAAATGAGTGAATCTATACTCTAAAATATGTCTATATACATCTGTATGTAGTTTATAATAAAATCTCTAAAAGATCTTATATTCAGAAACAGAGGGAGTAGCATATTGGAGGCTACTTTTGCAGTTTGCCTGGAGAAAAGAAAAGGACGGGGCTTGCCTTCTCCCCGTCGTGCTCCCATCCATGCTCCCTACCATCCATTTTGCATCCGATGGCCATCCAATTCTCCTCCTCATTTCCTTTTCTTATTTCTGGATAAAAGGAAACAAAATACAGTATTCCTTTCCGTCTTCTACCCATATATCCTCCTTCTCTCGACACTACTTTATTTCCTTGTACCCGACGATCTTGGAGTTCCCGACACAGCAGACCGCACCGGCGGTTCTGGCGTCGGAGGTGGCTCGCGCGAGGACGGTTTAAGCGTTGACGATCACGGCATGGCCTAGAGAGCAGGAAACACAGAGGCCCTCGCGTTCATGCCGATGGTGACTCCGGCTGCTGAACAGCACCACCGTCGGACGGACGGCGTCTCAACAGGAATCATCGGCAAAAGAGACACCGGCGTGTACCGCGATCCCGGCAAAGCCAGCAGGACCGAGCTGGAGTGCTCGACCCAGCGTGCACCACAGGTAGCGGCACCGGCGGTCCTACCATCGCTGCCGGAGACCACTGTGCGTCCTACGACGTTATACATGTTGCACCAGTCTCAAGTTCTCAACGTGGGTGGCAGGACCAGCACCACCACGTCATGCATGGCACGGTGTCCCAACTCCAAACTCCTGAATCCTGATAGAGTAATCAACAGGTGTGTTCCTCGGCTGGCCCGGACCGCCATGGCTGAGGCCGTGGTTTGCATCACCATGCCGGACGAGGAGCTCCGCGCGCACATGGAAGAAATGAGTTAGCCACGACGGGCTCCGCATGGCGAGGCCGTGGTTCTGCCGGTGCAGGGCCCGGCACAGCACTGCGGACATGAGCGGGAGGAGTAGTCGAGCGAAGGGACCATGAGCTGGGGGACACATGGCGGTCCTTCACATGAGTGGGAGGAGATTCGGCGGCGCCGCGGCGGGGCGGTGGCTTCGTTAGGCAGTGCTGCCAGCCCGAGCGATTAGAAAGGGGAGAGATGAAGATACGGTGGTGTTATTAGACGAGAAAGACGGACGGGAAATCGGGAATACTGTATTTTGTTTCCTTTTATCCAGAAATAAAAAAAAGGAAATGAGGAGGAGAATTGGATGGCCATCGGATGCAAAATGGATGGTAGGGAGAATGGATGGGAGCAGGCAAGCCCCGTCCGACAAAAGAAAATATAGTTCAGACTCATTTTCAGGATCTGCTCGGGGCAATTTTTTCACCAAAAACCACCAATAAACAGTTTTTTTTTCAGGATCTGCTACTGCTAGATGCTCTTATGTGAAGGACTCTATAAGAGAACCTTAACCGACCGAGAACTCAAATCGAATTGCACAGAACACATAGCTCGGCTTGCGATTAAGAGGCCGCCAGAGCTTATTCGCAGCTTCAACATGTCATCAGCACGGTCAGCTTCGACATTTCAGTGGCATCCCAGCACATCAGGATTGCTCAGGCCAGGCACAGGGTCAGTGGATCGACCACGACTATAACAAAACAGATATGCCAGCTGGATAAAGCAGGGCTCGTAGCGACGCACGTGCCAGAGCAACAGGTTCATGTATATTCATCCAAGCACGTTCAAAATGCAAAACAATCAACCTACATTTAAAGAAATCAACTTCACAACGCAACGCTGCACGAACGAATCCATCAACTACTGTAGTAAACAACTCATTAATTCTCGAGTGACAATAGAATAATATTCAGATTCATAGCTGACGAACTGCAGAATTATAAAAAAAGTACTTCCAGTACAGGCAAATCATCAACACACAAGTCGCCGTCATACAGTCTATCTCTTGTGAGTACAAATGCCAGGGGCTTGGCCAGGCATGTCGAGCACCCCTTTGTCCGGCCCCACAGATCCATCACCTCTTGAGCTCACAGCAAGATACATGCAGACGCAATCCATAGTGATAGTCGAGAGAGAAGAGAAAGTTTTTTACCTGCCAGGAACAACACACGTCACGAACTTCTTTCTACCTGCGCCTTGGGGTTGGGGAAGAGCTGCTGCTCCCGCTGTCGCTAGAGCCGCTCCTTCCTCTTGGAGGCCTGAGAGACATGCCAATTTTTTTAGTTTTCACAAATATAAGCTAGTACCAATTCAGTTTCAAGATTGTGGACATAATGCAAAACACCACACCACAGGATGTAAAACCGTAGCATACCTTCTAGGGCTGCGGCTCCTTGACACCCTTCTTGGTCCCTGAGAAAATATTCAGAATTTAACTTCCTATTAGTATCGCGTACAAGGACCGAAACAGAAGAACCAAAAATTCAAGTACTGTTTTCTACGGGAGGCAACAGAAACCACTGACAGTTCTTGCGCTCACCTTTCTTGGAGGACTGGGTGATGCAGAATAGGACGAATCTGACCTTCCACGCCTCAATGGTGGTCCCCGGCCCCTGCTACCACAAAGAGAATTAGGAGGAATATCATTTAGGAAGCTGAACAAAGAGATGAGCTCTATTGGAAGATTTGCAAGGCGGAATGTCATTACCTACGAGGAGAAATTGATCTGGAGCGGGAGTGAAGAGGGCGGCGAGGAGGAGGGGAGCGGCTGTGACGACGCGGAGGTGGTGGTGGTGGCCTTCTCGGAGGACTCCTCAACCTCCTTGGTGGTGGTGACCTGCTTAAAAAAGCAAGAACCAACACAATTAATGTAGTTGAATAAACTAATATAGAAGAACTTCCTGACAACACAACACAGAACCAAGTAGACCAACACAGAAAACCCAAGCTATCTTGGCACATGAGAGTTTCAAAAATTGGCACAGAGACGGCTCATCAAAATGTACAGCAAAATTGTATAGTCAATTACAATTGTACAAACATGGAATAGATGATTGAATGGAGAGGTACACGCAGGAATGAATGAGAAGCAATACCTAACACATTTAACACGTCAGGCCAGTGTAAAATATATCATACGGAGGACTGAGTTGTACAGAAGTGATCAACAGCACAAGCTCAAAGTGACTTACCGCCGTCTGGGAGGCCCAGGTGAGCGCCTGGGAGGCCCTGGGGAGCGTCTGCGCGGTGATAAGCTGCCACGACCCCTCCTAAGGTGACGGTTGTGGGACCAGTTGTCAGCATTTGTCAGCATTACAGTTAACCTAGATACAAGAATGGCAGTTAAGAAACTCACCGCATTGGTGACCTATGCCTTCTAGGTGAAGGAGAACGTCTTCTAATTGGAGATCCTGGTCTTCTGTCACCACGCCTAACAGGGGAAAGATCTGGTCGACGACGAGTAGGAGAATCAGCACGACGCCTTGGAGATGGATTGGGTGGACGCCGGGGTGACTCAGCCCTTCTATTTGGAGGAGACCTCTTTCGCGGAGGAGAAGGTGGCTTCTTTCGTGGAGATGCTGCTGGCAAATGAAACAGGATTGGATCATCAATAAAAAAAAAGTAAAATATCCACCTACAAATTATCCTAGATGGCAGCAATGCTTATTAAAGAACCTATAAGCTATATAAAGCTTCAGACACTTACATCCCCCAGGCCGCTGCTGAGCATCCTTTTCAGCACTAATAGCAACTTTATCATTCTGAGGAGCATCTCTTTTTGGGGGAGGAGGAGGTGGCTTTAAAGGTGAAGAAGCCCTTTGGCGTGGAGGCAGTGTAAACTTCAACTTGACAACATTTCCATCAATTTGCCCCTGAGAAGATTTGAAGTTTTTTTTGTCATATTTGCATAAGAAAACAAATATCAAAAACATAGGGTAGAAGGCATATAAAAAACATAGGGCAGAAGGCATACACCATCCATGTAAAGAAGAGCCTTCTCGGCATCAGTCCTCTTCTTGAACTCGATGTATCCATACCCACGAGGGAGATTAACCTATATACATTAAAAAGCTCAGATTAGATGTCAAGAGACGGGAGAAGCTTCATCAGATAATGTCAATGCAACACTTCTTACAAATTTGTCCATTGATAGCTCCACATTCACCACTTCACCAAAATTTCCTGCAAATTAAGGATGGTTAGCTCATTATACTATGTGTGTTATACTAAGGATGGTTAGCTCATTATACTGTGTAATATAGTAATAGGAAAACAGATCATTGTTCCGATGCTTTCTGCAACCCCTCAAAATTGCTGTCGTGAACAGGACTTAGAACACAGCAATAATAGTTATGTTCCATAATCTCCATCTGAATACTGGCACAAGGACATGCACGATGCTTACAAGTTACAACTTCAACTTCAAACTTGAGACACCCTAGCCTACCACTCCGATGAAATTGATTAATGATGATGTTACTTCTAGCAAGTACGGAAGTATCTCAAAATTTTACCAAATAAGTTAAACATCAAGCTAAGTTAAGATCAATCACTTTCATGGCCGATCCACAGAAGAACGTAAGTTGTCGATAAAAGTTGCACAACTAAACCTTCAAGAATTAAGATACAAGATCATGAAACATGAAGATAAACTCACCAAATATCTCCTTCAAATGAGCCTCATTCACATTTCTGGATAGATGATCAACATGTAGAACAACCGACTGAGGAGGAGGAGATGCTTTCCTGAAACAAGTAGCACCAATTTGGTAAGTATATTACATGCATAACAAGAGAGCACAATACATTCTCACTATATCTAACTGCCAGCGACAGAAACAAGGTCCGTAATGCCACCAAGGCACCAACAGTAGTTATATCATGCTAACATAAAGGACCTGGAAAAGCTCAAAAATAATGGGCACCGGACAGGCACTGTAATTGTCATCCGACGAATGCATCAAATAAATAACAACTTTTATGTTGAGTAGCTATTCTGTGGGAGACAAAATGATAACAAGTTCAAGTGTCATGCTTATATGAACAAGTATCAATGCAGTGCAAGCAGAAAAAAAAATATACAGATCCTCTGCAAGCTTGTACCTAGGAGATGAAGCTTTCTTCGGTGGGGGAGATGATGAGTGGCCTTTCCTTGATGGTGACCCTTTTTTGAGAGGGGGTGAAGGTGATCGGCCTTTCTTTGCTCCAGGTGAACTGTGTAGATAGCAGTACCGTAAATAAATGTTTCCAGATTAAAGATAATAAACATAAGAAAATACACCAAAATAGAAGCCACCAAAGAACCATATTTAGTCAATGCAGCAAGCAAGGCGACTTTGAGTATGAGCATATTCAGTGCAATTTGCAATAAAATTACAGCAGCAACAATGACAAGTTAAAGCAATGGTTTAAAAGGTAAAAAGAAGAAGGAATTGATGTCAGCAAGATCGGGTTCATCTAGAACTATAAAGAAGAGATATTGAACTGGTCCTATGACTATAATACAGATATGTTTGAAATGGATAAACAGGTGCAGGGAAAGAATCAAACTGGAACTCATAGATTGAGTGGAGGCTAAATGCATAAAAATACAAAGCCAAACTCGAAAATTAATGAATGTACAGCCTATGGTTAAACTTAAATAGGATGCCCTTTGCCAAGGGAGTAGCAGATGTAACATTTAAATGCTCACACCAAGCAGCTAACAAACAACAAAGTCACATCTGAATTCTGAGGCTCTGTCTCTGGCAATTAACTTCAGTTTCCATCCTACCTCAAGCAACACTCAAAAATTCACTTTTAATGAACATGATTATTTAAAATACCTCTTACAATAGGTACTAAAAACCTGCATATGTATTTTTCTATCCCAGGAGAACTGGCTACGCTTGACAACATAAAAAAAGGAAACATGCAGGACACACACATATATATAATCAGAATTGGCCAGCGTATACCACTGCATAAGTCCAGCCTCTGCCCGCCCCTTGAAATCCGGTTACATCAAGTGAACAAATCCGGTTACATCAAGCACCCAAGCACGGAAAACGACACCCCCAGCAGGCGCACAAATCGGTGTTCTACGTTATCTCCAACGGAGCGTCGCCCGAACCAGTTAATCCAACGCTTACCTTCCGACCATACAGCATTGTGCAGATGAACGCAAGCGCACTAAACGAGCCACTACTCCGAGCCTTGTTCGGGCAAGCCGTTGGAAACATGGACACGGTGTTGGATACGCAAAGGAACAGGCCTCACGAATCCACCGCGGGGACCATCGCCGGCCTGGGACCCAGGGCCCGAGCACCACCCCCAGAAGGCGAGTGCGCGGCGGCGCGCAATTCGGAATCTACGAACAACCCGTCGAAACCCCAGCGCCCAAAACCCCAGGGCTGAAGGCGCACGAGGACGGATCCGGGGCCGCGCGACGGCGGGGGAGGATGGGAAGGGAAGGGGAGGGACGGGGGCGGTTGCTCACCTGCGCTTGGCGGCGGGAGGGGAGCGGCCCCGGGAGCGGGCGGGCGAGGAGGAGGACGACGAGAGGGAGCGCGAGCGCGAGCGCGAGCGGGAGGAGCCCGAGGACGCGGAGCGGGAGGAGGAGCCCGACGAGGACCGCGAGCCGGAGCGGCCGCGGCGGGGCTTCGCCATCGTCGTCCGTCCGTCCGTCTCCCCGCGGCGGCGGCGAGCAGGCGTGCGGGCGGGGTCTGGAGAGGGGCTAAGCCAGCTAGGGTTTTGCTCGGGGGGATATGGATGGATGGGGTAAAGGCTGAGAGGGAGGACGGGGCGTGGTAACTGGATTTGGCGTGGGGTTTCTCGCCGGGCCCACCCGCAGGGACACATGGCGGCCCAGTTTTTTTTCCTCTTGCAGAAGGAGGCCCTTTTTTAATTCTCAAAAAAAAAGGAGGCCTTTTTTTCTTGCAGAATTTTAGTATAGGCTTACAATAAAAAAGCGTTCCCACATGGTTTGATTTCATGAAATTTTTGAAAAAAGTCAGTTCAAATTTGTTTTAATTTTAGTAAAAAAAAGGTTGCCGTGTTTGAAACAGGGCTTCGCTGGCCGACCGCACCAGCCTGCGTCTGATTTTGCAGAATCTTTCAAGAAAAAAGCCCCCGGCGACGACGGCTTCGGTTGTTCGGTCATTGTAAGAGGGCATGGCATATTTACCAGCACGGTTATTTGAGGGAAAAATATCAGCATTCATGAGCTGGAGTCAACAAATTTTGCTCATTCTTCAAATATTTACAGCGCTACCAACAAAAAAAAACATTGACACCGTTATGCACGCACGTCCGTCCCAGAAGGAACAAGCAAAGGCGTCGGTCGGTCGGTCGCGCTCTCCCTTCTCTGCATATCTCCCTTCCTTCTCTGCATATCGTGCAACCGACTGCCTTTGTGTCGGCTAGCATCTCTCGAAGATCTTGTAAAGCTTGTCTAGAGAAGCAATCTGCATAGGTTCAAAAATACAGCTCAATATCAGAGTGTGTTGATGCCGCAACATCTATAGAAAAAAGAAATTTCACACAGTTCTAGTGGTTGCTTTGAATAGTACTTGGTACCATAATTTTACGATTTTATGGTAATGGGCATTGTGGGGGAAACATTGAGCAGTAAATAGACGGGAGTGCAGTAACAGACTATGGTTCGAGCATAAGTAAATGACTGAACTGAAGAACCAAACATAAAGGACAACTGAAGCGGGGTTGGGAGGGAACCTGGACGAATGTGCCGTCTGTTGCCATCGACTTAGTGGGCTTGAGGAAAAGTCGCATGGACGGTAACAAGACGTGCTGGATGGTCCACTCGCGTTGAGCCCATGCCGCCTCTGCTTCCGCAAGCAGCTCTTGGTCGATGTCATCTTCATCTGTAATGGAATATATATATTTAGGCCCAATGGCAATTAACTCTGAATGAATATCTAGCTGCCGCATCATATATAATGGATATATTATTCAGTATGTCTATTTCAGTGTCATGCCATCTTGGCAGTTAATGGGAAGTTAAGTGGGAGAAACTGCGGATTCTGTTACCTACTAGGGCGTAAGTAACACTAAGCATATATGTTCTGCATGCACTTTAATGGGTATAGAACTGCATAATACCCAACAAGTATATGTTCCATGGAAGCTCACCTGCACTTGCTAAATCGTTATCAGCCTGTTCAGCACTTTCCATGGAATCTTTATTTTTCTTGTATAACCGAATGCCTTTGCCAGATGGATTTGGAAGGATGGGAGGATGAAGCGCATAGAAGTTTCCAATAGCAGCTGCTGCCGTTCTGAAGCACTCTTTCTCAACGTCCCAGGCAATCTATTATAAGACGGTAATCACAAAAAATCAGGACTGCCAGTTTTGCATAATTAAAGTAAAATCTAAAACAAAATATATCATAAAGCAGACGGAATAAACTTCAAATATAAGATAATTTCAGGACTGCCAGTTTTGCATTGAAGTTTCCAAAGCCCTAACCCGGGAATGAAATTCCAAAATAACTTCAAATATAAGATAATAAACAGAAGTTACTTCCCTATACCTAGCTGCCATATCTAAATGAAACACCAAACTTAAAATTTGAACACGGTATAAGCCTGAAAACCCTACTTGCCGTTGCCTCAGCAGGGAATGGATAATCAAATATCATGACCAAATTTAAAAGGAAACCTACATCATTTCCTAGAGTCAACATGAACTCTGGAAGGCGATCCATATCAGGGGTGTACTGATCGAGTACGACAGGAAGTCTGGTCAGGTTGCCACCTTGATCAATGTGAATAGAGAAGTACTCGTTAATCATCTCAGCATTTTCTTTTAGTATCTCAGTGTTCACCTGCAAACAAGTAGTATTTTCATCAATGGAGCGATGCTACAGGAATCAAATGATTGAGCCGTAACACAAGAATCAAGAAGTAGAAAAACATGCAGGTGGACAAAAAAGATATTACATCTGCAGTATTGCCAACAAGGTCAACAAAGACTCGAGGAATTAAGATAACTTACGTCTGCAATTTCTAGTTTCTCCTTCTCATTTACATCACTCATTGATTCGTCATCTTTCAGTGCCATTGTCAGCAACTCACGAAGCGGAGCAGGTTCACTGAGCTGTATAGCATTGAAATTTCCAAAGCGGCACAGAGCTTGTTGGTACATGAGTTCTTTGCTGCAGCACAAGTTAAATCATCGATATCACATAAGACAATGCAATAAGTGATTAAAAACAGAAAAAAGGAGGTGCTTAGTAGTTGCAGGCTTTCAGCTGGATGTGATACGAATGGATGCATTTGCAAATATGTACAGGGAACTGGGGTATTGGTTACCTTCAAAGAACTATGTCAGATATTAGAAATTTCTAGCTTCGATAAGAGATATAAGGCATAGAAGAGTAACATTAGTCATCAATGCATAGAGTTTTTTTGTGGGGATCAATGCATAGAGTTTACCTAACATTTACCACATTGACGAGGTATAAGAGGGTATTGTGCTGTACCAAAGCGAAAACTTCATCGACAACTCCAACATATGTGCAATTCTTAACAATATCGAAAAGGCCTAACAGAAATACACAAATCATCAGTCTACAAAAATGGAGACAGGTTCACACATCACAGGTTAAGATGAGCTCACCGGGATGTAAGTTAGAATCTATTTCTGTAAGAAGCTCATGGCGACTGGACAAATCACCAGCATCTTTTGGATTTCTTCGTGATCTTACAATATTTCTTGGGGAACCATATACAAATAGAAGAAGAAAATCAGCCATGATTAAAAAAAACGAATCACTGTACTCCCTTCTTCAAATAGAATTTATGAATTGCCAACCAAAGTAGAAAAATGTCCAGCACTAGCAAATTAACCAGAGTTATAGAATTGTACTCCCTCCGTCCGAAAATACTTGTCATCAAAATGGACAAAAAAAGATGTATCTAGAACTAAAATACATCTAGATACATCCCCTTTTATTCATTTTGATGACAAGTATTTCCGGACGGAGGGAGTAGCATGTAAACAGCATGGACCATTAAATCCTCGCATGAGGAAAGGCAAACAACAGGTACTTAGTGCACAATTTGATGGGCATGCAGAAAATATTCAGGGAGCACAAACAGATGAATCAGACAGCACAAAAAATACAGGAAGTGGTGAACGCTGTCAAGTTGCTAATGAAGAACATACCTCACGGTAACAAGGTCAGATTTCTTTTCAAGATTTGAAGATTGACCTTGCCAATAGGTGTGCAACCTGCCAGATGGATCACGTGGATCTGTTCTGACCATTTGGCTCACAGGAATCTTTTGAGATTTTTCTCCTACATACAGTATAATGTAATTAGTAAAGATTATTCGCTGGATGGGGGAGGTGGTGGTTTCACATGGCCTTTACTAGATAGCTCAATAATATGCAGTTAACTGATGTGCCGTAGCAGCATAGTGTACACAGAAAACATTTTAGCTCGAAATATGCATATGATATATGCTACATACCAGTAGGCGGCGTGCTGATCTCCGTACCCATGTCCTTTCGTGTGCTAGATTGAGTAAGTGCTGAAGAGTTTAGTGCCTGCAATGCACATGGAACAAGCATCACTGATGTGCGCAAAAGTTTACATCAAAATGCAAAACACACATGCACATAGTTTTCATAATTGAGATAGCTCAAGTTTATCTGCAAATTAAATTTGTTTTAATTTGCATGCCGTAAGTTGTTGGACCGTTTATTCCAGAGAATACATTGCACTGGAGGTAAGTAGCTTTTGCAAACAGGCACGTGTACAAATTAGCTACTAGCACTAGCATCAACTATTAAACTACAAGTGTGCACTTGGCCAAATGTAGAAACCCAGGTGGATTTTGTAATATACTCCCTCCGTTCCTAAATATTTGTCTTTCTAGGCATTTCAACAAGTGACTACATACGAAGCAAAATGAGTGAATATACACTCTAAAACATGTCTACATGCATCCGTATGTTGTAACCATTTGAAATGTGTAGAAAGACAAATATTTGGGAACGGAGGGAGTACTGCACTTCTAAACATTCAAAGAGACAAAGATTATAACAATCCACTCTGAAGGAGCAAATGAACACCATTGACCACAGATGTGTCATTGTATGAGTACAAGGTGAGGAGGCTTGACTCAAAATCTAATCTTGACTATTTCAACAAGGATCATCTAGTGATAAGTCAATTTTCCAACAGAGCAAGTTTTCGAGAAAATGACAACAAACGAATTTCAGCATGACTTTCAGCAAGTGTTTATGTATATTTGAAAATTGATGCACTATGCAACTGGTAGTAGCTTTTGAACAGATATATTGTCTCCAAAGATGGAGAGAAGAAACCATATGAACAATAATTGATCTCCAGCAATTGCTGCACCATATCAACTGTGATGAGACACAACAATAAAACACCAAGTATCTGTGGATTTATGTAAGCGTAAACAATTAACCTGAGTTTGGAATATCCTTGTGTTATTACAGTTCATCAGTTTTTCCTCAATAGCATCTTTAATTTTTTCAATAATACGCTCTTGATTTAAGAGGCTAACCTGCAAGATAGAAGGAATCACTGAAATTGTTTGTTCTCTAATTGAAAATTGCATAAATGTTTCAACATCAGCACAATTTTTGCCACAAAATACCTCCTTTTTGGTTGGATGTATATTGACATCGACGTGTTCTGGTGGAAGATTGATGGACATGTATATGAAGGGTTTGGATGCTTGAGGCAGTATTGCAGAGTACACAAATTCAGTAGCTCTTTTCAAAGAAGTGCAGTCTACAAGTCTATCTGAAGAGGAGATATGGACAGTTATGGGATAAAGCAAAAAAGGCACAGCCATGATAATAGAGAAACTGTACATTACTAATTCACTGACAGAAAATACATGACAGTTCAATCACATTGGATGCATCATTTAAAACTTTGTTGGTCTTACAAAATTATTCTTTAAAAGATACCCCCATGTTCATCGAAAATATATGAACAAAATGCAGCCAGATTACTCTGATCAGAGTTACATATCATCTTAACATGTGTGTCTACATGGGCATCGCAATACATTTTTAGTGCATATGAAACCAACAGAATTTACTTACGGAGGAAAAGGTTCTAAAAAATTACTAGTGCCTTGTAATTTGTATACCATTTATGAAAAGAATCATAGTAGTCTTTTTTGCCACATAATTTGCATTTGAGATGAAACCATCCATCTTGAATATTTCATCTACGGCATTCTCATCTGAAACCTGTATTTCCATCAGATCACGAACAACCGAAGCCCCGTAGACATTCCTAATAGCATCTAGCCTTGAAGATGTGCTCCCACTGTGAACATCTGCTCTATTGGCTCCATGCTGTGACAGAGGAGGAGGCAAATGTCACCTTCTTAAAACTTATGAGTTCACAAAAGACAGCTATATTTACCTTTCTGCAAGAGAAGTTCACATTGATGTGATGGACCGCAAACCGACTGATGAAGTCCACTATCTTTGGATAGTCATCATTGGAGTTCTGCAGTGTTTTCCTACGAGCTACCATATTGTAGAATAAATTTTCAACCTGCATATTAAGATTTTTTCTTGTAAAAATCGCAATACATATCCAATATAGCAATAGTACTATGCAAAGTTGCAAACTCACCATGATTTGAGTTCCTTTAACCGCAGCACAGGGCTTAGGGTCATTCTCCATTACTCCATCCCTATAAGAAACTCTGACAAGAAAACATGATAGTAATAATCATTAACAAACGACTCTAGAGTCAAGCAGAAAGATTTGAAGTTGCTCATGGACTGACCTGTAGCCATGCAGTTGGCCTTCTGTTATTGTTGTCACGGTAACATGGCCAACATAGGTCATACTGGCCAAAGCCTCCCCTCTGAACCCCATGGATTTTATTGTTTGTAGATCCTCATATGCAGACAGCTTTGAGGTGGTATGTCTCTCACACAATATTGGCAGGTCCTCACACTGTGAAAGTTTACCGAGTTACTGTAGCTGGCAAAGGTGATGATTAATAATGCTAGCGCAAATACTTGACATATGAGATGCTTAAGAAATATTCTGAACATGCCCTACTCTTCAAATACCCAGCAATCAATACTGTAATCATATAGAAGTAGCACCCTGGAGGCGCCTAGACCTGCCCCCTTTATAGCACAAAACAAGCAGTTCGTAGTATCATAGACAATTGGCACTAACAATCTCAAATGGCCTACTAATATAAGTGTGCCCTCATTTTTTTTCCCATGGCATATATGCAGTTTTTTACGCCTGAATCGGAACAAACAGACACAGATCCAGTGTAGAAAAATCATCACCAAGACCAAAATTCCCAATCATTCGCCCACATGACCCTGTACGCACTAAGGATTAACAGCTTGCAATCAATTGTAATAACGGTTAATATCAAGGGCGTGGACATTTGAAGGATTTTGGCGCACCAAGGGTTCAGGGGATGGGGGATTGGTTCCGGGGTTTAGGGTTTATTTAGGAAGCGGGCGGGCGAGCGTACCCGGATGCCGTGGCCGTCGTCGGAGACCTGGATGAGCTTGAGGCCGCCGTCCTTGACGGTGACGGAGACGGTGGAGGCGCCGGCGTCGATGCTGTTCTCGACGAGCTCCTTCACCGCCGACGACGGCCGCTGGATGACCTCCCCCGCGGCGATGCGGTTCACCACCGACTCCTCCAGCCGCCGGATGCGGGGCGGGCCCCCGCCGCGCGGCGCCGGGTCGTCGGCATCCATGCCCGCCGCGCCGCGTGTGGGGACCGGGCCGGGGAGGTGGGGAATGGGGAGGGGAGGGAGGTTCCGCCGATTTTGGTATTCGCGCGCGCGACACTGATTATTGTTAGGTTTATTTTCAACTTTTGTATTTATCTAGACCGCAAGATTTTCATCCAAGAGCCCAAAACAGATCCGCACTATCCATCTTCTTCCTACCTCCCTTCTTCCTCCTCACGCACGCCGCCAGCCTATCCCGCCCCAACCGAGGGCCTCCACCACCCGCGGCTGACTGGCGCTACCGCACACCGCCTCTCCTCCCCGCTCTTCCCTCAACCTCTCCCCACTGTCGTTGCTAGCCACCGCCCCGACCATCCCTCTAAGCACTGCATCGGTGAACAATTTCGGCGATCCCCCTGCACCCGCAAACCTCTAAGATAGACTGTGAGGTTGCTGCTTTCAGGCGAACCTCCACCTCCATATCCGTAAGATAGGGGGCTTCTACTTCTCCAGACAAGTTGCTTCTTCTCCGGCGAGGTCCGGCCTCCCCATATCGCGCTCGGGGAGAAGGAAAAAGTGACCAGTGCCAACACAAATTTTAGGCAGCTAAGGTTTAACGAAATCGATAGTTTTATGGTTTCGTTTCTTTCTTGTAACCATCGTTTGCAATTTATAAAGCAGCCATGAAAACGTTCCCTCAAACGGAAATTGTCTTTGGAAACATTTTCCGATATGAATAGAATGGTATACTTTTGATTATGCCTTCATTTATGAAAAAGGTTTTGTTCCGACCAACCGGGTAGAAACTCAACCAGTCGTTGATGATGTCTCGGACTAGGGGTCCCTTGTCACATCATCTCTCGCCTGGTAGGTCGGGGCAAGCCCCCCCTGTTGGGGATACACATAACAGGTATGCCAACAAAGGGTCGAAATATCATAAAGCATGGGGTCCACACAGCGTGTGGGTCCAGATAAATTTCACACATGCATACTATCCACTTGGACAAGCAATGTACTATCCACTCGGACAAGCAGCATACCATCCACTCGTATGACAGTCGACCACTCGATCATACAACTCACTCGGATATGCAAAGATCAACAGTCGACAAGGCACTCGAAGCATCACCTTAGTAATAGGCTGGCATTATGGCATCAATGCCCACTTTGTAACATAGGAGGTGAGGGGGTGGCGCACTCTATATATGCCACCCCCCCCCCCCCACCACTAGACTAGACAGGGGCTGATTCTTCCCCTCTCTCTCTATCGTCATTAGTCTCAGGACTAGCCCAGGCATGAGGATCCGTTCCTCCCTCTCTCACATAATGTAATATCCGGATACATACTCAGATAAACAAAGCCTCTCCGGAGCACGAGACGTAGGGCTGTTATCTCCACCGCGAGAGGCCCGAACTCGTTAAAACCACCGTGTCACCCATATGCATCTCGATAGATCATGCTCCTTTACCCTATACCTTATTATTGTCGGAATCGTTCCCACGACAGTTGGCGCCCACCGTGGGGCATGGCGTCTATCGAGCCATGATACCGATGGTTTTTTCATTCATTTATGTTTAATTTCATGTTCATTGTGATCATATTGTTCGTCTTCGCAGCAAGTAGCCGAAGCATCCCAAAAGGAGAGGAGAATAAACGTCTTCACCTGATGCTGCTGGCGTTCATAACCGTTTGCAAACGGACCGATCGGGAGATTTCTTTCTATGCTATCCTCTTATGATCTAACAATCATCGTGTATCTTAACAAATCCGTTGTTTTCCTCCTTGTACGCACACGTGCCCATCGGGGTCAACAACAAAATCTTGCGATGAATAGATCAGACAAGAGACGAGGAAGGGAAAAGGGCATCGACGTGCTGCGCCAAGGGTCGTCGCCATTGTCCTCGCGCACGGCCGCCAGCGCGGTGGCCCGCGCCTCCTGCTTCCTCTTCTCCGTCGACCTCAGCCCGCCCGTCAGCCAGCTGCAGTGATCGCAGGTGCTCAGCAGTCCCTCTGGCGGCGCGGGTGCTCGGCCATGGTCGTTGTGATGTGCACGCAGGCATGGCGCTGCAGTGGCCACATCGTCTCTGCGAGACCGCGACGGCCTAACACGGTGCGCTGCAGCGGCGTCCCTTGTCAACCGCGCCGCGGCGACCCCGCGGTCGATGCTCGCGCCCGATGCGGCACCGAGTCCGAGGCTGTCCACGTCCTCGTCTCGCCGCCGCCTCAGGCTCCGCCCACGTGCAGCCTCATCGAAGAACGCCATCCTGCACTCGGATTTGTCGCGGACCGCCTCACCTCGCGATGGATGCCGCCGCCGCGGTGGCCGACCAGGGAGCTCTGCGCCCCGCCTTCCACATGCATTCTAATCATAATTCCTTCCCATTTATGTCCTGCATGCAGGAGATAAATGGCCGTGGGAAACGTCCATTACATGCATGAATGGCTTTAACTCTCGCTTAATTAGCGTTAAACCACTTGCATGCAGGTTAATTCGGTGCTAGATGTGGGCAACTCCTCCCACGTACTTCGGATCATGTCTGCCTGCAAGTGATCGAGCCACCCGGCTCCATCGGACGGGACAGCGCTCGTGCGCTCGTGGGCACATCCATGCTGAGCCTCGCGGACGCATCCGAGCCCATGACTCCGCGTCGGCCTGCCCAGCCAGCTCCACGCCGACTGGATCGCAGCCCAGTTGTGGTTCCCTCGGACCAGCGGGTGCACTCGGATATGGAGTCCACTCGGACTGCGCTCCTGAAGCCCCAGGGTTCACCTGGCTCGTTCGCCCTTTTCCCACTCAGCCCGCTAACATCCTGAACATCATCGACAACAATAACGATCGCAAACCAACGGAACCAACCGCATGTCCGCATCTTCATCGCTCGGCCGCTCTGCATGTGTGCCGCTGCTCAGTTGGATACGCCTGCGTCACTCGGCAGACCGTGCGTCGTCACTGGACCGGACGCGTCTATTTCACTCGGACGTCCTGAGCGTCGTCACTCGGCTGAACGCGTCTACTTCACTCGGACGTCCTGAGCATTGCTACCCAACGGAACGCGTCTTCTTCACGCGGATGCTCCGCATCGTCACTCTGCGGGACACGTCTACTTCATTCGGACGCCCAGAGCATTGCCACTCCACGGAACGAGTCTACTTCAGGCGGATGCTTCGCGTCGTCACACTGTGGGACACATCTACTTCACTCGGACGCCTCGGGTGTCGCCACTCCGCTGGATGCGTCTTCTTCACTCGGCAGTCCCGGGCGTCGTCACTCCGCTGGATGCGTCTTCATCACTCGGCCGCTCCGTGCGTTGCCTCTCGGTTGGTCACCTCATAACCACTCGACCGCTCCGTACGTCGCCTCTTGGTTGGTCACCTCATAACCACTCGGCCGCTCCGTGCGTCGCCGCTCGGTTGGTCATCTCATAACCACTCGGCCGCTCCATGCGTCGCCTCTCGGTTGGTCACCTCATAGCCACTCG
>LR738714.1:762142968-762270571 GCA_902687465.1 Secale cereale
TTGTGCACGTCTTCTCCATTCGACCGCCCCGCGCGTCGCCACTCGGTTGTGCACGTCTTCACCACTCGGCCGCCCCGCGCGTCGCCACTTGGTTGTGTACGTCTTCACCACTCGGCCGCCCCGCGCGTCGCCACTTGGTTGTGTACGTCTTCACCACTCGTCTACCCCGCGCGTCGTCACTCGGTTGTACACGTCCTCGCCCCTCGACCGCCCTGAGCGTCACCATCAGTTGGACATGTCTTCACCACTACATCTAGATCAGTCCGACTGATTCAGTTCCAGACTAAGCTTATTTACCATGCCAAGTGCGTGAAGATCCATCCGATTGACTCAATTTCAGACTAAAATATATTTACCGTGCCGACTGGATGGAGGTTCGCTAGAAACTTAAACCCTCGGCCAGACTCATCCAGTCCGACAGAGGCTTGGGGGCTACACCCACTGGGTGCACTCAGCATGCCCCCATGGGAAGAGAAGCCAAAAAGAAACATTTTGCTCGATCAAGACTAATACCAGATCCTCAAGTACTACTTGACATCCGAGTCAGAGAGGAACAAGTTCGATCAATACCAACTAAGAAGATTTTTAGTTCTCTCAGACCCCAGCCGACTGCCCGCAGTCGACGGCGGTCTCGGGGACTACACCCAATGGGTGCACTCAGCGTGCCCCCACTGGAGTAATCTTCACTCGGTATGTCCTGACCATTCCAAGTGAAGAACAAAAGCAAAAAAGTTCTAAGGCTCCAGTCGACTACAGGAAAAATTCCTATAAGGTGAGTTTAACGCTCCTCCGTGGACCTGTTTTGAGCCTTCTTCTAGGACTCAAAGCGTGAATCTCACGAGTTTGGGTCTACTTATATTGACGTTCCTCCAGGATAAGAATGGCATCTCTCCAAGAGAGCAGTCCATGCGTCAATCTTGTTACCCAGATTTAATGGCACACTCGTACTCTGATCACGAGTTAACATCTTCCGAGAGATGAACGAATGTCACCATGTTGCTCCTCGTGGGCACTTACCCCAGTTCAGTCGGGAATCGCAGTGCCAGAATCCATTGCGATTTTGTTCAAACCTTGGTTGTCTGAAAGCACGATGATAGGTACCGAGTATTTCCGTAATCACTCGGGCCAAATTGTGTCTTTCACAAACTCGTTCTCCAAAATCGCAATCGATTCGGGGGCTAATGTTGGGGATACACATAACAGGTAGGCCGACAAAGGGTCGAAATATCATAAAGCATGGGGTCCACACAGCGTGTGGGTCCAGATAAATTTCACACATACATACTATCCACTCGGACAAGCAATGTACTATCCACTCGGACAAGCAGCATACCATCCACTCGGATGACAGTCGACCACTCGATCATACAACTCACTCGGATATGCAAAGATCAACAGTCGACAAGGCACTCGAAGCATCACCTTAGTAATAGGCTGGCATTATGGCATCAATGCCCACTTTGTAACATAGGAGGTGAGGGGGTGGCGCACTCTATATAAGCCACCCCCACCACTAGACTAGACAGGGGCTGATTCTTCCCCTCTCTCTCTATCGCCATTAGTCTCAGGACTAGCCCAGGCATGAGGATCCGTTCCTCCCTCTCTCACATAATGTAATCTCCGGATACATACTCAGATAAACAAAGCCTCTCCGGAGCACGAGACGTAGGGCTGTTATCTCCACTGCGAGAGGCCCGAACTCGTTAAAACCACCGTGTCACCCATATGCATCTCGATAGATCATGCTCCTTTACCCTATACCTTATTATTGTCGGAATCGTTCCCACGACACCCCCCCATGTTGGTTCACCAATGGGTCACGTTTGAGCGGCCCATAGCATACAAAAGGAAGGCTTCCGAGGACTTGTCATGCACTCCAAGATGTTGGATCGTATACAACACATCCTTCCTGTTCGTAGCCGACTAGGATGAAACTATAGCCCCCCTCCTGAATACCCATATAAGCCGAGGAGCAGGGCACACGGAGGATACACATTGATCTCGAGGTAGATCATTTGTACTTTGCAATGTTTCGGATATCGCTAACTTCTAGCTGCTCCGTCCGGTGAGGAGTAGGGACTAATCGGTGAATCGACATGTTAACTAAATTTATCGACAACCCATTTATCGGTAGGTTAAGTAGGGTCATATCTATATATCTTAGCTACATATGGCAATAATGCATCAGCAACAACAACAAAAAGAGAGGCAATAAACATTAGTAGCATATAGGATAGAACAAAACATATCAACATATGACACAAAACTGTTATATGCTGATTGATTCATCTCCAACGTATCTATAATTTTTTATTGCTCCATGCTATGATTCGTGAAGTCTTGGATGTTTAATGGGCTTTATCATTCACTTTTATATCATTTTTGGGACTAACCTACTAACCCAAAGGCCCAGTCCAGATTGCTGTTTTTTTGCCTATTTCAGGGTTTTGCAGAAAAAGAATATCAAACGGAGTCCAAACGGAATGAAACATTTGTGAGAGATATTTTTGGAGCAAATCACGCACAGGAAATTTTAGGACCAAGTTAGGGGACAAAGGGGCTGCCCTCGAGGGTGGGGGGCGCGCCCCCTGCCTCGAGGCTGCCTCGTGTGGCCCCCGGTGCCCTCCTTCTTCCTATATATATATATATACACACGTACCCCAGAAACTCCATACGAAGAGAGAAAACCCTAATTCCACCGCCGTAGCTTCTGTTCCCGTGGAGATCCCACCTTGGAGCCTGTTCCGGAGCTCCACCGGAGGGGGATCCATCATGGAGGCCTTCATCATCATCATCATCGCCCTCACCATGAGTTGTGAGTAGTTTACCACATACCTTCGGGTCCATAGCTAGTATCTAGATGGCTTCTTCTCTCTCTCCGGATCTCAATACAAAGTTCTCCTCGGTCTTCGAGGAGATCTATTCGATGTAATCTCTTTTGCGGTGTGTTTGCCGAGATCCGATGAATTGTGAGTTTATGATCAAGGTTATCTATGAAAGATATTTGGTTCTTCTCTGAACTTTTTATGTGTGCTCATAATATCCTTGTAAGTCTCTTCGAATTATTGGTTTGGTTTAGCCTACTAGATCTATAGTTCTTGCAATGGAAGAAGTGCTTGGCTTTGGGGTTCAATCTTGCGGTGTCCTTTCCCAGTGACAGTAGGGGCAGCAACGCACGTATTGTATTGTTGCCATTGAGGATAAAAAGATGGGGTTTACATCATATTGCCTGAGTTTATCCCTCTACATCATGTCATCTTGCTTAAAGCGTTACTCTGTTCGTATGAACTTAATACACTAGATGCATGCTGGATAATGGTCGATGTGTGAAGTAATAGTAGTAGATGCAGGCAGGAGTCGGTCTACTTGTCTCGGACGTGATGCCTATATACAATGATCATGCCTAGATAGTCTCATAATTATTCTCTTTTCTATTAATTGCTCGACAGTAATTTGTTTACCCGCCGTAGAATATCGCTATCATGAGAGAAGCCACTAGAGAAAACTATGGCCCCTGGGACTATTCTCAACATATCAATCTACATCTACTTTACTTTTACCGCTTTTATTTGTTGTTTTATTTCAACCAAAAATACCAAAAATATAAACTATCATCTCTATCAGATCTCACTCTCGTAAGTGACCGTAAAGGGATTGACAACCCCTTATCGCGTTGGCTGCGAAGTTCTTATTTGTTTGTGCAGGTGCGAGGGATTCGCGCGTGGCCTCCTACTGGATTGATACCTTGGTTCTCAAAAACTGAGGAAAATACTTACGCTAGTGTGTTGCATCTCACTTTCCTCTTCGAGGGAATACAACGCAAGCTCAAGAGGTAGTAAGAAGAATTTCTGGCGCCGTTGCCGGGGAGGCTTACGCAAAAGTCATATACCAAGTACCTATCACAAACATTTATCCTTCGCATTACATTTATTTTCCTCTCGTTTTCCTCCCCCCACTTCACCCTTGCCGTTTTATTCGCCCTTCTTCCGCCGTGTGTTTATCGTTCGCTTGCTTGCTTGTCATTATGGCCAGCCCCTTATCCGCTCCTTTGTCTCCCGAGTTTGAAGTACTTCACTTCAAGCAAATGCAAGGAGAAAACTTAAAAGATGCTTGGTTTAGGATGATGGAATCTTATCGTAAGTGCACCTTAGAGGTGAATTTTAGAATCTTGCTTCGCAATTTTTATGTTGGGTTGAATATGTCTCACAGACAACTCTTGGATTGTGTTGCCAAAGGGAGTTTTATCGAAGTTGATCCTAGTATCGCGCATGAAATTATAGAGGGTATAGTGGGAACACTACCTCCCCAAAAGGGTCAAATTCAACCTCGGAAGGGACGCAAGTTTTTGAGAAAATTTGCGAAGTAACTAAAATATTACAAAAATCTCTTGAACATTTTAAAAGTGTTAGTGGGAATCTCCACCACATGAATATGTTGATCACTCTTTGTAATAAGCGGTTGGATGCTTTAGATCTAAAGATTTCCAAATATGAAGGGAAATGTAAAGAACCTCCGGGATTCGAGCTTGACACCATTAAAAGGGTAAAGATCAAATATGGCAATACCTAGATCTATCTTGTATCGTGCCTAGCTAGGGGCGTAAAACGATAGCGCTTGTTGGGAGGCAACCCAATTTTTTGTTTTTTGTTTTTGTTGTGTTAGGGAATAAATATTGCATCCAGCCTCTGATTAGATGTGGTTTCATATTTTGTTTAGTGTTTGTGCCAAGTAGAACCTTTGCTAAGACTTGTGTGAAGTTTATATGATCTTGCTGTGAAAAATAGAATCGTTAGCGCTTGCTAAAGTAGTCGTGGGATTTTACTGGAGCATGATTTTTAGTTGATTCTTTTTTCTGATGATTGGTAGACAAATTGTGCAAATTTACCAATTTAGTTTGATTTTTTTGGAGTTCCAGAAGTAGGTGAACCCTGCAGATTACTACAGACTGTTCTGTCTTTGACTGATTCTGTTTTTCGTGTGTTGTTTGCTTATTCCGATGCATCTATGAGTAATATTGGAGGATATGAACCATAGAGAAGTTGGAGTACAGTAGGTTTAACACCAATATAAACAAAGAATGAATTCATTGCTGTACCCTTGAGTAGTGGCTTGCTTTCTCATACTAACGGAGCTCACGAGAATTTTTGTCTAAGTTTTGTGTTGTGAAGTTTGCAAGTTTTGAGTATTGCTTTGATGGACTATGGAACAAGGAGTAGCAAAAGCCTAAGCTTGGGGATGCCCATGGCACTCCAAGTAAATTCAAGATAATCAAAAGCCTAAGCTTGGGGATGCCCCGGGAAGGCATCCCCTCTTTCGTCTTCATCCATCGGTAACTATACTTGGAGCTATATTTTTATTCGCAACATGATATGTGTTTTGCTTGGAGCGACTTGTACAATTTGAGTCTTTGCTTGTTAGTTTGCCACAATCATCCTTGCTGGACACACCTATTTGAGAGAGTTAAATATGGCCTAGAAATTATTAGAACACTCTATATGCTTCACTTATATCTTTTGAGTTGAATAATTTTTGCTCTAGTGCTTCACTTATATCTTTTAGAGCACGGTGGTGATAATATTTTTTAGAAATTGTTGAACTCTCATGCTTCACTTAGATATATTTGAGAGTCTATTAAAACAGCATGGTAATGTGTTTAGGCTGTAACACCCCGGTGTAATGGTGCTACAGTAACCCTTGGGGTTAAGTTAATCTTTTGCTAAACAAGTATATAATCATCATTGTCTCGTATTCCTTTCAATTCGAGTTAAATTCAAATTTCAAAATGTGAGTGAAATTCAAGTTGCTCAAACATAGAAACTAAAATGTTCATCATGTGGCAATTATTCTTTTGATAATAGTGATGGTGAAACAAAATTTCTGCAAAAGTCTTAAGTGTCCTAAACTAATTGGGACAGAAAAGATTAAAAGAAAATGCCAAAAAAAGAAGAAGAAGAAAAGAAACTTTAAAGGAAAAGGAGAGAGACCCCTCCCCCTGGACCCTAGCCCAACTGGGCCAAGGCCCAGCAGACGGCCCACCTCTCCCTTCGCCTATATGGTCCCCCTCCCCGTGACCTAACTGAGCACACTTCCCTCCCCCCACGTTCCTCTCTCTCCCTCTGCCCCCGATCCAGATCGGGGCAGTGTGCCGTCCCCGTCGCCGTTCGACGCCAACGAGCTGGCGCCCCTTCGCCACCAAGTCGGAACCGCCCGAGGCCACCGACACCTCGCCATCACTCCCCCGCCTCTCCGTCGCCGGCCAACCTCGAGCCTGATGGGCCTCGAACCCCTTGTTGGTTACCCCAAGTGGAAGGTGTAAGATGCATTAAGTAGAAGTGCTTTCCCTTAGCAAAGATGCCAAGGATCGAATCCCCAGAGACTCCTAGGTTCAACAAGTAGGTGTCAATTGCTACGGCGCCAGATTAGTAGCAATCAACGTGGACCTGCACACAGATACAAATAACTTTGCTCCCAACGAGTACAGAGAGGTTGTCAATCCCTCCGGCCTTGTAGTTCACAAAGGATTAAAAGCAATGATAGTAGTGATAGATAGTGTTTTGCAATAGTAAATAATAACGAAAAGTAAATAGCGGGTGTGATCAATGATGGTAATATGGACCGGAGTCTCATGATGTTCACTAGTGATGTCTCTCTCCCAAAAGACGATAAAACAGCTATGTGAGGTAAACAAATTACAGCTGGGCAATTGACAGGACCACGAACGCAAACCAATGCTGACTACATTGCAAGAAAGGTTGAGGTTCAAAGCATGGGCGGTACGCCAAAGTAAGTAGATCGAAATCCATCAATATCTACTACTAATCATCCACCTTGAGCTATCTATCCAGAACATCTCGCTGGTATTAAGTTGCGAGTCCCACCCATAGTGTAAACTCAATGCAACAGACAACTGCATTAAAAGAACTTTGCGTAAAGTAAACAATTCTTGCACCCGCGGGCACAAGCACCGTTGTTTTCCCCCTTGTGGCAACAGCACATCCCCTATACTCATGTTTCTGTCACTCAAGCTAGTCATCGAGGGGCATGAACCCACAATCGAGCATAACGTTCCCTCTTGGAGTCACTACCTACTACTTGGCCAAAGCAATAAATAACAACGGAGAACATGCAAGAATTACTTATGAACAAAAATATAAAAAAGGTGAATCAAATATATTACTCAAGATCAATCTGAACATAATCTCATAATCCATCGGATCCCAACAAACTCAACATAGCAACAGCATAAGGATTACATAGGTGCCTCGATCATGTAGGGCAGCTCACGAGGACTAATTAGTGAAGCACAAGAACGGGAGGAGAACATCACATAGCTACTGGTCATGGACTCATGGTCCAAGGGAGACTACTCACGAGTCATCCGGGAGGCGTCCATGGTGGTGGAGAAGCTCCCGGTGGTGATCCTCCCCTCCGGCAGGGTGCCGGGAAGAGTTCTCCTGGTGCTCCCGATCTTGGAAGCGACGGCGGCGGCGGAACAGAGATGGGATCGCGAAAAGAGTTCCTGTTCTGAGGGTTTCGGAGGACCCTTTAAATATATGCCAAAGTAGGGCATCGGGGGAGCTTCGGGGGGCCCAGGCGCCCCCCCGGCGCGGCCCAGGGGGGGCGCGCCGCCAGGGCGCCTGGAGCCCTGGTGGCCCCCCCAGGCTGCCCTTCGGACGCAGGGTTGTTTCCGGAACGCTGATTTTTTATATAATTTTTCTGGATTTTTCTGGGCAGTTCTCGAAATGTGAAAACCTGAAATAGAAAAACAGCCGAAAACAGAAACTGGCACTGGGGTGCACTGGATTAGTAGTCCAAATATGATCAAAAGTGTATGGAAGTGTATGAATATCATAGCAATATCACCCAAAAGTGGCATGGAGCAAGCAGAAATTATAGATTCGTTTTGGACGTATCAACATCCCCAAGCTTAATTCCTGCTCGCCCTCGAGTAGGTAAATGATAACAAGAATAATTTCTGTGGTGACATGCTATTAACCATATAGGACTTTTTCATAGTCATATGACAAAAGCTTACCGAGACAATGATTCTAAAGTAATTAAGTTGCCTCATGAGAAAATCACAAATGACTGGAAGTTTTACAATATGAAACTAAAACATCAAATAGATTTCCAATGAACATGATGTGCAAATATGATAAAGTGATATCTAGCTTGCCCCCTTTAGTGATGCAAAACATAAATGCAGGGGCACCTTCAAGGTTTAAGTGATGACTAGATACAATCATTTCAGAATAAACGATATCATAATCATGCAAAAGACAATGCTACTTTGGGACAATGCACATTACACTCAGAATGACAATCATGCTCTCAGTAGTTGGTGCTTCAACATAAAAGTAAAAGAAAGGTTAAGTGCTAGAGCTTTTTATTTTGAAAACATGGAAGCAATTGTGTCAACGGTAGTAGTACTTCATTGAAGGAAATATGCCCTAGAGGCAATAATAAAGATGTTATTTGTATTTCCTTATATCATGATAAATGTCTTTTATTCATGCTAGAATTGTATTAACCGGAAACTTAGTACATGTGTGAATACATAGACAAAACATTATGTCCCTAGTATGCCTCTACTAGACTAGCTCATTGATCAAAGATGGTTATGTTTCCTAGCCATAGACATGAGTTGTCATTTGATCAACGGGATCACATCATTAGGAGAATGATGTGATGGACAAGACCCATCCGTTAGCATAGCACTATGATCGTTTAGTTTTACTGCTATTGCTTTCTTCATGACTTATACATGTTCCTATGACTATGAGATTATGCAACTCCCGAATACCGTAGGAACACCTTGTGTGCTATCAAACGTCACAACGTAACTGGGTGATCATAAAGATGATCTACAGGTGTCTCTGAAAGTATTCGTGGTGTTGGCATAGATCAAGATTAGGATTTGTCACTCCGAGTGTCGGAGAGGTATCTTTGGGCCCTCTCGGTAACACACATCACAATAAGCCTTGCAAGCAAAAGACTAATGAGTTAGTCACGAGATGATGTGTTACGGAACGAGTAAATAGACTTGCCGGTAACGAGATTGAACTAGGTATAGAGATACCGACGATTGAATCTCGGGCAAGTAACATACCGTTTGACAAAAGGAACAACGTATGTTGTTATGCGGTTCTGACCGATAAAAGATCTTCGTAGAATATGTAGGAGCCAATATGAACATCCAGGTTCTGCTATTGGTTATTGACCGGAGATGAGTCTCGGTCATGTCTACATAGTTCTCGAACCCGTAGGGTCCGCACGCTTAACGTTTGATGACGATCGGTATTATGAGTTTATGAGTATTGATGTACCGAAGGTAGTTCGGAGTCCCGGATGAGATCACGGACATGACGAGGAGTCTCGGAATGTCCGAGACATAAAGATTGATATATTGGACGACTATATTCGGACACCGGAAGTGTTCCGGAAAAGTTTCAGATTTATCGGGATTGCCGGAGGGGGTTACCGGAACCCCCTACGAGAGGGGATGGTCCATAGTGGGCCTAAAGGGAAAGAGAGAGGCAGCCCATAGGGCTGGCCGGCGCCCCCACCTAGGGTTCCTAGTTGGACTAGGAGGGGGGGGGGCGCCACCTCTCCTATTCCTTTCCCTCTTCTTCCTTTTGGTGAATCCTACTAGGAATAGGATTGCAATCCTATTCCTAGTAGGACTCCTTCCCTAGCCGCACCTGGAAGGGCCGGCCGGCCTCCCTCCCTTGCTCCTTTATATATGGGGGCTGGGGGGCACCCAAAGACACACAAGTTGAATTGTTTTAGCCGTGTGCCGTGCCCCCCTCCACAGAATCACACCTCGGTCATACCGTCGCGGAGCTTAGGCGAAGCCCTGCGCCGGTGAACACATCATATCCGTCACCACGCCGTCGTGCTGACGAAACTCTCCCGTGAAGCTCAACTGGATCAAGAGCTCGTGGGACGTCATCAAGCTGAACGTGTGCTGAACGCGGAGGTGCCGTACGTTCGGTGCTTGATCGGTTGGATCGCGAAGAAGTTCGACAACATCAACCGCGTCACTTGACGCTTCCGCTCCCGGTCTACGAGGGTACGTAGACACACTCTCCCCTCTCGTTGCTATGCATCTGGTAGATAGATCTTGCGTGTTCGTAGGAAAATTTTAAAATACTACGTTCCCCAACAGTGGCATCATGAGCCAGGTCTATGCGTAGATGATATGCACGAGTAGAACACAATGAGTTGTGGGCGATACTAGTCATACTGCTTACCAGCATGTCATACTTTGCTTCGGCGGTATTGTGAGATGAAGCGGCCCGGACCGACATTACGCGTACGCTTACGCGAGACTGGTTTCACCGTTATGAGCACTCGTTGCTTAAAGGTGACTGGCGGGTGTCTGTCTCTCTCACTTTAGCTGAATCAAGTGTGGCTACGCCCGGTCCTTGTGAAGGTTAAAACAACACATACTTGACGAAACATTGTTGTGGTTTTATATGCGTAGGTAAGAACGGTTCTTGCTAAGCCCGTAGCAGCCACGTAATACTTGCAACAACAAAGTAGAGGACGTCTAACTTGTTTTTGCAGGGCATGTTGTGATGTGATATGGTCAAGACATGATGTGTTATACGGTTTTGTATGAGATGATCATGTTTTGTAAAGTTATCGGCAACTGGCAGGAGCCATATGGTTGTCGCTTTATTGTATGAAATGCAATCTCCATGTAATTGCTTTACTTTATCACTAAGCAGTAGCGATAGTCGTAGAAGCAATAGTTGGCGAGACGACAACGATGCTACGATGGAGATCAAGGTGTCGCGCCGGTGACGAAGGTGATCATGACGGTGCTTTGGAGATGGAGATCAAAAGCACAAGATGATGATGGCCATATCATGTCACATATTTTGATTGCATGTGATGTTTATCTTATTATGCTTCTTATTTTGCTTAGATCGACGGTAGCATTATAAGATGATCCCTTACTAAATTTCAAGGTATAAGTGTTCTCCCTGAGTATGCACCGTTGCGAAAGTTCGTCGTGCCGAGACACCACGTGATGATCGGGTGTGATAAGCTCTACGTTCAAATACAACGGGTGTAAGCCAGTTTTGCACACGCAGAATACTCGGGTTAAACTTGACGATCCTAGCATATACAGATATGGCCTCGGAACACTGGAGACCGAAAGGTCGAGCGTGAATCATATAGTAGATATGATCAACATAAGATGTTCACCATTGAAACTACTCCATCTCACGTGATGATCGGACATTGTTTAGTTGATTTGGATCACGTGATCATTTAGATGACCAGAGGGATGTCTATCTAAGTGGGAGTTCTTTAAATTAATATGATTAAATTGAACTTTAATTTATCATGAACTTAGTCCTGATAGTTTTGCATATCTATGTCGTTGTAGATCAATGGCCCGTGCTACCGTTCCTTTGAATTTTAATGCATTCCTAGAGAAAGCTAAGTTGAAAGATGATGGTAGCAATTACACGGACTGGGTCCGTAACCTGAGGATTATCCTCATTGCTGCACAGAAGAATTATGTCCTTGAAGTACCGCTAGGTGACAAGCCCCCTTCCGCTAATGTAGACGCTTTGAACGTCTGGCAGTCGCGGTCTGATGACTACACGATAGTTCAGTGTGCCATGCTTTACGGCTTAGAACCGGGACTTCAACGACGTTTTGAACGTCATGGACCATATGAGATGTTCCAGGAGTTGAAGTTAATATTTCAAGCAAATGCCCGAATTGAGAAATATGAGATTTCCAATAAGTTCTACAGCTGCAAGATGGAGGAGAATAGTTCTATCAGTGAACACTTGCTCAGAATGTCTGGGTACTAAAATCATATGACTCAACTTGGTTGCAAAGTTGACGAGGATAGTGTTATTGATAGAGTTCTTCAATCACTGCCACCAAGCTATAAAGGCTTCGTGATGAACTATAACATGCAAGGGATGCAAAAGACAATTCCCGAGCTCTTCGCTATGCTCAAAGCTGCGGAGGTAGAAATCAAAAAGGAGCATCAAGTGTTGATGGTTAGCAAGACCACTAGTTTCAAGAAAAAGGGCAAGGGAAAGAAAGGGAACTTCAAAAAGAATAGCAAGTCAGTTGCTACTTCCACGAAGAAACCCAAATCTGGAGCCAAGCCTGAAACTGAGTGCTTCTACTGCAAGGGGACTGGACACTGGAAGCGGAACTGCCCCAAGTATTTGGCGGATAAGAAGGATGGCAAGATGAACAAAGGTATATGTGATATACATGTTATTGATGTGTACCTTACTAATGCTCGTAGTAGTACCTGGGTATTTGATACCGGTTCGGTTGCTAATATTTGTAACTCGAAACAGGGACTACGGATTAAACGAAGATTAGCTATGGACGAGGTGACGATGCGCGTGGGAAATGGTTCCAAAGTCGATGTGATCGCCGTCGGCACGCTACCTCTACATCTACCTTCGGGATTAGTTTTAGACCTAAATAATTGTTATTTGGTGCCAGCGTTAAGCATGAACATTATATCTGGATCTTGTTTATTGCGAGACGGTTATTCATTCAAATCAGAGAATAATGGTTGTTCTATTTTTATGAATAATATCTTTTATGGTCATGCACCCTTGAAGAGTGGTCTATTCTTATTGGATCTCGATTGTAGTGATACACATATTCATAATATTGAAACCAAAAGATGCAAGGTTAATAATGATAGTGCAACTTATTTGTGGCACTGCCGTTTAGGTCATATTGGTGTAAAACGCATGAAGAAACTCCATAATGATGGACTTTTGGAATCACTTGATTATGAATCACTTGGTGCTTGCGAACCATGCCTCATGGGCAAGATGACTAAAACTCCGTTCTCCGGAACTGTGGAACGAGCAACAGATTTGTTGGAAATCATACATACTGATGTATTTGGACCAATGAGTGTTGATGCTCGCGGCGGGTATCGTTATTTTCTGACCTTCACTGATGATTTGAGCAGATATGGGTATATCTACTTAATGAAACACAAGTCTGAAACATTTGAAAAGTTCAAAGAATTTCAGAGTGAAGTAGAGAATCATCGTAACAAGAAAATAAAGTTCCTACGATCTGATCATGGAGGAGAATATTTGAGTTACGAGTTTAGTCTTCATTTGAAACAATGTGGAATAGTTTCACAACTCACGCCACCTGGAACACCACAGCGTAATGGTGTGTCCGAACGTCGTAACCGTACTTTATTGGATATGGTGCGATCTATGATGTCTCTTACCGATTTACCACTATCGTTTTGGGGTTATGCTTTAGAGACAGCTGCATTCACGTTAAATAGGGCACCATCTAAATCCGTTGATACGACACCTTATGAACTATGGTTTGGCAAGAAACCAAAGTTGTCGTTTCTTAAAGTTTGGGGCTGCGATGCTTATGTGAAAACACTTCAACCTGATAAGCTCGAACCCAAGTCGGAAAAATGTGTCTTCATAGGATACCCAAAAGAGACTGTTGGGTACACCTTCCATCACAGATTCGAAGGCAAAATACTCGTTGCTAAAAACGGATCCTTTCTAGAAAAAGAGTTTCTCTCGAAAGAAGTGAGTGGGAGGAAAGTAGAACTTGATGAGGTAATTGTACCTTCTCCCGGATTGGAAAATAGTACATCACAGGAAATTGTTCCAGTGATTCCTACACCAGTTAGTGAGGAAGTTAATGATAATGATCATGAAACCTCGGATCAAGTTTCTACAGAACGTCGTAGATCAACCAGAGTACGTTCCGCACCAGAGTGGTACGGCAACCCAGTTCTGGAAATCATGTTACTAGACCATGATGAACCTACGAACTATGAGGAAGCGATGATGAGCCCAGATTCCACAAAATGGCTTGAAGCCATGAAATCTGAGATGGGATCCATGTATGAGAACAAAGTGTGGACTTTGGTTGACTTGCCCGATGATCGGCAAGCCATCGAAAATAAATGGATCTTCAAGAGGAAGACCGACGCAGACGGTAATATTACTGTTTACAAAGCTCGACTTGTTGCGAAAGGTTTTCGAAAAGTTCAAGGAGTTGACTACGATGAGACTTTCTCACCTGTAGCGATGCTTAAGTCTGTCCGAATCATGTTAGCAATTGCCGCATTTTATGATTATGAAATCTGGCAAATGGATGTCAAAACTGCATTCCTAAATGGATATCTCAAAGAAGAGTTGTATATGATGCAACCAGAAGGTTTTGTCGATCCAAAAGGTGCTAACAAAGTATGCAAGCTCCAGCGATCCATCTATGGACTGGTGCAAGCATCTCGGAGTTGGAATATACGCTTTGATGAGGTGATCAAAGCATATGGTTTTATACAGACTTTTGGAGAAGCCTGTATTTACAAGAAAGTGAGTGGGAGCTCTGTAGCATTTCTAATATTATATGTACATGACATATTGTTGATTGGAAATGATATAGAATTTCTGGATAGCATAAAAGGATACTTGAATAAAAGTTTTTCAATGAAAGACCTCGGAGAAGCTGCTTACATATTAGGCATCAAAATCTATAGAGATAGATCAAGACGCTTAATTGGACTTTCACAAAGCACATACCTTGATAAGATTTTGAAGAAGTTCAAAATGGATCAGTCAAAGAAAGGGTTCTTGCCTGTTTTACAAGGTATGAAGTTGAGTAAGACTCAATGCCCGACCACTGCAGAAGATAGAGAAAAAATGAAAGTCATTCCCTATGCCTCAGCCATAGGATCTATCATGTATGCAATGCTGTGTACCAGGCCTGATGTGTGCCTTGCTATAAGTCTAGCAGGGAGGTACCAAAGTAATCCAGGAGTGGATCACTGGACAGCGGTCAAAAACATCCTGAAGTATCTGAAAAGAACAAAGGATATGTTTCTCGTGTATGGAGGTGACAAAGAGCTCGTCGTAAACGGTTACGTCGATTCTAGCTTTGACACTGATCCGGATGACTCAAAGTCACAAACCGGATATGTATTTTTATTGAACGGTGGAGCTGTCAGTTGGTGCAGTTCCAAGCAGAGCGTCGTGGCGGGATCTACGTGTGAAGCGGAATACATAGCTGCTTCGGAAGCAGCAAATGAAGGAGTTCATATCCGATCTAGGTGTAATACCTAGTGCATGGGGTCCAATGAAAATCTTTTGTGACAACACTGGAGCCATAGCCTTGGCAAAGGAATCCAGGTTTCACAAGAGAACAAAGCACATCAAAAGACGCTTCAATTCCATCCGCGATCTAGTCAAGGAGGGAGACATAGAGATTTGCAAAATACATACGGATCTGAATGTTGCAGACCCGTTGACTAAGCCTCTTCCACGGGCAAAACATGATCAGCACCAAGACTCCATGGGTGTGAGGATCATCACTTTGTAATCTAGATTATTGACTCTAGTTCAAGTGGGATACTGAAGGAAATATGCCCTAGAGGCAATAATAAAGATGTTATTTGTATTTCCTTATATCATGATAAATGTCTTTTATTCATGCTAGAATTGTATTAACCGGAAACTTAGTACATGTGTGAATACATAGACAAAACAGTATGTCCCTAGTATGCCTCTACTAGACTAGCTCATTGATCAAAGATGGTTATGTTTCCTAGCCATAGACATGAGTTGTCATTTGATCGACGGGATCACATCATTAGGAGAATGATGTGATGGACAAGACCCATCCGTTAGCATAGCACTATGATCGTTTAGTTTTACTGCTATTGCTTTCTTCATGACTTATACATGTTCCTATGACTATGAGATTATGCAACTCCCGAATACCGTAGGAACACCTTGTGTGCTATCAAACGTCACAACGTAACTGGGTGATCATAAAGATGCTCTACAGGTGTCTCCGAAAGTGTTCGTGGTGTTGGCATAGATCAAGATTAGGATTTGTCACTCCGAATATCGGAGAGGTATCTCTGGGCCCTCTCGGTAACACACATCACAATAAGCCTTGCAAGCAAAAGACTAATGAGTTAGTCACGAGATGATGTGTTACGGAACGAGTAAAGAGACTTGCCGGTAACGAGATTGAACTAGGTATAGAGATACCGACGATCGAATCTCGGGCAAGTAACATACCGTTTGACAAAAGGAACAACGTATGTTGTTATGCGGTTCTGACCGATAAAAGATCTTCGTAGAATATATAGGAGCCAATATGAACATCCAGGTTCCGCTATTGGTTATTGACCGGAGATGAGTCTCGGTCATGTCTACATAGTTCTCGAACCCGTAGGGTCCGCACGCTTAACGTTTGATGATGATCGGTATTATGAGTTTATGAGTATTGATGTACCGAAGGTAGTTCGGAGTCCCGGATGAGATCACGGACATGACGAGGAGTCTCGGAATGTCCGAGACATAAAGATTGATATATTGGACGACTATATTCGGACACCGGAAGTGTTCCGGAAAAGTTTCGGATTTATCGGGAATGCCGGAGGGGGTTACCGGAACCCCCTACGAGAGGGGATGGTCCATAGTGGGCCTAAAGGGAAAGAGAGAGGCAGCCCATAGGGCTGGCCGGCGCCCCCACCTAGGGTTCCTAGTTGGACTAGGATTGGGGGGGGGCGCCACCTCTCCTATTCCTTTCCCTCTTCTTCCTTTTGGTGAATCCTACTAGGAATAGGATTGCAATCCTATTCCTAGTAGGACTCCTTCCCTAGCCGCACCAGGAAGGGCCGGCCGGCCTCCCTCCCTTGCTCCTTTATATACGGGGGCAGGGGGGCACCCAAAGACACACAAGTTGAATTGTTTTAGCCGTGTGCGGTGCCCCCCTCCACAGAATCACACCTCGGTCATACCGTCGCGGAGCTTAGGCGAAGCCCTGCGCCGGTGAACACATCATATCCGTCACCACGCCGTCGTGCTGACGAAACTCTCCCGTGAAGCTCAACTGGATCAAGAGCTCGTGGGACGTCATCAAGCTGAACGTGTGCTGAACGCGGAGGTGCCGTACGTTCGGTGCTTGATCGGTTGGATCGCGAAGAAGTTCGACAACATCAACCGCGTCACTTGACGCTTCCGCTCCCGGTCTACGAGGGTACGTAGACACACTCTCCCCTCTCGTTGCTATGCATCTGGTAGATAGATCTTGCGTGTTCGTAGGAAAATTTTAAAATACTACGTTCCCCAACATTCATATGTGTCATGCATAAAACATCCTATAAGTTGCAAGCCTCATGCATCGTATACCAATAGTGCTCGCTCCTTGTCCTAATTAGCTCGGATTCCCATGGGTTATCATTGCATTACATATGTTTCAACCAAGTGTCACAAAGGGGTACCTCTATGCCACCTGTACAAAGGTCCAAGGAGATAAATCACATTTGATTTCTCGTTTTTGATAGATCTCAACTTGAGGACATCCATACAGGGACAACATAGAAAATAGATGATGGACTCCTCTTTAATGCATAAGCATATTCTCATAAGAGATTGAGGATGAAGGTCCAAGCTAAAACTTCCACCATGATACATGGCTTTGGTTGGCGGCCCAATGTTCTTCTCTAACAATATGCATATTTATTCAACCCACGGCAAATCACCATTACTTCAGACAAGACAAACATGCATAGCAACTCACATGATATTCAACAAAAGTGTGACAGTTGATGGCGTCCCCAAAAACATGGTTACCGCTCAGCAAGCAACTTATAAGAAATAAGATACATAAGCAACATATTCTTTACCACAATAGTTTTTAAGCTACTTTCCCATGAGCTATGTATTGCAAAGTTAGTTTGCTTAGTACAGGTGGAGGTTAGCAAAAAGACTGGGAGCGACCAACTAAGAGAGCAATGACGGTCATAATCATGCAGAGCGACAAAGCAATATTGAATCAGGCATGGAAGTTATATCGCTACTCAGAAACAAAAGATCATCAAGGCTTGACAGACTTTCTTTACAGTCTTGAATATACGTGAGCATACGCCAAGTCAACCAAAATAAATTCTCGAAGGAAGATATTACTAAACCATACCATATCATAGGCAAACAAATCATGTTGGTACTCCAATAACACATTGGGAACCCCCCCAGCTATTTGAGACTAACCATAAGAAAACCTGAACTACTAAGCACCATTATGCAAGTAGCATCTTTATCATAGACACATTAACCAATGCAACGGAAGCAAACTCTCTTAATAGGGTGAGCATGATAATTAAAGAGAGTTCAAGCAACCAACTAGACAAAAGCTCTTTGAAAATATAAGCATGAATACTAAGAGCAGAGCATGATAGTAGCTATTAAAAGACCAAGAACACACACAACATAGATAGACATGAAAATTCTATGTTATGTTCTAGGTAGAAGTGGAGCATGTTTCTCTCCCACATAAAGGAATGCTGAGTTCCGACTCGTTATGAAAAAACTAAAAAAAAACTAAAAGCAAGACGCTCCAAGCATAGCACATAACACATGAAGTGATAAAAATATAGCGAAACAAAAGACGAACTGATAATGTTGATGGAGAAGGGGATGCACGGGGGCATCCCCAAGCTTAGACGCTTGAGTCTCCTTGAATATTTCTTGGGGGTGCACGGGGGCATCCCCAAGCTTGAGCGCTTGACACTCCTGAATCTTTTAATCATCTTCCCTCGCACACTTGAAAACTCCCTTCATACATAACTCATCATAATCTGATTAGCGAGGTTAGTACCCTTAATAAAATAATTATACCTTGCTGGAAATAATGATATTCTTGAAGTTCTACTGTTTCTCAAGATTGCCAAAAGGTTTTTGCAAAGAAAAAGCAAGCTCTTGATTTGCAAAGTAAAGGAAAGGCAAAACAGGACAGAATCTGTGAAAAACAGAACAGCAGGTAGTAATCGATCTGTTTGGGATACTTCTGCAACTCAAATCAAAAAACTCAGAACAGACGCACAAAATAAAATTATATAGAGAACGCTGTCGAAAAAATTCAGACCAAAAAGATGATCTGGTGATTTTATACGAATTTTTATATCCAAGGACAGAATCTGTTTCCTGGACAGCGCCTCACAACTTTTGAACTTTCTAGAAATCAGAGGCTATACTTGGCACAAATATGAAAAGCAAAGATACAATGATGATGCTACAGCAGTAAACAACATCAAGACACAACAAAAGCAAAAAAATTATTCATTGGGCTGCCTCCCAAAAGCGCTTTCTTTTATGCCTTTAAGCTAGGCATAAGACTTTAATGATGCTCTTGTAGGAATAAGAATTGAAGAACAAAAGAGAGCATAAAGAAGCAAATACCAAACACATTTAAGCCTAACATGCTTCCTATGCATAGGAATATTGCAATAGAATAATTCATTGAAGCACAAAGCAATAAGCATAGGAAGAAAAAACAAGTACAGCTTCAAAACCTTCAACATAAAAAGAGGGAACTTAATATTATTGAAATATCTATAAGCATATGTTCCCTTCTCATAATAATTTTCAGTGGGATCACGAATAAACTCAACAATATAAGCATCACATAAAGCATTGTTACCATGATCCACATGCAAAAAGGTACTCTTGCTCTCCACATAAGCATCAAGAAGAGGATAAAACTTAGTATAAAAGAGAGACATAAGCTCTTGCCAATCAAGCAAGTGTGAGTTATCGAGAAGCTTATACCAATCTGAAGCTTTATCTATAAGTGATATGACGAACAATTTCCTCATGACAAACTCCCTTGATACACCTGCAAGCTTAAATAATGAACATAATTGTGACAGATATGGCAAGTGTTCACCGGGATGTCTGTCTCCTGCATAACGATTAGCCAAAACATGATTGATAATACCACCTGGTATTTTATAGGGCACAATTTCAGTAGGGGGAGGAGCAACCACTACAGGTGCGGGGCGTCTTCCCGCAAGCAACGATCCAATAGCAAGGTTGTCCATAAGCATAACTAGTGAAATACACAAAGAAAACTGAAAGGTAAACTAACAAGACTAAAAAGCAAAGGTAAAAGATAGCATGCAACTCCCCTATCCTGAAGAGTGGAGTCCCCGGCAACGGCGCCAGAAAATACTCCTTGATGGGCCTCTAACCCCTCGTTGGTTACCCCAAGTGGAAGGTGTAAGATGCAGTAAGTAGAAGTGTTTTCCCTTAGCAAAGATGCCAAGGATCGAATCCCCAGAGACTCCTAGGTTCAACAAGTAGGTGTCAATTGCTATGGCGCCAGATTAGTAGCAATCAACGTGGACCTGCACACAGATACAAATAACTTTGCTCCCAACGAGTACAGAGAGGTTGTCAATCCCTCCAGCCTTGTAGTTCACAAAGGATTAAAAGCAGTGATAGTAGTGATAGATAGTGTTTTGCAATAGTAAATAATAACGAAAAGTAAATAGCGGGTGTGATCAATGATGGTAATATGGACCGAAGTCTCATGATGTTCACTAGTGATGTCTCTCTCCCAAAAGACGATAAAACAGCTATGTGAGGTAAACAAATTACAGCTGGGCAATTGACAGGACCACGAATGCAAACCAATGCTGACTACATTGCAAGAAAGGTTGAGGTTCAAAGCATGGGCGGTACGCCAAAGTAAGTAGACCGAAATCCATCAATATCTACTACTAATCATCCACCTTGAGATATCTATCCAGAACATCTCGCTGGTATTAAGTTGCGAGTCCCACCCATAGTGTAAACTCAATGCAACAGACAACTGCATTAAAAGAAATTTGCGTAAAGTAAACAATTCTTGCACCCGCGGGCACAAGCACCGTTGTTTTCCCCCTTGTGGCAACAGCACATCCCCTAGACTCATGTTTCTGTCACTCAAGCTAGTCATCGAGGGGCATGAACCCACAATCGAGCATAACGTTCCCTCTTGGAGTCACTACCTACTACTTGGCCAAAGCAATAAATAACAACGGAGAACATGCAAGAATTACTTATGAACAAAAATATAAAAGAGGTGAATCAAATATATTACTCAAGATCAATCTGAACATAATCACCTAATCCATCGGATCCCAGCAAACTCAACATAGCAACAGCATAAGGATTACATAGGTGCCTTGATCATGTAGGGCAGCTCACGAGGACTAATTAATGAAGCACAAGAACGGGAGGAGAACATCACATAGCTACTGGTCATGGACTCATGGTCCAAGGGAGACTACTCACGAGTCATCCGGGAGGCGTCCATGGTGGTGGAGAAGCTCCCGGTGGCGATCCTCCCCTCCGGCAGGGTGCCGGGAAGAGTTCTCCTGGTGCTCCCGATCTTGGAAGCGGCGGCGGCGGCGGAACAGAGATGGGATCGCGAAAAGAGTTCCTGTTCTGAGGGCTTCGGAGGACCCTTTAAATATATGCCAAAGTAGGGCATCGGGGGAGCTTCGGGGGGCCAGGGCGCCCCCCCGGCGCGGCCCAGGGGGGCGCCCCGCCAGGGCGCCTGGAGCCCTGGTGGCCCTCCCAGGCTGCCCTTCGGACGCAGGGTTGTTTCCGGAACGCTGATTTTTTATATAATTTTTCTGGATTTTTCTGGGCAGTTCTCGAAACGTGAAAACCTGAAATAGAAAAACAGCCGAAAACAGAAACTGGCACTGGGGTGCACTGGATTAGTAAGTTAGTCCAAATATGATCAAAAGTGCATGGAAGTGTATGAATATCATAGCAATATCACCCAAAAGTGGCATGGAGCAAGCAGAAATTATAGATACGTTTTGGACGTACCAGAGCCTCGCCGCCCCCGTGCCTCTACATCCGTCGGTGAGGCCCCGGGCCTCCGCCTCCTCCTTCCCTGTCCCGCTCTGTCTCCCTCACGCACACGAGCTCATCACGGCCGCCGCGTCGTCTCGCGCACGCGACCGCGTCGTTCCGCACATGCGCCCTTGGCTAGGCCGCTGCGCCTGCGTGCCGGTGCGCCCGTGCCCGCTCCGGCCGCCACGGCCGACCTCCCCGCCTCCGGGCGCCCGACTGCTCCCAGCCGAGGCCGTCTCCGCCCTGCCTCGTCCGGCCCCCGCAGCTCGCCCCGACCGACCCCGGCCCTGCCCCGCCGCCCACCTGCGCCGCCACTGCTCGCGCCCGTCGACCGCGGCCGCGGCCGCGGCCGCCCCGCTCGCCGCTCACCTCGCCGCCGTCGCCTGGCGCCGACCGGGCCAGCCGCGCCCGCCGGGCCGGGCCACGACGTCCCGCGGATGCGCGCGTCCGCTCCAGCCGCCCAGGACACCGCCGTCCCCGTTCCCCTCTCGCTCGTCGCGCCGCGCTCCTAGCGCCGACCGCCGCCAGAACCTCCACGCCTCCTCTGGCCAGCGCCGCTGCGGCCCCTGGCCGCTGGCCGCGCCCTCTGGCCACCAGCCGCGCTCGTCGGCCGCGCCCCTGGCCGTGCCCGCCGGCGCCAACCGGCCGTCCTGCGGGCCAGCGCGCGTTCGGGTGCCCAGCGCCCGCTGGGTGCACCTAGGCACCCGCCCCGCTGCGTGCCCGACCCGCTAAGGGGCCCTGGCCCAATGACAGTCAGGGCCCACCCAGAAATGTTTTAAAAAATATAAAATATAAAAATATAAAATAAATATTAAAATTAATTAACCTAATTAGTTTTGTTTAGTATAATCTAATCATTAATTAATATAATTAACTATTAGTTAACTAAACAGTCTTTGACAGGTGGGTCCCACATGTCAGGTTTGACCCAGTCAATCTGTTGACCTGCTGACGTCATGGTGATGTCATGCTGACATCACCTTTCACTATTCTGGATAATGTTGATTTAAATTAATTAAATAAATTCCAGAAAATGTTTAAAACTTTAGAAAATCATATAAAATAATCTGTAACTCGGATGAAAAAGTTTTATATATGAAAATCGCTCAGAACGACGAGACGAATCCGAATACGTTGTCCGTTCGTCAGCCACATGCTCTTAGCATAGCAAACATGCAACATTCCCCTCCGATTCAACTGTCCGAAACACGAACCACCGGGGATACTTTCCCGGATGTTTTTCCCCTTCGCCGGCATCGTGTAGCACCGCGTTAGAGCACCCTAGCACTGCGTGCTGACATGTCGTGCTTCTTTGTTGCAACTGTTTGCCTTACATTTACTGTTTCTTCCCCCTCTTCTCTTCGGTAGACCCCGAGACCGAAGATGCCCCGGTGATCGACTACGGTGTTGACGACCCCTCCTTCTTGCCAGAGCAACCAGGCAAGTCAACCCTCTTTGATCATTCCGATATCGCCCATTCCCTTCTCTCTTATGCTTGCATTAGAACTGCTACTGCTTTTTGTATGATCCTATTCTCATGCATAGCCTGTTGTTGATACCTGCTTTCATACCTTACATGTTTATACTAAACTGCTTAGTATAGGCTGGTTAGAGATCCATCAGAGACCCCCCCCCTTTTGTCCTGTCTGCCCCGCTGGATTATCAGAAGACCCGATCAACGAGATCGAAGACCAGGACCTGGCACCGCACATCACTTTCCCCTTAGTTGCTCGACACTACTGGGTTACTATCGAGTGCCGAGGGTGAGACCTCATCAGCACTTCTGATGTTAACCTTGTAGGTTAGTTCATCGGTTGTGGTCATCGAGGGTGATTCCTCTTTCTCCACTCCCGATAACGACACTGTCGTGCAACTCCTCAAGAGTGGACCTCGAGGGTGACTCCTCTTTCGTTCATCTTGACGATAAACATCAGGTGGAATTCCATCGAGGGTGATTTCCTCAGGTTTCCCTTTGGTGTCAAACACACATTTACTATGGTTACTATGACTTTACAGTGAACCTGGTTACTAAAGACGGGTCGACCCAGAGGGGTACCCGCGCGAGCTTAATTACGAGTGATGTGTAGTCGGGTTGACCTGGAAGGTGCCCGCGAGATAATACGAGGCGTGGCCGGGCACTCGCCCTTGCCGCAAGTTCTCGAGACGGGGCGATGGGGTCACATGATCATGAGTCTCTGCTCGTTACCGCGCATTCCCAAGACACTAACGGTTTGGATATTTGATCCGAGGGGCCTCTGACCCGATAGCGCTAACCATCACGTGGACATAGTATGGGCGTTCTGCGTCGTATGCATCAGCCGAAGCTTAACTGACGTCATTGCGACTGAGCGGCGCGCGCCGGGTTGGATTGCGTAAGCACCTGCCTTTTTAAGGAGGTAGCCCAAGTCTGCTCCCCGGCCGCGTACGCAATGTGCAGGAGTTCCCGGGGCGATTGGCCCATGACCCCTGGGGGCATAGGGTTTAGTCCGGCGTGCATGACCTCTCTATTAAGCCTAGGTCGGGTTGCGGCGTATTGTTTGGCCGAGGGCGGGCTTGACCTGATGGTGTGTCCGTCCGGAGTTAAGCAAGCGTGATGGGTAAGTTGGTGCACCCCTGCAGGGAAGAAAACATCTATCGATAGCCTGTCCTACGGTAACTGACACTTGGAGTTGTATTCCGATCGATACAACTAGAACTGGATACTGAGACATGAATGGATATGTGGCTCCGGGATTGCTTCCTCGCAGGGAGTCGAGGGAGGATCTCTGGGCATTATTGCTACAACATGCTTGATAATTATAATATGTTATTCTGTACTCTCTTCTACTGCTGCAAGATTGGTGGTTTCCAGAAGATTCTAGTCTTCGATAGGACTAGCTTCTCCCCCTCTTATTCTGGCATTATGCAGCTTAGTCCACAGATACTACCCCCTTTTCTTTGATACCGATGCATATGTAGTGTAGATCCTGGCTTGCGAGTACTTTGGATGAGTACTCACGGTTGCTTTGTTCCCCCTTTCCCCCCTTCTTTCTTCTTTCTGGTTGTTGCAACCATAAGGTGGAGTCCAGGAGCCAGAAGCCACCTTTGACGACTGCTACTACCCCGATGGAAGCTACTACTACGTGGAGACAGCTGACGACCAGGAGTAGTTATAGGAGGTCCCAGGCAGGAGGCCTTGCCTTTTCGATCGTTGATGTTTTGTGCTAGCCTTCTTAAGGCAAACTTGTTTAACTTATGTTTGTACTCAGATATTTTTGCTTTCGTTGACTCTTGTGTTTTCGAGCTTATGTATTCGAGCCCTCGAGGCCCCTGGCTTGTAATATAAAGCTTGTATTATTTTAATTTGTGTCTAGAGTTGTGTTGTGATATCTTCTAGTGAGTCCTTGATCTTGGTCGTACACATTTGCGTGCATGATTAGTGTACGGTCAAATCGGGGGCGTCACAAGTTGGTATCAGAGCCGACTGCCTGTAGGAACCCCCCTTCCAACTCCTTGGCCGAAGTTGAGTCTAGTCTTTGAAAAACCATTTTACTAACATGGTTGTGTGGCTTACGGGCCCACGTTGCCATTGGGTGATATTATGATCTTTTACTCCTCGATCCTTACTCCGGGACTCTGAACTCTCTTCTATTCGGGTTAAACGAATTTACTAACTCTAACATTAGGATCCCATGACCAAATTCACCCCAAAGTTGGATAAGCCATAGTTATTCCTTAGGTTAGTATTTTGAATAAGTACCCCTCTCTGTCTTGCCGACTACTATGTGGTACCCGTCGAACCTCGTTCATTCTACATGTTAGATAATGAATAATTCTCTGTCTTTGCAAATGCTCAGTGCTGAACTACCTCTGTTACATGTTAGCAGGATGGTTAGACCAGGTGGTCGTGGCCGTGGTGCCAATGATCCACCACCGCCCGAGTTCTTTACCGGAATGATGCAACAGTTTGAGCTGAATTGCCAGTTCATGGAAGGAGTGATGGCTCAGTTTCCTCGCCCAAATATGAATCAGCAGCCAGCCCCAGGAACTCTGCAAGACTTTGCGCAACTCAACCCTGTCATCTACCGCAGCTCAACTCAGCCACTGGATGCTGATGACTGGCTCCGTGACATCGCTTTTGAGCTAGAGTCTGCTGATGCAGCCCCTGCCAACTATGTCACCTTCGCGGCATACAATCTGAAGGGCCCCGCTGCTCAGTGGTGGGACAGCCACAAGCGTACCCTACCTGCTGGAGCAGTCATCACTTGGCCGGATTTCCAAGCCGACTTCCGTGCCCGCTTCATTCCTCAGGGAATCATGGACAGGAAGAAGCGAGAGTTCCGCAACCTCATCCAAGGCAACAAGTCTGTAGATGCTTATCAGCGAGAATTCTTGGACTTGTCCCGCTATGCTGAAGACGACATTGCTACTGATGCTCGCAGGCAAGAAAAGTTTCGTGATGGACTTCACCCTGATATCAAGCTAGCACTTCTCGCTCATGACTTTGCCGACTTCGCCACCTTGGTGAACAAGGCTATTCAGGTTGAGACTGGTCTTCAGGAACACCAGGGATCCCTCAGGCGCAGCCGTGACGCTGGCCCATCTTCGGGCCCATCCGCACAGAAGCGTCGAATTTGGATCCCCCACAACATGCATCGTCCAACTGCTTCTGCTCCAAGACCATCCTATGCTGCTCCGCGTCTGCTGCCTCCACCATCGAGGCAGCCTCTTCGGACTGAAGGAAATATGCCCTAGAGGCAATAATAAAGATGTTATTTGTATTTCCTTATATCATGATAAATGTCTTTTATTCATGTTAGAATTGTATTAACCGGAAACTTAGTACATGTGTGGATACATAGACAAAACAGTATGTCCCTAGTATGCCTCTACTAGACTAGCTCATTGATCAAAGATGGTTATGTTTCCTAGCCATAGACATGAATTGTCATTTGATCAACGGGATCACATCATTAGGAGAATGATGTGGTGGACAAGACCCATCCGTTAGCATAGCACTATGATCGTTTAGTTTTACTGCTATTGCTTTCTTCATGACTTATACATGTTCCTATGACTATGAGATTATGCAACTCCCGAATACCGTAGGAACACCTTGTGTGCTATCAAACATCACAACGTAACTGGGTGATCATAAAGATGCTCTACAGGTGTCTCCGAAAGTATTCGTGGTGTTGGCATAGATCAAGATTAGGATTTGTCACTCCGAGTGTCGGAGAGGTATCTCTGGGCCCTCTCGGTAACACACATCACAATAAGCCTTGCAAGCAAAAGACTAATGAGTTAGTCACGAGACGATGTGTTACGGAACGAGTAAAGAGACTTGCCGGTAACGAGATTGAACTAGGTATGGAGATACCGACGATCGAATCTCGGGCAAGTAACATACCGATGACAAAAGGAACAACGTATGTTGTTATGCGGTTTTGACCGATAAAAGATCTTCGTAGAATATGTAGGAGCCAATATGAACATCCAGGTTCCGCTATTGGTTATTGACCAGAGATGAGTCTCGGTCATGTCTACATAGTTCTCGAACCCGTAGGGTCCGCACGCTTAACGTTTGATGACGATCGGTATTATGAGTTTATGAGTTTTGATGTACCGAAGGTAGTTCGGAGTCCCGGATGAGATCACGGACATGACGAGGAGTCTCGGAATGTCCGAGACATAAAGATTGATATATTGGACGACTATATTTGGACACCGGAAGTGTTCCGGAAAAGTTTCAGATTTAACGGGATTGCCGGAGGGGGTTACCGGAACCCCCTACGAGGGGGGATGGTCCATAGTGGGCCTTAAGGGAAAGAGAGAGGCAGCCCATAGGGCTGGCCGGCGCCCCACCTAGGGTTCCTAGTTGGACTAGGATTGGGGGGCGCCACCTCTCCCTCTTTTCCTTTCCCTCTCTTCCTTCTTTGGTGATTCCTACTAGGAATAGGATTGCAATCCTATTCCTAGTAGGATTGCACCCCTAGCCGCACCAAACAAGGGCCGGCCGGCCTCCCCCCTTGCTCCTTTATATACGGGGGCAGGGGGGCACCCAAAGACACACAAGTTGAATTGTTCCAGCCGTGTGCGGTGCCCCCCTCCATAGAAACACACCTCGGTCATACCGTCGCGGAGCTTAGGCGAAGCCCTGCGCCGGTGAATACATCATATCCGTCACCACGCCGTCGTGCTGACAAAACTCTCCCGTGAAGCTCAACTGGATCAAGAGCTCGTGGGACGTCATCAAGCTGAACGTGTGCTGAACGCGGAGGTGCCGTACGTTCGGTGCTTGATCGGTTGAATCGTGAAGAAGTTCGACTACATCAACCGCGTCACTTGACGCTTCCGCTCCCGGTCTACGAGGGTACGTAGACACACTCTCCCCTCTCATTGCTATGCATCTAGTAGATAGATCTTGCGTGATCTTAGGAAAATTTTAAAATACTACGTTCCCCAACAGTGGCATCATGAGCCAGGTCTATGCGTAGATGATATGCACGAGTAGAACACAATGAGTTGTGGGCGATACTAGTCATACTGCTTACCAGCATGTCATACTTTGCTTCGGCGGCATTGTGAGATGAAGCGGCCCGGACCGACATTACGCGTACGCTTACGCGAGACTGGTTTCACCGTTACGAGCACTCGTTGCTTAAAGGTGACTGGCGGGTGTTTGTCTCTCTCACTTTAGCTGAATCAAGTGTGGCTACGCCCGGTCCTTGTGAAGGTTAAAACAGCACATACTTGACGAAACATCATTGTGGTTTTGTATGCGTAGGTAAGAACGGTTCTTGCTAAAGCCCGTAGCAGCCACGTAAAACTTGCAACAACAAAGTAGAGGACGTCTAACTTGTTTTTGCAGGGCATGTTGTGATGTGATATGGTCAAGACATGATGAATTTTACCGGTTTTGTATGAGATGATCATGTTTTGTAAAGTTATCGGCAATTGGCAGGAGCCATATGGTTGTCGCTTTATTGTATGAAATGCAATCGCCATGTAATTGCTTTACTTTATCACTAAGCGGTAGCGATAGTCGTAGAAGCAATAGTTGGCGAGACGACAACGATACTACGATGGAGATCAAGGTGTCACGCCGGTGTCGAAGGTGATCATGAAGGTGCTTTGGAGATGGAGATCAAAAGCACAAGATGATGATGGCCATATCATGTCACATATTTTGATTGCATGTGATGTTTATCTTATTATACTTCTTATTTTGCTTAGAACGACGGTAGCATTATAAGATGATCCCTTACTAAATTTCAAGGTATAAGTGTTCTCCCTGAGTATGCACCGTTGCGAAAGTTCGTCGTGCCGAGACACCACGTGATGATCGGGTGTGATAAGCTCTACGTTCAAATACAACGGGTGTAAGCCAGTTTTGCACACGTAGAATACTCGGGTTAAACTTGACGAGCCTAGCATATGCAGATATGGCCTCGGAACACTGGAGACCGAAAGGTCGAGCGTGAATCATATAGTAGATATGATCAACATAAGATGTTCACCATTGAAACTACTCCATCTCACGTGATGATCGGACATGGTTTAGTTGATTTGGATCACGTGATCATTTAGATGACCGGAGGGATGTCTATCTAAGTGGGAGTTCTTTATTTAATATGATTAAATTGAACTTTAACTTATCATGAACTTAGTCCTGATAGTTTTTGCATATCTATGTTGTTGTAGATCAATGGCCCGTGCTACCGTTCCTTTGAATTTTAATGCATTCCTAGAGGAAGCTAAGTTGAAAGATGATGGTAGCAATTACACGGACTGGGTCCGTAACCCGAGGATTATCCTCATTGCTGCACAGAAGAATTATGTCCTTGAAGCACCGCTAGGTGACAAGCCCCCTCCCGCTAATGTGGACGCTTTGAACGTCTAGCAATCGTGGTCTGATGACTACACGATAGTTCAGTGTGCCATGCTTTACGGCTTAGAACCGGGACTTCAACGACGTTTTGAACGTCATGGACCATATGAGATGTTCCAGGAGTTGAAGTTAATATTTCAAGCAAATGCCCGGATTGAGAAATATGAGATTTCCAATAAGTTCTACAGCTGCAAGTTGGAGGAGAATAGTTCTATCAGTGAACACTTGCTCAGAATGTCTGGGTACTACAATCATATGACTCAACTTGGTTGCAAAGTTGACGAGGATAGTGTTATTGATAGAGTTCTTCAATCACTGCCACCAAGCTATAAAGGCTTTGTGATGAACTATAATATGCAAGGGATGCAAAAGACAATTCCCGAGCTCTTCGCCATGCTCAAAGCTGCGGAGGTAGAAATCAAGAAGGAGCATCAAGTGTTGATGGTTAACAAGACCACCAGTTTCAAGAAAAAGGGCAAGGGAAAGAAGGGGAACTTCAAGAAGAATAGCAAGACAGTTGCTACTTCCACGAAGAAACCCAAATCTGGAGCCAAGCCTGAAACTGAGTGCTTCTACTGCAAGGGGACTGGACACTGGAAGCGGAACTGCCCCAAGTATTTGGCGGATAAGAAGGATGGCAAGGTGAACAAAGGTATATGTGATATACATGTTATTGATGTGTACCTTACTAATGCTCGTAGTAGTACCTGGGTATTTGATACCGGTTCGGTTGCTAATATTTGTAACTCGAAACAGGGACTACGGATTAAACGAAGATTGGCTAAGGATGAGGTGACGATGCGCGTGGGAAACGGTTCCAAAGTCGATGTGATCGCCGTCGGCACGCTACCTCTACATCTACCTTCGGGATTAGTTTTAGACCTAAATAATTGTTATTTGGTGCCAGCGTTGAGCATGAACATTATATCTGGATTTTGTTTGTTGCGAGACGGTTATTCATTTAAATCAGAGAATAATGGTTGTTCTATTTTTATGAATAATATCTTTTATGGTCATGCACCCTTAAAGAGTGGTCTATTCTTATTGGATCTCGATTGTAGTGATACACATATTCATAATATTGAAACCAAAAGATGCAAGGTTAATAATGATAGTGCAACTTATTTGTGGCACTGCCGTTTAGGTCATATTGGTGTAAAACGCATGAAGAAACTCCATAATGATGGACTTTTGGAATCACTTGATTATGAATCACTTGGTGCTTGCGAACCATGCCTCATGGGCAAGATGACTAAAACCCCGTTCTCCGGAACCATGGAGCGAGCAACAGATTTGTTGGAAATCATACATACTGATGTATGTGGACCAATGAGTGTTGAAGCACGCGGCGGGTATCGTTATTTTCTGACCTTCACTGATGATTTGAGCAGATATGGGTATATCTACTTAATGAAGCACAAGTCTGAAACATTTGAAAAGTTCAAAGAATTTCAGAGTGAAGTAGAGAATCATCGTAACAAGAAAATAAAATTTCTACGATCTGATCGTGGAGGAGAATATTTGAGTTACGAGTTTGGTCTTCATTTGAAACAATGTGGAATAGTTTCACAACTCACGCCACCTGGAACACCACAACGTAATGGTGTGTCTGAACGTCGTAACCGTACTTTATTGGATATGGTGCGATCTATGATGTCTCTTACCGATTTACCACTATTGTTTTGGGGTTATGCTTTAGAGACAGCTGCATTCACGTTAAATAGGGCACCATCTAATTCCGTTGATACGACACCTTATGAACTATGGTTTGGCAAGAAACCAAAGTTGTCGTTTCTTAAAGTTTGGGGCTGCGATGCTTATGTGAAAAACCTCCAACCTGATAAGCTCGAACCCAAGTCGGAGAAATGTGTCTTCATAGGATACCCAAAAGAGACTGTTGGGTACACCTTCTATCACAGATCCGAAGGCAAGATATTCGTTGCTAAAAATGGATCCTTTCTAGAGAAAGAGTTTCTCTCGAAAGAAGTGAGTGGGAGGAAAGTAGAACTTGACGAGGTAATTGTACCTTCTCCCGGATTGGAAAGTAGTACATCACAGAAAATTGTTCCAGTGATTCCTACACCAATCAGTGAGGAAGTTAATGATGATGATCATGAAACTTCGGATCAAGTTTCTGCTGAACGTCGTAGATCAACCAGAGTACGTTCCGCGCCAGAGTGGTACGGCAACCCAGTTCTGGAAATCATGTTACTAGACCATGATGAACCTACGAACTATGAGGAAGCGATGATGAGCCTAGATTCCGCAAAATGGCTTGAAGCCATGAAATCTGAGATGGGATCCATGTATGAGAACAAAGTGTGGACTTTGGTTGACTTGCCCGATGATCGGCAGGCCATCGAAAATAAATGGGTCTTCAAGAGGAAGACCGACACAAACGGTAATGTTACTGTTTACAAAGCTCGACTTGTTGCAAAAGGTTTTCGACAAGTTCAAGGAGTTGACTACGATGAGACTTTCTCACCGGTAGCGATGCTTAAGTCTGTCCGAATCATGTTAGCAATTGCCGCATTTTATGATTATGAAATATGGCAAATGGATGTCAAAACTGCATTCCTGAATGGATATCTCAAAGAAGAGTTGTATATGATGCAACCAGAAGGTTTTGTCGATCCAAAAGGTGCTAACAAAGTATGCAAGCTCCAGCGATCCATCTATGGACTGGTGCAAGCATCTCGGAGTTGGAATATACGCTTTGATGAGGTGATCAAAGCATATGGATTTATACAGACTTTTGGAGAAGCTTGTATTTACAAGAAAGTGAGTGGGAGCTCTGTAGCATTTCTAATATTATATGTGGATGACATATTGTTGATTGGAAATGATATAGAATATCTGGATAGCATAAAATGATACTTGAATAAGAGTTTTTCAATGAAAGACCTCGGTGAAGCTGCTTATATATTAGGCATCAAGATCTATAGAGATAGATCAAGACGCTTAATTGGACTTTCACAAAGCACATACCTTGATAAGATTTTGAAGAAGTTCAAAATGGATCAGTCAAAGAAAGGGTTCTTGCCTGTATTACAAGGTATGAAATTGAGTAAGACTCAATGCCCGACCACTGCAGAAGATAGAGAGAAAATGAAAGTCATTCCCTATGCCTCAACCATAGGATCTATCGTGTATGCGATGCTGTGTACCAGACCTGATGTGTGCCTTGTTATAAGTTTAGCAGGGAGGTACCAAAGTAATCCAGGAGTGGATCACTGGACAGCGGTCAAAAACATCCTAAAGTATCTGAAAAGGACAAAGGATATGTTTCTCGTGTATGGAGGTGACAAAGAGCTCGTCGTAAACGGTTACGTCGATTCTAGCTTTGACACTGATCCGGATGACTCTAAGTCACAAACCGGATATGTATTTTTATTGAACGGTGGAGCTGTCAGTTGGTGCAGTTCCAAGCAGAGCATCGTGGCGGGATCTACGTGTGAAGCGGAATACATAGCTGCTTCAGAAGCAGCAAATGAAGGAGTTCATATCCGATCTAGGTGTAATACCTAGTGCATCGGGTCCAATGAAAATCTTTTGTGACAACACTGGAGCAATAGCCTTGGCGAAAGAATCCAGGTTTCACAAGAGAACAAAGCACATCAAAAGACGCTTCAATTCCATCCGCGATCTAGTCAAGGAGGGAGACATAGAGATTTGCAAAATACATACGGATCTGAATGTTGCAGACCCGTTGACTAAGCCTCTTCCACGGGCAAAACATGATCAGCACCAGGACTCCATGGGTGTGAGAATCATCACTTTGTAATCTAGATTATTGACTCTAGTTCAAGTGGGAGACTGAAGGAAATATGCCCTAGAGGCAATAATAAAGATGTTATTTGTATTTCCTTATATCATGATAAATGTCTTTTATTCATGCTAGAATTGTATTAACCGGAAACTTAGTACATGTGTGGATACATAGACAAAACAGTATGTCCCTAGTATGCCTCTACTAGACTAGCTCATTGATCAAAGATGGTTATGTTTCCTAGCGATAGACATGAATTGTCATTTGATAAACGGGATCACATCATTAGGAGAATGATGTGATGAACAAGACCCATCCGTTAGCATAGCACTATGATCGTTTAGTTTTACTGCTATTGCTTTCTTCATGACTTATACATGTTCCTATGACTATGAGATTATGCAACTCCCGAATACCGTAGGAACACCTTGTGTGCTATCAAACGTCACAATGTAATTGGGTGATCATAAAGATGCTCTACAGGTGTCTCCGAAAGTATTCGTGGTGTTGGCATAGATCAAGATTAGGATTTGTCACTCCGAGTGTCGGAGAGGTATCTCTGGGCCCTCTCGGCAACACACATCACAATAAGCCTTGCAAGCAAAAGACTAATGAGTTAGTCACGAGATGATGTGTTACGGAACGAGTAAAGATACTTGCCGGTAACGAGATTGAACTAGGTATGGAGATACCAACGATCGAATCTCGGGCAAGTAACATACCGATGACAAAAGGAAAAACGTATGTTGTTATGCGGTTTTGACCGATAAAAGATCTTCATAGAATATGTAGGAGCCAATATGAACATCCAGGTTCCGCTATTGGTTATTGACCAGAGATGAGTCTCGATCATGTCTACATAGTTCTCGAACCCGTAGGGTCCGCACGTTTAACGTTTGATGACGATCGGTATTATGAGTTTATGAGTTTTGATGTACCGAAGGTAGTTCGGAGTCCCGGATGAGATCACGGACATGACGAGGAGTCTCGGAATGTCCGAGACATAAAGATTGATATATTGGACGACTATATTCGGACACCGGAAGTGTTCCGGAAAAGTTTGGGATTTAACGGGATTGCCGGAGGGGGTTACCGGAACCCCCTACGAGGGGGGATGGTCCATAGTGGGCCTTAAGGGAAAGAGAGAGGCAGCCCATAGGGCTGGCCGGCGCCCCACCTAGGGTTCGTAGTTGGACTAGGATTGGGGGGCACCACCTCTCCCTCTTTTCCTTTCCCTCTCTTCCTTCTTTGGTGATTCCTACTAGGAATGGGATTGCAATCCTATTCCTAGTAGGATTGCACCCCTAGCCGCACCAAACAAGGGCCGGCCGGCCTCCCCCCTTGCTCCTTTATATATGAGGGCAGGGGGGCACCCAAAGACACACAAGTTGAATTGTTCTAGCCGTGTGCGGTGCCCCCCTCCACAGAAACACACCTCGGTCATACCTTCGCGGAGCTTAGGCGAAGCCCTGCGCCGGTGAATACATCATATCCGTCACCACGCCGTCGTGCTGACGAAACTCTCCCGTGAAGCTCAACTGGATCAAGAGCTCGTGGGACGTCATCAAGCTGAACGTGTGCTGAACGCGGAGGTGCCGTACGTTCGGTGCTTGATCGGTTGAATCGTGAAGAAGTTCGACTACATCAACCGCGTCACTTGACGCTTCCGCTCCTGGTCTACGAGGGTACGTAGACACACTCTTCCCTCTCGTTGCTATGCATCTGGTAGATAGATCTTGCGTGATCGTAGGAAAATTTTAAAATACTACGTTCCCCAACACGGACCGCACCACCCCGAGCTTCTGCTCCCAATCCCAATGGTGGGTTGTGCTTCAGATGTGGCCATCCAGGTCACTGTGCTAGGGATTGCAGTCAGAGCAAGAACCAGCTGGCCCTCCCTACAGCTGACCGTAACAATCAGCCCCGCAACAACGATACCAGATCTTATGGTCGTGGTCAGGCTAATCATGTTGATCTGAATGAAGCTCAAGATCAGCCTACTACTGTGATGGGCACTCTTCCCGTGAACTCAGTACCGGCTTCTGTGTTATTCGATTCAGGAGCATCACATTCATTCATGTGAGAAAAATTTGCTTACGCACACGACATTCGATGCGAGCCCATGAACACTCCGATAGTGGTACGCACCAGGGGCGGGCCCACCTTTCTTCAAAGGTATTCAGTTGAATACCCATTATTTTTGTCAAAAGACTAGGTATATATATACTGTATATTATGTGTATGTACAAGAAAAAACAAAACTGATGCAATAAACGTGCTAGCTAACCATTTCAGCCCGAAAACAGAGGGTAGCCTAGCTTGCAATCCTCCCTTACCACCCATGCCATGGCCCATAGGCCCAAACTGCTTCAGGCCGCACCGTGCGCGCACGCCATGCATCCATCGCTGGTTCAGTTACCTTCCCTGTTCCCAAATTCTATCGATCTAGGTCAGGAACCGACGGCAGGCACGGGCGAACGGCACATCATGCAGATTCCAGCGGTACGTGTACGTCATCCATCCCCCGCTCCCTCTGGTACTCATCTTTGCACACATTGGTCTTCAATTTTAAATCCCTAACTTCACATAGCAGTATATATGATTTGTTCATCGAAATTATATGTATTCACCTTGCTAATTAGATTTTGGTTATTGATTTCTCTCTGTATCTCATGCTTCTCAGCTTGTTTCTAAATAGTTCATTGAAGAGACTACCCTCTAACAGACTAGCAAATTAAAATTCCTCCAGTGTTGCCAGGGACGGAGCCAGGAGTTTGACATAGGGGGGGGGGCGAGTTTCGGACTTGAGCTCTTACAGACTGATGGGCACCGGATGATCAATCAGAAGTTTAAAGTGTGCAAAGAAACATAAGCCCGAACTTATATTTTCGTTAGTGTAAACAGCTTAAGACTACGAAATTATTATGAAAATATTCATCTTTGACAAAAAAAAATCAAAATTAATTATAGTACATAATTTGGCAGACGGTACTATGTTGAATTGACCAACTCTGATTTTCATGTCAATCCATTAATTATCATTCATATTAACCAGCAAAAAACAGAGATTTGAAGCTAAGGTTAATTATTGAGAATGGTGTGCATCATCGTCTCCGTGGTCGCTCATGGTGGTGGTGCTTTTCATAATCTCCGTGGTCGCTCATGGTGGTCTCTTGGCAAACATTTTTCATTTTCTCTTCCTCGTCTTATCTATACACGAGTATAACAATATAAGGGCAGCCAATATGTTGTAATTAATTTCTGATGTTTGTAGATTTTGTATGGCACAACCTCACAAATTTGAACAGATTAAAGATCAAGAGATGAAGAAGGGACTAACCGTGCAAGTGCAGATGCAGCTATCATGGATCTGGATCAGTCTCTTGTGACTCTAGGTGGGAGGTTGGAGCATATTTGCGGTGCTCCTCTCCTTCACGGACAGCCTTGCCGGCCGCGACGGCAGGCTCTACTACGGCGAGCGGTGGGTGGAGATTGGATCGCACGACAGTTCGGAAGATTGGTGGCGCTAAAATCGTGAAGATCGCAGCGGCAAAGAATCAAAGCGGCCGTGTACGTGCTGCTGCTGCCGCAAGTCCCAGGACCAATGGACCCTGGCCCCTTCTCTCTTCGATGGTGGGGCTTTTCTTTTTTCTTGGTTTTGATCTGCTATGTAGTGCACATGGGCTAGGCCGGCCCTGGGGGTTTCACGTGGTTACATGCGACAGTCGGACAGGGGGCAAACTGAGGAAAATCGAGGCAAAACACTGCCTAAATACCAGCCTGCCTAATCACTATTGAGGTGAAACAAGTTCGTCAGGGAGGGTCTAGCCCCCCTCGCCCCCCCTTGGATTCGTCCCTGAGTGTTGCCAAACATGCATATTCTTAGTTAAATAAACTCATTTTCAAAGCATCAAGGATAGGACAGTCATCCTGTAATTTGTCAGCTTTTTATCATTAATTATTTATTTTCCATCTCTATATGTTAGATGTTGCCACTTCGATCTTTAAACAATTAGTATTTTCTATAAGGTGGAAATTTGAAATTATCATCAATTCTATGAATATATTATATTCTGGGATATCCATATGTACTATTACCCAATTTGTGTAAACTAATACTAGAATCCGTTATATATGCCAAAACAAGGCTTTAGACTTTCAAAGAACTACCTTTGAAATTTTGAATACACACTCTTGAAATCCTGGGCCCGCCCCTGGTACGCACTCCTGCGGGCCAATGTCAAACTACCATGATTGGTCGCGACGTCCCTGTTGAAATTGAAGGGTTGGAATTCCATGTTGCCCCCATTATATTGGAGTCTTCCAATATTGATCTCATTCTGGGAATGGGATGGTTGAAAGCACATACTGCCTCTATCGTTTGCGCCACCAAAGTCGTTCATCTCCTACATCCATCGAATGAGATAGTAAGCTACCATGCTCAAGTTGTTCAAAATGCCGAGGCACGACTTTATGCCTTGAATGCGTTGAACGCATCACCTCTTGAGGGCATTGAGAAGATTCCAGTCGTTTGCGATTTCCAAGATATTTTTCTAGAAGAACTCCCAGGCATACCTCCTACACGGGCTGTTGAATTTGTCATCGACTTAAAACTAGGCACTGTTCCTATTGCCAAACGGCCCTACAAGATGCCACCTCATGAGCTCCTTGAACTTAAGGAGGAAATCGACAAGTCTCTTTCCAGTGGATTCATTCGTCCAAGTTCCTCTGCTTGGGGAGCACCTTCTCTCTTTGTGAAGAAGAAGGATGGCACGAACCGTTTGGTCCAAGACTATCGTCCTATCAACCAAGCTACAATTCAGAACAAATATCCGCTTCCTCGGATCAACGATCTGTATGATCAACTGGCTGGTTCATCAGTCTTCTCTAAACTTGACTTGAGGTTGCGTTACCACCAGATCCGTGTTCGCGAAGACGATATTCCAAAGACCGCTTTCGTCACTCGTTATGGTTCTTACGAGTACACCGTCATGTCCTTCGGTTTGACCAATGCTCCAACGACATTCTCTCGTCTGATGAACTATATATTCATGGATTACCTCGACAAGTTCGTCGTGGTTTATCTGGATGATATCCTGGTATATTCGAAGAATAAAGAAGAACATGCTGAACATCTTTGTCTTATTCTGGAAAAGTTTCGAGAGCATCAACTATATGCCAAGTATTCTAAGTGTGAATTCTGGCTACCCAAAGTAACCTACCTTGGTCATGTGATCTTCAAGGATGGTATTGCCGTCAACCCAGAGTGAGTTCGGGCTATTCTTGACTGGACCCCTCCCAAGAATGTCAAGCAAGTTAGAAGCTTTCTTGGACTCGCCAGCTACTGCCGCCGTTTCGTTGAGAACTTCTCCAAGATCGCCAAGCCACTGACCAATCTGCTACACAAAGACGTTAAGTTTGAATGGACAGACAAATGTCAGCAAAGTTTCCAGGCTCTCAAGGACAAGCTGACTTCTACCCCAGTGCTTGCTCCTCCGGATTCTCAGAAGGATTTTGTCATATATTGCGATGCTTCACGACAAGGGTTAGGATGTGTCCTAATGCAAGAGCGCAGGGTGATTGCTTATGCCTCTCGTCAAGTGCGTTCTCACGAAGAAAACTACCCAGTTCATGACCTCGAGATTGCAGTGGTTATTTATTCATTGAAGCTGTGGCGACATTACCTTCTCGGTAAGCGTTGCGAGATATTCACCGATCATCAGAGTCTGAAGTATCTGTTTACTCAGCCAGATCTGAACCTCCGTCAGCAAATATGGATGGAGGCTATAGCAGATTATGATGTGGGTATTTCCTATACCCCAGGCAAGGCTAATGTCATGGCCGATGCCCTGAGCCGCAAGTCTTATTGTAATAACCTCATGGTTCATAAAGCTCAACCCCGCCTTTATGAAGATCTGCAAGCTGAACCTTCAACTAGTTCCACAGGGTTCGCTGAATAACCTTGTCCTGGAACCAACTCTATTGAAAGCAATTAAGTCTGCTCAAGCCAAAGATGCTCACTTTGATATAATGAGAAAGGATCTTGCCTTAGAGAAATCCAGAGATTTCTCACTTGCTGAAGATGTGACCTTGTACTTCAAAGATCGCATAGTGGTACCCCGCTTCGAGCTTATGACTGAGAAGGTGATGAAAGAAGCACATGACACCCCTCTCTCTATTCATCCGGGAAGTACTAAGATGTATCTAGACATCCATCAGAAGTACTGGTGGTCTAACATGAAGCAAGACATTGCTCGGTATATCGAAGAATGTGATGTTTGTCGTCGCGTCAAAGCTGAGCATCAGAAACCAGCTGGACTTCTACAACCACTTCCGATTCCTGAATGGAAGTGGGATAAGATTCAGATGGACTTTGTCACTGGCCTTCCCAAGTCTCAGAAAGGTAATGATGCTATCTTTGTCGTCATCGACCAATTCTCGAAGGTTGCTCACCTTCTGCCAGTCAAGGAAACAATCACTGCTAGTCAATTAGCAAACTTGTATATCTCCAGAATTGTGTCACTCCACGGCATTCCGAAGGAGATCAGTTCAGACCGTGGCAACATTTTCACTTCAAAGTTCTGGGATAGTTTCCAAGAGGCAATGGGAACTCATCTTACCTGGAGCACTGCTTATCATCCCCAATCCCAAGGCCAAGTCGAGCGAGTCAATCAAATTCTTGAAGACATGCTTCGGGCTTGTGTTATTTCTTTCGGCAAGAAGTGGGGAGAATCTCTCCCTTATGCGGAGTTCTCTTATAATAACAGTTATCAAGCCAGCTTGAAGATGGCACCCTTCAAAGCGCTTTATGGACGTAAGTGCCGAACCCCTCTGAATTGGTCAGAAACTGGGGAACGAACGCTCATTGGTCCAGACATTATTCAACAATCTAAAGAGCAGGTTCGCATTGTTCGGGGTAATCTCAAGGCGGCCCAGTCCCGCCAGTAGAGCAACTATGACCGGAAACACTGGGGTTCAACTTATCAACCTGGTGAACAAGCTTATCTGCGTGTCACTCCTTTGAGAGGCACTCATCGGTTCGGAATCAAGGGCAAGCTAGCTCCACGCTACATTGGTCTGTTCCGCATTCTCGCCCGTCGTGGACTGGTGGCTTATCAACTGGAGTTGCCACCTCAGTTCTCTCACGTCCATGATGTCTTCCACGTGTCGCAACTTCGTCGTTGCTTCAAGGATCCAGAACGTGAAGTGGATCCGGAATTGATTGAAGTTCAAGATGATCTCACTTACAAAAAGCACCCGATCCGCATTCTTGAAGAAGCTGAACCTCGAACCCGCCAGAAGGTTACCAAGTTCCTCAAGGTGCACTGGTCAAATCATTCTAAAGATGAAGCCACTTGGGAACGCGAGGATAATCTTCGGGCAGAGTATCCCGACCTTTTTCCTTCTACCTCTTAATTCTCGGGAGGATAACTTCTTTTAGAGGAGGAGAGTTGTAACACCCTAGTGTAATGGTGCTACAATAACGCTTGGGGTTAAGTTAATCTTTTGCTAAACAAGTATATAATCATCATTGTCTCGTATTCCTTTCGACTCGAGTTAAATTCAAATTTCAAATTGTGAGTGAAATTCAAGTTGCCCAAACATAGAAACTAAAATGTTCATCATGTGGCAAATATTCTTTTGATAATATTGGTGGTGAAACAACATTTTTGCAAAAGTCTTAAGTGTCCAAAACTAACTCGGACAGAAAAGATTAAAAGAAAATGCCAAAAAAAAGAACAAGAAAAGAAGCTGTAAAGGAAAAGGAGAGAGACCCCTCCCCCCTGACCCTGGCCCAACTGGGCCAAGGCCCAGCAGACGGCCCACCTCTCCCCTGGCCTATATGGCCCCCTCCCCGTGACCTAACTGAGCACACTCCCCCCCTCACGTTCCTCTCTCTCCCTCTGCCCCCGATCCACATCGGGGCAGTGCGCCGTCCCCGTCGCCGTTCGACGCCAACGAGCCGGCGCCCCTTCGCCACCAAGTCGGAACCGCCTGAGGCCACCGCCACCTCGCCGTCACTCCCCCGCCTCTCCATCGCCGGCCGACCTCATGCCTCGCCGCCCCGTGCCTCTACATCCGCCGGTGAGGCCCTGGGCCTCCGCCTCCTCCTTCCCTGTCCTGCTCTGTCTCCCTCACGCACACGCGCTCATCATGGCCACCGCGTCGTCTCGCGCACGCGCATGCCCGCGTCGTTCCGCACACGTGCCCTTGGCTAGGCCGCTGCACCAGCGTGCCGGCGCACCCGCTGATACGTCCAAAATGCATCACTATTTTATATCATAATTCATCCTTATTCATTGATATATTTCACATTACGATGATGTTCTTATGTTGTTTTGGCCTATTTTACATAGTTTGCAACTTTCCGGTGCCGAAGCAGCAGACGCAGGATTCTGCGGTAAAAAGTGGACGCTGAGTTGCTGAAGAAGAATACCTCCAAATTACCTGAAAATCGACGGAGGGTATTTTCCAGAAGGATCACGAAGATACACAAAGGAGCAACCAGAGGGGGGCCACAGGGTGCCCAGGCGGCCACCTGGCGCGGCCCCCACCCTGGCCGCGCCGGGAGGGCGCCTGGAGCCCCTGGCCCACTCCAGGCTCCCCCCTCTAGCATATATACTCCTCGTCATCCAGAAACCCTAAAAGGGGGAGAGTTTACGGAGTTCCGCCACCGCTCCATGGCGGAAACCTACAGAGAAGAAAAGCCATCTCCGGCGGGCAGATTCCGCCGGGGAGATCACCTCCCGGAAGGGGAGATCATCGCCATCGTCATCACCATCATCACGGGCATCATCGAGATCATCATCAACATCATCCCCAACATCAGAACCATCTCCATCTTCATCCAATCTCATCTCACAATTGCAACTTGTGTTGTAATCCATACTATCTATCCTCTCTACTCTATCGGTGTTGATTACTACTTTGTGGTGAATGCTATTGAGTTTTGTTGGAGAAATATCATTGTGTCCAGATTGTTTATCATCCATCTATCTCCACGGATCATGATCTCTTTTATGTCTTGTGAGTAGTTACTTTAGTTCTTGAGGATATGGGAGAAGTCTTGTTGTTAGTAGTCATATGATGTTGAAGTAATATGTGTTGTTTGATACTTAAGTTGTGTTGTTATTTTCCTAGTGGTGTTGTGTGAGTCGAACACTCAACACTTCGCCTTATTAAGGACCTAGGGGAATACATTGTGTACAAAGAATGCTTATGGTGGGTTGCCGGAGTGATAGAAACCTGAACCCCAGTTCGCACGCTTTTGCACAAGGGAACAATGGATCATCGATCGTATTGCTATGGTTAGGCTTTTGCCTTAAATACTATCTTGTATTTGCGGATGCTTGCAAGGTGTTTAATCATAAGAGTGCACTCATCTTAGTCTAGAGGGTGTACTAGCATAGATCCACCCACTCAACACTTATCAACACATCACATAGTACCGATACGGAATATGGCGAAAGCACATGACTACCTCTCCCGTGTGTCCTCAAGAACACTTTAGCCTTTATAAGTTCAGTTGCTAGGCCTCTCCTTTGCTCAGAAAGGATTGGGCCACTTGTTACTCTCCAGTGCCTTTTACTTTGCTCGCTTCTACTTTCCTGTTGCTTATATCAAGAAAACCCCTAAAAAGTTATCTTTCAGTGCTTGCAGTTATTCCTTGCTCAGAATCACTTATCAATACCTTCTGCTCCTCATTGGGTTTGACACTCTTACTTATCAAAAACGCTGCAATAGATCCCTTACGGTTGTGGGTCATCAAGTACCGTTTTCTGGCGCCGTTGCCGGGGAGTGTAGCGCTATTGGTAAGTGAAGCTGGTAAGGAAGTTTTTATATTTCTGTTTTTATTTTGCTGTTGCTGCTCTTTGTCCTTATGGAAAACCTTGCTATTGGATCGTTGCTTGTGGGAAGACGCCCCGCATCTGTGGTGGTTGCTCCTCCCCCTACTGAAATTGTGCCCTATAAAATACCAGCTGGTATTATCGATTATGTTTCGGCTAATCGTTATGCAGGAGACAGACATCCCGGTGAACACTTGCTATATCTGTCACAACTATGTTCATTATTTAAGCTTGCAGGTGTATCAATGGAGTTTGTCATGAGGAAATTATTCTCCGTATCGCTTATAGATAAAGCTTCAGATTGGTATAAGCTTCTCGATAACTCACACTTGCTTGATTGGCAAGAGCTTATGTCTCTCTTTTATACCAAGTTTTATCCTCTTCATGAAATTCATCGAGACAGGAACTATATCTATAACTTTAGGTCTCGTGACGGAGAAAGCATTGCTCAAGCTTGGGGGAGATTGAAGTCCCTAATGCTCAAATGTCCTATTCATGAGCTCCCCAAGAAAATTATACTTACAAATTTTTATGCCAGGCTTTCTCGTCAGGATAAGGAGATGCTGGATGCCTCCTCTAGTGGGGTATTTCAGACGAAGAGTGTTGAAGAAAGGTCGGATCTCATCGAAAGGATCCAGAGGAATACCGAAGATTGGGAAATCGATAAAGGTATTGAACCCGCTATAAATTACGAGCATGATTATATTGAGAGCTATGTGAAAACTGATTACTTCAATGCCTTTTGCTCTAAGATTGGTCTTGATTCCCATCTAATGATTGCTTTCTGTAAGGATTTTGCCTCTCATGTTGATTCTTTTAAAAAGAAGAGAGATCAGCATCATGAACCTTTCAAAGAGTTACCTGTTGATATTCATGTTGCTGACCCTATTTTGCCTGCAGTTATATATGAAAAGCCTCCTTTTCCCGAAAGGATAAGGGAGCACTCTCTTGTGACAGGCATAATAAATAAAAGTGAGAGAAGAATTGATGAGCCTGAGGACCAGATCAAGGTCGATCCTCAAGTTGCATTGGTTAAAGACCTTGTTACTAATGATGTTTTGGATTCCAATGTAAATTTTTGTGTTGTTTGCACTAACCTTGTCACAGCCAAGAATAAAGGCCCAATTTCAGGTACTCCAGTAGTATCTGTTAAAATAGGAGATCACAATTATTATGGGCTATGCGATTTGGGATCGAGTGCTAGTGCTATCCCCTATTCACTTTATCAAGAGATCATCGGTGAGATTTCACCTTGTGAACTTGAAGAAGTTGATGTTACCATTCATCTTGCAAACAGAGCAACTATCTCTCCTATCGGAATTGTGAGAGACGTTGAAGTCCTATGTGGAAAGGTAAAATACCCTACCGACTTTCTAGTACTTGGTTCAGTGAGGGACAATTTTTGTCCTATTATTGGTAGACCTTTTCTCAGAACTTGTGGAGCTATAATAGATTGCAAGAAAGGTAAAGTTTCTGTTGAATTCAATGGTGAGCCATATGAATTTAACTTTTCTAAGTTCTCTAAGCAGCCTCGTGGTACCGATTTACCTAGTGATGATAAAATTATTGAAAGTATTGCTTCTATTGCTATTCCCCCTAATGATCCTTTGCAGCAATATATGGAGGACCACGAGAATGATTATGCAGGAAAGAAATGAACTAGATGAAATATTCTTGAGACAACCTGCTATCCTGAAGCACAACCTTCCGGTTGAACCTTTGGGAATTTTATCAAAACCAAAAGAAGACCCGGTGTTCGATCTTAAACCTCTTCCCGATATGCTCAAGTATGCTTATTTAGATGAAAAGAAAGTATATCCTGTTATTATCAACTCTAACCTTTCAGGATATGAAGAAGAGCGACTATTGGAAGTACTTCGTAAACACCGAGGTGCAATTGGCTATACCCTTGATGACCTTAAGGGGATTAGTCCATCTATCTGTCAACATACTATCAACCTTGAGCCCGATGCTAAACCAGTTGTTGATCATCAACGACGGTTGAACCCGAAGATGATGGATGTTGTAAGAACTGAGATTCTCAAGCTTCTAGCCGCAGGTATTATCTACCCTATAGCTGATAGTAAGTGGGTAAGCCCGGTACATTGTGTTCCTAAGAAAGGAGGTACAACTGTGGTTCCTAATGATAAGAATGAACTAATACCTCAGAGAATTATTATTGGATATAGAATGTGTATTGATTACAGGAAGCTGAACAAGGCAACCAGGAAGGATCACCACCCGTTGCCGTTCATCGACCAAATGCTTGAAAGGTTATCCAAAAATACCCACTTTTGTTACCTCGATGGTTATTCTGGCTTCTCTCAAATTCATGTTAACACTGCTGATCAAGAGAAGACCACTTTTACTTGTCCCTATGGTACTTATGCTTACAGGCGTATGCCTTTTGGTTTATGTAATGCCCCTGCTACTTTTCAAAGGTGTATGTCTGCTATCTTTCATGGTTTCTGTGAGGAGATTGTGGAAGTCTTCATGGATGATTTCTCCGTCTATGGAACTTCCTTTGACCATTGTCTCCACAACCTTAATAAAGTTTTGCAGATATGTGAGGAGACAAATCTGGTACTCAACTGGGAGAAGTGCCACTTCATGGTTAACGAAGGAATTGTTCTTGGTCACAAGATTTCCGAAAGGGGAATTGAGGTGGACAAGGCCAAGATCGAAGCAATTGAGAGGATGCCCTATCCAAGGGACATCAAAGGTATTCGCAGTTTTCTCGGTCATGCTGGTTTCTATAGAAGGTTTATTAAAGACTTTTCTAAGACTTCGAGACCCCTCACTAATCTTCTCCAGAAGGACGTTCCTTTTGTATTTGATGAAGATTGTAAGGAGGCTTTTGAAGTTCTTAAGAAAGCTTTAATAACCGCTCCTATAGTACAACCACCTGACTGGAATTTACCTTTTGAGATTATGTGTGATGCTAGTGATTTTGCTGTTGGAGCTGTTTTAGGGCAAAGGGTTGATAAGAAATTGAATGTTATACATTATGCTAGTAAAACCCTTGATAGTGCTCAAAAGAATTATGCTACTACTGAGAAGGAATTCTTAGCTGTAGTGTTTGCTTGTGATAAGTTTAGGCAGTATATTGTTGATTCCAAAGTTATTATTCATACTGACCATGCTGCCATTAAGTACCTTATGACAAAGAAGGATGCCAAGCCAAGACTTATCATATGGGTACTCCTTCTTCAAGAATTTGATTTGCAGATTGTTGATAGGAAAGGAGAAGACAATCCTGTGGCGTACAATCTTTCAAGGATGGAAGATATACCACATGATCCCATCCCAGTCAACGACAGTTTTCCAGACGAGCAACTTGCCGTTGTAAAAGTACAATCTCTTTCCGATCCTTGGATCCTTGGTTTGCAGATTATGCTAATTTTATCGTTGCGAAGTATTTGCCTCCAGGTTTAACATTTCAGCAAAGGAAGAAGTTCTTTCATGATTTGAGGCACTACTTTTGGGATGACCCACATCTTTTCAAAGAAGGTCCAGACGGGATCGTGAGAAGATGCATACCGGAACATGAGCAGAAGGACATTCTCAGACAATGTCATGATGGTCCCTATGGAGGACATCATGCCGGTGAGAGGACCGCACATAAGGTTCTTCAATCAGGTTTTTATTGGCCCACTCTCTTTAAGGATGCTAGAAATTATGTTTTAGCCTGTGATAAATGTCAGAGAGTTGGTAACATTAGTAGAAGGAATGAGATGCCTATGAATTACTCACTAGTGATTGAACCTTTTGATTGCTGGGGTTTTGATTTTATGGGTCCTTTTCCTTCTTCGCACAAGTACACTCACATTTTAGTAGCTGTTGATTATGTGACCAAGTGGGTTGAAGCAATCCCCACTGAAAGTGCTGATCACAAGACATCTTTGAAAATGCTCAAAGATGTGATTTTCCCTAGGTTTGGTGTACCTAGGTATCTCATGACTGATGGAGGATCACACTTCACGCATGGAGCTTTTAGAAAAGCTTTAGCCAAGTACGATGCCAATCATAGAATTGCTTCACCGTACCATCCTCAAACTAGTGGGCAAGTTGAGCTCACCAATAGAGAGATCAAGTTGATCTTACAGAAGACAGTAAACAAAAATAGAAAGGACTGGTCAAATAAGTTAGGAGATGCTTTGTGGGCGTATAGAACTGCTTACAAAAACCCCATGGGCATGTCCCCCTATAAGATGGTTTATGGCAAGGCTTGCCATTTGCCATTAGAATTAGAGCACAAAGCTTTCTGGGCTGTTAGAGAGCTTAATGCTGACCCAAAGTTAGCTGGTGAGAAGCGTCTCATGAACTTGACTTCTCTAGATGAGTGGAGAAGTGAAGCTTACGAGAGCGCTAAAATGTTCAAGGAAAAGGTAAAGAAGTGGCATGATAGGAGGATTCTGAAACCTGAATTTAATGTTGGTGATAAAGTTTTGTTGTTTAGATCCCGTTTCAGGTTTTCTCCAGGCAAACTACTTTCCAGGTGGGAAGGGCCATTTCATATTGAAGAAGTCTATCGGTCTGGTGCAATCAAGATTAACAATTTTGAAGGCACCAAACCTCAAGTTGTGAATGGGCAAAGACTTAAGCATTACATAGCAGGAGACCCTGTCAATGTTGATGTGAATATGATATACACAACAACTCACGAAGAACATGTTGCAGCCCTGTTTCAGACACCAGCAGAAGCAGAATAAGAAAAGGTATGTATTACGGTAAGGAAACATCGCGAACCGCCATAAAAGTTCCATATTATGAGTTTTTGCAAAATTAGGAAAATTCTAAGCCTAAGTGGAGCCGGAGACAAGCTCCAGGGGGCCCAGGCACCCCCTGGCGCGGCCTACCTCCTGGCCGCGCCGGGAGGCCGCCTGGGTACCCAGGAGTCCGTCTCCGACCCCACTTTAGCTTGTTACCTTCCTTTCTGTGCAGAAATTTTTGCTATATATTTACCCGGATTGTTCCGGCAATGTATCTCCCGATTTCGTGTGTTTTCTTTTCGATCTGTTTCTGCCAGGGTAAAAAGTTATTGTTAGAGATGTCTTCTTGTGCCTCGAGTGGAGAGGACTTCTTGGGATGGCGTCTACGTCAAGTCCAGAAGGATCTTAATCAAGGGAAGCACGTTGACTGGGCTACCGAAGAAGAGATTGCCGCAAGACAAGCGGAGATGGAGCGCTCCGTGAGGGAGGAAGTCAAGACTATCACTGCCCAACAACAAGGAGGCCCAAGCAATCCCATCATGGTGGGATCTGTCCAACCTCATTATGATCTTTCTCTTAACCTTTCAGGGCCCTCTACTTCACTTGAAGATCAACGTACGCTCTCCACCATCTCCGAGGCTTATCGCATCACCAATCAGCTGTGCGAAGATTTCCGTGTACTAAAGGTACAAGTGGAGATCTTGGAGAAGGAAAACCAAACCCTTCGCCGTGTCATAAGAGATTTGAAGAATCAACGTCAACAAGAATGAGGAGTGAAATCTCCTTGGGTAATGGCATCCCCTTGGCTTGTTCCAAGCTTGGGGGAGTGCCCGGTATCTTTATCTTTATCTTTTGTCTTTTAGAGTCAAGTAGAGTCGTATCATGTCTAGGGAGGTTATTATATGAAATAGGTGCGTGCATTGAGGTCTATCACTCCTTCTGTGGAGAGATTGTATCCGTGAGTGTGGAGTCGTCTATGATGGAATATTAATGAGAAGTCTATTTGTTCCTTTGCTCCACTCGGTATTCTCTTCACGCAATCGACCTTATATGATGATTCTTATGGGGAGTATTGACCTTATATCAGGTATGGCTTTGAAAACTTTATTTAATCTTGGCAAACATAGCTTTGGTCATAACAACAAGCATGATTTTCTTAAAGTAGCGACATAGCCAAAACCTTTATGTTATTATGCTTGAAGTCAGGGCCGGTCCTGAGATTTCGGGGGCCCGGGGCGAAAACTAATATGGAGGCCCTCAGGGCCGAAAACTAATATGGATGACCTCATGACCCCTCATATATATGTTCGCATATATCAATATCAAAGGTTGTGATTGCTAAGTGGACCTCCCACCGAAGATATGCATGTACGTATGTAGTAACCGCTCAAAAGAATGTATGTATGAGCTGTTATAATACACATCAATTAGAATGTATAATACACATCAATTTAGAATGTAATATTCAATGCACTAAAAATAATTTCTACGAAACATCTTAATGTTGATTCAAACAACAAATAGTATCATAAACACTTACTTGATACTTAACATCATTAGTTGGTTCATCCACGGGAATTACCGCCAACTCGTCGAAGTCCCCCTATTACTCTTGAAAAAAATTATCCATAGTTTCTCTCTATAATTATATTAACTCATCTACAAGTCTCTTTTCCTTTTTCTTGCTGATTACCAAATGGATACTTTCCAGATGGTACAATATCTGGCAGTGCTGAAAGACAATAATTACAAATTTGTTGAGCTCAAATAATCTAATTGCCAACATACATGTAGTGACAATGGTTAGTGAATTAGTTATTAATAGTATACCTAGCACTGGCGGAGCTTAGGCAAGGCCAAATGGGCCATGGCCCGCCCAACTCTAGCACTTCTCCTCATATATTATAGCCAGCCCATGGGTTGTAGAATACACTCTAGTAGCAATCCTTTACGGTGTGACCCAGTCAGCCCGCCCAGTGTTTTTGTGCAAGCTCCGCCACTGATACCTAGGACTAGGAGATCCCGCCGGTGAAGCAAACAGGGCTGATTGGTGAACTGGTGTGATCGACTGCCTGATATACACTATAATGGGTAGTAGGAGCTTTGAGGCAGAAGAACAAAAGAAGTTCTGGAACAATCAGATCAGAAGTGAGAAGAAGCTGCAGAGCCGGAGCACTAGATCAGGAGCAGCAACCAAGCGACCTCACCAGTGATCTTGTTCCCGGCAAGCCGTCTGAACGTCTTGAAGACTCGCTTCTCCAATCTGCATGCACGTCATAGATTCGTAGCCGCCGCAAGCCGCTGGCAGCCTATAGGGAGCATACCTGGGATGGGGCCCCTAGAGATTGGGGGCCCGGGGCGATCGCCCCCCCTGCCCCCCCTCAGCGCCGGCCCTGCTTGAAGTGTTATGCTGACAAGGAAGACAACTTGATGTGTTATGCTTATTTTAATGTTTATGCTTTATATTGCTTTGCATCTTAGTCATCATCAATTGTCTGTTCTCTCAAAGCCTTTCCTAGCCTAAACTCTGTACTAAGCGGAATTCTGCTTGTGCATCCATACCCTTAAGCCAATACCTTCCATATGAGTCCACCATACCTTCATATTCGTGGTATTCCACTACCACCTCCTAAAGTATAGAATTTATGTGTTATCCTTAAATGTTCAAAATCTTCTATTTTGTGCCCCAGTTTTAGCTCATGAGGAAGTAGTAGTTAATTCATGATCTTTTTAAGTTGGACAAGTTTTACCCCAGGATTGCATGTCTAATCTGCAAACCCCTAATACGAGGAGGAACTGGCATGAGTGCGCCTGGCTCATAAAAGATAATACAACAAACAAACCCTCCTTCACGCTTTGTTCATGAGAAATCAGAAAACTTTTGGCAGTGATAAACAAAGGAGATTAAGGGGATGTGATCGTCCCCGTGCGGGAGCCGTTCCTCGAAACTTGTCCAGTTTGAGAAGTAATTGAGTTATCTATTAGCATTCGTTGACAAATCATGCACCTCTCAAAACTTGTTTTCATCTGTTTGATTTAAGGATAGCACATGAGTTTTCCCTACTTCCCTAGAGCAGGTCCTATCTCTTAGTTTTAGGTTGAGTCAGTTATTCCTACTTCCTTCTATTCTTAAAGAGAGCAGACATTTGATGTTGACGAGGATTCATTCATATAAAGTTGCATTAAGATTTGTCATATCATATCCTTGTTGACATTATCATTTGATAAGTAAGTTGTTTGTCAAGTCCAGCTAAAGCAAACATCTTCCTTTGTGTTAACACTTTCACTTCTTGCCTAATAACATGTTCTTTCAAAAGCTTCAATTAATCTCATGAAAACATAAAGAGAAAGAGCAAAAGTAAAAGCTATTAGTTGTTCTTTGACCAAAGGACATGTTTGCCATGATTTGATGAGTTTCCTTAGCCCTACTTTCGATTATAAGTGTTACCACTCTTTTATAAGGGCCTTATGAGTTGAAGATTGCTGTTGAGGATATTTGAGTTTGGTGAAAAAACTGTGATGCTTCTTGTCCGTATTCTATTTATCGACACTTCACTCTCTAAACTTGTGGACAGGTTTACCGAGCTCAGTATTCGCTTGGGGACAAGCGAGGTCTAAGCTTGGGGGTGTTGATACGTCCAAAATGCATCACTATTTTATATCATAATTCATCTTTATTCATTGATATATTTCACATTACGATGATGTTCTTATGTTGTTTTGGCCTATTTTACACAGTTTGCAACTTTCCGGTGCCGAAGCAGCAGACGCAGGATTCAGCGGTAAAAACTGGACGCTGAGTTGCTGAAGAACAATACCTCCAAATTACCTGAAAATCGACGGAGCGTATTTTCCAGAAGGATCACGAAGATACGCAAAAGAGCAACCAGAGGGGGGCCACAGGGTGCCCAGGCGGCCACCTGGCGCGGCCCCCACCCTGGCCGCGCCGGGAGGGCGCCTGGAGCCCCTGGCCCACTCCAGGCTCCCCCCTCTGGCATATATACTCCTCGTCATCCAGAAACCCTAAAAGGGGGAGAGTTTACGGAGTTCCGCCGCCGCTCCGTGGCGGAAACCTACAGAGAAGAAAAGCCATCTCCGGCGGGCAGATTCCACCGGGGAGATCACCTCCCGGAAGGGGAGATCATCGCCATCGTCATCACCATCGTCACGGGCATCATCGATATCATCATCAACATCATCCCCAACATCAGCACCATCTCCATCTTCATCCAATCTCATCTCACAATTGCAACTTGTGTTGTAATCCGTACTATCTATCATCTCTACTGTATCGGTGTTGATTACTACTTTGTGGTGAATGCTATTGAGTTTTGTTGGAGAAATATCATTGTGTCCAGATTATTTATCATCCATCTATCTCCACTGATCATGATCTCTTTTATGTCTTGTGAGTAGTTACTTTAGTTCTTGAGGACATGGGAGAAGTCTTGTTGTTAGTAGTCATATGATGTTGAAGTAATATGTGTTGTTTGATACTTAAGTTGTGTTGTTATTTTCCTAGTGGTGTTGTGTGAGTCGTGAAGGAAATATGCCCTAGAGGCAATAATAAAGTTATTATTTATTTCCTTATATCATGATAAATGTTTATTATTCATGCTAGAATTGTATTAACCGGAAACTTAGTACATGTGTGAATACATAGACAAAACAGTATGTCCCTAGTATGCCTCTACTAGACTAGCTCATTGATCAAAGATGGTTATGTTTCCTAGCCATAGACATGAGTTGTCATTTGATCAACGGGATCACATCATTAGGAGAATGATGTGATGGACAAGACCCATCCGTTAGCATAGCACTATGATCGTTTAGTTTTACTGCTATTGCTTTCTTCATGACTTATACATGTTCCTATGACTATGAGATTATGCAACTCCCGAATACCGTAGGAACACCTTGTGTGCTATCAAACGTCACAACGTAACTGGGTGATCATAAAGATGCTCTACAGGTGTCTCCGAAAGTATTCGTGGTGTTGGCATAGATCAAGATTAGGATTTGTCACTCCGAGTGTCGGAGAGGTATCTCTGGGCCCTCTCGGTAACACACATTACAATAAGCCTTGCAAGCAAAAGACTAATGAGTTAGTCACGAAGATGATGTGTTACGGTACGAGTAAAGAGACTTGCCGGTAATGAGATTGAACTAGGTATGGAGATACCAACGATCGAATCTCGGACAAGTAACATACCGATGACAAAAGGAACAACGTATGTTGTTATGCGGTTTTGACCGATAAAAGATCTTCGTAGAATATATAGGAGCCAATATGAACATCCAGGTTCCGCTATTGGTTATTGACCGGAGATGAGTCTCGGTCATGTCTACATAGTTCTCGAACCCGTAGGGTCCGCACGCTTAACGTTTGATGACGATCGGTATTATGAGTTTATGAGTTTTGTTGTACCGAAGGTAGTTCGGAGTCCCGGATGAGATCACGGACATGACGAGGAGTCTCGGAATGTCCGAGACATAAAGATTGATATATTGGACGACTATATTCGGACACCGAAAGTGTTCCGGAAAAGTTTCGGATTTAACGGGATTGCCGGAGGGGGTTACCGGAACCCCCTACGAAGGGGGATGGTCCATAGTGGGCCTTAAGGGAAAGAGAGAGGCAGCCCATAGGGCTGGCCGGCGCCCCACCTAGGGTTCCTAGTTGGACTAGGATTGGGGGGCGCCACCTCTCCTTCTTTTCCTTTCCCTCTCTTCCTTCTTTGGTGATTCCTACTAGGAATAGGATTGCAATCCTATTCCTAGTAGGATTGCACCCCTAGCCGCACCATAGAAGGGCCGGCCGGCCTCCCCCCTTGCTCCTTTATATACGGGGGCAGGGGTGCACCCAAAGACACAGAAGTTGAATTGTTTTAGCCGTGTGCGGTGCCCCCCTCCACAGAAACACACCTCGGTCATTCCGTTGCAGTGCTTAGGCGAAACCCTGCGCCAGTGAATACATCATATCCATCACCACGCCGTCGTGCTGACGAAACTCTCCCGTGAAGCTCAACTGGATCAAGAGCTCGTGGGACGTCATCAAGCTGAACGTGTGCTGAACGCGGAGGTGCCGTACGTTCGGTGCTTGATCGGTTGGATCGCGAAGAAGTTCGACAACATCAACCGCGTCACTTGACGCTTCCGCTCCCGGTCTACGAGGGTACGTAGACACACTCTCCCCTCTCGTTGCTATGCATCTAGTAGATAGATCTTGCGTGATCGTAGGAAAATTTTAAAATACTACGTTCCCCAACAGTGGTATCAGAGCCAGGTCTATGCGTAGATGATATGCACGAGTAGAACACAATGAGTTGTGGGCGATACTAGTCATACTGCTTACCAGCATGTCATACTTTGCTTCGGCGGTATTGTGAGATGAAGCGGCCCGGAGCGACATTACGCGTACGCTTACGCGAGACTGGTTTCACCGTTACGAGCACTCGTTGCTTAAAGGTGACTGGCGGGTGTCTGTCTCTCTCACTTTAGCTGAATCAAGTGTGGCTACGCCCGGTCCTTGTGAAGGTTAAAACAGCACATACTTGACGAAACATCGTTGTGGTTTTGCATGCGTAGGTAAGAACGGTTCTTGCTAAGCCCGTAGCAGCCACGTAAAACTTGCAACAGCAAAGTAGAGGACGGCTAACTTGTTTTTGCAGGGCATGTTGTGATGTGATATGGTCAAGACATGATGAGTTATACGGTTTTGTATGAGATGATCATGTTTTGTAAAGTTATCGGCAACTGGCAGGAGCCATATGGTTGTCGCTTTATTGTATGAAATGCAATCGCCATGTAATTGCTTTACTTTATCACTAAGCGGTAGCGATAGTCGTAGAAGCAATAGTTGGCGAGACGACAACGATGCTACGATGGAGATCAAAGGTGTCGCGCCGATGACGAAGGTGATCATGACGGTGCTTTGGAGATGGAGATCAAAAGCACAAGATGATGATGGCCATATCATGTCACATATTTTTGATTGCATGTGATGTTTATCTTATTATGCTTCTTATTTTGCTTAGAACGACGGTAGCATTATAAGATGATCCCTTACTAAATTTCAAGGTATAAGTGTTCTCCCTGAGTATGCACCGTTGCGAAAGTTCGTCGTGCCAAGACACCACGTGATGATCGGGTGTGATAAGCTCTATGTTCAAATACAACGGGTGTAAGCCAGTATTGCACACGCAGAATACTTGGGTTAAACTTGACGAGCCTAGCATATGCAGATATGGCCTCGGAACACTGGAGACCGAAAGGTCGAGCGTGAATCATATAGTAGATATGATCAACATAAGATGTTCACCATTGAAACTACTCCATCTCACGTGATGATCGGACATGGTTTAGTTGATTTGGATCACGTGATCATTTAGATGACCGGAGGGATGTCTATCTAAGTGGGAGTTCTTTAAATTAATATGATTAAATTGAACGTTAATTTATCATGAAGTTAGTCCTGGTAGTATTAGCATATCTATGTTGTAGATCAATAGCTCGCGATGTTGCTCCCCGTTTATTTTTCATATGTTCCTAGAGAAAAACCAAGTTGAAAGATGTTAGTAGCAATGATGCGGAATTGTTCCGTGATCTGAGGATTATCCTCATTGCTGCACAGAAGAATTATGTCCTTGATGCACCACTAGGTGACAGACCTATTACAGGAGCAGATGTAGACGTTATGAACGTTTTGACAAAAAGCTCGATATGATGACTACTTGATAGTTTAGTGCACCATGCTTTACGGCTTATAACCGGGACTTCAAAAACGTTTTGAAACGCCACGGAGCATATGAGATGTTCCAAGAGTTGAAATTAGTATTTCATACTCATGCCCGTGTCGAGAGGTATAAGACCTCTGATAGTACTTTGCCTACAAGATGGAGGAGAATAGCTCAACCAGTGAGCATGTGCTCAGATTGTCTGGGTAGTACAATTGCTTGAATCAAGTGGGAGTTAATCTTCCAGATAAGATAGTAATTGACAAAGTTCTCTAGACACTATCACCAAGTTAGTAGAACTTCGTGATGAACTATAATATGCAAGGGATGACGAAAGTAATTCCCGAGCTCTTCACGATGCTGAAATCGGCGAAGGTAGAAATCAAGAAAGAGCATCAAGTGTTGATGGTTAACCAGACCACTTGTTTCAAGTAAAGGGCAAAGGGATAGAAGGGGAACTTCAAGAAGAATGACAAGCAAGTTGTCACTCCGTGAAGAAACCCAAAGCTAAACTCAAGCCTGAAACAAGTGCTTCTACTGCAAAGGAAATGGTCACTAGAAGTGGAACCGCCCTAGATATTTGGCGGATAAGAAGGATGGCAAAGTGAACAAAAGGTATATTTGATATACAGATTATTGATGTGTATTTTACTAGTGTTCATAGCAACCCCTCGGTATTTGATATTGGTTCAGTTGCTAAAGAGTAGTAACTCGAAATGGGAGTTGCATAATGAACAGAAGCTAGTTAAAGGATGAAGTGACGATGTGTATTGGAAGTAGTTCCAAGATTGATATGATCATCATCGCACACTCCCTATACTTTCGGGATTAGTGTTGAACCTAAATAAGTGTTATTTGGTGTTGAGCATGAATATGATTTGATCATGTTTATTGCAATACGGTTATTCATGTAAGTTAGAGAATAATTGTTGTTCTGTTTACATGAATAAAACCTTCTATGGTCATACACCCAATGAAAATGGTTTGTTGGATCTCGATCGTGGTGATACACATATTCATAATATTGAAGCCAAAAGATGCAAAGTTAATAATGATAGTGCAACTTATTTGTGGTACTGCCGTTTAGGTCATATTGGTGTAAAGCGCATGAAGAAACTCCATAGTGATGGACTTTTGGAATCACTTGATTATGAATCACTTGGTGCTTGCGAACCATGCCTCATGGGCAAGATGACTAAAACTCCGTTCTCCGGAACTGTGGAGCGAGCAACAGATTTGTTGGAGATCATACATACACATGTATGTGGACCAATGAGTGTTGAAGCTCGCGGCGGGTATCGTTATTTTCTGACCTTCACTGATGATTTGAGCAGATATGGGTATATCTACTTAATGAAGCACAAGTCTGAAACATTTGAAAAGTTCAAAGAATTTCAGAGTGAAGTGGAGAATCATCGTAACAAAAAAAAAGAGTTTCTACGATATGATCGTAGAGGTAAAATATTTGAGTTAGCGAGTTTGGCCTTCAGTAAAAACAATGTGAAATAGTTTCACTACTCACGCCATCTGGAACACCATAGTGTAATGGTGTGTCCCAACATCATAACCGTACTTTATTAGATATGGTGCGATCGATGATGTCTCTTACCGATCTACTACTATCGCTTTTGGGGTTATGCATTAGGGAAAGCTACATTCACGTTAAATAGGGCACCATCTAAATCCATGGAGATGACACCGTATGAACTGTGCTTTGACGAGAAACCTAAGCTGTCATTTCTTTAAGTTTGGCACTGCGATGCTTATGTGAAAAAGTTTCAACATGATAAGCTCGAACCCAAATCGGAGAAGTAAATCATCATAGGATACCCAAAAAGAAACTGTTGGGTACACCTTCTATCACAGATCCTAAGGCAAGGTCTTTGTTGCTAAGAGTGGATCCTTTCTAGAGAAGGAGTTTCTCTCGAAAGAAGTGAGTGGGAGGAAAGTAGAACTTGATGAGGTAATTGTACCTTCTCCCGAATTGGAAAGGTAGTACATCACAGAAACTCGTTCTAGTGATTCCTACACCAATTAGTGAGGAAGCTAATGATGATGATCATGAAACTTCAGATCAAGTTTCTGCTGAACTTCGTAGATCGACCAGAGTTCGTTCCACACCAGAGTGGTACGGCAACCCAGTTCTGGAAGTCATGTTACTAGACCATGATGAACCTACGAACTATGAGGAAGCGATGATGAGTCCAGATTCCGCAAAATGGCTTGAGACCATGAAATCTGAGATGGGATCCATGTATTAGAACAAAGTATGGACTTTGGTTGACTTGCCCGATGATCAGCAAGCCATCGAAAATAAATGGATCTTCAAGAGGAAGACCGACGCAAACGGTAATGTTACTGTTTACAAAGCTCGACTTGTTGCGAAAGGGTTTCGACAAGTTCAAGGAGTTGACTACGATGAGACTTTCTCACCCGTAGCGATGCTTAAGTCTGTCTGAATCATGTTAGTAATTGCCGCATTTTATGAAATCTGGCAAATGGATAAGAAAACTGCATTCTTTAATGGATTTATTAAAGAAGACTTGTATATGATGCAACCAAAAGTTTTTGTCAATCCTAAAGGTGCTAACAAAATGTGCAAGCTCCAGCGATCCATCTATGGACTGGTGCAAGCATCTCGGAGTTGGAATATACGCTTTGATAAGTTGATGAAAGCATATAGATTTATACAGACTTGCGGTGAAGCCTGTATTTACAAGAAGTGAGTGGGAGCACTACAACCTTTCTGATAAGTATATGTGAATGACATATTGTCGATCGGAAATGATGTAGAATTTTCTGGAAAGCATAAAGGAGTGTTTGAAAGGAGTTTTTCAAAGAAAGACCTTGGTGAAGCTGCTTACATATTGGGCATCAAGATCTATAGAGATAGATCAAGACGCTTGATAAGACTTTCGATGAGTACATACCTTGATAAGATTTTGAAGTAGTTCAAAATGGATGAGTCAAAAAGGAGTTCTTGCCTGACTTGTAAGGTGTGAAGTTGAGTAAAGACTCAAAGCCAGACCACGGCAGAAAAATATAGAGAGAATGAAAGTCATTCCCTATGCCTCAGCCATAGGTTCTATAAAGTATGCCATGCTGTGTACAAAACACGTTGTGTACCTTGCCATGAGTTTGACAGGGAGGTACAATAGTGATCCAGGAGTAGATCACTGTACAACGATCAAAATTATCCTTAGTAATTGGATGACTAAGGAAATGTTTCTCTATTATGGAGGTGATAAAGAGTTCGTCGTAAAGGGTTACGCCGATGCAAGCTTTGACACTAGATCCAGATGACTCTAAGTATCAATCTGGATGCATATTAAAAGTGGGAACAATTAGCTAGAGTAGCTCCATGCAGAGCATTGTAGACATAGAAATTTGCAAAATACATACGGATCTGAATGTAACTGACCCGCTGACTAAACTTCTCTCACGAAGCAAAACATGATCACACCTTAGTACTCTTTGGGTGTTAATCACATGAGGATGTGAACTAGATTGTTGACTCTAGTAAACCCTTTGGATATTGGTCACATGGCGATGAGAACTATGGGTGTTAGTCACATGGCGATGCGAACTATTGGTGTTAATCACATGGTGATGTGATCTAGATTATTGACTCTAGTGCAAGTGGGAGACTGAAGGAAATATGCCCTAGAGGCAATAATAAAGTTATTATTTATTTCCTTATATCATTATAAATGTTTATTATTCATGCTAGAATTGTATTAACCGGAAACTTAGTACATGTGTGAATACATAGACAAAACAGTATGTCCCTAGTATGCCTCTACTAGACTAGCTCATTGATCAAAGATGGTTATGTTTCCTAGCCATAGACATGAGTTGTCATTTGATCAACGGGATCACATCATTAGGAGAATGATGTGATGGACAAGACCCATCCGTTAGCATAGCACTATGATCGTTTAGTTTTACTGCTATTGCTTTCTTCATGACTTATACATGTTCCTATGACTATGAGATTATGCAACTCCCGAATACCGTAGGAACACCTTGTGTGCTATCAAACGTCACAACGTAACTGGGTGATCATAAAGATGCTCTACAGGTGTCTCCGAAAGTATTCGTGGTGTTGGCATAGATCAAGATTAGGATTTGTCACTCCGAGTGTCGGAGAGGTATCTCTAGGCCCTCTCGGTAACACACATCACAATAAGCCTTGCAAGAAAAAGACTAATGAGTTAGTCACGAAGATGATGTCTTACGGTACGAGTAAAGAGACTTGCTGGTAACGAGATTGAACTAGGTATGGAGATACCAACGATCGAATCTCGGACAAGTAACATACCGATGACAAAAGGAACAACGTATGTTGTTATGCGGTTTTGACCGATAAAAGATCTTCGTAGAATATGTAGGAGCCAATATGAACATCCAGGTTCCGCTATTGGTTATTGACCGGAGATGAGTCTCGGTCATGTCTACATAGTTCTCGAACCCGTAGGGTCCGCACGCTTAACATTTGATGACGATCGGTATTATGAGTTTATGAGTTTTGATGTACCGAAGGTAGTTCGGAGTCCCGGATGAGATCACGGACATGACGAGGAGTCTCGGAATGTCCGAGACATAAAGATTGATATATTGGACGACTATATTCGGACACCGGAAGTGTTCCGGAAAAGTTTCGGATTTAACGGGATTGCCGGAGGGGGTTACCGGAACCCCCTACGAAGGGGGATGGTCCATAGTGGGCCTTAAGGGAAAGAGAGAGGCAGCCCATAGGGCTGGCCGGCGCCCCACCTAGGGTTCCTAGTTGGACTAGGATTGGGGGGCGCCACCTCTCCTTCTTTTCCTTTCCCTCTCTTCCTTCTTTGGTGATTCCTACTAGGAATAGGATTGCAATCCTATTCCTAGTAGGATTGCACCCCTAGCCGCACCATAGAAGGGCCGGGCGGCCTCCCCCCTTGCTCCTTTATATACGGGGGCAGGGGTGCACCCAAAGACACAAAAGTTGAATTGTTTTAGCCGTGTGCGGTGCCCCCCTCCACAGAAACACACCTCGGTCATACCGTTGCAGTGCTTAGGCGAAACCCTGCGCCGGTGAATACATCATATCCGTCACCACGCCGTCGTGCTGACGAAACTCTCCCGTGAAGCTCAACTGGATCAAGAGCTCGTGGGACGTCATCAAGCTGAACGTGTGCTGAACGCGGAGGTGCCGTACGTTCGGTGCTTGATCGGTTGGATCGCGAAGAAGTTCGACAACATCAACCGCGTCACTTGATGCTTCCGCTCCCGGTCTACGAGGGTACGTAGACACACTCTCCCCTCTCGTTGCTATGCATCTAGTAGATAGATCTTGCGTGATCGTAGGAAAATTTTAAAATACTACGTTCCCCAACAAGTCGAACACTCAACACTTCGCCTTATTAAGGACCTAGGGGAATACATTGTGTACAAAGAATGCTTACGGTGGGTTGCCGGAGTGACAGAAACCTAAACCCCAGTTCGCACGCTTTTGCACAAGGGAACAATGGATCATCGAACGTATTGATATGGTTAGGCTTTTGCCTTAAATACTATCTCGCCGCTTACCTCACCGCCGTCGCCTGGCCCCGACCGGGCCAGCTGCGCCCGCCTGGCCGGGCCACGCCGTCCCGCGGATGCGCGCGCCCGCTCCAGCCGCCCTGGACACCGCCGTCCCCGTTCCCCTCTCGCTCGCCGCGCCCCGCTCCTAGCGCTCACCGCCACCAAAACCTCCATGCCTCCTCTGGCCAGCGTCGTTGCCGCCCCTGGCCGCGCCCGTCCGCCGCGCCCCCGGCCGTGCCTGCTGGCGCCAGCCGGCCGTCCCGCGGGCCAGCGCCTGCCCGGGTGCACCCAGGCACCCGCCCCGCTGCGTGCCCGACCCGCTAAGGGGCCCTGGCCCAATGACAGCCGGGGCCCACCCAAAAATGTTTTAAAAATATATTAAATAAAAATATATTAAATAAAATATATATTAAAATATTAATTAATTAATTAACATAATTAATTCTGTTTAGTATAACCTAATCATTAATTAATATAATTAACTTTTAGTTAACTAAACAGTCTTTGACAGGTGGGTCCCACATGTCAGGTTTGACCCAGTCAACAGGTTGACCTGCTGACGTTATGGTGATGTCATGCTGACATTACCTTTCACTATTCTGGATAATGTTGATTTAAATGAATTAAATAAATTCCGGAAAATGTTTTAAACTTTAGAAAATCATATAAAATAATCTGTAACTCGGATGAAAAAGTTTTATATATGAAAATCGCTCAGAACGACGAGACGAATCCGAATACGTGGTCCGTTCGTCTGCCACATGCACTTAGCATAGCAAACATGCAACATTCCCCCTCCGATTCAACTGTCCGAAATACGAAGCACCAGGGATACTTTCCCGCATGTTTTCCCCCTTCGCCGGTATCGTATAGCACCTCGTTAGAGCACCCTAGCATTGCGTGCTGACATGTCGTGCTTCTCTATTGCAACTGTTTGCCTTATATTTACTGTTTCTTCCCCCTCTTCTCTTCGGTAGACCCCGAGACCGAAGATGCCTCGGTGATCGACTACGGTGTTGACGACCCCTCCTTCTTGCCAGAGCAACTAGGCAAGCCAACCCTCTTTGATCATTCCGATATCGGCCATTCCCTTCTCTCTTATGCTTGCATTAGAACTGCTATTGCTTTTTGTACGATCCTATTCTGATGCATAGCCTGTTGTTGATACCTGCTTTCATACCTTACATGTTTATACTAAACTACTTAGTATAGGCTGGTTAGAGATCCATCAGAGACCCCCCTTTTATCCTGTCTGCCCCGCTGGATTATCAGAAGACCCGATCAACAGGATCGAAGACCAGGACCCGACACCGCACATCACTTTCCCCTTAGTTGCTCGACACTACTGGGTTACTATCGAGTGCCGAGGGTGAGACCTCATCAGCACTTCTGATGTTAACTTTGTAGGTTAGTTCATCGGTTGTGGTCATCGAGGGTGATTCCTCTTTCTCCACTCCCCATAACGACACTGTCGTGCAACTCCTAAAGAGTGGACCTCGAGGGTGACTCCTCTTTCGTTCACCTTGACGATAAACATCAGGTGGAATTCCATCGAGGGTGATTTCCTCAGGTTTCCCATTGGTGTCAGACACACAGTTACTATGGTTACTATGACTTTACACTAAACCTGGTTACTAAACACGGGTTGACCCAGAGGGGTACCCGCGCGAGCTTAATTGCGAGTGATGTGTAGTCGGGTTGACCTCGAAGGTGCCCGCGAGATAATACGAGGACTGGCCGGGCACTCGCCCTTGCCGCAAGTTCTCGAGACGGGGCGATGGGGTCACATGATCGTGAGTCTCTGCTCGTTACCGCGCGTTCCCAAGACACTAAACGCTTTGGATATTTGATCCGAGGGGCCTCTGGCCCGATAGCGCTGACCATCACATGGACATAGTATGGGCGTTTTGTGTCGTATGCATCAGCCGAAGCTTGACTGACGTCATTGCGACTGAGCGGCTATCGTTGGGTTGGACTGCGTAAGCACCTGCCTTTTTAAGGAGGTAGCCTAGGTCTGCTCACCGGCTGCGTACGCAACATGCAGGAGTTCCCGGGGCGATTGGCCCATGACCCCTGGGGGCATAGGGTTTAGTCCGGCGTGCATGACCTCTCTATTAAGCATAGGTCGGGTTGCGGCATATTGTTTGGCCGAGGGCGGGCATGACCTGATGGTGTGTCCAGCCGGAGTTAAGCAAGCGTGATGGGTAAGTTGGTGCACCCCTGCAGGGAAGAAAACATCTATCGATAGCCTGTCCTACGGTAACGGACACTTGGAGTTGTATCCCGATCGATATAACTAGAACTGGATACTGAGACAGGAATGGATATGTGTCTCCGGGATTGCTTCCTCGCAGGGAGTCGAGGGAGGATCTCTGGGTGTTATTACTACAACATGCTTGATAATTATAATATGTTATTCTGTACTCTCTTCTACTGCTGCAAGATTGGTGGTTTCCAGAAGATGCTAGTCTTCGATATGACTAGCTTCTCCCCCCTCTTATTCTGGCATTCTACAGCTTAGTCCATAGATACTATCCCCTTTTCTTTGATACCGATGCATATTTAGTGTAGATCCTGGCTTGCGAGTACTTTTGTAATGCCCACTATGTGACTATGCCTCCCACGTGTCGAGGCACGACTTGAAGGCATAATCACATACTAGAATGATCTCAAGTATGGTATCTTTGCACGACTCATGTAAAAGAGGGGATGAAAATGTAAAAGAGTAGTTGGCTTACACTCGCCACGTCACACAATGTAATACATTAACATACATCATCCAGATAACATCAGAGTCCGACTACGGACGAAGATCCAAATGAAAGATACCATAAATAAAGCAACACAAGGTCCCGATCATCTTAGTAAGAGCCCTACTGATCCTCAGGATAAGACACGTATTAACGTCCACGCTCTTCATCGAACTCCCAATACAACTCTGAACCACCACATGTGTAGTTCTCAACGGTACCTGCATCTGGTGTTGTGTAGAATCTTTGAGCCACGGAGGACTCAGCAATCCTGATCCCGGGTAGCAATACTATCAAAGCCTTAGGTGTGAAAAAGGCTTAAAACAAGGTTGCAGCGGCACTAAGCACTATCTTACGGGTTTAGAGCGAGAAGAGAAACAAGTGCCAACGATCGTCAAAGTGATCACAAAGTGATCCTAACTACTCACGTCAAACATAACCCCACCGTGTTCACTTACCGAACCCCTTCGGAAAGAGACCATCACGGTTACTCACGCTGGTAGTGTATTATGAACATGGTGTCAAGTTATCTACAACCGGATATTAACAAATTCCCATCTGCCACATAACCGCGGGCACGGCTTTCGAAAGATCAAACCCTGCAGGGGTGTCCCAACTTAGCCCATCACAAGCTCATGATCTGCGGAGTCGGAACTCCAAGGTGGGAAGACCCGAGTATTCTCGCAATCCCGTGCTCAAGATATTCTGACAAAGGTAAAACTAATCCAACAAGACCTCCCGGTGTGCCGACACCCTGATAGTAGCCGCGCATATCTAGTCTCAGGCCACGACCGGATGAGCACAGCGTACGGTGACCAAACCCAATTTGCCAAGGGGGGGGGAGGGGTACCGCAAATGACTCTGGGTTGGACCAACACTCATGAGGAGCACTGGCCCGGGGGTTGTTAATTAAGTCCTCGGGATAGCTAGTCCCTATGCAAGTTTTAGTTATTAGGCAAATGTAAAACCAATGTTGGGCCTTGCTGGAAAAGCTTTAGCGCTAAGCGGGTTATCGAGGGGGGCCCATAAACCCCAACGGTGTTAGGGACGCAAAATCAAGGAACATAACACCGGTTTAACGGTTCCTAGGGTGGCATGAGTGGAACAAAACACCAAGCAAGAGGCTTAGCCTTCCACCCATTACCAATATATAGATGATTTAGTTTAGCAGTTTATATGTTGTGATATCCCAACAATAACTTCAACACGAAGCAAGAATCTTCAAATCTTCAACTGCAACTAACAACGCTATAAGAGGGTGTGATGCCCCTGATTTGACCGTACACTAATCATGCACGCAAATGTGTACGACCAAGATCAGGGACTCACTTGAAGATATCACAACACTACTCTAGACACAAATTAAAATTATACAAGCTTTATATTACAAGCCAGGGGCCTCGAGGGCTCGAATACAAAAGCTCGAATACACAAGAGTCAGCGGAAGCAATAATATCTGAGTACAGACATAAGTTAAACAAGTTTGCCTTAAGAAGGCTAGCACAAATATAGCAACGATCGAAAAGGCAAGGCCTCCTGCCTGGGACCTCATAACTACTCCTCGAAGCCGAACTCCAAGTAGAAACATCCTCGGGATCCTCTGGGTCCTGACTCCACCATCTGGTTGCATCATCCGAAAAGAAGGAACAAGAGGGGAAAAGGGTGAGAAAGGCAACCGTGAGTACTCATCCAAAGTACTCGCAAGCAAGGATCTACACTACATATGCAATGAAATATGTGTAATGGGGCAATATCTGTGGGCTAAACTACAGAATGCCAGAATAAGAGGGGGATAGCTAATCCAATCGAAGACTACGCTTCTCGCAACGTCCATCTTGCAGCAGAAGAAGAGAGTAGCTGGAAGTAACAAGTATTCTCGCTTCTGGCAGCCTCCGTCTTGTAGTAGTAGAATAGAATAGATGGTAAGTTCACCAAGTATCATCGTATAGCATAAACCTACCCGGCGATCCTCCCGCACATCACCCTCTGAGAGAGCAACCACCGAGTTATATCTGGAACTTGTCTGGGTGTGTTTTATTAAGTATCCCGTTCTAGTTGTCATGAGGTCAGAGTACAACTCCGGGTCGTCCTTTTACCGAGGGACACGACTATTCGAATAGATTAACTTCCCTGCAGGGGTGCACCACATAACCCAGCACGCTCAATCCCATTTGGTCGGACACACTTTCCAAGGTCATGCCCAGCCTCGAAAGATCAACACGTCGCAGCCCTACCTAAGCACAACAGAGAGGTCAGCACGCCGGTCTAAGTCCTAGGCGCACAGGGGTCCGGGCCCATCGCCTAACGCACACCTGCATGTTGCGTACGCGGCCGGTGAGCAGACCTAGCAACCTCCATTAGTAAGGAAGTTGCGTTACACGGTCCAACCCGGCGCGCGCCGCTCAGTCGCTGACGTCAAGAAGGCTTCGACTGATACCACGACGTCGAGTGCCCATAACTATTCCCACGTAGCTGGTTAGTGCGAATAGGCCAATGGCCAGACTCAGATCTAATATCCAAACTCGTTAAGCGTGTTATTATGAAATAACCGCGGACAACGACCAGGGCCAGGCCACCTCTCCACTGGGTGTCTCAACCTGCCCTGTCGCTCCGCCACAAAGATCCACTCGGGGGGGCGTCATGAACTCAGGCCCATCACTACCTGGATGGAGCCACCTGTCCTTTCAGCCCCCACATCGAATCACTTGCGGGTACTCAATGAGCCGACCCGACTTTAGTCACATCATGTGTCATGTAAAGTGTATGTAGTATATACCCGTGATCACACCCAAGTGATCACGGCCCGATAGAATAGCAGGGCAGACGGACAAGGGTGTAGGGCCACTGGTGGAATACTAGCATCCTATACTAAGCATTAGGATAGCAGGTAAAGGTATCAACAGTGGTAACAACAATGACAGGTTATGCAACAGAATAGGAGTTATCGGATCATCAATAGTAGCAATTCTAATGCAAGAATAAGAGAGAGAGAATGGGCGATATCTGGTGATCAAGGAGGGGGGCTTGCCTGGTTGCCCTGGCAAGAAGGAGGGGTCGTCGTCGACGCAGTCGATCACAGTGGCACCGTCAGCGGTCTCAGTCCCGGTGTCTATCGGAGATAAGAGGGGGAAGAAACAATAAATATAAAGCAAACATCGCACCACAAAGCATAACATGGCAATACGCGGTGCTACGTGTGACCTAACGCGGTAGGAGGTGTTACCGACGAAGGGGGCAAACATCCGGGAAAGTATTCCCGGTGTTTCGCGTTTTCGGACTGATGAAACGGAGGGGGAAAGTTTCAGGTTCGGTATGATAGAGGTGTGTGGCGGACGAACGGACTGTGCATTCGGTTTCGTCTCGTCGTTCTGAGCAACTTTCATATATAAATTATTTTCATCCGAGTTACGGATTATTTTATATGATTTTCTAAAGTTTATAACATTTTCTAGAATTAATTATTTATTTAAATGTAACAATATCCAGAATAGTGGCTGCTGATGTCATCATGACATCAGCATGATGTTAGCGGTCAACGTGGGTTTGACTGGATCAAACTGACGTGTGGGTCCCGTATGTCATACACTGTTTAATTAAACTAACTAGTTAATTGGATTAGTTAAACATGATTAATTAAATTAATTAATTCACTAATTAACTAATTAATTATATTTTAATTATATATATATATATATATATATATATATATATATATATATATATATATATTTATTTATTCTTTTTTAAAACGTTCTTGGCCATGGGCCCCACTTGGTAGTGGCTCAGGGGGCCTTAGCGGGTTTGGGGTGTTGGGGCGACGGGCGTGCCCGCCCGAGCGTGGGGCGAGGCCGTGGGCTCGCCGGCACCAGGAGGCACCGATGGTCGCGGGCGCGGCGCCAGGCGCAGAAACTGGAGCGGCGAGGGGCGAAGGGGGGATCACGGGCGGGCCGGCGAGCGACCAGGCGGACGCGGGGCAGCGTGCGGGTGGGGATGCGTGCGACGCGAGCGGGCGCCGGTGGCGGTGATGCGGGACGAGCGGGGCGAGGCGAGCTGGGACAGTGCCGAGCCGGGGCGAGCAGGCGGAGAGTGCGGGAGTCGCCGCCGGAGGCGGGCGTCGGGTAGGCGCGGCCGGTGCGCGTGAGAAGAGGCGGGGCGGAGACGGCGGCAAGCAGGGGAGGCGGCCGAGGCATGACCGACGGCGGCAGCAAGTGCAGTGCCCGAAGAGTAGCAACAGTCAACAGGCGGCTCGATGAGAGGGGTCATGGCCAAGGGCACGGCGTGCATGCATCGGGGCGCGCCGGAGCGGGCCAGTGGTCCGGTGGTGATGTTGGTTCACCTTGGAGCAAGGAGGGAAGAGGAGAGGCGGAGGCCAGGGGTCATGGCGGTTCGTAGGGCAACGACAGCGTGCTCGGGGAGGCCGGACGGCGTTGGAGCAGCGGGGCGACGATGAGGCAGTGGCGACGACGGTGATGGGTCGGGTGCAGGGCGGCCGTGGAGGAGGAGGCGATGGCGTCGGGCACCGTGGTCGGGGAAGAGGGGACGAGGACGCGAGGGCAGTGATCGCGTCGGCCGACGGCGGCCTTCAGGCGCGGGCGTGGCGAGAGGAGGGGGATCGGCTGGCTCGGTGTGCGCCCGATCCCGATTTGGATCGGGGAGGGAGGCAGAGGAAGAATGGGATGGGGGGAGTGTGGGTTAGGGTTAGCGGTGGGAGGGGTTGGCCTAGTAGGCCAGGTGCGTGCGGGGTGGGCCGGCTGGGCCTGGCCTGGTGGCCAGCTGGGCCACGGCCCAGTAGGGGGGGTTTCCTTTTTCTTTTCTTTCTTTTTGTTTTGTTTACTTTTACCTTTATTTTATTCTATTTTATCTTTGTTTCCTATTGTTTTAGTTTTTTGTAAAATATATTCTAGGCATCTAATTTAGTAGTTCAATATAGTCCACGGCCACAAAAATGTAGTCCCCAAATATTTTAGTTTGATATTTTATTAATTAGTAAAGGCATTTAAATAATTAGGTTTGCTACTACTTAAATCATTTTAGTGCAGTTTAGGAATTTCATAAAAGTTTGGTTTCACCACCATAATTACCTAGGCATTATCTGGCATGACCCGAACATTATAGTTTCATTGTTTGAAAACTTTTACCGTTTGACTCGATTTTGAAAATGAATTTGAATCGGTTTCGAATCAACACGAGTTTAATAACCATAACCAAGGTGACGTGGGATCATCAACGTGGAATTACTGTAGCCTGATTATCCGGGCGTCACAATTCTCCTCCACTACAAGAAATCTCGTCCCGAGATTTAAGCGGTGGAGTAAGGGGGATAGGTGCTGGTAGCGAAAAGCTAACGAGTCTTCTCGGTCTTGGCTGCTCTTCTCGAAGAGGTTGATCCCTTTCGTTGATGTCTTCATCTCTCTGCTTCAAGTCATCGTGATCAAGTCGCCATCCTTTCTTCGGGATCCGTCGTCCTACGAACGCGACCAGGGGAAAAAAACTCCGGAAGAACGTATGTCCACACAGCTGGGCATTTGACGATGAACTCATTGGGAAATACACGAGGTACCCCACGAGTTGTATTTCAGTGAATTCGTTGAGTGCAATAAACGATGGTACCAAAGTTTCAATCGGGTAGGCAGTCATTCCATGCCTAACCAGAAGCTGGAATGGGGTCTTGATCAACGAGAATAATATGGTGTTTGATACGAGGATGAAACATGGTAGAATTTAGCTCGTGAATTACACACGAAGCACAAGTGCAAAGAATACATTAGAACCAGGGTTGTACAGGAGAGTCGGGTTTCGATCCAGTGGACCTGCGGGTTATGGGCCTACCATGTGGGTTGAAAATGGGAAGGGTGGTGACATCTTACACAGCCACGACGGGGAGGCATGCCAGTGGATAGCTCGTCAGCTATGACGGCAATAATGTCGGTACCAAGGACGGGGAATGTCAGGGATATTACTAGCAGGTATGAACCGGCTAGTATAAACAGGATTATGGTAAATATGTATGATTGTAATATTTAGTAGAGGCTACGGCCCATAAGATCTTAGGCCCATGTATAGAGTTATGGTTTGTAAACCGCCCGATGATGTAACTTGAGAGATAAGGAAGAAAGAGCAGAGACCGAGGCGGACACGAGTATGAGCCGGCCTCGGGACTCTGTAAACCGGACCAGACGTCGCCTCTATATAAAGGGACGACCCGGTGACGGTTCAGGGAGAAGCAAGAAACAACCCGTCGAGACAGGCAAGCAAACTGCTCCCTGTTCATCGACGCCCAAGCAATACCAAACCAAACTAGACGTAGGCTTTTACCTTCATCGAAGGGGCCAAACTAGTATAAACCCTCTGTGTCCTTTGTGTGCTTTTAACCCCTTCAAGCTAACCTGTGCGATGGTTCCATCATCAAGTCCGTTAATCCGGACATCTGCCGTGTTATTTCCACGACAGGGAACGAAGAGAACCATTTCCCCCGCTCGTTGAAACGAGGCGGACCAATAGGCAAAGTTCTCATCCATCGGTGGTTACCAGAATGTTATCGACAATAGTAACAGGGTCCTACTGTCTGAGTTGTACACCAAGGTGTTTACATAAGCAGAAAATTATTACTGCTTAGATCATGTAGATCAAGGAAAGGTTAAACAAACAAATGGAAAGGAAAATTGTGATTACACACAATTATGTGGAGTATATCCTTCCCATAGAGGAGAAGAACATGGCATACAGGGTAGGAGAGCAAGTACCCAAACATTCAGATAAAGAGGCGAGGATTAATCAAGATGTTACCATACAACGATGTTCGGATAACTGACCAAGAAACATTTAGCATTGGGCTTCAAATGCTCTTGCTGAAAATCGGAGTGCCGCAGGCATGCTTCGAGATAGCATTGGCATGGTCTTGAAGCAAAGGTAGGACTTAGATACACAAAGGATTCATCAGGAACAGCTTATAGAATAAGTCTTATAATTTCCTCCTGGAAGAATGGTTATCCTTGCAAAAGAGGTTATAATGATAGGTCCTCCAGCCAGGGATGTTAGGCATGACATCATGTTACCGGGTCATCAAAGGACCAACATTATAACTCCTGGAAAGTTGTCCCAACCATCATATCTGACCGAGATTCAGATCCGATTGGTGTCACGATACCCCAGACTCGGAATGTTTGAGAAGAAAAGGTGCAATATAAATCGACGAAATGACATTTTAAGATTCTCGGGAAATGAACTATGGGAGCGGGTTCCCGAAACAATAGTTCATCATTAAACCAAGGAGAGGATGAGGAGGTGGCTGATGGGCTCAACAAAAATTCATCGAGAATTCCAAACGGATGGGTTTCCACAATAATGTGAACAAGAAGATGACACTTGTCAATTCAAATGATATAATGTTGTATGCTCGAGGAAAACATACACCATTAATCATTAGTTGATAGGTGTGCCCGAAACATGACCTTAGGCGGCAAGATCAATGTTAGAGTGACGATTCAATAACCAACAGTCTAATAACGAGATGTGGATCGTTAACTTCAAAGCAATAGGGTTGCTAGAAATACAGAACTCAAGCAGCATCGCTAGCATATTGGTATCCCGGTTAAAAACAACACGGGGACCAAGGAAGAATGGTGATGGTGAGAAGTATCATCATACCGAGAATTTCTAAGAGGTGGAGCAATCCCCACAACATTTCCGACATAAAAGACAGTAATACTTCAAGGCAGAACACAACACTAGCTGGAGAGCAAGTCGTATTCATAATGTGGACAAGTTCGCGATGAAAGAAAGTCAAGGGTGTTGTCGATGATAATAAAATCAACGAGGGCAAGGAGAGTATTTCTCACCATGAACACAGTTGACATCTCGGAAGAAGTCAAAGTGTGGAAGGTGATCACGACACATTTGTCGGGAGGTTTCAAGAGGATGCAATCGAAGATCGGCTGCGTCAAGCAAGGGAATGACGAAGTGGCAAGTTATTGGATCAATATAAAAGATGCAAGCTCGGAATCAAAGTTGCCTTACTGAACAAGCAACCAGATGTTGAAAGCTCGACGTAAGTTGTGCCCAATCTCTGAAGAATTCATGCACCAAAGAAGGACGAGGTAGCACAATCAAGGATAGCTAGACAAGGGATGTACCCGATAGTCTAGGAATAAACCAGATTGAGTTTAAAATTTTCCCAGTAACATCTACTAGGGGTGTTGAATTTTTCGAGCGGAATTGATTTACTAAACGGCGTCCTCGGTTGACGGCAACCTAGAACCCGTAGAGTGATTACGACAAGCAAAGGTATTACTTCATCAAAAGTTCAAAAGGTGTAGTGCAAAGTCATGATATCCTCGAGATATCAGAGGGTAAAACTCGAAGGTAGAACACGATAGGAGTTGAACTAGGTCATTGACCTATGACGGTAGATACTTTAACCTTGTCAAAAATTGACGAGGCCTGGAATGGATTTATTCCAGATATATTGAATAAGGACAACATGGTCGGAACCATAACTGCAAGGGATCAAATTTATTGACACCGAAAGAATTATTTAGATGAAAAATCATTTTGCAAGAAGCTCCCGAGACGGTCTACATCGTTTCCATGGGCATGAACAAAAGCTCAAGGTCGACTCCCATTTCTCCAATGCATACGTTTCATTCACCTCTTGTTCGGACGAAGTTGTAGTGTTGGGAATTTATCTGGCAAAACACCATAAGAATATGACTCGTGAAAACTTTCGGGTTCTCACATATTAGCGAAAGGCATAGGTTCAACCCATCGGGCATCTTAGTAACATATACCACAAATTTCAAAAGTAGTTACACCAGCTCGAAAGTAGAGCATGGTTGGCCAAACAGAGGATACAATTTACCAAAGGCATTATGTATCAGGGGAAGAACTCACAAGGTGATTGAATATGAAGGACACTCTCGGATAACAATCCAACAACGAATCGGGCGATCCACAACGGAGCTGATGTGAGTATCGGTACTCACTGAGAGGAAGAAAGAATGTAGAGGCATCAGTTTCAAGAATCACACGATTAGTCGGATGCTTAAATAGAAAGAAATTATGGTTTCCAAAAATGAAGGATCAGAAGAAGACGCTCTGATCAAGGATGGATGAGTTGAAAATACTTAGTTGGACAATCAGTAACGGTTTGAATTGCCGAGAACCAACTCATGTCCGGAATGACGTGTGAGCCGGAAGGATAAATTGAAAAAGGATAACCGATGACTGCGTGCATATGCACACATTGAATCAATAGGCTCAAAATGGCTAAGACAAGGGATGTTAACGAAGACTACTAGTCATATGAAATTAACCATAATGCAAGGAGTCAAGAATTTCAAGAGTAACAGGCTGCAGAGGATTTTCGAGAGATCGAAAAGTATTCTGAAGGATTTTGTGAGACACATGATCAATTGAGAAGAACGGATCCTCGATAAATGTGAGGAAATAACCATAAGGGTTTTCATGTGAAATAAAACTGCAAGACAGTAAACTCAAAGGATTCTCGGGACAACGGAGAATATTTCGAGGCATCTTGTAACGACAAGAGCGACGAGTAACGATCGTGAGAATGACAAATGCACACAGATACTCGTAGGGATATATCGGTGGCAGTGAATTGCAAAGGGGATGAGCATAAGGGTCTCGGGAAAAATATTGAGGGATATCCTCAGAATCTTCTGATGAAGCAGGTGATCTTCCGGAACGAGGGCTCTCCGGGAGAAATAGTTGCGAGAACCTAGAGTCAGAGTTAGTAGAATCTTTTAACCCGAATAGAAGAGAGATCAGAGTCCCAGAGTATATACGAGGAGTAAGAGATCCTCATACCACCCATTGGTGTTGTGGGCCCGTAAGCCACACAACAAGTTAGTAAATTTGTTTTTCAAAGGCTAGACTCAACTTCGGCCAAGGAGTTGGAAAGGGGGATTCCTACAGGCAGTCGGCTCTGATACCAACTTGTGATGCCCCCGATTTGACCGTACACTAATCATGCACGCAAATGTGTATGACCAAGATCAGGGACTCACTTGAAGATATCACAACACTACTCTAGACACAAATTAAAATAATACAAGCTTTATATTACAAGCCAGGGGCCTCGAGGGCTCGAATACAAAAGCTCGAATACACAAGAGTCACCGGAAGCAATAATATCTGAGTACAGACATAAGTTAAACAAGTTTGCCTTAAGAAGGCTAGCACAAATATAGCAACGATCGAAAAGGCAAGGCCTCCTGCCTGGGACCTCACAACTACTCCTCGAAGCCGAACTCCATGTAGAAACATCCTCGGGATCCTTTGGGTCCTGACTCCACCATCTGGTTGCATCATCCGAGAAGAAGGAACAAGAGGGGAAAAGGGGGAGAAAGGCAACCGTGAGTACTCATCCAAAGTACTCGCAAGCAAGGATCTACACTACATATGCAATGAAATATCTGTAATGAGGCAATATTTGTGGGCTAAACTGCAGAATGCCAGAATAAGAGGGGGATAGCTAATCCAATCGAAGACTACGCTTCTCGCAACGTCCATCTTGCAGCAGAAGAAGAGAGTAGCTGGAAGTAACAAGTATCCTCGCTTCTGGCAGCCTCCGTCTAGCAGCAGTAGAATATAATAGATGGTAAGTTCACCAAGTATCATCGTATAGCATAAACCTACCCGGCGATCCTTCCGCACATCACCCTGTGAGAGAGCAACCACTGAGTTATATCTGGAACTTGTCTGGGTGTGTTTTATTAAGTATCCAGTTCTAGTTGTCATGAGGTCAGAGTACAACTCCGGGTCGTCCTGTTACCGAGGGACACGGCTATTCGAATAGATTAACTTCCCTGCAGGGGTGCACCACATAACCCAGCACGCTCAATCCCATTTGGCCGGACACACTTTCCAGGGTCATGCCCGGCCTCGGAAGATCAACACGTCGCAGCCCTACCTAAGCACAATAGAGAGGTCAGCACGCCGGTCTAAGTCCTAGGCACACAGGGGTCCGAGCCCATCGCCCAACGCACACATGCATGTTGCGTACGCGGACGGTGAGCAGACCTAGCAACCTCCATTACTAAGGAAGTTGCGTTACGCGGTCCAACCCGGCGCGCGCCGCTCAGTCGCTGACGTCAAGAAGGCTTCGGCTGATACCACGACGTCGAGTGCACATAACTATTCCCACGTAGCTGGTTAGTGCGTATAGGCCAATGGCCAGACTCGATCAAATATCCAAACTCGTTAAGCGTGTTATTATGAAATAACCGCGGACAACGACCAGGGCCAAGCCACCTCTCCACTGGGTGTCTCAACCTGCCTTGTCGCTCCGCCACAAAGATCCACTCGGGGGGCCGTCAGGAACTCAGGCCCATCACTACCTGGATGGAGCCACCTGTCCTTTCAGCCCGATAGAATAGCAGGGCAGACGGACAAGGGTGTAGGGCCACTGATGGAATACTAGCATCCTATACTAAGCATTAGGATAGCAGGTAAAGGTATCAACAATGGTAACAACAATGACAGGTTATGCAACAGAATAGGAGTTATCGGATCATCAATGGTAGTAGTTCTAATGCAAGAATAGGAGAGAGAGAATGGGCGATATCTGGTGATCAAGGAGGGGGGGCTTGCCTGGTTGCCCTGGCAAGAAGGAGGGGTCGTCGTCGACGCAGTCGATCATAGTGGCACCGTCAGCGGTCTTAGTCCCGGTGTCTATCGGAGATAAGAGGGGGAAGAAACAATAAATATAAAGCAAACATCACACCACAAAGCATAACGTGGCAATACGCGGTGCTACGTGTGACCTAACGCGGTAGGAGGTGTTACCGACGAAGGGGGTAAACATCCGGGAAAGTATTCCCGGTGTTTCGCATTTTCGGACTGATGAAACGGAGGGGGAAAGTTGCAGGTTCGGTATGATAGAGGTGTGTGGCGGACGAACGGACCGCGCATTCGGTTTCGTCTCGTCGTTCCGAGCAACTTTCATATATAAATTATTTTCATCCGAGTTACGGATTATTTTATATGATTTTCTAAAGTTTATAACATTTTCTAGAATTAATTATTTATTTAAATGTAACATTATCCAGAATAGTGTCTGGTGATGTCATCACGACATCAGCATGATGTCAGCGGTCAACGTGGGTTTGACTGGGTCAAACTGACGTGTGGGTCCCGTATGTCATACACTGTTTAGTTTAACTAGGATTTAGCTAGTCTAATTACTGTTTAATTAAACTAACTAGTTAATTGGATTAGTTAAACATGATTAATTAAATTAATTAATTCACTAATTAACTAATTAATTATATTTTAATTATTATTATATATATATATATATATATTTATTCTTTTTTTTAAACGTTCTGGGCCATGGGCCCCACTTGGCAGTGGCTCAGGGGGCCTTAGCGGGTTTGGGGTGTCGGGGCGACGGGCGTGCCCGCCCGAGCGTGGGGCGAGGCCGTGGCCTCGCCGGCACCAGGAGGCACCGATGGCCGCCGGCGCGGCGCCAAGCGCAGAAAGTGGAGCGGCGAGGGGCGAAGGGGGGAGCGCGGGCGGGCCGGCGAGCGACCAGGCAGGCGTGGGGCAGCGTGCGGGCGGGGATGCGTGCAGAGCGAGTGGGCGCCGGTGGCGGCGATGCGGGATGAGCGGGGCGAGGCGAGCTGGGACATTGCCGAGCCGGGGCGAGCAGGCGGAGAGTGTGGGAGTCGCCGCCGGAGGCGGGCGTCGGGCAGGCGCGGCCGGTGCGCGTGAGAAGATGCGGGGCGGAGACGGTGGCAAGCAGGGGAGGCGGCCGAGGCATGACCGACGGCGGCAGAAAGTGCAGTGCCCGAAGAACAGCAGAAGTCAACGGGCGGCTCGATGAGCGGGGTCATGGCCAAGGGCGCGGCGTGCACGCATCGGGGCGCGCCGGAGCGGGCAAGTGGTCCGGTGGTGATGTTGGTTCACCTTTGAGCAAGGGGGGAAGAGGAGAGGCGGAGGCCAGGGCTCACGACGGTTCGTAGGGCAACGACAGCGTGCTCGGGGAGGCCGGACGGCGTTGGAGCAGCGGGGCGACGGCGGTGATGGGTCGGGTGCGGGACGGCCGTGGAGGAGGAGGCGACAGCGTCGGGCACCGTGGTCGGGGAAGAGGGGACGAGGGCGCGAGGGCAGTGGTCGCGTCGGTCGGCGGCGGCCTTTAGGCGCGGGCGTGGCGAGAGGAGGGGATCGGCTGGCTCGGTGTGCGCCCGATCCCGATTTGGATCGGGGAGGGAGGCAGAGGAAGAATGGGATGGGGGGAGTGTGGGTTAGGGTTAGCGGTGGGAGGGGTTGGCCTAGTAGGCCAGGGGCGTGTGGGGTGGGCCGGCTGGGCCTGGCATGGTGGCCAGCTGGGCCACGGCCCAGCAGGGGGGTTTCCTTTTTCTTTTCTTTCTTTTTGTTTTGTTTACTTTTACCTTTATTTTATTCTATTTTATCTTTGTTTCCTATTGTTTTAGTTTTTTGTAAAATATATTCTAGACATCTAATTTAGTAGTTCAATATAGTCCACGGCCACAAAAGTGTAGTCCCCAAATATTTTAGTTTGATATTTTATTAATTAGTAAAGGCATTTAAATAATTAGGTTTGCTACTACTTAAATCATTTTAGTGCAGTTTAAGAATTTCATAAAAGTTTGGTTTCACCACCATAATTACCTAGGCATTATCTGGCATGACCCGAACATTATAGTTTCATTGTTTGAAAACTTTTACCGTTTGACTCGATTTTGAAACTGAATTTGAATCGATTTCGAATCAACGCGAGTTTAATAACCATAACCAAGGTGATGTGGCATCATCAACGTGGAATTACTGTAGCCTGATTATTCGGGCGTCACGGAGGGGCTGAGCGATGCTTACGTAGCCAAACAACGGTTTGCTAGGTGGGTGGTTAGAGAGTTTCATGGCAACAATAGGAGGGCTGACAAACAGACATAGGCATCGAGGCAATATCTAAAGAGTGAGACATCTAGCATAGGCAAAGATAGTAGTGATATATGGGTACGCTCATCTTGCCTGTTGATTCCACGGAGGGATCGTAACCTTGCTCCTCAAACTCAACCTCGGTAGGAACCTCGTACTCCAAATCGTCACCGGGCTCTAACCAAACACAACAATGCAACAACGGAACACAATCAATCATAATGCAATGCTCAGACACATGATGCATGAACATGAAGCATATGGACATGGAAAGAAATGATGCATGGCCTAGGGTCACAAGAGTGCAATATCATCATAGCCAAACAAGATCACTCACATGAAAGAAACAAGCAAAAGAACAACTAATAAGTTTATGTAGGTTGTTCAAACAAGCATCCAACATGTTTTAGGGAGTTGGTTAACATGGCAAGGGTGCAACTAATATTACAGCAACATGCTAGCACATTTAAATGGGTTGGAAATATTAAACAACAATTTCCAGAAACTCCCAATTTTAATTAAATGCATTTGGGACAGATCTGAAAAACTTCTGTTATAAAGTGGTCAAACATGCTAAACAACAGCACCAAAATATTCTACACATTTTTCCACCCCAAATGCATATAAAGTTTGTTAAATTTGGAGTTGTAGAAATTTAGTTATGATTTTTCCAAGTTTAAGCATATTTAAAACAAGAATAAATTCAAACAGCATTTTAAATGTTTTTAAACATGGCAACAGACAACATATTCATAATCTACATGAAATTCTAAGCACTTTTCATATACGACTCATCTCCAACAGAAGAATATATCAACATATATTAATTAAAGAAAGAAAATGCAGAAAAGAAAAAGAAAAGACAAAAAACAGAAAAGAAAAACAACATGTGCAGGGGTCAAAGTGACCCAGGCCCAACTAGCCAGAGCCGCTGACAAGGGGGCCCGACTGCGCTGAGCTGGCGCCAGCGGGTGCGCGCAGGGGCTGGAGATGCACAGTGAGGCTGGCAGGTGGAAAAAAATAAAAGGGGGGCGAATAATCCACTGCCCCGCACAGATTCGAACTCACGACCTGCTGCTTATCTGACGGAGACACAACCACTGTGCTAGCGATCGAAACTTGACAGAGAACAGGTGCTATGCATGAAGAGGTAACTGAAGAAGCTAGCGGCTGAAGAAAAACGGAGGCTCGTCGGAGCTGCTCCGGTGACCAAAGCTGGCGGCGGAGGCAAGCGAAGTGCTCCTGGAGGAGTTCCGCATCCATTCGACGCACCTGCGGCACCTAGCAAGCACCTGCGCACGGGGCGGGGAATAACGGTGGCTCACCTAGTGGGGAATAATGGTGGCTCACCTAGTGGGCTCTGGCCCAGGTTGGTGGAGAGCCTAGGCAGGCCCGGTCGGCCAGCGCTGCTGGGCCAGGGCGCGCTGGGCCTTGGCGGAGCGGGGAGGTGGGCCTCGTGGGCCCGGCTGGCCCACGCGAGCACACAGGCCCGAGCGGAGGGCTCGTCCTCCTCCTCCCGAAGCGCAGGAGGGTGACGGCATGGCCGAGCTCAGCGGCGGCGCCGGTCGGCATGGAGGCCGGGAGGAGGCCGGGGCAGGGGGAGCGGGCGGAGGTCGGCGGATCCGGGGCTGCGAGACCCATTCCCGGGGTCCGCGGAGCTCGGCGGTGACAGATGATGCGGCGGCGAGATCTGGAACGCGGATGCGGGGCTTGATCTGGCGGCGCGGCGTCGGAACTCGGGGTCACCGACGCGAGAAGACACGACGGCGGCGGGCTCCTGGATTGGGACTGCTCGAGGAGGCAGCGGGTGGCTGGGAGGCCGAGGTGCCCGGCGGCGGGGCGGCTCCGGCCGGCGAGCGGGGCGAGTGGCTCGAGCACGGGGCCTCGCGGGCGAGTGGCGGCGGCGTTCGGGCCCGGGCGTTCCAAGGACGGGCCCCGGCGGGCTGCGCGGTGGAGGGAGGAGAGAGAAGCGGGGGCGTGGGTGATGTGGCGGCGATGCATTGGCTGGAGGCGGTGACGGAGATGACATGGCAACGTCCAATTCGTTGCGGGGATGTGGTGGCTGGACATGTCCGTCGCGGGTGGACATGTCCGGCGGCGCGAGAGGGAGTAGGCTAGGGTTTCATCCGCGAAATTGGAGGGGAATGACCTATTTATAGGTAGAGGGAGCTAGGAGTGTCCAAATGAGGAGCGGTTTTCGGCCACGCGATCACGAACGAACGACCGAGAGCATGGAGGGGGTTGGGATGGGCTAGCGGGCTGTTGAGGTGGGGTGCTGGGCCAAAAGAGAAAAGGCTTCTAGTGGTTAACACGGTTAACCGTTGGGTTATCAAACAAACTCCGAACGCGATGAAATTTGATAGGCGGTCTACCTATGCTATAATAAGACCACACGCCAAGTTTCATCCCATTCCGAGATCATTTCCGGCCCCTCACAAAATAAATATTCGAAGGTGCCGCGGGCACGTGCGAGTGTATCTGGGCTCAGAACGGACAACGGAAAGGACGGGCGGACTCGGACGGATGTAAGTTTTGAAAACATGAGGATGCAATGCACATGAAGACATGGCAAAATGCAACACGCAAGCAGATGACATGGCAACAACGACAAATAACTGACTGACACCTGGCGCACCGGTCTCGGGGTGTCACAACACTCCCCTACTAACAAGAGATCTCGTCCCGAGATCTTAGGAACGAGACGGAAGAGAAAAAAGGAAGAAGGTGAAACCAAAGAACCTTGAGAGGTTGAACCACTTGAAAATAAGAATGCAACGATGATTTCGAAGTTGCAAACACTTCCTTTAAACAAGAGGAACAAGGAATACGACGAGAATCAAGGGGGTTGAAAGGCACGATACAAGAGCTGAAGGAACAAGAATGAATTCGAAACCACTCCGGTTAGAAGAAGATAGAAAAGGAACAAGAACGAAAGAATTCGGGCAGCACTTCGGCTGAAACTAAAAGAAATAGCACACCGGTTGAACATGAATGGAATAGGACATGAACCTCAGAAGATGAAACGAAACATGACAAAATGAACAAGACATTGCCCGGAAGAATTAAAAGAGTGGAATGAAAAGAACGGATAAGAGAAGAACAACTTCGAGCGCGAATTAATTTGAAAGAGCCTCCTTAGGATAAAGGTTTGAACGGAGTTGTTGAGAAAATCAACAACAAAAGAATAAGATTGTTATGGACTTATGGAAACATCTCAAAACTCGAGGTGAATTATGTCGCAACCAAAATATTGATGAGATGAGAAGAGCGAAGAATGCAAAACTCCACTTCAAAAGAATACGGAGAATTATTTGCATCTCGGGACACAAAATAATAATGCTTGAGCTGCTCAACAAGAATTCATGAATACTTGAAGAATGAATTATCTCATGAAGAACCACCATGAGGAACTCCGGTAACAACAAGGATGATGAAGGATGAAAGAATAAGCATAAAGCCTTGAGATGATTTTAGACAGGGGCTCCAACGAGATAGCCGAGAAAAATATTGAACTCCGCAAAAGAAAAGATTAAGTCACTTGGAACTAGAATTTATTCATCAAGAATAAACTCTGAAGGAAGGAATAAATCAACTTGACGAGAATGAATAAGAATTATGTTATGCTTCTCCTCCATCAATTAAATTGATGAACAATGGATTCACATACTACTTATTCTCGTTGAAAGAGATTAACGAGGGATATAGCATGAAGTCGAGAAAGTCTTCATGAACCACCGGTAGGATTGGAAAAGCAAACAATTGATATGATAACACCGGAAAAGAACTCCTGAGCAAACCACCGTAAAGAATTAAAGCCGATTTAAGAAAAGAACGAACCACCGGGAAAAATAAAGCACTTGAGGAAATTTAGATACAGGAGAACGAAGAGATCGCAAACTGATTAAAGAATACTTGAACGAAGCACCGGACGAAAATGAGATGAACGCAGAGGCATCAATGAAGAATATTTTGAGGACGAAGTTGAAAACTGAGAACGAAGAAATCTTCTGAAATGATGGCCTTCGGAGGAACACAATGAAAAGAATTCATGAAATACTCCGGAAAATGAAAGGAGAAAGGTTGAACCAATGATGAAAGGAATTTAAAGCGATCTTGAAGAAGGCATATGACTGATGGAATCCATACTTACGTCATACTTTGAAAAGAATATAGGAATACTCCGGGAAAATTAGAAGAGTCAGGTAAGATCCTGGGAATAAACCTATGGGTTATGAGCCCACCGAAGAGAAAACACCGTTGAAAAGGATTGAAAAGGAGATGATGCACCGGAACAATTCAAAGACTCGAATGAGGTGACGACCTCGAATTAATTGGAACACAGACGAATTTCCTGAGATGTCTTCGGAACTCCGGGACAATTACATGGCGAGAGGTGAACGAGCAATTGGAAACATTTGAGCGGATGAAAGAATACGATGAGCACCGAATACAAATTGAATTGGAACCACCGGAAAAGAAAAGAGATGAAAGAAGGACGAACTAGACAAGAATTCACCAGTTGAAAAGAATGCAAAGGATTCACACGAGTAGGATGGATACTCGATTAAGGACTTCGGCTCCGAGAAGAAAAAGGGTGGGCGGGTGGAAAAAGAAAGACAACTTCGGAAGGGGAAACGACATTGGTTGAAAAGAACTGAGGGTTGAACTTGCAAAGAAGAAGAGGGTCGAATCCACTTGACGAGAGATGCACCAGATGAAAGAGCAGACATCGCAACGAACAAAAACTAACCGCGTGATCCTAAAAAAATTTGAAGGGGAAGACGAGTAATTCAAAACACCTACGTCAAAATTCCTCACCAGAGCGACGAAGGGGCTGAGGAGTAAAAAGAATTCCTACTCTCCTATATAACTAGACTCCGAAAAAGTTTTGACTCGATAACGGCCATACTACGATCAATCAAGGGGGCTCCTATGGTCGGTCGAGGCTCTGATACCAACTTTTCAGGCCCAAGATGCGATTCTATCCCGATCATGTGACACATACGTTATTGGGGCACAACCGCATTTCGGGCTCTTAGGAAGATGGATATCATTACATCGTACCATTACATACATACATGGGGGATACAACAATACATACAAGTCACATGAATACAACAACATCAATACAAGGCATCCGACTACGGATGCAAACATGAAAAGCACAACGACATCCATCTGCTATCCCAGGCTGCCGACCAGGAACCTAACCCAAGACTGATGAGGAAGAAGAAGAAAGAACTCCAACACAAAGGACATTACTCTCGCGTCAAGTCATCGGAAACCTGCACCTACAACTGTTGTTGTAGTATCTATGAGCCACGAGGACTCATCAATCCCATAACCATGGGTATCAAGACTAGCAAAGCTTAAATGGGTAGGAAGAGGTTAAGTCGTGAGGTTGCAGCATCGGCTAAGCATAAGTATGGTGGCTAACTTACGAGTACAAGAATAAGATGAGCATCTACGCAAACGGTCGCAAACTAGTAATGATCGCTAAAGATCCTGAACTACCTACGAGTCAAACATAACCCCACCGTGTTCTCTTCTCAAAGTGAAAAGAGACGGTCACGGTTACTCACACGGTTCGTGTGTTTTATTGCGGATCCTCTGTCAAGTTTTCTACAACCGGACATTAACAAATTCCAATCTGCCACATAACCGCGGGCACGTCTTTCGAAAGATCATAATCCTGCAGGGGTGTCCCAACTTAGCCCATCACAAGCTCTCACGATCAGCAGAGATAATAATAATATTACCCCTTATCTTAGGGATAATCCGATCAGGCTCGGAATCCCGGTGCACAAGACATTTCGACAATGATAAAACAAGTCCAGCAAGACCTCCCGGTGTGCCGACACCCTGATAGTAGTCGCGCGTACATCGTCTCAGGCCACGACCGGATGGGCGATGCTACAGGTAAAACCAAACCTCGAGTTTCCCCCAGGTGGCCCCGCAGGACCCCCGTTTGGGACCAACACCATCAGCACTGGCCCCCCTGTTATGTAGAAAGAATCCTCGAGGGTGCGAACCCCTATGCAAATTTAATTAATTAATTAAGTTGTTATTATGAGGCAAATTAAAACCAATGTTGGGCCTTGCTGGAGGAGTTTTATTCAAAGACGAACTATCAAGGGATCCCCATATACCCAACCGTGTAAGGAACGCAAAATCAAGGAACATAACGCCGGTTTATCGGCTCCTAAGGTGGCATGAGTGGAACAAAACACCGAGCAAAAGGCCAAGCCTTCCACCCATTGCCAAGTATATAGGCGTGTTAATAATAATAGTAGATATTGTGATATTCCAACAACAAGATCCGTCATTGATCAATCTTCATCTTCACCTGCAACTAACAACGCTATATGAGGGGCTGAGCAAGCGGGTAACATAGCCAAACAAGGGTTCGCTAGGAAGGTGTCAAAGGTTAGAGGTTTCATGGCAACAAGGAGAGAGGCTGACAAATAGATAGGTAGCACGACATATAACGATAGCATCGAGACAACTAGCATGTCAATGATAGTATTGGTATCCAAGGTGATGGTCATCTTGCCTGAAATCCCGCAAGGAAGAAGAATGAGTCCATGAAGAAGACGAAGAAGAAGCCTTGAAGACGAACCACGTGTAGTCGAACGAATCCTCACGATCGCAACGAAACATGAACTAGCGAGAAGAAAGCACGCAACATAGTAAACACACCACTCAAGAACATGACAAGATGCTCAACCAAGTATGATGCAAGACAAGTCTATATGATGCAGTTCATGGCAAGGGATGAAGCACACAAGAACAACACAAACCAACAAGTTTAAATGAGGCCGGAATCAACATATAACAATTCCGGTAAGTCATCATATGCACATTTCGAAATTGGTCCAGATCTGAATAAACCTTAACTTCAAGTTGTTAAACAACAAGTTAACATGCACCATGATGATCTACTCGAAATTCTAGTCAAGTTTCATATAAAATTTATTTAATTCGGAGCTACGGCCTAGAAGATATGAGCAAAACAAGTCAAGCATGACAATTATGCAAGATGCAAACAAACATCAAGCAAACTCACTCCAAACAGGTATTCAACATGATATTAAGCTTCTACATGCAAAAACACACAAGTATCATATAAGACACGCTCAAAACAGAGCAACGGGCTAGAAGTTATGAGCAAAACAAGTTATGCAAAGCTGAAGTTAACAGCCACATAGCAACTTTGGAGCAAGGTATATATATGCTACAGCACCCAAACATGATAACAAAAGACATGAATGTGAAATAGACATGATACTTAAAAAGCATGAACTTAGAGCACACCCAAAAACTTGCTGGAACACAATTAAGCAAGCAAGGCAAGATGCAATAAATTTATCCAGACTTAGACAAAATCTGGGAAGGCAAAAAAACATCATCACGATACTGCCTTCGGAGGCACAAAACAACAAGCATATCAACTCTACTAAGTATATAAAGATCATGGACATGTAATAGACATAGCATACATCAAACAACTCCATTGGAGCAACTCCATAGGAGGCATGGATCAATAACAACAAGCTTCCCCAAATTGATCATGCTGATAACAGTCTGACAGGTACATTTATAGCAACTTGAGAGCAAGAAATAAATAAGCTACAACAGGTTATATATGCAAATAAGGGCTTGGATGGATAGAGCATAACATGGACAATCAGACATAACCATTGGGCAACCCAAACCATGCATGGATTTGAGTGGGGCAGCAAGCAAACATGGCATTGATGTCTACACACGCTTCTACTCTTGTAGACTATGTTGGGCCTCCAAGCGCAGAGGTTTGTAGGACAGCAGCAATTTCCCTCAAGTGGATGACCTAAGGTTTATCGAACTCAGGGAAGTAGAGGTTGAAGATGGTCTCTCTCAAGCAACCCTGCAACTAAGATACAAGAAGTCTCTTGTGTCCCCAACACACCTAATACACTTGTTAGATGTATAGGTGCACTAGTTCGGCGAAGAGATGTTAAATGGCAAGTGATATGGATGGCAAAACAAAGTAATATAAATCTGTAATAAAAAGTGCAGCAAGCAAACAAGTGGTAAACGTGAGCACAAATGGTATTGCAATGGTGGAAACAAGGCCTAGGCTTCATACTTTCACTAGTGGCAACTCCCAACAACATTAACATAATCGAATCACATGATATTTCCCATAAAACATGCAATGGAGACGCACCCGGAGGTCATTCCTCCGTGGTCAAGAGAGGACGAGAATTATGTAGGGCTACAAAAGCACACCTCAAAGTTCGTAGTTCTCAATCTAAGGATTTCCCAATGTCACCGCGGCCATCCAAAGAGAGTCCCACAATCACCATAACATATCTAAAGGATAGTCAAAGACAAGCACCAAGAGACTCTCAATCTTCAATCAACACACAAGAGAGGAAATCACTCATGAAAATATTTTTCTAATCCATGTCCAATAGACCGCTGTCACCTTGGCCTCGGGGATTATACTAGATAAAGACAAGTGAGTACATCAATCCAATACATAGAGGAAGGGGAAATATCATGGGATCACCCTAGATTAACATAGCCTATGATCACAACGAAGATCACATCATGGGAGAGAGAATTGACCACATAGCTACTGGTAGAAACCTCAGCCCCGAGGAGGAACTACTCCCGCATCATGGAGGGAGGAAGCAACGTCGATGGAGATGAATCCGGGGGCACTTCCCCGTCCCGGCAGGGTGCCGGCACAGGAATTCTGGTCCCCCGAAGCTTGATGGCGATGGCGGCGGAGATCGGGATTGCGTCTGGAGAAAAGGGGTCCGGAATCAGGGTTTCTGCGACGCGGTGTAAATATATGCCAAAGGGGGTCGCCAGGGGAGCTAAGGGGGACCCAGGAGCCCCCCCGGCGCGGCCAGGAGGGGGGCCGCGTGGGCAGGCCGCCTGGAGCCCCTCTAGCCCCCCCTCTGGCCCTACTTTGGCCGCAAGGAAGCTTCCGGAACGCTGATTTTTTATATAATTTTTCCGGGATTTTTCGGGCAGTTCTCGTAATGGGAAAACCTGAAATACAAAAACAGCAGAAAACAGAAACTGGCACTGGGGTGCACTGAGTTAATAGGTTAGTCCAAATATGTTCAAGAGTGTATGGAAGTGTATAAATATCATAGCAATATCACCCAAAAGAGGCATGGAGCAAGCAGAAATTATAGATACGTTTTGGACGTATCAACATCCCCAAGCTTAATTCCTGCTCGTCCTCGAGTAGGTAAATGATAACAAGAATAATTTCTGTGGTGACATGCTATTAACCATATAGGACTTTTTCATAGTCATATGAAAAAAGCTTACTGAGATAATGAATCTGTAGTAATTAAGTTGCCTCATGAGAAAATCACAAAGAACTGAAAGTTTTACAATATGATACTGAAACATCAAATAGATTTGTAATGAGCATGGTGTGCAAATATGATAAAGTGATATCTCGCTTGCCCCCTTTAGTGAAGCAAAACATAAATGCAGGGGCACCTCCAAGGTTTAAGTGATGACTAGATACAATGATTTCAAAATAAACGATATCATAATCATGCAAAAGACAATGCTACTTTGGGACAATGCACATTACACTCAGAATGACAATCATGCTCTCAGTAGTTGGTGCTTTTTAAAAGAAGATGGAGACTCTCGAACCGTGGCTTTTGTTGGCAAGGTTGAAAACCCGTGGTCGGAAACAAAGACGAAACATGTACCAGAGCTCTTGGTTTTAAAAACAGAGGTAATAATAATAATTATTTTTTTGAATATGCATGTTTCGTCAACGAATGCTAGCAGATAACTCAATTACTTTTTGAGATGGACAAGTTTCGAGGAACGGCTCCCGAATGAGGACGATCACATCCTCTTAATCTCCTTTGTTTATCACTGCCAAAGTTTTCCGATTTCTCATGAACAAAGCGTGAAGGAGGGTTTGTTTGGTATATTAATTTTGAGTCGGGCGCACTCATTGCCAGTTCCTTCTCGTATTATGGGTTTGCACATTATACATGCAATCCCGGGGTGAAGCTTGTCCAACTTAAAAAGATCATGAATTAACTACTACTTCCTCATGAGCTAAAACAGAGGCACAAAATAGAAATGCATTTTTTGAATAATTTCGAGATGGCACATGAAAGTATTCGTTAGGAATGGCAGGTAAATACCATGTATAGGAAGGTATGGTGGACTCATATGGCATAACTGGTTTAAAGATTTTGGATGCACAAGCAGTCAGTCCGCTTAGTACAGGCGAAGGTTAGCAAAAGACTGGGAGCGACCAACTAAGAGAGCAATGACGGTCATAATCATGCAGAGCGACAAAGCAACATTGAATCAGGCATGGAAGTTATATCGCTGCTCAGAAATAAAAGATCATCAAGGCTTGACAGACTTTCTTTACAGTCTTAAATATGCGTGAGCATACGCCAAGTCAATCAAAATAAATTCTTGAAGGAAGATATTACTAAACCATACCACATCATAGGCAAACAAATCATGTTGGTACTCCAATAACACATTGGGAACCCCCCAGCTATTTGAGACTAACCATAAGAAAACATGAACTACTAAGCACCATTATGCACGTAGCATTTTTATCATAGACATATCAACCAATGCAACAGAAGCAAACTCTCTTAATAAGATAAGCATGATAACTAAAGAGAGTTCAAGCAACCAACTAAACAAAAGCTCTTTAAAAAGATAAGCATGAAAACTAAGAGCTAAGCATGATAGTAGCTATTGAAAGACAAAGAACACACACAACAAAGATAGACATGAAAATTCTATGTTATGTTCTAGGTAGAAGTGGAGCGTATTTCTCTCCCACACAAAGAAAGCTGAGTTCCGACTCGTTATGAAAAGCTAAAGAAAACTAAAAAGGAAACTAAAAGCAAGACGCTCCAAGCATAGCACATAACACATGAAGTGATAAAAATATAGTGGAACGAAAGATGAACTGATAATGTTGATGGAGAAGGGGATGCACGGGGGCATCCCCAAGCTTAGACGCTTGAGTATCCTTGAATATTTCTTGGGGGTGCATGGGGGCATCCCCAAGCTTGAGCGTTTGACACTCCTGAATCTTTTTATCATCTTCCCTCGCACACTTGAAAACTCCCTTCATACATAACTCATCATAAACTGATTAGCGAGGTTAGTACCCATAATAAAATAATTGTTCCTTGCTGGAAATAAGGATATTCTTGAAGGTCTACTGTTTCTCAAGATTGCCAAAAGGTTTTTGCAAAGAAAAAGCAAGCTCAAGGTTTGCAAAATGAAGGAAAGGCAAAACAGGACATAATCTGTGAAAAACAGAACAGCAGGTAGTAAATGATTTTTTCGGGGTACTTCTGCAAATCTAATCAAAAAACTCATGACAGACGCTCGAAAGACAATTGTATAGAGCACGCTGTCAAAAAAATTCAGTCCAAAAAGATGATCTGGTGATTTTATACGATTTTTTCTATCCAAGGACAGAATCTGTTTCCTGGACAGCACGTCACAACTTTTGAACTTTCTTGCAATCAGAGGCTACACTTGGCACAAAACTGAAAAGTAAAGATACAATGATGATGCTACTGTAGTAACAACATCAAGACACAACAAAAGCAAAATAAAATTTTATTCATGTGGGCTGCCTCCCAAAAGCGCTTTCTTTTATGCCTTTAAGCTAGGCATAAGACTTTAATGATGCTCTCGTAGGAATAAGAGTTGAAGAACAAAAGAGAGCATCAAGAAGCAAATACCAAATACATTTAAGCCTAACATGCTTCCTATGCATAGGAATATTGCAATAGAATAATTCATTGAAGCACAAAGCAATAAGCATAGGAAGACAAAACAAGTGCAGCTTCAAAACCTTCAACATAAAGAGAGGGAACTTGATATTATTGAAATATCTATAAGCATATGTTCCCTTCTCATAATAATTTTCAGCAGGATCACGGATAAACTCAACAATATAAGCATCACATAAAGCATTGTTACCATGATCCACATGCAAAAGGGTACTCTTACTCTCCACATAAGCATAATCTTTCTCATTGGTAATAGTGGGAGTAGGACTATCATGAACAACTTGAACACTATAGATTAATTGTGTATTAGGAAGATGGTGTTCAACAAGGGGGTAATTCCCTCCATGATTATGACAAGTTTCATAAGGATAATTTCTCCTTATGTCATAAGTACCTTTATAATCACTATAGATTGGATTTATAACATCATCATAGTAGAGAAGAGCATTATCATTGCTAGCAACTATACTTGTAAACATGTTGTCTTTATTCTTACTAGCAAAAGAATTATCAATTATCACATCACTAGTGGGTAAAGGATTTGCAATCCTATCATCCCCAAGCTTAGAGCTTTCCATATCATCACTTTCAGAGTTGGTACCAAAAAGATTTTCAAGATCATAAGCAGCATTATCATCATTTTCCCAATCACAATAAGTAACATGCATATCATAATCAAAATCGTCTTCAATAGTACCTACGGACGTATCATCAAGATGATAATTAAGGCAATGGACTTCACCTTCTTCTTTAAACTTACAACCGTTAGGACAAAAGTTGACGGGAGGAATATGCTCAGGCCAGGTTGATACCCATTCTTCTTCCTTTTTGCTCCTCTTCCTCCTCCTCTTCTTTTTCTTCTTCTTCACCTTAGGAGGGGGTGGTTGGAGATGAAGCTTCTCCACATATCCTGGTTTATCATTAGAAACAATAGGGGAAACTTGGGAGGAACTCTCCTTTTTATTAGCAGAAATATAAGAGACATTTTTATACTTCGGTAAAGTTCCCTCCTTTCTAATCTTACTTATGTAATCATTTTCATGGCAATTAACAACACAATAGAGATGACAATTTTGCAAAGTTTTTTTTTATTCCTATGGCATTAACATCTAACCAAGAAGTCTTTTCTGATAACTCCTCACACATCAAAAATAACGTAAGCTCATCATAAAGATCAGAGGTGATCATGTTATCACACAACTGGTTAACAGTTATGTTTTGAAAGTGCATGCATTGAAAATTATAGTGACCCTCTATACGGCAAAGTTCACAAGTAAAAGGATAAAAGTCACACAATTCTCTAGCAATTTCATTTAAATCTCTGACCCAAGTGATTGTTCTTTCATGCTTATGTTGCTTACAATACTTCTCTTCTTCAATCATAGGCCTTTCACAAGGTCTATCCACTCCACAAAAATTAACATGCTTATATAAAACTTCATTTTTAGGAATTAGATCATGCATGTTGCAATCATCATGAACAATTTCATTTTCTTTGCAAATCTCTTTAAAAGGTTTATGATGCTTGATCCAATCCTCCTTAGGCATATTAAGATGTGAAGCAAAAGATTTGAGGAAATCAACAAGGAGTTGAGAATCAAGCCCAAACTTAGCACTAAACTTATTAAAACTTGTAGTCTCAACAAAGGACTTAATGCAATCATACTCATAAATTATACCTGACACTTTACCTTTGTCGATCTCCCAATCTTCAGTGTTGCGTTGAATTCTTTCAAGGAGTTCCCATTTAGCATCAATCTTTTTGTTTGTGAAAGAACCCATAGACGAAGCATCGAGCAAATCTTTATCATGTCGAGAGAGCCTCGCATAGAAATTAGTAATAATCATATCTTTGGGGAGCCCATGGTTAGGACATTTTAGCATTAACGTTTTCAGTCTCCCCCAAGCTTGAGCTATGCTCTCTCCGTCATGAGGATAGAAATTATAAACATAATTCCTATTCTCATGGACTTCATGAAGAGAATAAAACTTGGAGTAAAAGAGAGACTGGATCTCTTCCCAATCAAGCAAGTGCGAGTTATCGAGAAGCTTATACCAATCTGAAGCTTTATCTATAAGTGATACGGCGAACAATTTCCTCATGACAAACTCCCTTGATACACCTGCAAGCTTAAATAATGAACATAGTTGTGACAGATATAGCAAGTGTTCACCGGGATGTCTGTCTCCTGCATAACGATTAGCCAAAACATAATCGATAATACCAGCTGGTATTTTATAGGGCACAATTTTAGTAGGGGGAGGAGCAACCACCACATGTGTGGGGCGTCTTCCCGCAAGCAACGATCCAATAGCACGGTTTTCCATAAACATAACTAGTGAAACTAAAAACAAGAAACGAAAAGATTTAATTGCAAGATCTAAAGATATACCTTCAAGCACTCACTTCCCCGGCAACGGTGCCAGAAATAGCTTGATGTCTACACACGCTTCTACTCTTGTAGACTATGTTGGGCCTCCAAGAGGTTTGTAGGACAGCAACAATTTCCCTCAACTGGATGACCTAAGGTTTATCGAACTCAGGGAAGTAGAGGTTGAAGATGGTCTCTCTCAAGCAACCCTGCAACTAAGATACAAGAAGTCTCTTGTGTCCCCAACACAACTAGTACACTTGTTAGATGTATAGGTGCACTAGTTCGGCGAAGAGATGTTAAATGGCAAGTGATATGGATGGCAAAACAAAGTAATATAAATCTGTAATAAAAAGTGCAGCAAGCAAACAAGTGGTAAACGTGAGCACAAATGGTATTGCAATGGTGGAAACAAGGCCTAGGTTTCATACTTTCACTAGTGGCAACTCCCAACAACATTAACATAATCGAATCACATGATATTTCCCATAAAACATGCAATGGAGACGCACCCGGAGGTCATTCCTCCGTGGTCAAGAGAGGACGAGAATTATGTAGGGCTACAAAAGCACACCTCAAAGTTCGTAGTTCTCAATCTAAGGATTTCCCAATGTCACCGCGGCCATCCAAAGAGAGTCCCACAATCACCATAACATATCTAAAGGATAGTCAAAGACAAGCACCAAGAGACTCTCAATCTTCAATCAACACACAAGAGAGGAAATCACTCATGAAAATATTTTTCTAATCCATGTCCAATAGACCGCTGTCACCTTGGTCTCGGGGATTATACTAGATAAAGACAAGTGAGTACATCAATCCAATACATAGAGGAAGGGGAAACATCATGGGATCACCCTAGATTAACATAGCCTATGATCACAACGAAGATCACATCATGGGAGAGAGAGATAACCACATAGCTACTGGTAGAAACCTCAGCCCCGAGGAGGAACTACTCCCGCATCATGGAGGGAGGAAGCAACGTCGATGGAGATGAATCCGGGGGCACTTCCCCGTCCCGGCAGGGTGCCGGCTGATGTCTACACACGCTTCTATACTTGTAGACTATGTTGGGCCTCCAAGCGCAGAGGTTTGTAGGACAGCAGCAATTTCCCTCAAGTGGATGACCTAAGGTTTATCGAACTCAGGGAAGTAGAGGTTGAAGATGGTCTCTCTCAAGCAACCCTGCAACTAAGATACAAGAAGTCTCTTGTGTCCCCAACACACCTAATACACTTGTTAGATGTATAGGTGCACTAGTTCGGCGAAGAGATGTTAAATGGCAAGTGATATGGATGGCAAAACAAAGTAATATAAATCTGTAATAAAAAGTGCAGCAAGCAAACAAGTGGTAAACGTGAGCACAAATGGTATTGCAATGGTGGAAACAAGGCCTAGGGATCATACTTTCACTAGTGGCAACTCCCAACAACATTAACATAATCGAATCACCTGATATTTCCCATAAAACATGCAATGGAGACGCACCCGGAGGTCATTCCTTCGTGGTCAAGAGAGGACGAGAATTATGTAGGGCTACAAAAGCACACCTCAAAGTTCGTAGTTCTCAATCTAAGGATTTCCCAATGTCACCGCGGCCATCCAAAGAGAGTCCCACAATCACCACAACATATCTAAAGGATAGTCAAAGACAAGCACCAAGAGACTCTCAATCTTCAATCAACACACAAGAGAGGAAATCACTCATGAATTTTTTTTTCTAATCCATGTCCAATAGACCGCTGTCACCTTGGTCTCGGGGATTATACTAGATAAAGACAAGTGAGTACATCAATCCAATACATAGAGGAAGGGGAAATATCATGGGATCACCCTAGATTAACATAGCCTATGATCACAACGAAGATCACATCATGGGAGAGAGAATTGACCACATAGCTACTGGTAGAAACCTCAGCCCCGAGGAGGAACTACTCCCGCATCATGGAGGGAGGAAGCAACGTCGATGGAGATGAATCCGGGGGCACTTCCCCGTCCCGGCAGGGTGCCGGCACAGGAATTCTGGTCCCCCGAAGCTTGATGGCGATGGCGGCGGAGATCGGGATTGCGTCTGGAGAAAAGGGGTCCGGAATCAGGGTTTCTGCGACGCGGTGTAAATATATGCCAAAGGGGGTCGCCAGGGGAGCTAAGGGGGGCCCAGGCGCCCCCCGACGCGCCCAGGAGGGGGGCCGCGTGGGCAGGCCGCCTGGAGCCCCTCTGGCCCCCCTCTGGCCCTACTTTGGCCGCAAGGAAGCTTCCGGAACGCTGATTTTTTATATAATTTTTCCGGTATTTTTCGGGCAGTTCTCGTAATGGGAAAACCTGAAATACAAAAACAGTAGAAAACAGAAACTGGCACTGGGGTGCACTGAGTTAATAGGTTAGTCCAAATATGATCAAAAGTGTATGGAAGTGTATAAATATCATAGCAATATCACCCAAAAGAGGCATGGAGCAAGCAGAAATTATAGATACGTTTTGGACGTATCAGGCATCAGGTTTAACAGTTTCAAACTTAGCAGATTTTCAACAAGTCTCAGGAAACCACAACAGCGAGAAGGCTACTTTGCAAGCTTGTTGCAAACACCTCAAGGCATATCATGAAAAGTGGATTGCACCACAGCAAAGAGGACATGATGGTGCTTCTAAAACATATTGACATGTGGCATGAAAGACAAACACATCAATAGCTATGAGCAAGACAAAACAACATCTCACAACAAGTTTCAGCACTTAACAGCCAAATGCACTTTTGCAACAGAGATTAACATGGCAATATGGCACCTAACATGAAAGCTATAGCAACCAACATGAAGAGCACTTCACAATAAACATTTTGACATATCAAATGCTTCATTTGGATAAACATGCACAAAGTTATCATCACCACAAGCATGCAACAAAATTACAGTTAACAGCAGTTTTAAACATATAGCACTCTTGCAACGATGATTAGGGCATCAAGATGAACTCAAACAAGCATGCCACAGTGAAACAAAATGAAGAGCATATCACAACGAACATTTTGACATATTATATGCACAATTTGGATCACCACACAAAAAGTTACAAGCACACAAAGATGCATACATTTTTAATGGAATTCACAGACTTAATAGTTTTAACAGGGAGAAAAAAACGAGCGTGAAATAATAAAACACGCACGGGGCGGGGAATAACGGTGGCTCACCTAGTGGGCTATGGCCCAGGTTGGTGGAGAGCCTTGGCAGGCCCGGTCGGCCAGCGCTGTTGGGCCAGGGCGCGCTGGGCCTTGGCGGAGCGGGGAGGTAGGCCTCGTGGGCCCGGCTGGCCCACACGAGCACACAGGCTCGAGCGGAGGGCTCGTCCTCCTCCTCCCGAAGCGTAGGAGGGCGACGGCCATGGCCGAGCTCAGCGGCGGCACCGGTCGGCATGGAGGAGGCCGGGGCAGGGGGAGCGGGCGGAGGCCGGCGGATCCGAGGCTGCGGGACCCATTCCCGGGGTCCGCGGGGCTCGGCGGTGACAGATGATGCGGCTAGGGCTGGGCATTCGTGAAGGAAATATGCCCTAGAGGCAATAATAAAGATGTTATTTGTATTTCCTTATATCATGATAAATGTCTTTTATTCATGCTAGAATCGTATTAACCGGAAACTTAGTACATGTGTGGATACATAGACAAAACAGTATGTCCCTAGTATGCCTCTACTAGACTAGCTCATTGATCAAAGATGGTTATGTTTCCTAACCATAGACATGAGTTGTCATTTGATCAACGGGATCACATCATTAGGAGAATGATGTGATGGACAAGACCCATCCGTTAGCATAGCACTATGATCGTTTAGTTTAACTCCTATTGCTTTCTTCATGACTTATACATGTTCCTATGACTATGAGATTATGCAACTCCCGAATACCGTAGGAACACCTTGTGTGCTATCAAACGTCACAACGTAACTGGGTGATCATAAAGATGCTCTACAGGTGTCTCCGAAAGTATTCGTGGTGTTGGCATAGATCAAGATTAGGATTTGTCACTCCGAGTGTCGGAGAGGTATCTCTGGGCCCTCTCGGTAACACACATCACAATAAGCCTTGCAAGCAAAAGACTAATGAGTTAGTCACGAGATGATGTGTTACGGAACGAGTAAAGAGACTTGCCGGTAACGAGATTGAACTAGGTATAGAGATACCGACGATCGAATCTCGGGCAAGTAACATACCGTTTGACAAAAGGAACAACGTATGTAGTTATGCGGTTCTGATCGATAAAAGATCTTCGTAGGATATGTAGGAGCCAATATGAACATCCATGTTCCGCTATTGGTTATTGACCGGAGATGAGTCTCGGTCATGTCTACATAGTTCTCGAACCCGTAGGGTCCGCACGCTTAACGTTTGATGACGATCGGTATTATGAGTTTATGAGTATTGATGTACCGAAGGTAGTTCGGAGTCCTGGATGAGATCACGGACATGACGAGGAGTCTCGGAATGTCCAAGACATAAAGATTGATATATTGGATGGCTATATTCGGACACCGGAAGTATACCGGAAAAGTTTCGGATTTATCGGGAATGCCGGAGGGGGTTACCGGAACCCCCTACGAGAGGGGATGGTCCATAGTGGGCCTAAAGGAAAGAGAGAGGCAGCCCATAGGGCTGGTCGGCGCCCCCACCTAGGGTTCCTAGTTGGACTAGGATTGGGGGGGGCGCCACCTCTCCTATTCCTTTCCCCCTTCTTCCTTTCGGTGAATCCTACTAGGAATAGGATTGCAATCCTATTCCTAGTAGGACTCCTTCCCTAGCCGCACCAGGAAGGGCCGGCCGGCCTCCCTCCCCTGCTCCTTTATATACGGGGGCAGGGGGGCACCCAAAGACACACAAGTTGAATTGTTTTAGCCGTGTGCGGTGCCCCCCTCCACAGAATCACACCTCGGTCATACCATCGCGGAGCTTAGGCGAAGCCCTGCGCCGGTGAACACATCATATCCGTCACCACGCCGTCGTGCTGACGAAACTCTCCCGTGAAGCTCAACTGGATCAAGAGCTCGTGGGACGTCATCAAGCTGAACGTGTGCTGAACGCGGAGGTGCCGTACGTTCGGTGCTTGATCGGTTGGATCGTGAAGAAGTTCGACAACATCAACCGCGTCACTTGACGCTTCCGCTCCCGGTCTACGAGGGTACGTAGACACACTCTCCCCTCTCGTTGCTATGCATCTGGTAGATAGATCTTGCGTGATCGTAGGAAAATTTTAAAATACTACGTTCCCCAACAGTGGTATCAGAGCCAGGTCTATGCGTAGATGATATGCACGAGTAGAACACAATGCGATTGTGGACGATACTAGTCATACTGCTTACCAGCATGTCATACTTTGCTTCGGCGGTATTGTGAGATGAAGCGGCCCGGACCGACATTACGCGTACACTTACGCGAGACTGGTTTCACCGTTACGAGCACTCGTTGCTTAAAGGTGACTGGCGGGTGTCTGTCTCTTTCTCTCTTTAGCTGAATCAAGTGTGGCTACGCCCGGTCCTTGTGAAGGTTAAAATAGCACATACTTGACGAAACATCGTTGTGGTTTTGTATGCGTAGGTAAGAACGGTTCTTGCTAAAGCCCGTAGGAGCCACGTAAAACTTGCAACAAACAAAGTAGAGGGCGTCTAACTTGTTTTTGCAGGGCATGTTGTGATGTGATATGGTCAAGACATGATGAGTTATACGATTTTGTATGAGATGATCATGTTTTGTAAAGTTATCGGCAACTGGCAGGAGCCATATGGTTGTCGCTTTATTGTATGAAATGCAATCGCCATGTAATTGCTTTACTTTATCACTAAGCGGTAGCGATAGTCGTAGAAGCAATAGTTGGCGAGACGACAACGATGCTACGATGAAGATCAAGGTGTCAAGCCGGTGACGAAGGTGATCATGACGGTGCTTTGGAGATGGAGATCAAAAGCACAAGATGATGATGGCCATATCATGTCACATATTTTGATTGCATGTGATGTTTATCTTATTATGCTTCTTATTTTGCTTAGAACGACGGTAGCATTATAAGATGATCCCTTACTAAATTTCAAGGTATAAGTGTTCTCCCTGAGTATGCACCGTTGCGAAAATTCGTCGTGCCGAGACACCACGTGATGATCGGGTGTGATAAGCTCTACGTTCAAATACAACGGGTGTAAGCCAGTTTTGCACACGCAGAATACTCGGGTTAAACTTGACGAGCCTAGCATATACAGATATGGCCTCGGAACACTGGAGACCGAAAGGTCGAGCGTGAATCATATAGTAGATATGATCAACATAAGATGTTCACCATTGAAAACTACTCCATCTCACGTGATGATCGGACATGGTTTAGTTGATTTGGATCACGTGATCATTTAGATGACCAGAGGGATGTCTATCTAAGTGGGAGTTCTTTAAATTAATATGATTAAATTGAACTTTAATTTATCATGAACTTAGTCCTGATAGTTTTGCATATCTATGTCGTTATAGATCAATGGCCCGTGCTACCGTTCCTTTGAATTTTAATGCATTCCTAGAGAAAGCTAAGTTGAAAGATGATGGTAGCAATTACACGGACTGGGTACGTAACCTGAGGATTATCCTCATTGCTGCACAGAAGAATTATGTCCTTGAAGCACCGCTAGGTGACAAGCCCCCTTCCGCTAATGCAGACGCTTTGAACGTCTGGCAGTCGCGGTCTGATGACTACACGATAGTTCAGTGTGCCATGCTTTACGGCTTAGAACCGGGACTTCAACGACGTTTTGAACGTCATGGAGCATATGAAATGTCCCAGGAGTTGAAGTTAATATTTCAAGCAAATGCCCAAATTGAGAAATATGAGATTTCCAATAAGTTCTACAGCTGCAAAATGGAGGAGAATAGTTCTATCAGTGAACACTTGCTCAGAATGTCTGGGTACTACAATCATATGACTCAACTTGGTTGCAAAGTTGACGAGGATAGTGTTATTGATAGAGTTCTTCAATCACTGCCACCAAGCTATAAAGGCTTCGTGATGAACTATAACATGCAAGGGATGCAAAAGACAATTCCCGAGCTCTTCGCTATGCTCAAAGCTGAGGAGGTAGAAATCAAAAAGGAGCATCAAGTGTTGATGGTTAACAAGACCACTAGTTTCAAGAAAAAGGGCAAGGGAAAGAAAGGGAACTTCAAAAAGAATAGCAAGTCAGTTGCTACTTCCACGAAGAAACCCAAATCTGGAGCCAAGCCTAAAACTGAGTGCTTCTACTGCAAGGGGACTGGACACTGGAAGCGGAACTGCCCCAAGTATTTGGCGGATAAGAAGGATGGCAAGATGAACAAAGGTATATGTGATATACATGTTATTGATGTGTACCTTACTAATGCTCGTAGTAGTACCTGGGTATTTGATACCGGTTCGGTTGCTAATATTTGTAACTCGAAACAGGGACTACGGATTAAACGAAGATTAGCTAAGGACGAGGTGACGATGCACGTGGGAAACGGTTCCAAAGTCGATGTGATCGCCGTCGGCACGCTACCTCTACATCTACCTTCGGGATTAGTTTTAGACCTAAATAATTGTTATTTGGTGCCAGCGTTGAGCATGAACATTATATCTGGATCTTGTTTATTGTGAGACGGTTATTCATTTAAATTAGAGAATAATGGTTGTTCCATTTTGATGAATAATATCTTTTATGGTCACGCACCCTTAAAGAGTGGTCTATTCTTATTGGATCTCGATTGTAGTGATACACATATTCATAATATTGAAACCAAAAGATGCAAGGTTAATAATGATAGTGCAACTTATTTGTGGCACTACCGTTTAGGTCATATTGGTGTAAAACGCATGAAGAAACTCCATAAAGATGGACTTGTGGAATCACTTGATTATGAATCACTTGGTGCTTGCGAACCATGCCTCATGGGCAAGATGACTAAAACTTCGTTCTCCGGAACTATGGAGCGAGCAACAGATTTGTTGGAAATCATACATACTGATGTATGTGGACCAATGAGTGTTGATGCTCGCGGCGGGTATCGTTATTTTCTGACCTTCACTGATGATTTGAGCAGATATGGGTATATCTACTTAATGAAGCACAAGTCTGAAACATTTGAAAAGTTCAAAGAATTTCAGAGTGAGGTAGAGAATCATCGTAACAAGAAAATAAAGTTCCTACGATCTGATCGTGGAGGAGAATATTTGAGTTACGAGTTTGGTCTTCATTTGAAACAATGTGGAATAGTTTCACAACTCACGCCACCTGGAACACCACAGCGTAATGGTGTGTCCGAACGTCGTAACCGTACTTTATTGGATATGGTGCGATCTATGATGTCTCTTACCGATTTACCACTATCGTTTTGGAGTTATGCTTTAGAGACAGCTGCATTCACGTTAAATAGGGCACCATCTAAATCCGTTGATACGACACCTTATGAACTATGGTTTGGCAAGAAACCAAAGTTGTCGTTTCTTAAAATTTGGGGCTGCGATGCTTATGTGAAAACACTTCAACCTGATAAGCTCGATCCCAAGTCGGAAAAATGTGTCTTCATAGGATACCCAAAAGAGACTGTTGGGTACACCTTCTATCACAGATCCGAAGGCAAAATATTCGTTGCTAAGAACAGATCCTTTCTAGAAAAAGAGTTTCTCTCGAAAGAAGTGAGTGGGAGGAAAGTAGAACTTGATGAGGTAATTGTACCTTCTCCCGGATTGGAAAGTAGTACATCACAGGAAATTGTTCCAGTGATTCCTACACCAATTAGTGAGGAAGTTAATGATAATGATCATGATACTTCGGATCAAGTTTCTGCTGAACGTCGTAGATCAACCAGAGTACGTTCCGCACCAGAGTGGTACGGCAACCCAGTTCTGGAAATCATGTTACTAGACCATGATGAACCTACGAACTATGAGGAAGCGATGATGAGCCCAGATTCCGCAAAATGGCTTGAAGCCATGAAATCTGAGATGGGATCCATGTATGAGAACAAAGTATGGACTTTGGTTGACTTGCCCGATGATCGGCAAGCCATCGAAAATAAATGGATCTTCAAGAGGAAGACCGACGCAGACGGTAATATTACTGTTTACAAAGCTCGACCTGTTGCGAAAGGTTTTCGACAAGTTCAAGGAGTTGACTACGATGAGACTTTCTCACCTGTAGCGATGCTTAAGTCTGTCCGAATCATGTTAGCAATTGCCGCATTTTATGATTATGAAATCTGGCAAATGGATGTCAAAACTGCATTCCTAAATGGATATCTCAAAGAAGAGTTGTATATGATGCAACCAGAAGGTTTTGTCGATCCAAAAGGTGCTAACAAAGTATGCAAGCTCCAGCGATCCATCTATGGACTGGTGCAAGCATCTCGTAGTACAGGTGCTAACAAAATATGCCCTAGAGGCAATAATAAAGATGTTATTTGTATTTCCTTATATCATGATAAATGTCTTTTATTCATGCTAGAATTGTATTAACCGGAAACTTAGTACATGTGTGGATACATAGACAAAACAATATGTCCCTAGTATGCCTCTACTAGACTAGCTCATTGATCAAAGATGGTTATGTTTCCTAACCATAGACATGAGTTGTCATTTGATCAACGGGATCACATCATTAGGAGAATGATGTGATGGACAAGACCCATCCGTTAGCATAGCACTATGATCGTTTAGTTTAACTCATATTGCTTTCTTCATGACTTATACATGTTCCTATGACTATGAGATTATGCAACTCCCGGATACCGTAGGAACACCTTGTGTGCTATCAAACGTCACAACGTAACTGGGTGATCATAAAGATGCTCTACAGGTGTCTCCGAAAGTATTCGTGGTGTTGGCATAGATCAAGATTAGGATTTGTCACTCCGAGTGTCGGAGAGATATCTCTGGGCCCTCTCGGTAACACACATCACAATAAGCCTTGCAAGCAAAAGACTAATGAGTTAGTCACGAGATGATGTGTTACGGAACGAGTAAAGAGACTTGCCGGTAACGAGATTGAACTAGGTATAGAGATACCGACGATCGAATCTCGGGCAAGTAACATACCGTTTGACAAAAGGAACAACGTATGTAGTTATGCGGTTCTGATCGATAAAAGATCTTCGTAGGATATGTAGGAGCCAATATGAACATCCAGGTTCCGCTATTGGTTATTGACCGGAGATGAGTCTCGGTCATGTCTACATAGTTCTCGAACCCGTAGGGTCCGCACGCTTAACGTTTGATGACGATCGGTATTATGAGTTTATGAGTATTGATGTACCGAAGGTAGTTCGGAGTCCCGGATGAGATCACGGACATGACGAGGAGTCTCGGAATGTCCGAGACATAAAGATTGATATATTGGACGGCTATATTCGGACACCGGAAGTATACCGGAAAAGTTTCGGATTTATCGGGAATGCCGGAGGGGGTTACCGGAACCCCCTACGAGAGGGGATGGTCCATAGTGGGCCTAAAGGGAAAGAGAGAGGCAGCCCATAGGGCTGGCCGGCGCCCCCACCTAGGGTTCCTAGTTGGACTAGGATTGGGGGGGGGGCGCCACCTCTCCTATTCCTTTCCCCCTTCTTCCTTTTAGGTGAATCCTACTAGGAATAGGATTGCAATCCTATTCCTAGTAGGAGTCCACTCCCTAGCCGCACCAGGAAGGGCCGGCCGGCCTCCCTCCCCTGCTCCTTTATATACGGGGGCAGGGGGGCACCCAAAGACACACAAGTTGAATTGTTTTAGCCGTGTGCGGTGCCCCCCTCCACAGAATCACACCTCGGTCATACCGTCGCGGAGCTTAGGCGAAGCCCTGCGCCGGTGAACACATCATATCCGTCACCACGCCGTCGTGCTGACGAAACTCTCCCGTGAAGCTCAACTGGATCAAGAGCTCGTGGGACGTCATCAAGCTGAACGTGTGCTGAACGCGGAGGTGCCGTACGTTCGGTGCTTGATCGGTTGGATCGCGAAGAAGTTCGACAACATCAACCGCGTCACTTGACGCTTCCGCTCCCGGTCTACGAGGGTACGTAGACACACTCTCCCCTCTCGTTGCTATGCATCTGGTAGATAGATCTTGCGTGATCGTAGGAAATTTTTAAAATACTACGTTCCCCAACAATTCGGTACTGTTCGGTTTTTTTTCTTCTGAAAATTGGTTTCTCAGATTGCTAACCGAAAATATCAAACAAAATTAGAAAACCGAAAATTCGGTTCGGTTTCAGTTTATACCGAGGTGATAGCTTGAGTTGTTCTCAGCACGTTTCCAGCGTTCACCCAGCCTCTTAAGTAGCTGGACGCACTGCCTCATCTCGTGTAGCTAGGCGAGGTGGGACAAATCCAAGTGCAAGTGGCGTACTAACACGGCTGGGAGAAAACTATCCTGCAAGATTGTGGGCCTGATTATCTCAATGTATGTGGCCGGCCCATCAAGTGGCTCGCACGCATGCAGCCACGCACATCGCGCCAAGTTCCACGGTGAACTGTGCGCTAGGATATTTCCGCGCTCGAACAAGTTAGTTCGGTTTTCTATTTCGGTGATCGTTATAAAACCGAACTGACCGAATACAATTCGGTTAGTAAAAATGAAAACCGAATTTTCCTGTAGCAGTTATAAAAACCAAAAATTCGTTTTTTTCGGTTTCGGCATCGGTTCGGTCTTCGGTTCGTCGGTTTTTATGCCCAGGCCTAGATGCGGCGGCGAGATCTGGAACGCGGAGGCGGGGCTTGATCTGGCGGCGCGGCGCCGTAACTCGGGATCGCCGGTGCGAGATGACACGACGGCGGCGGGCTCCTGGGTTGGGACTGCTCGACGAGGCAGCGGGTGGCTGGGAGGCCGAGGGGCCCGGCGGCGGGGCGGGTGGCTCGGGCACGGGGCCTCGCGGGCAAGCGGCGGCGGCGTTCGGGCCCGGGCGGGCCAGGGACGGGCCACGGGGGGTTGCGCGGTGGAGGGAGGAGAGAGGGGCAGGGGCACGGGTGACGTGGCGGTGGTGCATTGGCTGGAGGCGGTGACGGAGATGACGTGTTAACGTCCAATTGGTTGCGGGGACGTGGTGGCTGGACATGTCCGGCGCAGGTGGACATGTCCGGCGGCGCAAGAGGGAGTAGGCTAGGGTTTCGTCCGCGAAAATGGAGGGGAAGGACCTATTTATAGGTAGAGGGAGCTAGGAGTGTCCAAATGAGGAGCAGTTTTCGGCCACACGATCACGAACCAACGACCGAGAGCATGGAGGGGGTTGGGATGGGCTAGCGGGTTGTTGAGGTGGGGTGCTGGGCCAAAAGAGAAAAGGCTTCTGGCGGTTAACATGGTTAATCGTTGGGCTATCAAACGAACTCCGAACGCCATGAAATTTGACAGGTGGTCTACCTATGCTATAATAAGACCACACGCCAAGTTTCATCCCATTTCGAGATCATTTCCCGGCCACTCACAAAATAAATATTCGGAGGTGCCGCGGGCACGTGCGAGTGTGTCTGGGCTCAGAACGGACAACGGAAAGGACGGGCGGACTCGGACGGATGTAAGTTTTGAAAACATGAGGATGCAATGCACACGAAGACATGGCAAAATGCAACACGCAAGAAGATGACATGGCAACGACAACGAATAACTGACTGACACTTGGCGCACCGGTCTCGGGGTGTCACAATCTTGGAGCCTATTCCGGAGCTCCACCGGAGGGGGATCCATCACGGAGGCCTTCATCGTCATCATCACCCTCACCATGAGTTGTGAGTAGTTTACCACGGACCTTCCAGTCCATAGCTAGTATCTAGATGGCTTCTTCTCTCTCTCCGGATCTCAATACAAAGTTCTCCTCGGTCTTCGAGGAGATCTATTCGATGTAATCTCTTTTTACGGTGTGTTTTTCGAGATCCAATGAATTGTGAGTTTATGATCAAGGTTATCTATGAAAGATATTTGGTTCTTCTCTGAACTTTTTATGTGTGCTCATAATATCCGTGCAAGTCTCTTCGAATTATTGGTTTGGTTTGGCCTACTAGATCTATAGTTCTTGCAATGGGAGAAGTGCTTGGCTTTGGGTTCAATCTTGCGGTGTCCTTTCCCAGTGATAGTAGGGGCAGCAAGGCATGTATTGTATTGTTGCCATCGAGGATAAAAAGATGGGGTTTACATCATATTGCTTGAGTTTATCCCTCTACATCATGTCATCTTGCTTAAAGCGTTACTCTGTTGGTATGAACTCAATACACTAGATGCATGCTGGATAGCGGTCGATGTGTGGAGTAATAGTAGTAGATGCAGGCAGGAGTCGGTCTACTTGTCTCGGACGTGATGCCTATATACAATGATCATGCCTAGATAGTCTCATAATTATTCGATTTTCTATCAATTGCTCGACAGTAATTTGTTTACCCGCCGTAGAATATCGCTATCATGAGAGAAGCCACTAGAGAAAACTATGGCCCCCGGGTCTATTCTCAACATATAGATCTACATCTACTTTACTTTTACCGCTTTTATTTTCTGTTTTATTAAACCAAAAATATAAACTATCATCTCTCTTAGATCTCACTCTCGTAAGTGACCGTAAAGGGGTTGACAACCCCTTATCGCGTTGGCTGCGAAGTTCTTATTTGTTTGTGCAGGTGCGAGGGACTCACACGTGGTCTCCTACTGGATTGATACCTTGGTTCTCAAAAACTAAGGGAAATACTTACGCTACTGTGCTGCATCTCCCTTTCCTCTTCGAGGGAATACAACGCAAGCTCAAGAGGTAGCACTGATTTACAAGTGTTGGCCTCGTGGAGGAGGAGGGGGCGGCGAGCTCGAGTAGGAGGAAGAGGCTCGATGCCTGGATCCTTGAGGCGTGCAGGCGCCTTTGGCGGATGGTGCCGACAGCTGCTCGGATAGAGGAGCGATGGTGGCTGCTCCTAGGCTCCCGAAATGAGGGTTACTATGCGAAGGGGATGGGAGAGTGAGAAGGGAGGAATATGTAAACCTAAAACAATAAATAAGGGAATGGGCAAAAAAATTAGACAAATTTCTGTCCTTCTATTTGGTTAATCGGCCCGACAACCGATTAATCCGCTGGACCAGTTAACGCGACGGATAAGGTGTTATCGCATCCGTGACCTAAGAATTTAGGATTATCTACCCGATTACCTTAAATATCGAGCGATTTTTTTAACAGTGGTAGTTTGTATTACGCTTGAAAGCTATAAAACACAAGCATGCCATAGAGTTTTATCTATAAGGAGAGCACGAACCTGGGTAAAAACCCGTGGCCATGTGACCGTAGTATCAAGACCTATAGTTCGGGACCCACTACCCGAGATCTGGTAGATCTGAATCCATAATTGGTGACCCGTACAGGTCCCGCGAAGAAGTCGCGGCAATTCGATGGGGATCATGATCATCAAGCGGGTCAATTAACGCCAGCATGACCTTCATACCTGGCCAAACCTTCGTCCTCTGCAACATCGCCCTCCTCGCCGACTCGGCTGGCAATCTTGGTCAAGTGAAAATCGCTGCCCTGGGCCAAATCACTAGATTTGTCGATCTGAAGTACTATATCGCGAACTCATGTGGAGGGATGGCCCCCGTAAATTGGGTATAAAAAACGAGTAGAGTATGTGAGTGAATCAAATATGCAAGATACAGAAAAATTGATGGCTATCGGAGGGGCAAGAAGCTTTCCAGGTATGCTCGGCTCAATTAATTGCAAGCATTGTAAACGGAAGAACTGTCCCAAAGATATGCGCGAGATGTACCAAGGTCACATAAAAAAGGACACCATCATACTTGAAACAGTGGCATCAAAGGACTTGTGGATTTAACGTGCTTTCTTTTACAAGATACCCCATATAAAGAAGGTATATAATAGTCCTTTTCAAGATATCCCATATAAAGAAGATATTAATTAAGATTTCATCCAAAATCAAAATTCAAAAATAATTACTCCCTCCGTCTTTGAAAGAGTGTACTTCCAACTTTGTTAGAAATTCAAACTTTTTATGTTTGACTGTATTTATACAATATTACACCAACATTTATGCATTCAAATTAGTAGCATTAGATTCATGATAAAATATATTTTCATCATACTCCTATTTGGTTTCACAAACATTGATATGTTTTTACACAAACTCGGTCAAACTTTGAAATGGCTTTGACCCTCCAACAAAGTTGGAAGCACACCCTTTCAAAGACGAAGGGAATAACATGCAAGATGATAGTATATTTGAAATCTACACATTTTTCTGAGAATTTTTTTGACTGATGAGTGGCATAGAGAGTAATTCGTGGCAACTTCAGGGATATTTTCATGCCGTACTGCCAAAAACAATAGTCCCTTTATTATATGTCATCGAAATTGCCCCCAAATCTGCAAAATATTACTCACGGATTTCACCTATAAGTGATAAAAAAAGGTCACACAGGGAATCCCTGCTTGGGCCGGCCTAGACAATAGGAACATTCTATACCATGCTCTCCGCTTTGCGGGAGAAATTAGTTAACGAGCGCTCCTTCGGGAGCCTCGCAGCGATTAGCGCCACTTGGCGTGCTCTCAGTTGTTTGCCACGTGTCGCGCTCTGGGTGCTTCCTCCGGGTTTTATTTTTTCGCACGTGTTTTTGGCTTTTTAAACGATTTTTTTCGGGTTTTTTCGACATTTTGTTTTCCATCGGTCTTCCTAAACTTTTCGATAAAAAAAATTCATTTTTTTTGCGAAAAACTCGTTTTTTTGCGAGTCACGATTTTTCTTCCGCGAGAGGCACGGTTGTGCTTTCGCGAGAGTCACGGCCGTGCCTCTCGGAAAGGGAAAAAATGCGTTTTCTATCTTTTTTCCTTTCGCGAGAGTCATGGTTTTGCTTCCGCGAGAGGCACGGTTGTGCTTTCGCGAGAGTCACGGCCGTGCCTCTCGGAAAGGAAAAATATGCGTGTTCTGTTTTTTTTTTATTTCGCAAGAGTCACGGTTTTATTTCCGCGAGAGGCACATTTGTGTTTTCGCGAGAGTCATGATCGTGCCTCTCGAAAACCGAAAAAAACACGTTTTCTGTTTTGTCTCCTTTCGTGAGAGTCACAGTTTTGCTTCCGCGAGAAGCACGGCTGGGCTTTCGTGAGAGTCACGGCCGTGCCTCCTCGGAAACGAAAAAAAACACGTTTTATTTTCTCTTCCGCGAGAGTCACGGTTTTGCTTCCGTCAGAGGCAAGGTTGTGATTTCGCGAGAGGCACGGGCGTGCCTCTTTCGGAAAGGGAAAAAACCAATTCGCCCGGTTCGGTTTTTTTCGTGAAAAAAAGTTCGTCGAACCTATCAACATGGGATCTAGTTTTGAAGATCTCGACGCGAGGAATTCAACGGTGAAAATGATTCGAAATTTAGACGCATGGTTTAAAAGATAAAACGTTTTGAATAAATGGATCTACGAAAAAAAAGGAAAAACGCCCAAGTTACGACAAGTGACGCATATGCAACGCGCCGTTTCTTGCAACCTGTGGGTTTGAGGTAATCTTTACAACGAGTACTCCTCAATTTAGTGATTTCGGCGCTTTGCGAGAAGACACAACGTGCCAGTTTGGGCCGGCCCACATCCAGACGGCCTATTTCTTAAATTTCGTTTGTTACTTCTCCGTCGTCGTTTTTTCTAATTTAAATAATCTGGGACTTCAAAAAAGTTACAATTTTTTATTTAAATGATAATTTTTAAAAAATGTTTAATAATTGATAAATATTTGTGGATTCAGAAATGTTCAGTATTTTTTAAAAAAAAATTCCTACTCATAAAATCTTCAGAAAACAAAAACAATTCATGTTTTTTTAAAAAGTTCGTGTATTAGATTTTTTTTTGAATGAGATTGAACAAAATTTCGCGAATTCAAAAAATGTTCATGAATTGAAAAATATCCTGGAAATTCAAAAACTGTTCGCGACAAAATAGTTTATTAATTCATAAATTATTCCTGATTAAATAAATGATAATGCAGTTCTAAAAAAATCGTAATTTTTAAAAATTGTTTCACCGATTTCCAAAAAAATGTTCGTCAATTCTTGAAATATTTGCTTATTCAAAAAAAATGTTTTGAAAAATGTTCATTTTTTGAAAAAATGTTCATCAATAAAAATATATTCATGATTTAAAAAAAGTTCGAAAATCTGTGAAAATGTTCACGAATTTGAAAAATGTTCATGAGTTTAAAAAATAGTCATGATTTTCATAAATTATTCAGGGTTTCACGAAATTGGGAGTTATAGTATATCTTGGTGATGCAGCAAAACATGGTCATGGCCATTGGAGATTATGATTTTTTTTCATTGCAACGCATGTGCCGTTTTGCCAGTAGATATAGATATAGACATATGGATGCTCCTAAATATGGAAAACAATGTCATTCAACCGGCTAAGGGACACGCAACGTCTGCCGCCTGATTAGCCGCCGAATCAGTCTTGATTGAGTGCTCACGCTAGCCACAAGTCCCATGGAGTCGGGTTTCTTCGACAAATGTATTGCTTCCAAAGGTTTATGCAACAAAGGTCTGATTTTAGGAAGAAAAAAATCGACGATGAAGAAAATTTCTTCTGCAACATAGTTTTTGTTTCAAAAACATAGCCCCGCTTGCAGAGCCGGAGGAGCGGCCGACGTTAGAGCGTACGAGGTCAAGCATCACAAACACGACACATGTTTCGGAAACATAGATTCGGTTGTAGAAATCATCGCAGGTGTGCCCGGCGCGAGAGCTTGTCGCCGTCGTGCCGGAATGGAGACAACTGCTCGAGGTGTTGGGTCGAAGCGCTCAGGCCATGGCGGGACAGCGGTGTTGTCTCGACATATCTTTGCAACAAGGTCCTTGTTGCATAGCCCCCGAGCGCAACAAGCTAGCTGTGCAAAGGTCCTCGATTGGCTGGGCGGTTGGTGCTGTTTCGGCCGGCCTCCGACGACTGCCGAGTCATCCGGTCTAATCGGTTTATCATTTGGCGGACGTGTAGCATCGCCCCGTAATATTCCACTGTGAATTTGTGTTAGAGATGAAAAATATTCCGTTTAGAAAACCCTTCGATTTTCGGCAAATTTACGTTGGCCTGCCACCGAGTGCCCCAAACAAACAAGAGCCCGCACTCTCTGCTTCTCCCTTCAATCTCTCGACAAGTGCTACCTAGGGTTTCACGCCGCCGCCGCCGCCGCCGCCGTCGCCTCCCATCCACACCGCCGCCCCTCCCCGAACCCCGACCACGTCCTCTGCCACCTACCGTCTCGACAAGTGCCTAGGGTTTCACGCCGCCGCCGTCGCCACCCACCTCCCGCCGCCGCCGCCGCTGCCTCCCATCCCCCCGACCCCGTCCTCTGCCGGCTACACTCGCCTCCCGCCACGTCCCCTACACCAGTAGAACGGCGCCGCCGCCCAGCTCGCCTCGCCGTCATATCGATCGATCGAGATGCTGCCCGTCCAGCATGGCCAACTGGCCGATGATGGAGATGAGGCAAAGAAAGCGTGGACAGGGGAGAAGAGGCGCCGCAAGCACCTGCCCCCATCATCTTCCGATGCTCCTGCCACTGCCCAAGACCATGGAGACCCAATTTCTCATGCCACAGACATGGAGAACACTATCCAAGTGGGCCAAGATCGGATTCCTCACGCGACAGACATGGAGCTGCTGCTCAGAACAGATTCGGCACAAGAAGAAAGCTACGGGCCGGACCCCCTTATCAGCGAGGAAGACCATGGAGACATGGAGGACACCATCCTAGGGGGCCAAGATCCGATTTCTCATGCGACGGACATGGAGCCGCCGCTCAAAACAGATTCGGCACAAGATACAAGCCAGGATTGCTTCGGGCCGGACTTCCTCATCAGCAAGGAGGACGAAACCCGTTTTGCCCAAAGTTTGCGCCCCAACATTCCTCTTCCTTGTACTGACCTGCCACTTTATATTACATGGGAGGAAGAAGACAAGATAGAAGCGCGCCTTGCACGCCTTCGCATCGCTTATTACAAGGTACCTACATGTCTTAAAATTCATGCATGTCTTAAAATTTGTACTTGTGTGCCATAGTAGCAAATCCAGCCCTCTGGTTTGGTATGTGTGGATGATTTTATCTCATGCTTTTATCATCTATGTGTAGGCTTTGAAGCCGGAGTGCGCACGTGAACGTGAGCTTAAGGAACCAGAAGAATACACTGATGCTGAACTTGGTGAGGAATTGTACTTTAAGCGGTTAGAGGAGGATGAAAGTTTTGAGTGGTTCGTACATCCTGATGACACCTATAAAGCTGGATTGAATGACTACCAACGGATTGCCCCTCGTAATTTTGTAAGTATACTGTCTATATCTACATCTAGTCATCCAGTTGACTACTTTGGTTATCATAATCATGGGTGTTCAGAAACCATTTCAACACACACCGCAAAATTTGGCAATCAATGAGGTAGTTCATTTTGCTTCATTGACCCCAACCACAACTGCAACATTAGTATAAAAAATTGAGCCATGGATTTCTGGTATGAGTTGAAACTGTTTCCGTACAGCTTATTCTTAACAGATGATGTTTGTATGATTGGCATCACCATATTCTTTGCTGTGGTTTATGAACATTGAGTTTATATCTATTGCCATTGCTTTGTGGCTACTGATGGATGATAGTACTTGCAGTGTTGGATTTGAAAAGTTTGCCTGTTTTTTGTGTTTATTCAAACACAAAGACAAGTCTAGGTGCCTGATTTTAATGAGTGGCCCCCTAAAATTGGTTGTTTCTTAGCCATTTCATATGTAACCTTAACTCGGAGTGAAGTGCTAGGAAGTGTATCCCACTTGGTTCTTGAACCTCCTTGATTGCCTTGGTTTTAAAGCTGAGGTTCAGTATTATATTAGATAATAAAAATATCATGATTTCTATGACCGTAGGGAGCAGTCCAAGGCTCAAATCTATGTTACCTTGTGTGTTTTCACAAACATTGCTATCTTCAAACTTCTTATCTCTTTGATTTCGTGCTGGTAACTTTGGCTGCTGAAATTAGTTGACGTTTGAATTGCTTCTGAGTTATATCATGACGGTGTCTCAGTGGATTGACTTGTTAAAGATCACTTGATTATATATGGTACTATTTCTAGCAAGGCAGACTTTACTAGGAAAAAATGTGGATCCTTAGTCAGTTACTTCTGTAGACAAAAGTATGTCATCTCACTTCAATGGGACTTTTGTTCCTTTTCTGACGTTTCATCTAATTCTTGTTTTTTTTTTGTAGCTGCCTCATAGCGGTCGGAACCTGTACCGCTATCACAACGAGTACCGGTCACGTTATCATACATATAAAATTGATGATGTTTATGTCAAGTACTATGCAGAAATTTCAGAGAAAATCAAGGTATGCATTATGTGATCAAGTTGTTGGAATTAAAAATACTACGTGTGGCTGGATCATTTTTAAAGTGATACACTTCTATCTTGCAACAGTGGATTACAGAGTATTTGCATCTGGATCGCAGCACCAAGGAAGTAAGTATGCCCCCCAGGAAATCACGAAATTAGTCCATATACATACACATGATGATTAACTTCTTTTCACTTCAGTGGATAGACAAGGATACTAGAGCATGGAGGCAAGCATTGAAGATTGCAACTGGCGTTCCCCATATGACTGTTTGTTTAGCTGCTTTTGCTTATAATGTAAGATATCTTGTCTTTTGCTAATTGAGGTGTTGATCGCTGGTATTACTCACAATCTGGTCAATTTGATTCAGGAGTACATTCTTGAGATGGATAAGGATGCGTCCCTCAAGGACATAGGTCTTCTCTATTTTGAGATCTGGAGGCGTGTCGCTAAGAAAAATGTTGTTATCTTACTACATCAAACATTTGTGTAATAGACATGCTTTGTGATTATGCGTAGTTCTTACGGCTTCACAAATATTTCAGTTAAGTTACATGGAAGCTGTGAAGGAAGTATATGAAATGGACAAGTTCGATGTACACAAAAGGAGACTAGATGGTGAACTGAAAGGGGTTCCTGTCATTGCAACAATAAAAGAATACGTAAGTCGATGTCTTAATTTGGGGCTGTTGTGCAGATTTGTATTGCCGGTGATTTTCAATTTTTTTTCTGTCTAGTTGCATGATCTGAGTGCTTACTACCTATAATGAATTTTTCCTCGGGTTCATACTTCACTTTTCAATTCTATTCCTCACTAGCCATGAAATATGATATAGTAAAAGTGCTGAAACATGTGTTCCATATGCTAAGCATGCTTTGGCTGAGTAAACTAGTTCTGAATATTTTTCTTCTCTTAACTGGACAAGAACGATTCTTTGTTATTACATGCATACACATCCTTGTGAATTCTGGTAATTCTCCTTGTAATACTGTGAATTTATGTTGTCAAAAAGAATGCAACATATTGCCAATGTCTTATTTCATCTGTTTATCTTTCCAGATGCAGTATGTTGTCCGACAGGGTGGCATTAATGCGAAGGTAAGTAGGTAGGATACTGTAGATTTGACATGGTGATACATATTTAACTGCAATATGTTGCTGATATTGATATGGCCTTTGTGTAGACTGAAGAGGATGAAGCTCGGGATGTGTTTATGACGTTATCTCTCAGTATGGTATGTCTGGTTTTTTGTTTTGTTTTGAGAAAAAAAAAATCCTCTATGAATTTATATGTGGTCATGATTGTCGTTTTTATATAAATTTATATGTGGTCATGATTGTCGTTTTTATATATCTGGTTCTCTTGTTCAGCATAAAGCAATGAACATGGCTCAGTACGCTCAGAAGAAGTTGGATTTAGCAGATGAGCTGAAGTTGGACACAGAGGTATGCTGCTAATAACTGTATTTATTGTCAGAGTAAGGTTCCGTTCCGAGAATCAAGAAAAGAAAAACAGAAACTTATGCGCGTGCACTTTGCAGGGTGGAGTTGTTCTATGGGAAAGACCCTTCGAGTTCTGAGTAAGGGAAAGACTAGAGTTGTCCTTTTGGCCTGAAATGAGCTGTTATCTCATACTGTATGACAGACAGCTAGACATGATGTATGTAAACAGCCCAGCAGTCTGAAATCATGGACTATTGGTTTGTGATAGTTATAGTCTGGTTTTCGTTAATTAACCAGCCAACTCTCTTGCGCCCCGTTTGGATGTATGTCTGTATTTGATCCTGGTAATGGATTTGGTATTCCAAAAATGCAGATTCAGCTGTTTGGGTTGTAACTGGAAACAATAGTCTGAAATCTTTTTGATACAGGCGCGGAATCTCTTGTATGGAATCTCCTCCACCTCTAAGCCGCCAAATCCACTCTGCCCCTCTTCTTCCCCTTCACTACCTCTACTCCTCTTTGTTGGTCATGCCTCTCATCCTCTTCCCAGCAAGCAATTAGCTTTCTTCTCTCTTTTGTAATTTTCTATGCAAATTTTGCTAATCCTAGTTATATGTGGAACATGAAATCCTATTTAAACTATACATGTTCTGCTTCGTTGTTGTGAACTATTTTTATTTGTTTTTGCGTCAATATTATATGGTGTTGTCCTGGATTTCTAGGATATTTGATGGATTTTTTTTGCTATATAATCATCCAAATATAGTCACACCTTATATAACTTCTGGTTTGATGTATATACTAATGTTGCTATGCAGTTCCGTAGTTCGACATCCAAACATGATTCCGTAGTTTGCGTGAGCACCAAAATTCAACTTCTGCTCATTCATTCATTATTCCATTCACACTGCATGCAGCCATTAGTTTACACACGAAATCTGTAGCCCATTCACATGCTTCTGTGTTTGCACATTGTCACTCATAGCAACACAATTTTTCTTGTTTGCAAGCTGGACTATGGTTTCTTATAATGTTTTGCTAATTTTTCTTCTCGCTTATTACAGCACACTTATTTCTGCAATGACATGTTACAGTTTGGATGTGGCGGCTGCACGATTTCGCTTTTGGGCAATTTTATCAAGTAAGGATTTGCTAGCTGGAATATTATGGCAATTCATTCTGCAATCTTTTTTTTTTTCCAGAACTTTCAGCAGAGTCGAATAGTTGTAGCATTTGACAGCAGGTTAAATCTTTCTGTTGGTAGCATGATTACATTCTGCAAATTGTGCCTCATCTGAAGAGAAACAATGCTTTTGTTGGTAGTTCATCTGATAATTCCAATGTTGCAGCAGTATCAAACAGAAAAGGAGGTAAGAGCATTCCAATGTTGCGAGCTTTATTTCTATGAAATAATAATGTTCTGATTATGATGTTCCTTCTCGCAGGAACATCTTGAATGTGTAGGTGATACACACCACGTGGTGTTTGTTTTTCATCAATCCTTTGTTTGTAATATCAAGAAAAAAGAAGGTATGCCAGACTATTTTTGTCGTGTCACATACTATTAATTAGGCGATTGTAATGTTAAATTAAAGTATGGAATATATCCTAACTTCCAGATGATGGAATACTGCAGGTTCTGTACTACTTGACTTTCATGGTCCATTTGCCGATTCATTTATGCATTCATTGGTCGGAACAAGTATCCAAACATGTATTCTGAAGCTTAAGACACGGTATCCTATTCAGTGTTAAGGACTCGGGGACAAATGCCGGTGCATATCTGTTTTGACATATTGGTTACATGTGCTTCATGTAACATGCATTTCCTGAAGGTGATATTGATTGCCATCTATGTGCTTTCAGTTGTTAGTTTGCTGTTTTTCGCCAATTTCAGGGGGTTTATGAGCTACAAGACTTTTAAAAAAGCGATGCGCTACAGTACTATAAACTCAATCTGTCTTTATATTTCACAACAGAAATTTACTTTAACTATCAGCTAGGAAAATGAGGTTTAGACCAATATCTCCGGTAAATCCTTGCCATCAAGTTGCCTACGATGCAGTGTAACTACCATTAGGAATCACTCCAGGAGGGATAAGATGGGTTATTTCGTGGAAACTGCTACTTTGACTTGAAAAAATAGTCACAATATCATTGTATAGTTAGGCTTCCTTTAAAAGCATATACACTTGCACGTGTAACATTTCCATTTTAAATATTGTCGTTAGTTTTTATATGTGTTTCCTATTGCTTTTTTCCAGTTAGGAAACTATCACATGGTAAGTCTTGCATATTGTCCGTCTCTTTTTGCAGTTCAATTATATTTAACTTTATATGCACTTAACAATCTTATCTCCATATATTGAAAAATATATGAAAATATGGTTTGATTTTATGTGATTGTACTACTATTTTAGTTTTGGACGTTGCTACGCAGCGCCCGCGCACTATGCGGGCTGATCTCGCGGCCGGCAAATTTGTAAAGTGCCTGCTGTCGGGTTCCCACCAATGTGCTAAAAAAGGCAGGTCTACCTGTCGTTGTCACGTGCAGACAACTTGATCCTCCCCTCCACCCACCAGCCCATACCCCCGTACAACTTCTTCCCATCCAGCTGCCGCCGGACGCCCGTGGCTAGCGTCGGGGAGCTCTCCCCCCACAACGAAAACACAGAGTAAAAAGGGCGAAAAATCAAGGTAACGAATCATTGGAGAAAATCTGAAAACAGAATTGTGTCTGCAACTCTTCCTGCTTATCAGGCAAGATTTCTGGAGGATTGTGGGCAAAACAATTGACAGAGCTGGACAAACTTCTTTTAGCTGTAGAACTAGTGGATTTCCCTCTGCACCTCAACCCCTAATCTTCTAGTTACAAAAAATGCCCCATGTACCAAAGTGTTTTGCAGAACGTGACTTGAATCTATACCTCCTGTTCTTGCATCCCCTACCCTGTAGAAAAATGGATGCTAGATAAAAGCTGCTGGCTCTTGAATTTCCAAATCTTGTATATTCTCTTGCACCTTGCTTCTGCCAAAAAAGAGAGGAAAAGAAGCAGAGTTAGTAACCTGTGTATAGTACAAAACTGGTAGATAATCTACTTGTAGCAGTTGCTTAAAAGAGGCTAGTAGTAAAGACTAGTTGCTTACAAAAACACAAAGTAGCCAGGCAAAAAAGCCTGAAAAAAACTAGTAGTACAAAAAAAATCCTGCAACCCTGTAACAACTGCTCATTGAGTTTAGGTGATTTCTGAAAGCCCATGACCATTTGAGTTTTGCTTACATGATGGAAAAGGGAAAAGCGCTAAAAAGTGTTTCATTTACATAAATGTCGCTTACATACTAATTCCTTGCCCCCTATTTTATGTCTTGTGAAAATGTGCAGATGGCTGGCATTGATCTCAATGAGCTCCCTGATGAGTTCCTTGATTGTGATGGTAGCCCTCTGTACTGCACACAAGCCCGACCTGAAAGAGTCCCCATTTCTAATGAGGGTGTGGGCGAGTCGCCGGAATTGGAGTATCTCCTGTCCAAGATGTCATAGGTGTGAATTTTCGTGTTGCGGCAACTATTGCTACCGGAGTGTCTAATGCTACTGGTGTGATTTCTGTATGCATATATAAACTGCAATCATACCTGTTTTGGGGAAGAAAAAAAAAGGAAAGCAAGAACAAAAAGCATCTTGTGGTTTTCGTTAGTGTGCCCCAAAAATACAAAAATGACAGTGCTATTCCGGAGGAGCAAAATTACAAAAATGGAAATGCAGAAAAGGCGAGTGTATTCTTTCGTGTAAGGCGATTTGGGTAGGTGGTCGGTGGTTTCTGGGCGACATGGTTTGCCGGGATAGGCGACCCCTAGGTTACCGAGGGGTGTAGGCGAGTGTGCTCTTCCGTGTTAGGCGATTTGGGTGGGTGGTCGGTGGTTACTGGGCGACTTGGTGTGCCAGGTTAGGCGACCCCTAGGTTACCGAGGGGTGAGTGCGAGTGTGCTCTTTCATGTTAGGCGATTTTGGTGGGTGGTCGGTGGTTACTGGGCGACTTGGTGCGTCGGGTTAGGCGACCCCTAGGTTACCAAGGGGGGTTACGCGAGTGTGCTCTTCCGTGTTAGGCGATTTGGGTGGGTGGTCAGTGGTTTTTGGGCGACTTGGTTCGCCGGGTTGGCGATCCCTAGGTTACCGAGGGGGGTAGGCAAGTTGTAGGGTAACGCAGCAGAAAACAAAAATTTCCGACCTACGCACCAGCCCAGGACCACTATGAAGACTGCATACAAGGTTTTGATCATATTCGTTACCGACTCGTAGCGCAGCGGAAGTAGAGTCGATGACGATCGTCGGTGCAGATCCCCGCAGCTAGGATTTACAACCTCCCAACCGCGAGGATGTATACCCTCATCCGCCCTTCGAACAGCCCTCCGGGAGGCAGTCGGACAGTCCCCCGGACGATGTCGCGGACAGCCCTTCGGGAGGACCTTCGAAACTCGAACGGTCACTCGGACAGCCCTACGGGAGGACTCACAGAACTCGGACCGTCACTTGGACAGCCCTTCGGGAGGCACTCTCAAAACAGCCCCTCGGGCACAAAGATCGAAACTACGACCTCTCTACGGGGTTGCACACATACGGTGTCATCTATCCGGCAGGGCTTCGCCGTCCAGAACTAGTTCCTGGCGGAACCCAGACAGCCTTTCGGCTCTACGAAACTCTTTTCGTGGGAGGGAGAGAAGAAGCCAGATCATTGCATGGCATGTGTATGAGAGAGCAAGGAGTGTGTGTGGAGGGCTGCCCCTCCATCTCTATTTATAGGCGAAGGCAAGGGGTGGGGTGGTGGAGGAAATACCAAACTACCCATGCTACATGTCCAACATGGAAGGGTAAAAAGGTAACACAAGGGGGGCACCAAGGGGACACTCCCATGGCAGCCCAACACCTTGTCCCCCCATGGGGGGGGGGGGCCAACAAGCCACCAACATGTCTCCATGAAACATGCATGCTCCCTAGACAAAAAGCCACCAAACATGCAACCCCCGATTCGTGGGATCTTGTCCCCTCGCGCTGAGACAAGATGTTTTCCGCGAAACTTTTTTCTGAAAAATTCCAGAAGGTCCCAGAACATTTCCGGTACCCTCTAAAATTATTCTGGGCATGATCCGAAACATTTTCGGTGCTGTGGTTTTTATCAGCGGAAAGCATTAACAGCGGTTACGGCAGTTTCGGAACATTTCCGGTTTTTCTCTCTGAAAATTCCCAGAAGTTCCCAGACCAATTCTGGCACCCTCTGATAATTTCCATGCGGCGCCGAAACCCTTTTTGACCTAATAATATATTCCGAAACATCTTTTCGGTTTTACCGAAACTCTTTCGGTGTTCTCTCTCCGGAACTCTTCCGTTGTCTCCGAAACTTTTTCGGTGATTTTCTCTCAGACTCCCTGTCTAGTATTCAGCAGATAGATGACCCTTAAGCGTGTGACCCTATAGGTTCAGTGAAGTATAGACATGACCCGGAAACACTTCCGATCAATGATCAACATCGGAGCCGTGGACACCCATATTGCCCCCCTATACCCACATGAATAAATATTCGAGTGAACCTCCAGTTGCTGTGTGCTATTCCTGTTGCTTCGCGATATATCACAAACACGTGAGGTGAGATGTATTGCATCCCCGTGGGCCAACACTTTGTCCACTATGCAAGTTACCTCGTTACCGGTTTTGTACTCTTTTCTCGTTTTCGTGTTCCGGCATCCCAGTGATCAAATCACCCTGTGTCTGGCCAGACGATGATGGATACCGTTACACCGAGAGGGCCCGAGTATATCTCTCCATCGTCGGAGGAGCAAATCCCAATCTTGAGCTATCTCGTTACTTGCCATACTTTTCCATGAACCCGTAAGCCGCCGTAATAGCCACCCTTTTACGGATGACGTTTAACAAACCCCAAAGTTCATGAAGCAAGCATGAAGAAACTCGATACTCTCATGGTCTAAGGAATTATGCAAACATTAACTTCCTGTGTTATTAACCATTAACTTGTGACGAAAGTATCTCATAGCATAACATCAATCGGGTCGATTCAACACAAATGTTCCTATAACATTGTGCCCTCAAAGTTGCTGGCATAGACATGCCCATGATCAGGAAAACAGAACCATCATGCAACACTTGAGCTAGTCTTAGAGGCCAGACCAGGAATACATTTTATCGTTTATTATTCCACACGTGCATATGAGTCTTCCTCCGAGCCTCGTTTTATTTGCAGACTCGAGAACCATAGCAGTTATAGCATGGAACATAAACCTAATTATGAACAGTGAGATAAATAATAGTATTTATTATTGCCTCTAGGGCATATCTCCTACAGACTCCCACTTGCACTAGAGTCAATAATCTAGTTAATGCTAATGCACTTTACACCTATGGCACATTGGTGTAAATATGCTTCGCTTGTGGTATAGCCTGATGTCCAACGGATCTGACGACTTCAGCTCCGTGTGTATCTTTGCATATCCTCGCGTCTTCACGCTTTCACAAAATTCATATTTTGTGTGGACTTGGTTTTGTATGTATGTGAATCACAGGTCGAACCTGGATTCCTCAGACTTAGTTATGGAGCAACTACCCGCAGTAGTGTCCCATTGACAAAAGCCATCTTGGAACCATACTAAGTTCATGAATGAACTATATGATTCAACATCTTCTTTGTCGCTTCAAAAGCGGCAACATACTTCGCCTCTGTTATAGAATTCGCCACAGTAACTTGTATGGAACATTTTCCAACTAACTGTGCCACCACACTGTGTGTTACACAAAACCCTTAATTTTAAATCGAAAATCGCATGGAGCATTGATGAAGACTGTATCGATGTAATTACTTACAACGAGCACTTCATAATCTCTGCTTGCGAGAAAACATGTCATCAGTACTACTCTGGTACTAAATGACATCTTTCACTGTTGTCCTATGATCAGTACTTTGATCACTTTGGTATCCATACTCATAACACCTTTGGAGTATCGGACATATCTGGTTGTTTTTACATACCATGGAATACATGACTAATCCAAACACGAAAGTGTGTGGAATCTCCATCATGTATTTTGCTCATAGGTGTTTTTGGGACACCGAGTCTTGCAAAAACTCTTTCCATGTGACTTCGGCAAGAATCACTCCTTGGCGTTTTATATGCTAAAAGGTTTTAGCATCTTGTCAATATGTATTCATTGCTTAGCCCCATTAGGTAAATCTATCTCCATAGATCATCATGCCTAATATCAAGGCTATTTAGCCTAAGCACTTCATTGAAAAAAAAACTATTTTCAAATGAAGTCCTAATTCGTGTCAAGAAATTTATTTCCAATTACCAGTGTGTCGAGCACACAAGGTTTTTAGAAATATTATTGCGCTCCCACTTACTTTCTTGGATTACAAGCATCTTCGTTACCCATTGATGAAGTCAAAACCTCTTTTGACCATTTCATCAAAACACGAAGATTCCAACTCCATTTTGCTCTCTTCTGTCCATTGCTGGAACTCTGAAGTTTGCACACTTACTAGCATCCTCTGGATCGACAAATTACTTTGGACTGTATCACATACAAGTCCTAGGTTTCATTTCCATCAGATGGAAATCCTTTTGTCATCCATGTTTCATATCTCAAGATTGAAATATTTATTAATTGCTAGTTCAACCCGAACCGACTTTAAGCATCGCTACGGTGAGACAATCTCATCGTAGTCAACTCCTTGAACTTGTTTATTGCAACAAGTCGAGCTTTATGGATAAAACATTTTATCCGTATCAGTTTTAAGTTCCATAAATATTCGTCAGACTCTAAGTCTTCCGAAAGGTGTATCAAGGTTTTAATCTTGAATCATTTATATGGAAACTAACTCGGGTTGTATTGGCATTTAGCCAATTCCGGAGTCAGGGCCCATCAACGCTTCCTTGTGTATCATAGGTGTACTGTTGTCCAACAACAATATCTTGTCTGCGCACCTGAGAGGTTTGCACGAGCCTTGCCTACGTGGTTCAGCTGCAAGTTCGACCGAAGTCCATACATTTTATTGTAGAGACTTCCGTATCAGTCGCAGTAGGAAACTCTGGAATTACTTCCAAGGTTCCTTTCCTTTGACCTGATGACGAAGATACTGTTATCTCGTCGATTTGCATTGTTCTCCCACTCACCTTTTTGAAAGAACCATTCTCTTTAAAATCATACCGTTTCGTGGCAAAACTATTTGCCTCGGTATAGTGAGGGAGGAATACCCAATTGCTTGGGATAACCTACAAAGTAGCACTTGTCTGATTTGGAATAGGTTTGTAACCTTTTACACAAGCCCCATATTCCAAATGTTAAGAAAAGATATAACATGGTTGGGCGTACCATACCATGGTGTCATTTCAACAGACCCGATGGAGCTCTTTTTAGTGTAAAAGCCGCAGTCTCTAAAGCATCACTCTTTAAAAGGGATAATGGCAAATTTATTTATGTCATCTTTGATCTCACCATGTCATAAATGGTTTGATTACATCTTCACAGACTTTTCACTTTGCAGTGGTGTTCCGGGAAGTGTAAGTTATGAAACAGCTTTCACAACTCATCAGACATTCGCTAAACTTGTAACTCAAATATTCCTTTCTGCAATCGAATTGTAGAAACATAATTTTCTTGTTACAATAACTTCTACTTCATTTTTGAAAACCTTTCGAATGATTTCAAAAGATCCAGACTTACGTCTCATCAAGTAAATATCCATATATCTACTTGAGTCATTTCTGAAGATAGATAAATCCACTACTAACAACATTTATCGGACTACACACATCAAATGTATGATCACCAATAAGTTTGTTACTCGTTCCTTATGGCCTGTGAACGGTATTCAGTCACTTCACTTTTCGGAGGAAAGTTGCAAGTGTCAGGCGATTCAAAATCAAATGACTTCAAAATCCATCATAATGGAATTTTCCATGCGGATTTCTCCAATGTGACCAAATGCAGTGCCACACTTGTGTGGTATTCTTTTAGTCTTGCGACATTTAGCGTCAGTGTTATGGATGTATCATATCACCATCAATATTCATAACATACATCCCATCTTGGATGGAAGCATGACCCTTCATGTTATTCATAATTCTGAACAACAATTGTTCTTTTCTGAATAACCCTCTTGCATTAAACATTGTGCAATGGGCTAGAGTGTATGAAACTCTAAAATGAATTATGAAGGTAAACCTAGAGGTAATGTATTATTATCAATATTCATAACATACATCTCATTCATAATGAAAATATGGCCCTTATGTTATTCATAACACCGAACATCAAAGTTCTCTTATGAACAACCTTCTTGCAAGATACCTTATGCAATGGGCTAGAGTTTGTAAAACTCTAAATGAATTATGAAAATAAATACAGACGGTAATACACCGATGGAAGGTATAGTAACATTTACTATGTTCCCTGTGTATACCTAAACCTCATTTCTGGCTAGTCTTTCAGGCCATAGTAGTTCTTACATCGAGTTGCAACAGAATGCAATCGAGCGGGTATCTTTGTGATTTAACTCACAATACCCAAGAATCAGTGATCAACAATTAATCATAATTCCCAAGGACTATATCTTTGACCAGCCATCTATACCTCAAAAACTTGTATGACATTCATACATGAGCTGGATATTCCAGTCTTCTTTCTATTTGCCTTTATACTTCTAACAGTTTAAATTTTAGCATTTCTCCTACTTCCAGAAAAAGCATCCAACTTCATCATATGAAAGGCTTTCTTCTGGATCTCTCTCTTATCAGTCTAATGCATAGTAAACTCCTTTACTAATGGTTTGCTAACAAACCTTGCTTTGGATATCTCATATCTTTTAGCCTTTGTCTGTCTCTGAAAATGATTTTCAGATTCCATGAATATCACATAACTATCCAAACTTTCGAAGTTCGGGTCTCATGGAAGCAAACATATTGCACTTGACTGAAAATGGAATTCTAGCTTTTGGATCGAAGGACGAGAGTCACATGATCCATAGCATTAGCGGGAGAATACCGAAAGTATGCGATAGGACAAAGTCCTTCTCGGCACTCTTGAGGACAATCCTCACATTACGTTACCAACCGTAAAGTTTTAACCAGATATTTAACAGCTATTCAATTTTAATAGGAAAGGTGGAAAAGCGAGCCATTATTCTATAACTAGTATGCAAAACACACTTAGACAGTGTTCAAAATTAATTGCACTGAGAATTAAACAAGTTAATTCAACAGTGCGCTCCCACTCAAATCAATATCTCTCATAATTGATTGTGAGTGATTCAAGATCCACATTTCAATTCAACGCCATTGATGTGGACATCACTGATGACGAGAATTTCAATTGGTGGGCAAACATGCCGATCACATCTCTATGTGACTCCTGTTCATCTTTCGATGGGCGTGTTCCGAGCTCAGGACGATCAAGCTAGAACGTCAAGACAACCAAGTGATCTCGCTGCGAGGTCTGACCTCACCCGCCTCACACATCCCTAATCGTTCGTACCCATGTGGACATGGCGCACCCCGAAAAGTTAGGTGCCGTGACGGTGCTACACTTGGGAGAACACTAACTACTTGATATTTTTGTGAGAGATCACCCTAATAAAAGCGACTACCGCGCAATCAAGAAGGGTGCATCAAAGGGATAAACATCTCAGGCAATTCATAATTAGCATGATATGGTATAGCCCTTTCTGACGGAGAAGTCTTTCATTTCTTCGTCTTCGGCATTCGCGTCGGTGTTCACCTTCGCGAAGATTGCCACCACCTTGTCGATGCACCAGATAATATTGCTATCTCTATAGCTAATAAAATAAGTGCATTACACAAGGTTGACACGCAGGTCATTTAAAGTGCAATCATATGGCTCCAACCATCATGCCGAATCATGACACGCAGGTCATGTTAATTGATTTACATTATATAGCCATCTCATACATAATCAAATTATTATGAGCACTGCTATACCACATCATATGCACATGCAAACCCTCCTGCAAAACCAAGTTAGACGCCTCTAATCGGTCCATGCAAAAGTTTATCTTACGTGGCTTCTAAGGTTTCGAAACAAACCGAAGCTACCAACGTCTATCATCAAGTATGATTATCCAAGTCGCTAGATTAACTTTCCAGGGTGTATGAAACACGAGATAATAAAATCTCGAGCCCCATACTAAACTTCGTCATACGCATGACCCCCGTGCAGATCATATCTGCATTGCCCTTTCGTCTGCGAAACATCCATCTTTCTTTGACTAAAGTGGAACCCAAAGAACTGTTAGCACTTCGTTGATCTGTCAATCAGCATACTCAGGAGCAGCATGAAAGGATCGCGGATTGCCAGAACTTTGTCAGATTCCACAATGCTGTCAAGATCAGGACTACGCAAATTTAAGGGAAGCAACAAGAACATCAGGTAACAGATTTCATCTGCTACCCGCACAAATAATTTTCAGTAATAGATCTTACCTACTACCTAATTATATTGTGCAACACCCATACATCTCCATGTATTCTAGATCGCAACCTGCATCTACGCATAGCACGGCTCTGATACCACTGTAGGGTAACGCAGCAGAAAACAAAAATTTCCGACCTACGCACCAGCCCAGGACCACTATGAAGACTGCATACAAGGTTTTGATCATATTCGTTACCGACTCGTAGCGCAGCGGAAGTAGAGTCGATGACGATCGTCGGTGCAGATCCCCGCAGCTAGGATTTACAACCTCCCAACCGCGAGGATGTATACCCTCATCCGCCCTTCGGACAGCCCTCCGGGAGGCAGTCGGACAGTCCCCCGGACGATGTCGCGGACAGCCCTTCGGGAGGACCTTCGAAACTCGAACGGTCACTCGGACAGCCCTACGGGAGGACTCACAGAACTCGGACCGTCACTTGGACAGCCCTTCGGGAGGCACTCTCAAAACAGCCCCTCGGGCACAAAGATCGAAACTACGACCTCTCTACGGGGTTGCACACATACGGTGTCATCTATCCGGCAGGGCTTCGCCGTCCAGAACTAGTTCCTGCCGGAACCCAGACAGCCTCTCGGCTCTACGAAACTCTTTTCGTGGGAGGGAGAGAAGAAGCCAGATCATTGCATGGCATGTGTATGAGAGAGCAAGGAGTGTGTGTGGAGGGCTGCCCCTCCATCTCTATTTATAGGCCAAGGCAAGGGGTGGGGTGGTGGAGGAAATACCAAACTACCCATGCTACATGTCCAACATGGAAGGGTAAAAAGGTAACACAAGGGGGGCACCAAGGGGACACTCCCATGGCAGCCCAACACCTTGTCCCCCCATGGGGGGGGGCCCAACAAGCCACCAACATGTCTCCATGAAACATGCATGCTCCCTAGACAAAAAGCCACCAAACATGCGACCCCCGATTCGTGGGATCTTGTCCCCTCGCGCTGAGACAAGATGTTTTCCGCGAAACTTTTTTCTGAAAAATTCCAGAAGGTCCCAGAACATTTCCGGTACCCTCTAAAATTATTCTGGGCATGATCCGAAACATTTTCGGTGCTGTGGTTTTTATCAGCGGAAAGCATTAACAGCGGTTACGGCAGTTTCAGAACATTTCCGGTTTTTCTCTCTGAAAATTCCCAGAAGTTCCCAGACCAATTCTGGCACCCTCTGATAATTTCCATGCGGTGCTGAAACCCTTTTTGACCTAATAATATATTCCGAAACATCTTTTCGGTTTTACCGAAACTCTTTCGGTGTTCTCTCTCCGGAACTCTTCCGTTGTCTCCGAAACTTTTTCGGTGATTTTCTCTCAGACTCCCTGTCTAGTATTCAGCAGATAGATGACCCTTAAGCGTGTGACCCTATAGGTTCAGTGAAGTATAGACATGACCTGGAAACACTTCCGATCAATGATCAACATCGGAGCCGTGGACACCCATATTGACCCCCTATACCCACATGAATAAATATTCGAGTGAACCTCCAGTTGTTGTGTGCTATTCCTGTTGCTTCGCGATATATCACAAACACGTGAGGTGAGATGTATTGCATCCCCGTGGGCCAACACTTTGTCCACTATGCAAGTTACCTCGTTACCGGTTTTGTACTCTTTTCTCGTTTTCGTGTTCCGGCATCCCAGTGATCAAATCACCCTGTGTCTGGCCAGACGATGATGGATACCGTTACACCGAGAGGGCCCGAGTATATCTCTCCATCGTCGGAGGAGCAAATCCCAATCTTGAGCTATCTCGTTACTTGCCATACTTTTCCATGAACCCGTAAGCCACCGTAATAGCCACCCTTTTACGGATGACGTTTAACAAACCCCAAAGTTCATGAAGCAAGCATGAAGAAACTCGATACTCTCATGGTCTAAGGAATTATGCAAACATTAACTTCCTGTGTTATTAACCATTAACTTGTGACGAAAGTATCTCATAGCATAACATCAATCGGGTCGATTCAACACAAATGTTCCTATAACATTGTGCCCTCAAAGTTGCTGGCATAGACATGCCCATGATCAGGAAAACAGAACCATCATGCAACACTTGAGCTAGTCTTAGAGGCCAGACCAGGAATACATTTTATCGTTTATTATTCCACACGTGCATATGAGTCTTCCTCCGAGCCTCGTTTTATTTGCAGACTCGAGAACCATAGCAGTTATAGCATGGAACATAAACCTAATTATGAACAGTGAGATAAATAATAGTATTTATTATTGCCTCTAGGGCATATCTCCTACACAAGT
>LR738714.1:762288490-762337870 GCA_902687465.1 Secale cereale
AAGATAAATGAAAACTTAAGATGCCCCTCCCAGTATCAATCAATGAAAAACGAATCCATCAAACCACTAGTACCACCAGTAGCCTGGCCCAGGAGATGGAGATATCCCAGTACAAGACATTGTTGTTTGTCACGTCAAGCAGGGCAGCAGAATACTCCTCTAGTTTGTTTGCTTGTTTGTTTGGTTGGTTGTTTGTCGGCCAGCCAAACAAAGACAAAGTACTACTCCCTCCGTACCCAAATATTTGTCTTTCTAAACATTCAAATGAACTACAACATACGGATGTATGTAGACATATTCTAGAGTGTAGATTCACTCCTTTTGCTTCGTATGTAGTCACTTGTTGAAATCTCTAGAAAGACAACTATTTGGGAACAGAGGGAGTAGATCGATAGATAGATAGGAGTACAATGACCATTGCAATCTAGTCTATCTAATTAGTTAAGCTACTCTCAATTTCATCTCGATTCAATGCAGCAACATGACGGACAGTGCTTCTTGGTCAGCAACCACACATCCTGTGTATATTGATAAAAACAGAGTGAGTACATACTTATCATCACAAAAATCAGGGAAAAAAAAATGTCAAGATACTAATCCCTCCGTCCCATAACATAAGAGCGTTTTTTACACTAAGATTATGGGACGGAAGGAGACCTCCTAAGCAGATAGGTCAGGGCTTGTGAGCAGATAGATACAGAAATTTGTACTAGTATGTTGTATGATATTCATGGTCTTGTACTTACAGCTAGATCAGGGCATGTGAAGTGCCACATACAACATGTGCCAAATACGAGGCGACCATTCTTCGATCTGACCGACGAGTCCATCTGTATTTCCTCCAAGCATTTGCTGCAACAAAATAACATGCATTCGGCTGAATTATTAATATCCAATCTCCTGCTGCAACTTAGGAGGGCTTTGTTCACCATTTTGATGCTACAGTTAACACTATAAATACTACTCTACTTCAGTTTAAATGAATACAGTTTAAATCAATCACCTGAATATGTTCTGGCAGATATTTGAAGTGCTTGTAGCTGTTCCTCAACAGCCTCACGTAGTCACTTGGGAATGCCTTATCGTACCTCGCGTATTTCTCTCTATGACGAATTAACTCCGACAGCAACGATGGGGTAGTTACTCCATCTGCTTCCACGGGCCACCTTAATTCTGATGCATTGACCCTACAAGACACTTGCTTGGAGTATGAGTACGATTCCATAAGGAATGCACCTTTCTTCATGTTGTCCCACTCATCCGGGTGATCTTCCAAGAGAGCTTGAATCTTTTTTGTCGGAAGAATCCCAATACATGAGATGAAGTCTTCACTGGCCGAGCTTGGAGCGACTTCATGCTGTTCAAACCACCCTTTAACAATCTCCCTTACATTTTCCCAGGCCTGCGCCTCAGCTACAACGCTGTGATTTTGAACTGCGATAAAACAAAAAAATCAAGAAGCAAAAATTACGAATTTCGCTAGTACATGTATCGTAGTAGAATACGAGAAGAGACTAAAAGGGCACTTCAACAAACCCTGCACCCACATGATTTTTCTTTTCTTCTTTTGCATCGTAACAAAACCTCGCAATCATCAAGGTAGTTTGGGTGCTATGCGCATCACTCGTTTTTTGTGCAAATATATACATTTTTATGTCGTGTGCAAACAAACTGGGAGTTACTATTTTTATCTGTTTACCCTTCTTCTTTTCAGCACAGGACAACATTTATCTTTACAAACCCAATGCGCACACACTACTTGCACATGACAAATGCACATCTGCACTTATTTGGATATACTCCAATAATCTTTAACCCCCTCTTTTCCACTACAAGAAATGTGCAGGAACTGTAAAAAAGAAATATGGATTATCGCAATGGTACGAAACGTACACGGTTTGGTGCTAAAACATGTAAAATGCCCAAAGCTGTGTTGCAAGCCAGGCTAGCATCAAAAAGACCATATGTGTCCTAACAAAAAGACCAAAATGCGCATGTTTTGAATAGCTAGCACAATATTCATCGGTTAGGTTGAATCAATTGAATTATTTTCCATAGCACAAAATATTCATTGTTTCAAACATAAATTCATGACTTTTTATAACGAGGTGCACATGATAATATTTTGCCTTCAATACCATAGCACACAAAGACCTTGGGTACACCAATAACCGCCAAGCTTGTTTGGCCAAGAGTGCTTGATTAAATAGTCTAAGATCTCGGAAGCTCATGCCACCCTTTCTTTTTGGCTTAGTGAGTTTATCCCAAGCTAACCGGTGCGTTTTCCTCCTGTCTTCTTCGTCTCCCGACCAGAAATTCCTTATAATCTGTGACAACTCTTCACATAATGAGACTGGAAATTTGAAAATGCCCATGGCATACACTGGAAGCGCTTGCAACACTTCCTTGATTTGATTTTCCTTAATACCACTTGAAGCATATTTTTCCATCCAATCAGATGATCTTTTTAGAGCCTTATCCTTGGTCGACTGGAACTTGCCCTCTTTCATTCTACCCTCAGGAAACGGTAATCCGAGGTATTTATCCTCAAAACCTTCCGCAGTAATATTAAGAATGACCATCATGGCCACCTGATCTTCCATACTGCATTTTTTGCCAAATTTTAATCGAACACTTATCTGGGCTTAGAAGCTGGCCCGTTCCCCCCTCATAGGCCGACATGATACTTTTAATAATTAAAGCTTGATCTATGGACCCCTTGAAGAAGAGAAGGATGTCGTCCGCAAACAAAAGATGAGAAATACCCGGGGCTTGTCTGTTCACGTGAAACTCCTTTAGAGCACCTTTGTCACACTCATCCTTTAAAAGCAAAGAGAGGGCCTCGGCCACAAATAAGAACAAATATGGAGATGAGGGGTCCCCTTGCCTGAGACCACAAGATGGATAGAAAGGTTCCAACAATTGGCCATTAAAACGAACTGAGATTTTTACCGATGTAACACACATCATAATCCAATTGATCCAAATTGGCACAAACCCGAAGGCCCCCAGCATACTTTTCAAAAATTGCCAATCCACTCGATCATACGCCTTTGCTAGGTCCAACTTATAAGCACACAACTCTCCACGCTGATCTTTTAAACGTACTTGACGTACTCAACAAAAATTAGTCTGCATGGGATAAAGGCACTCTGAGTGGGGGAGATCGTACCATCCAAGAGAGGTCTCAGTCTATTCACCAGGCACTTCGAAATAATTTTATAAAGGACATTACACAGACTGATGGGTCTGAAATCTTTGATGGCCTGAGGATTCTTCACCTTGGGAATAAGGACAATGATAGTGTCATTTACGCCTTCTAGCATAACACCTGAGATGAATTTTTTTGAGCCAAACACTTCAAAGTATTTATAATATACCAACATATCTTAGTCGATTAATACTTGGTTAAGTCTCAATCGAAACTATATGTGAGATTTTACATTAAGATTTGTGTAAATAAAATCCATTTAGTTTTTTTTCTTGCTTGCATATTATGCCACTTGACTAAGACTTGATTAAATCTCATTCGACTCAGATCTCGTCATACCCTTTTGTTTTTCAGAAACCACAGTATTCTTATAAAACTCCGAAATTATTTTACTAGCAAACGCACCCTCGATGTGCAGCGAATTTACCTTGGCTAGGGTTTCACGCCATCGCCGTGGCAGTCGCCTCCCACGGTCCCACCGCCCACCGCCGCTGCCTCCCATCCCCGTCGCCCCTCACCCAACCCCGACAAAGTCCTCTGCGCCTATCGTCTAGACAACCGCCTAGGGTTTCACGCCGCAGCCGTCGTCGTCGCCACTAGATGAAGACGAAAGAGGGGATGCCTTCCCGGGGCATCCCCAAGCTTAGGCTATTGGTTATCCTTGAATTTTACCTTGGGGTGCCTTGGGCATCCCCAAGATTAGGCTCTTGCCACTCTTTGTTCCATAGTCCATCAACGCAATACTCAAAACTTGAAAACTTCATAACACAAAACTTAGACAAGAATCTCGTGAGGTCCCTTAGTATAAGAAAACAAACCACTACTCAAATGTACTGTAATGAATTCATTCTTTGTGTATATTGGTGTTAAACCTACTGTATTCCAACCTCTCTATGATTCATACTTCCCAATACTACTCATAGATTCATTGAAATAAGCAAACAACACACGAAGAACAGAATCTGTCAAAAACAGAACAGTCTGTAGTAATCTGTAACTTTCGCATACTTCTGTAACTCCAAAAAAATTGAAATAAATTGGTAAACGTGAGGAATTTGTCTATTAATCATCTGCAAAAAGAATCAACTAAATAGCACATTCCAGTAAAATCTGGTGACCATTCTAGCGAGCACTAACGATTCTGTTTTTCACAGCATGATCATATAGACTTCACACAAGCCTTCCCAAAGGTTCTACTTGGCACAAACACTAATTAAAACATAAAAACACATCTAAACAGAAGCTAGATGCAATATTTATTCCTAAACAGAAGCAAAAAGCAAAGAACAAAAATAAAGTTGGGTTGCCTCCCAACAAGCGCTATCGTTTAACGCCCCTAGCTAGGCATGATGGTTTCAATGATGCTCGCATAAAGGATAAGAATTGAAACATAAAGAGAGCATCATGAATAATATGACTAGCACATTTAAGCCTAACCCACTTCCTATGCATAGGGATTTTGTGAGCAAACAACTTATGGGAACGATAATCAACTAGCATACAAAGGGAAAACGAGCATAACTTCAAGATTTTAAGCACATAGAGAGGAAACTTGATACTACTGCAATTCCTACAAGCATATGATCCTCTCTCATAATAATTTTCAGTAGCATCATGAATGAATTCAACAATATAACCAGCACATAAAGCATTGTTTTCATGACCTACTTGCATAGAAATTTTACTACTCTCCACATAAGCAAAATTCTTCTCATTCATAGTAGTGGGAGCAAACTCAACAAAATAACTATCATGTGAAGCATAATCCAATTGAAAACTGAAATCATGATGACAAGTTTCATGGTTATCATTATTCTTAATAGCATACAAGTCATCACAATAATCATCATAGATAGCAACTTTATTCTCATAATCAATTGGAACCTCTTCCGAAATAGTGGATTCATTAATAAATAAAGTCATGACTTCTCCAAATCCACTTTCATCAATATAATCATCATAAATAGGAGGCATGCTTTCATCATAATAAATTTGCTCATCAAAACTTGGGGGACTAAAAATATCATCTTCATCAAACATAGCTTCCCCAAGCTTGTGGCTTTGCATATCATTAGCATCATGGATATTCAAAGGATTCACACTAACAATATTGCAATCATGCTCATCATTCAAGTATTGTATGCCAAGCAATCTATGTAATTCTTCTTCTAGTACTTGAGCACAATTTTCCTTCCCATCATTTTCACAAAAGATATTAAAAAGGTAAAGCATATGAGGTAACCTTAATTTCATTTTTTTGTAGTTTTCTTTTATAAACTAAACTAGTGATAAAACAAGAAACTAAAAGATTCGATTGCAAGATCTAAAGATATACCTTCAAGCACTCACCTCCCAGGCAACGGCGCCAGAAAAGAGCTTGATGTCTACTACACAACCTTCTTCTTGTAGACGTTGTTGGGCCTCCAAGTGCAGAGGTTTGTAGGACAGTAGCAAATTTCCCTCAAGTGGATGACCTAAGGTTTATCAATCCGTGGGAGGCATAGGATGAAGATGGTCTCTCTCAAACAACCCTGCAACCAAATAACAAAGAGTCTCTTGTGTCCCCAACACACCCAATACAATGGTAAATTGTATAGGTGCACTAGTTCGGCGAAGAGATGGTGATACAAGTGCAATACGGATGGTAGATATAGGTTTTTTTAGTAAGAAAATATAAAAACAGCAAGGTAACTAAAAATAAAAGTGCGCATAAACGGTGTTGCAATGATAGGAAATAAGGCCTAGGGTTCATACTTTCACTAGTGCAAGTTCTCTCAACAAGGATAACATAATTGGATCATATTACTAGCCCTCAACATGTAACAAAGAGTCACTCCAAAGTCACTAATAGCGGAGAACAAACGAATAGATTATGGTAGGGTACGAAACCACCTCAAAGTTATTCTTTCTGATCGATCTATTCAAGAGTCCGTAGTAAAATAACACGAAGCTATTCTTTCCGTTCGATCTATCATAGAGTTCGTACTAGAATAACACCTTAAGACACACATCAACCAAAACCCTAATGTCACCTGGATACTCCATTGTCACCTCAAGTATCCGTGGGCATGATTATACGATATGCATCACACAATCTCAGATTCATCTATTCAACCAACACAAGGTACTTCAAAGAGTGCCCCAAAGTTTCTACCGAAGAGTCAAGACGAAAACATGTGCCAACTCCTATGCATAGATTCCCAAGGTCACGGAACCCGCAAGTTGATCACCAAAACATACATCAAGTGAACCGATAGAATACCCCATTGTCACCACAGGTATCCCACGCAAGACATACATCAAGTGTTCTCCAATCCTTAAAGACTCAATCCGATAAGATAACTTCAAAGGGAAAACTCAATCCATTACAAGAGAGTAGATGGGGAGAAGCATCATAAGATCCAACTATAATAGCAAAGCTCGCGATACATCAAGATCGTGCCATCTCAAGAACACGAGAGAGAGAGATCAAACACATAGCTACTGGTACATACCCTCAGCCCCGAGGGTGGACTACCCCCTCCTCGTCATGGAGAGCGCCGGGATGATGAAGATGGCCACCGGTGAAGGTTTCCCCTCCCGCAGGGTGCCGGAACGAGGTCTAGATTGATTTTCGGTGGCTATAGAGGCTTTCGGTGGCGGAACTCCCGATCTAGGTTATTTTCCAGAGGTTTCAGTATATATAGGAGTTGTTGGAGTCGGGGCCAAGTAAAGGGGGTCTACGGGCTGTCCACGAGGCAGGGGGCGCGCCCAGTAGGGGGGGGGGGCGCCCACGCTCGTGGGCAGCCCGTGGGTCTTCTCATCACCCTCCAGTACTCCGTGGGCTTCTTCTGGTCCAAAAATGATATCCGTTGAATTTCAGGTCAATTGGGCTCCGTTTGGTATTCCTTTTCTGCGAAACCCTAAAACAGGAGAAAAAACAGAAACTGACACTGGGCTCTGGGTTAATAGGTTAGTCCCAAAAATCATATAAAAGTGTATGACAAAGCCCATTAAACATCCAAAACATCATAAATAATAGCATGGAACAATAAAAAATTATAGATACATTGGAGATGTATCATGGACTCCCCTCTGTAGCACTGTCATCATCGCCCCCTACAGCGGCCACACCCACCGCCTACCCGACAACGCTAGGCTTGTCGGATCAACCGACGACTGGCTCGCCCTCGGCTTGGGCCATAAGTACACCACCGAGGATGACAAGATACACCATGTCGTGCACAACTATGTCTTGCATAATCCTTTCACAAACAGGTCTCTGCCGCTGCCTGAGCTTGACGCTATCATCTTTTATGACAAGTCCGTGATCCGCAAGTTCCTCATGCGCTCCACAGTCGATGACTACGTCACCATCATCACCAACAACAGGAAGCATCCGCTCATTGTATTCCAACGAGGGAGGGATGTGTGGTCGCCGGAGTGACCAATGGTTCACACCTTCAACTATTGATGCTAACCGAATCGATAGATGGTCAAGAAGGTTGGACTCTGGATCAGGACGCCAGCCTCAACCTGCAGGCTGATATGATTAGCACTCTACATACAATCAAAGGTAACATGGAGAATTGCTGGAGGCTGCAGACCCCAGTCAGGTTGACCAATGATAAAATGGAGGATGAAGAGGGGAGCAGACCAGACTACTCGGAATATTCCTGGACTTCGGACGAGAAGAACTTCGTCTATGTTGTCGAAAATGCTCCCCACCATGAGTTGTAAACAAGGGGTTTCTCCTGCCGGGCGTGACCTTTCCATGTCATGGTGCTTCTGCCGCTTGTGGCATGAAGGTTTGGCATCACAGATTTAAGAAAAACCGAAAGTATTCGAAAACCACAATATTCTTATGTATGAGCAATAAATACTTTGGTTTTTAAAAACCGTAGTTTTTCTTAGTTTTGTAAGTCCACCATTTTATTGCAGTTTTTTTTACGTATAACTACATGGCCAAATAGTATGTGCTAATTTATAGCAAGACCTAAAAAGCAACACGGCCAGACTACATTGTATGACCGAATTAATCACTTGCAGCTAAGGCCATGCACGAGGTCTATCAGTGTCGCTGACAAAGGAGTCCCACCTGCAGATGCGGCATCCAGGAGTGCGCTGCCCAGCCGCGCGCACAAGCTCAACCCTCGCTTCTACGGCCCAGAGTGGGCAGCGACTAAGACCTCACCTACTTAAGCGCAGCTCGCCCACGGAAAGGATTATCCAGAGGATCAGGCTAGGCAACGACGGCGGCTACCAATTCCCCTTCTCTTCCTTCTGCAACTACCTACCAGAACCATTCTTGTAACCGAATTGATCTGTATTAGCTACTACTTCAAAGAGCATTATAGATCGATTATTGTCTAGCATATCCCGTGCCTTACAAGGTCAACCTCCTGTAGCTAGGGATGCAAGCTAACATCCTGCATAAGCCCGCCGTAACAGAAATTTAGTTCAAACTGAACTAAAGCTGAACCGGGAGGATTATAACTAAGTTGATCTACTTTGACTACGAAGCGGGGCGGATCGGGCGCCGCTTTGCATCCCTACTTGTAGTCCTGTGTACGAGTGTGCTCTAACAACCAATCTATTTTTGCTCTAACAACCAATCTATTTAACGTGGTAGCTTGGTTCGACTCAAATGTATTTATAATATACCAAGGTATCTTAATCGATTAATACTTGGTTAAGACTCAAATGTATTTATATGTGAGATTTTACATTAAGATTCGTGTAAATAAACCATTTAGTTTTTTTTCAGTACACTTAGATCTAGTCACACCCTTTTGTTTTTTAGAAACCACAGTATTCTTATAAAACTCCAAAATTACTTCACTACCAAACGCACCCTCGATGTGCAGAATTTACCTTGGCTAGGGTTTCACGCCATCGCCGTCGCAGTCGCCTCCCACGGTCCTCACCGCCGCTGCTGCCCATCCCCGTCGCCCCTCACCCAACCCCGACAACGTCCTCTGCGCCGTCGCCACAGCCGTCGCCGTCGCCACTCGCCACCCACGTGGCCACGTCCCGCCGCCGCCGCGACCACCCCCCTGACCACGTCCTCTGCCGCCTACCGTCGCCTCCGGAGTCCGGACACGTCTCCTTCGCCAGCAGATCGCCGCCGCCCAGCTTGACCTCGTCCCCGTCCCACGCAGTCGTATAGTCCGATCGAGATGCTGGACGAGAAGCCCGTCCAGATTGGCCAACTGGCCGGTGATGGAGATGGAACAAACAAGGCGTGGACAGGGGAGAAGAGGCGCCGCAAGCACCTGCCCCCATCATCTTCCGATGCTCCTGCCACCTCCGAGGACCATGGAGACATGGAGGACACCATCCAAGGGGGCCAAGATGCGATTCCTCATGCGACAGACATGGAGCTGCTGCTCAGAACAGATTCAGCACAAGAAACAAGCCAGGATTGCTTCAGGCCGGACGACCTTATCAGCAAGGAAGACGAAACCCGTTATGCCCAACGTTTGCGTCCCAACATTCCTCTTCCCAGGGAGGAAGACCTGCCACTTGATATGACATGGGAGGAAGAAGGCAAGATAAAAGCGAGCCTTGCACGCCTTCGCATCACTTATTACAAGGTACCTACATGCTGTATCAACCAGTCACCGCTCACTTCAATTCATGCATGTCTGAAAGTTTGCACTTGCGTGCCATGGCAGCAAATCCAGCCCTTTGGTTTGGTATGCGTGAATGATTTTATCTCATGTTTTTATCATCTATGTGTAGGCTTTGAAGCCAGAGTGCGCACGTGAACGTGAGCTTAAGGAACCAGAAGAATACACTGATGCTGAACTTCGTAAGGAGTTGTACTTTAAGCGGTTAGAGGAGGATGAAAGTTTTGAGTGGTTCGTCCATCCTGATGATACCTATAAAGCTGGATTGAATGACTACCAACGGATTGCCCCTCGTAATTTTGTAAGTGTACTGTCAATATCTACATCTAGTCATCCAGTTGACTACTTTGGTTATTATTATCATAATCATGGGTGTTCAGAAACTATTTCAACACACAACGTGAAATCCGGCAATCAATAAGGTAGTTCATTTTGCTTCATTGGCTCCAACCACAGCTGCAATGTTAGTATAAAAAGTTGAGCCATGAGTTTGTGGTACGAGGCAAAACTGTTTTCGAACAGCAGATGATGATTGTATGACTGGCATCACCATATTATTTGCTGTGGTTTATGAACATTGAGTTTGTATCTATTGCCCTTGCTTTGTGGTCACTGATGGATGATAGTACTTGCGGTGTTCGATTTGAAAAGTTTGCCAGTTCTTTTCTGTTTATTCAAACTTCAGACAACTGTAGGTGCTGATTTTAATTAGTGCCCCCTTAAAATTGGTTGCTTCTTAGCCATTTCATATGTAACCTTAACTCGCAGTGAAGTGCTACGAAGTGTATCCCACTTGGTTCTTGAGCCTCCTTAATTGCCTTGGTTTTAATGCTGAGGTTCAGTATTAGATCACAAAAATATCATGATTTCTATGACCGTAGGGAGCAGTCCAAGGCTCAGAGCTATGTTACCTTGTATGTTTTCACAAACATTGCTATCTTCAAACTTCTTATCTCTTTGATTTCGTGGTGGTAACTTTGGCTACTGAAATTAGTTGACGTTTGAATTGCTTCTGAATTATATGATGACGGTGTCTCAGTGGATTGACTTGTTAAAGGTCATTTAATTATATATGGATATGGTACTATTTTTAGCAAGCCAGACTTTACTAGGAAAAAATGTGGATCCTTAGTCAGTTACTTCTGTAGACAAAAGTATGTCATCTCACTTCAATGTAGCCATTGGGGGACCTTTGTTCCTTTTCAGACGTGTCATCTAATTCTTGTTCTTTTTCCTTTTTGTAGCTGCCTCGTAGCGGTCGGAACCTGTACCGCTATCACGATGAGTACCGCTCACGTTATCATACATATAAAATTGATGCTCTTTATGTCAAGTACTATGCAGAAATTTCAAAGAAAATCAAGGTATGCATTATGTGATCTAGCTGTTGGAATTAAAAATACTACGAGTGGCTGGATAGTTTTTAAAGTGATAGACTTCTATCTTGAACAGTGGATTACAGAGTATTTGCATCTGGATCGCAGCACCAAGGAAGTAAGTATGCCCCCCAGCAAATCACGAAATTAGTCCATATACATACACATGATGATTGACTTCTTTTCACTTCAGTGGTTTGACATGGATACTAGAGCATGGAGGCAAGCATTGAAGATTGCAACCGGCGTTCCCCATATGACTGTTCGTTTAGCTGCTTTTGCTTATAATGTAAGATATCTTGTCTTTTGCTAATTGAGGCGTTGATCGCTGGTGTTACTAACAATCTGGTCAATTTGATTCAGGAGTACATTCTTGAGATGGATAAAGATGCGTCCCTCAAGGACATAGATCTTCTCTATTTTGAGATCTGGAGGCGTGTCGCTAAGAAAAATGTTGGCATCCTACTTCATCAAACATTTGTGTAATATAGCACTACTGACATGCTTTGTGATTATGCGTCTTTCTTATGGTTTCACAAATATTTCAGTTAAGTTACATGGGTGCTGTGAAGGAAGTATATGAAATGGACAAGTTCGATGCACACAAAAGGAGACTAGATGGTGAACTGAAAGGGGTTCCTGCCATTGCAACAATAAAAGAATACGTAAGTTGATGTCTTAATTTGGGGCTGTTGTGCAGATTTGTATAGCCCCCTAACTGTGAATTTATGTTGTCAAAAAGAAATATGCAACATATTGCTAATATCTAATTTCATCTGTTTATCTTTGTAGATGCACTATGTTGTCCGACAGGGTGGCATTGATGCGAAGGTAAGTAGGGTACTGTAGGTTAGGCATGGTGATGCATATTTAACTGCAATATGTTGCTGATAATTATATGGCCTTTGTGTAGACCGAAGAGGATAAAGCTTGGGATGTGTTTAGGAGGCTATCTGTCAGTATGGTATTGTCTTGATGAATCCTCTATGATTTTTTGTTTTGTTTTGAGAAAAAATCATCTATGAATTTATATCTGGTCATGATTGTTTTTTTATATAATTGGTTCTCTTGTTCAGCATAAATCAATGAACATGGCTCAGTACGCTCAGAAGAAGTTGGATTTAGCAGATGAGCTGAAGTTGGATAAAGAGGTATGCTAATAACTGTATTTATTGTCAAACTAAGGTTCCGTTCCGAGATTTAAGAAAAAAAATTAAACTTATGTGCGCGCACTTTGCAGGGTGGAGTTGTTCCATTGGAAAGACCCTTCGAGTTTTGAGTAAGGGAAAGACTAGATTTGTCCCTTTTGGCCTGAATGAGTGTCTATGACTCATTATCTCATCTAACAGCAAGACATAACTAATATGATGATTGTATTACATAACTATCCCAGCAGTCTCAAATTGCGGATGATGCTTGGCTGTAGTTTACATTTGTGGTTTCTGAAAAGAAACATTGTCGGTTGGGGCATGTGTCTTTCGATATTATGGCGTAAGTATTCCCTGATGTAATGTGTAAGGTGGAGAGAGGAAAATTAGTATGCGATACATGTGAGTTTGGGAAACACACAAGGTTATCATATAGGAGTATATGTGAGTAGGGGGCTCTGTAGTGTGTTGTCCTTTATGTTACCCCACTCAGATGTGTGGACTTCTCCACTTGTTTCTATAAGTGGAATGATGTATTTTGTCACTTTCATTGATTGTTATTCTGGCATGACTTAGGTATATCTCTTATGGAACGTAATACTGAGGTGCCTCAGTCCTTATAAGATTATTTATGTGAATCTGTTTGAAAACTGTCCAGCATGCATGTTGAGATGATCTGAACTGGGAGAGAATATGTGAATACAAAATTTAACAAATTTCAAGCTGGCTTGACCATGAAGCGGGCGCAGTCGCACTTCAACGCTATCATGGCGGAGGAGCAGACGATATTGACAACACCGGCTGCCGGAGGGCCAAATATATGGTGAGCTCGCGAGCAAGGAGGCCGAGGCGGTTATGGTCGTGGAGAACCCCAACTTTGTTGCTGAGCAGCGGGCGTTGTACAAGGCAGCCGCCTGCAACGTAGTCGGACACGAGGTGGCACTGGCAGTGCAGGGAGCCGCGGATGAGAACGTCGGCAACTGCGCATCGTTCTGACAACCGATTGTGCTTCGTTGGCTCCACTATGACGACGAGGCTGGCCCGTCCACATCCATCGTCGACCTCGCATCCACTGTCGATGGATAGGTCAGGGACTCCAACAAGGAGTAGTGTGCATGGGAGGCGGCAGGGCCTCAAGTCCGAAGTCGGTTGGTCTGTGTCCCATGTTTTACTCTTCCTTGTCGGTGACCGCACTTTCACAGTTCTCATCTCCGTCGGATATGGACGCGGCTGCCCGACATGGGAACAGACAGGAACAACCAAGACATGGAGGACGGCTGTCGCCGTATATTTAGACTAGGTTTAGGTATGGTTACTTTTGTTTTACGAAATATGTCAGATGTAATGAATGTGCTCCAGTTAGATGAAAGTCATTTGGTTTGCATGTGCATCGTCGGTCGCCTCCGATCTCAAGCACCACCGGCCCTTCCAGAGCACCGCCGCCGGCTGCTCCGATCTTTGCATGGATTTGAATGGAATAGGGGAGGCACCGACGCCGGACTCAAAGAGGATCATGGAGGTAGCAGCAGACGAGCAGGAGGGGTTCGTGCGGGGAGGAGGGAGCTCTTGGGGGAGGAAGGGGTCGGCAGTCGTGGGCTCGGTACCATAACGGTTACCGGTTGGTTGTGGATGGTATCGATCAATAACGGGGCTGGACCCGTTTACGGCAGGACGTGTTTACGGAGTTGAGTTGCCAAACGCAGGTAGCGTTTTTCCTTTACGGTGTAAACAGGTGCGGGGCAAAAAAACTCTGAAACAAACACCTCCTAAACTGCATGCTTACTCTGTTGTGTTGTTTACTTCATGTGCTCTGTTAGTTAGTTTTGCAACATTTTTATCTAACATGGTTCAGCAGGCTTGGTCTTCAAAAAGGGTTCCATGACGATGATCTAACTCTCATTTAACTTGATCATGTGTATGCTCTTGAGCTTGGTTTCTGCCCGTGGTTCCTCGATGAACGAATGTGCATCATATTTCTGTTAAAACGCAAAATTTAAAGGTTATATCATATGCTATTAGTTTTAGACATTCAGTTTGGATTGGTGGATTCAACACTTTGTACATGCTATCATTCCAATGGTTTGTTGTATATACGCATGCGCTGGCTGCATAGGTCCACATGAGAGAGTTGATTGCGATACATTTCATACATGTGAACGAAAAGATGCATGGCAATATTAAGACCCCACCAGCTCATATACAAGGCCTTGAAAGTTTTTAGGCTATGTAGGCATGAATTCCTCTCATGTGAAAAGAGGGGATAAGAGGGAGCATGTTAAAATTACTCTCCTCAATATAACTCAGCGCGCAAGCCAAACACGCTTGGAAACTGACCATCTAACCTAACACCAATACATGTAGGATTCGGACAGCTAAACTCCTTTTCTGGTGATACATTAATATGATCAAGGCTGCACACCAATACCATTGAACTAAAAGGACAAGATAATACGCTTCTCCTCCAGTATGGGCCTCGCGTCGTCGATCCTGCAATTGTGCAACTCTTGCCCAAGTCCCTCGTGGTGGCCAACCTTCCTGACCCCTTCAACTGCACCCGCAGCCGCGCCATCTGCCATCCATGCCACTCCACCATGCGCCACCATGGCCCCCAAACATACCCGCTATCATGGATCGCCCTCCGGGACAGCTATGTCGTTACCTCCTACAGCGGCCACATTCATCGCCTGCCCAACAATGCCATGATTGTCGGCCTCAGTGACGACTGGCTCGCCCTCGCTCTTGGCCGGAAGCACACCGACCAGGAGCAAGTGGAATACCACGTCGTGTACAACCATGTCTTCAACAATACTTTCTCAAACAGGTCTCCGTCGCTTCTTGAGCTCGACGTTGTGGTCGTCAAAGATAGGTCTCTCATTTGCAAGTTCCTCATGCGCTCCATAGCCGACAACTTCATCGCCATCTTCACCAACAACAGGAAGCATCCGCTAATTCTGTTCCAACGAGGGAAGGGCTTGAGGCCACCGGAGCCACCCACAAGTCCATTATATCTTCCTCGTTATGATCACGTTTGTTGGTGATAAACTTTATGCCATCACCACAGTCGAGGACCTCACCCCCATGGTCTCTCGTTAGATGGAGACAGAAGGCCCATGGTTGCAGTGCGAACACGTGTTATCAAGAAATCACTCTACTATGATTATTGTGAATCACGGACCACTTTTGATGAGGAGGATGACAAAGAAGAGAAAGAAGAGGAAAATGGCAATGAAGAGGAGGAAGAGGAAGAAGACAGTGACTTGACAGATGTCAATTGCTCCGCAGAATGTGATCATGATGATGGACCTGGTAATAACACCATAATTAGCCGGCACCTCATCGTGTCAGATGGGAAGGTACTGTTAGGGAACGTAGCATGCAATTTTAAAAAATTCCTACGCTCACCCGAGATTTATCTAGGAGATGCATAGCAACGAGAGGGGGAGAGTGTGTCTATGTACCCTCGTAGACCGTAAGCGGAAGCGTTATATCAATGCCGTTGATGTAGTGGAACAACTGCACCATCAAACTACACGATCCAACAGATCAAGTACCGAACGTATGGCACCTCCGAGTTTAGCACACGTGCGGCTCGATGACATCTCCTCCTTCGTGATCCATCAAGAGGGAGAATAGAAGTAGATGGGATCACAACCAACACGACGGCATGGTGGTGATGGTGGTGGTGGAGCACCGACAGCGCTTCGCTAAGCGTCGCTGGGACGAGGCGATGGAACTACGGAGTAACGGGAGAGAAAGGGGCACCAAGGGCTTGGTGTGTCCTCTTGGGGCGCCCCCTCCCCTATATATATATGTGGAGGGGCGTGACAAACAGCCCCTCCAAGCCCTAGGGTGCAGCAATAGGGGAAAGGACTTGGACTCCAAGTCCAATCCTATTCCTATTAGGATTCCTTTCCTTTTTGCCTTCCCTGGCCACATGGGCTTTTGAGGACTTGGTGCATCTGGTCCAATAAGGCCAGGGTGTTGGGGAACGTTGCATGGGAAACAAAAATTTTCCTACCGTTCACCAAGATCAATCTAGTAGATGCAACTACGAGAGGGGAGTGTGATCTACGTACCCTTGTAGATCGCTAAGCGGAAGCGTTATGAACGCGGATGATGGAGTCGTACTCGTCGCGATTCAGATCGCCGAAGACCTAGCACCGAAGCAACGGTGCCTCCGCGTTCTTCACACGTACGGCTCGGGGACGTCTCCTCCTTCTTGATCCAGCAAGGGGTGGAGGAGAGGTTGATGGAGAACCGGCAGCACGACGGCGTGGTGGTGATGGTGGAGAAGAACTCCAGCAGGGCTTCGCCTAAGCACCGCGGGAGAGGAAGATGTAACGGGAGAGGGAGGGCAGCACCGAGGCACAAACTGTGTTGGCTGCCCTCCCTTTGCCCCACTATATATAGGGGGGGTGGAGAGGTGAGGGCGCCCTAGGGTTTCCCCCTAGGGGCCGGCGGCCAGGGCAAGGGGAGGGGGCGGCGGCCAGGGCAGGGGGGGGGGGGGCGCCCAGGCCCTAGGGTTTCCCCCCTAGGTGCCTTGCCCCCCAAGGCCAAGGGGTGCGGCCAGCCCTAGGGGGTCCCACCCCCTTAGCCGCATGGGAAGAGGGCCCAGGGGGGGCGCACAGCCCCCTGAGGGCTGTGGTGTTCCCCCTTGTGGCCCAATAGGCCCAGAACAACTTCCGGACCCCCCGAAAACCCTTCCGGTACTCCGCCGATTTCCCGATACTCCCCGGAACACTTCCGGTACTCCGAAACCTTTCATCCTATATATCAATCTTCATCTCCGGACCATTCCGGAGACCCTCGTCATGTCCGGGATCTCATCCGGGACTCCGAACAACCTTCGGTAACCATGCACTCTTCTCACTAACAACCCTAGCGTCACCGAACGTTAAGTGTGTAGACCCTGCGGGTTCGGAAACCATGTAGACATGACCGAGACACTCCCAGGTCAATAACCAATAGCGGGATCTGGATACCCATATTGGCTCCTACATGTTTCTCGATGATCTCATCGGATGAACCACGATGTCAAGGATTCAGGTAATCCCGTATACAGTTCCCTTTGTCTCGTCGGTATGTTACTTGCCCGAGATTCGATCGTCGGTATCTCTATACCTAGTTCAATCTCGTTACCGGCAAGTCTCTTTACTCGTTACCGTAATACATAATCCCGTGACCAACTACTTAGTCACCTTGAGCTCATTGAGATGACGTATTACCGAGTGGGCCCGGAGATACCTCTCCGTCACACGGAGTGACAAATCCCAGTCTCGATCCATGTCAACTCAGCAGACACCCTCGGAGATACCTGTAGAGTACCTTTATAGTCACCCAGTTACGTTGTGACGTTTGGCACACACAAAGCACTCCTACGGTGTCAGTGAGTTACATGATCTCATGGTCATAGCAACTTATACTTGACATGCAGAAAACTATAGCGATAACTGACACGATCAAAAGCTATGTTTATGTTTGGGTCTCGTCCATCACATCATTCTCCTAATGATGTGATCCCGTTATCAAATGACAACTCATGTCTATGACCTGGAAACCGCAGTCATCTTTGATCAACGAGCTAGTCCTGTAGAGGCTCACTAGGGACACAAAGTCTGTCTATTCATCCACACGTGTATTTGAGTTTCCAATCAATACAGTTATAGCATGGATAATAAACGATTATCATGAACAAGGAAATATAATAATAACTCTTTTATTATTGCCTCTAGGGCATATTTCCAACAGTCTCCCACTTGCACTAGAGTCAATAATCTAGCATTACAAAGTAATGAATCTAACACCCATAGAATCTTGGTGTTGATCATGCTTAGCCCGTGGAAGAGGCTTAGTCAACGGATCTGCAACATTCAAATCCGTGTGTACTTTGCAAATATTTATGTCCTCCTCCTTGACCGAATCGCGGATGGAATTGAAGCGTCGCTTTATGTGTCTGGTCCTCTTGTGAAACCTTGGTTCCTTGGCTAGAGCAATGGCACCAGTGTTGTCACAGAACAGAGTCATTGGGTTCAGTGTACTAGGCACAACTCCAAGATCTGTCATGAACTCCTTCATCCAGACACCTTCCTTAGCCGCCTCCGAGGCAGCTATGTACTCCGCTTCACATGTAGAATCAGCTACCACGCTCTGCTTGGAACTGCACCAGCTTACCGCTCCCCCGTTGAGAATATATACGTATCCGGTTTGAGACTTAGAGTCATCCGGATCAGTGTCAAAGCTTGCATCGACGTAACCCTTTACGACGAGCTCTTGATCACCTCCATAAACGAGAAACATATCCTTAGTCCTTTTCAGGTACTTTAGGATATTCTTGACCGCTGTCCAGTGATCCATACCAGGATTACTTTGAAACCTTCCGGCCATACTTATGGCAAGGCTGACATCTGGTCTTGTGCACAGCATTGCATACATGATAGAGCCTATGGCTGAAGCATAGGGGACGACACTCATCTTTTCTCTATCTTCTGCAGTCACTGGGCATTGAGTCTTACTCAACTTTGTACCTTGTAATACCGGCAAGAACCCCTTCTTGGATTGATCCATTTTGAACTTCTTCAAAACTTTATCAAGATACGTGCTTTGTGAAAGTCCTATCAAGCGTCTTGATCTATCTCTATAGATCTTGATGCCCAATATGAAAGCAGCTTCACCGAGATCTTTCATCGAAAAACTCTTGTTCAAATACCCCTTCACGCTATCCAAAAATTCTATATTGTTTCCAATCAGCAATATGTCATCCACATATAATATTAGAAACGCTATAGAGCTCCCACTCACTTTCTTGTAAATACAAGCTTCATTGTAAACTTGTATAAACCCAAATGCTTTGATCACTTCATCAAAGCGAAGATTCCAACTCCGAGATGCTTGCACCAGCCCATAAATGGAACGCTGGAGCTTGCATACTTTGTCAGCATTCTCTGGATCGACAAAACCTTCTGGTTGCATCATATACAACTCTTCCTTAAGAAAACCGTTAAGGAACGCTGTTTTGACATCCATCTGCCAAATTTCATAATCGAAAAATGCAGCTATTGCTAACATGATTCGGACGGATTTAAGCATCGCTACGGGTGAGAAAGTCTCATCGTAGTCAATCCCTTGAACTTGTGAAAAACCCTTTGCCACAAGTCGAGCTTTATACACGGTGACATTACCGTCAGCGTCCGTCTTCCTCTTAAAAATCCATTTATTCTGAATGGCCTTCCGCCCTTCAGGAAATACTTCCAAAGTCCATACTTTGTTTTCATACATGGATCCCATCTCGGATTTCATGGCCTCTAACCATTTGTCGGAATCTGGGCCCACCATCGCTTCTCCATAGCTCGTAGGTTCACCGTTGTCTAACAACATGACCTCCAAGACAGGGTTACCATACCACTCAGGTGCAGTGCGTACCCTTGTCGACCTACGAGGTTCGGTAGTAACTTGATCGGAAGTTTCTTGATCATCATCATTGGCTTCCTCTTCAACCTCTGTAGGCTCCACAAAAACATCTTTCTGTGCTGCGCTACTTTCTGGTTGAAGCAGAGGTTCAATAACCTCATCAAGTTCTACCTTCCTCCCACTCAATTCTTTCGAGAGAAACTCTCTCTCGAGAAAGGACCCGTTCTTAGCGACAAACACTTTGCCTTCGGATCTGAGATAGAAGGTGTACCCAACTGTTTCTTTTGGGTATCCTATGAAGACACATTTGTCCGCTTTGGGTTCGAGCTTTTCTGGCTGAAGCCTTTTGACATAAGCATCGCAACCCCAAACCTTGAGAAAAGACAACTTCGGTTTCTTACTAAACCATAGTTCATACGGTGTTGTCTCAACGGACTTAGATGGAGCCCTATTTAAAGTGAATGCAGCTGTCTCTAACGCATATCCCCAAAACGATAGTGGCAAGTCGGCAAGAGACATCATAGAACGTACCATATCTAATAGGGTTCGATTACGACGTTCGGACACACCATTACGCTGTGGTGTTCCAGGTGGTGTCAACTGTGAAACAATTCCACATTTTCTTAAGTGATCACCAAACTCATAACTCAGATATTCTCCCCTTCGATCAGATCGTAGGAACTTGATCTTCTTGTTACGATGATTTTCAACTTCACTCTGAAATTGCTTGAACTTTTCAAAAGTTTCAGACTTATGCTTCATCAAGTAAATATACCCATATCTACTTAAGTCGTCAGTGAAGGTGAGAAAATAACGATATCCACCGCGCGCCGTTACACTCATCGGACCGCACACATCAGTATGCATGATTTCCAATAAGTCACTTGCCCGTTCCATTGTTCCTGAAAACGGGGTCCTTGTCATCTTGCCCATGAGGCACGGCTCGCACGTGTCAAGTGATTCAAAATCAAGAGACTCCAAAAGTCCATCAGCATGGAGCTTCCTCATGCGTTTTACGCCGATATGACCAAGACGGCAGTGCCACAAGAAAGTGGTATTATCATTATCTACTCTACATCTTTTGGCATCAATGTTATGAACATGTGTATCATCACTATCGAGATTCAATAAGAATAAACCCCTAACTTCGGGTGCATGACCATAAAAGATATTACTCATGTAAATAGAACAACCATTATTCTCTGACTTAAATGAGTAACCGTCTCGCAATAAACAAGATCCAGATATAATGTTCATGCTTAACGCAGGCACTAAATAACAATTATTCAGGTTCATAACTAATCCCGATGGTAATCGAAGAGCGAGCGTGCCGACGGCGATCACATCAACCTTGGAACCATTTCCCACGCGCATCGTCACTTCGTCCTTCGCCAGCCTCCGTTTATTCCGCAGTTCCTGTTTAGAGTTGCAAATGTGAGCAACCGAACCGGTATCAAATACCCAGGCACTACAACGAGAGTTGGTAAGGTACACATCAATAACATGTATATCATATATACCTTTGTTGTTGTTGGCCCCCTTCTTGTCCGCCAGATACTTGGGGCAGTTCCGCTTCCAGTGGCCATTCCCCTTGCAATAGAAACACTCAGTCTCTGGCTTGGGCCCAGCCTTGGGTTTCTTCACTGGATTAGCAACTGCTTTGCCACCCTTCTTAGAGTTACCCTTCTTGCCCTTGCCATTCTTCTTGAAACTGGTGGTCTTATTGACCATCAACACTTGATAATCCTTCTGGATGTCTGCCTCAGCGACTTTCAGCATCGAAAACAGCTCGGCGATGGTTTTATTCATCCCTTGCATGTTGTACTGCTGGACGAAGCTCTTGTAGCTTGGAGGGAGTGACTGGAGAATTCTGTCAATGATAGCCTCATCCGGGAACACAAGTCCCAGATCAGCTATGCGGGTATAGTACCCAGACATCTTCAGTAAGTGCTCACTGACAGACGAATTCTCCTCCATCTTGCAAGCGAAGAATTTATCGGTGGTCTCATACCTCTCGATCTTAGCATTCTTCTCAAAGATGAATTTCAACTCCGTGTACATCTCATATGCACCATGACGTTCAAAACGCCTTTGGAGTCCTCCTTCCAAGCCGTACAACATGGCACATTGTACTATCGAATAGTCATCCGAACGCGTCTGCCAGACGTTCATATCGTCAGCAGAGGCTCCAGGAGCGGGGGGTTGACCTAGCGGTGCATTTAGGACATAAACCTTTTGGGCAGCTGTGAGGATGATCCTCAGATTGCGGAGCCAGTCCACAAAGTTGCTCCCATCATCTTTCAGTTTAGCTTTCTCTAGGAACGCATTAAAATTCAGGGGAACTCCTGCGCGAGCCATCTACAACATAAATTTGCAAAGACATTTTAGACTATTGTTCATGATAAGTGAGTTATTACCTAATCAAATTAATTATAACTCCCACTCAAATTGACATCCCTCCGGTCATTCGAGCGTGACATGATCCAAATTCACCAACCCAAGTCCGATCATCACGTGAGATGAGGTGGTGTCAATGGTGAACATCAACATGTTGATCATATCTACTATATGACTCATGCTCGACCTTTCGGTCCTCCGTGTTCCGAGGCCATGTCTGTACATGCTAGGCTCGTCAAGTCTAACCCGAGTGTTCTGCACGTGCAAAACTGGCTTGCACCCGTTGTATGCGAACGTAGAGTCTATCACACCCGAGCATCACGTGGTGCTTCGAAACGACGAACCTTCGCAACGGCGCACACTCGGGGGGAACACAATTTTATCTTGAAATTTTAGTGAAGGATCACCTTATAATGCTACCGTCGTCCTAAGCAAAATAAGATGCATAAAAGGATTAACATCACATGCAAATCATAAGTGACATGATATGGCCATCAACTCGTGCTTTTGATCTCCATCTCCAAAGCACCGGCATGATCTCCATCGTCACCGGCGCCACACCATGATCTCCATCATCATGATCTCCATCATCGTGTCGCCATCGGGGTTGTCGGCGCCCACCATGCTCTTACTACTATGGCTACCGTTTAGCGATAAAGTAAAGCATTACAAAGCGCTTAATGATTGACACGCAGGTCATACAAAAAATAAAGACAACCCTATGGCTCCTGCCGGTTGCCGTATGCATCGACATGCAAGTCGATATTAACTATTACAACATGATCATCTCATACATCAAATATATCTCATCATGTCATTGGCCATATCATATCACATGCATACCCTGCAAAAACAAGTTAGACGTCCTCTAATTTGTTGTTGCATGTTTTACGTGGCTGCTATGGGTATCTAGCAAGAACGCTTCTTACCTACGCAAAACCACAACGGTGATATTCAAGTTGCTATTTAACCTTCTACAAGGACCGCCTTGTTCTATTCCGATTCAACTAAGATAGGAGAGACAGACACCCGCCAGCCATCTTATGCAACAAAAGTCACATGTCTGTCGATGGAACCGGTCTCATGTACGTGGACATGTAAAGTTGGTCCGGGCCGCTTCATCCTATAATACCGCTGAATCAAGAAAGACTAAGGAGGGCAGCAATTTAAACATCAACGCCACAAACTTCTTTGTGTTCTACTCGAGAAAACATCTACGCAAGATCCTAGCTCATGATGCCACTGTTGGGGAACGTTGCATGGGAAACAAAAAATTTTCCTACCGTTCACCAAGATCAATCTAGTAGATGCAACTACGAGGAAGGAGTGTGATCTACGTACCCTTGTAGATCGCTAAGCGGAAGCGTTATGAACGCGGATGATGGAGTCGTACTCGTCGCGATTCAGATCGCCGAAGACCTAGCACCGAAGCAACGGTGCCTCCGCGTTCTTCACACGTACGGCTCGGGGACGTCTCCTTCTTCTTGATCCAGCAAGGGGTGGAGGAGAGGTTGATGGAGAACCGGCAGCACGACGGCGTGGTGGTGATGGTGGAGAAGAACTCCAGCAGGGCTTCGCCTAAGCAGCGCGAGAGAAGAAGATATGACGGGAGAGGGAGGGCAGCACCGAGGCACGAACTGTGTTGGCTGCCCTCCCTTTGCCCCACTATATATAGGGGGGGTGGAGAGGCTAGGGCGCCCTAGGGTTTCCCCCTAGGGGCCGGCGGCCAGGGCAAGGGGAGGGGGGCGGCGGCCAGGGCAGGGGGAGGCGCCCAGGCCCTAGGGTTTCCCCCCTAGGTGCCTTGCCCCCCCAAGTCCCAAGGGGTGCGGCCAGCCCTAGGGGGTCCCACCCCCTTAGCCGCATGGGGAGAGGGCCCAGGGGGGGCGCACAGCCCCTTGAGGGCTGTGGTGTCCCCCCTTGTGGCCCAATAGGCCCAGAACACCTTCCGGACCCCCCGAAAACCTTCCCGGTACTCCGCCGATTTCCCGATGCTCCCCGGAACACTTCCGGTACTCCGAAACCTTTCATCCTATATATCAATCTTCGTCTCCGGACCATTCCGGAGACCCTCGTCATGTCCGGGATCTCATCCGGGACTCCGAACAACCTTCGGTAACCATGCACTCTTCTCACTAACAACCCTAGCGTCACCGAACGTTAAGTGTGTAGACCCTGCGGGTTCGGAAACCATGTAGACATGACCGAGACACTCCCAGGTCAATAACCAATAGCGGGATCTGGATACCCATATTGGCTCCTACATGTTTCTCGATGATCTCATCGGATGAACCACGATGTCAAGGATTCAGGTAATCCCGTATACAGTTCCCTTTGTCTCGTCGGTATGTTACTTGCCCGAGATTCGATCGTCGGTATCTCTATACCTAGTTCAATCTCGTTACCGGCAAGTCTCTTTACTCGTTACCGTAATACATAATCCCGTGACCAACTACTTAGTCACCTTGAGCTCATTGAGATGACGTATTACCGAGTGGGCCCGGAAATACCTCTCCGTCACACGGAGTGACAAATCCCAGTCTCGATCCATGTCAACTCAGCAGACACCCTCGGAGATACCTGTAGAGTACCTTTATAGTCACCCAGTTACGTTGTGACGTTTGGCACACACAAAGCACTCCTACGGTGTCAGTGAGTTACATGATCTCATGGTCATAGCAACTTATACTTGACATGCAGAAAACTATAGCGATAACTGACACGATCAAAAGCTATGTTTACGTTTGGGTCTCGTCCATCACATCATTCTCCTAATGATGTGATCCCGTTATCAAATGACAACTCATGTCTATGACCTGGAAACCGCAGTCATCTTTGATCAACGAGCTAGTCCTGTAGAGGCTCACTAGGGACACAAAGTCTGTCTATTCATCCACACGTGTATTTGAGTTTCCAATCAATACAGTTATAGCATGGATAATAAACGATTATCATGAACAAGGAAATATAATAATAACTCTTTTATTATTGCCTCTAGGGCATATTTCCAACAGAATGTGATCATGATGATGGACCTGGTAATAACACCATAATTAGCCGGCACCTCATCGTGTCAGATGGGAAGGTACTGTTAGGGAACGTAGCATGCAATTTTAAAAAATTCCTACGCTCACCCGAGATTTATCTAGGAGATGCATAGCAACGAGAGGGGGAGAGTGTGTCTATGTACCCTCGTAGACCGTAAGCGGAAGCGTTATATCAATGCCGTTGATGTAGTGGAACAACTGCACCATCAAACTACACGATCCAACAGATCAAGTACCGAACGTATGGCACCTCCGAGTTTAGCACACGTGCGGCTCGATGACATCTCCTCCTTCGTGATCCATCAAGAGGGAGAATAGAAGTAGATGGGATCACAACCAACACGACGGCATGGTGGTGATGGTGGTGGTGGAGCACCGACAGCGCTTCGCTAAGCGTCGCTGGGACGAGGCGATGGAACTACGGAGTAACGGGAGAGAAAGGGGCACCAAGGGCTTGGTGTGTCCTCTTGGGGCGCCCCCTCCCCTATATATATATGTGGAGGGGCGTGACAAACAGCCCCTCCAAGCCCTAGGGTGCAGCAATAGGGGAAAGGACTTGGACTCCAAGTCCAATCCTATTCCTATTAGGATTCCTTTCCTTTTTGCCTTCCCTGGCCACATGGGCTTTTGAGGACTTGGTGCATCTGGTCCAATAAGGCCAGGGTGTTGGGGAACGTTGCATGGGAAACAAAAATTTTCCTACCGTTCACCAAGATCAATCTAGTAGATGCAACTACGAGAGGGGAGTGTGATCTACGTACCCTTGTAGATCGCTAAGCGGAAGCGTTATGAACGCGGATGATGGAGTCGTACTCGTCGCGATTCAGATCGCCGAAGACCTAGCACCGAAGCAACGGTGCCTCCGCGTTCTTCACACGTACGGCTCGGGGACGTCTCCTCCTTCTTGATCCAGCAAGGGGTGGAGGAGAGGTTGATGGAGAACCGGCAGCACGACGGCGTGGTGGTGATGGTGGAGAAGAACTCCAGCAGGGCTTCGCCTAAGCACCGCGGGAGAGGAAGATGTAACGGGAGAGGGAGGGCAGCACCGAGGCACAAACTGTGTTGGCTGCCCTCCCTTTGCCCCACTATATATAGGGGGGGTGGAGAGGTGAGGGCGCCCTAGGGTTTCCCCCTAGGGGCCGGCGGCCAGGGCAAGGGGAGGGGGCGGCGGCCAGGGCAGGGGGGGGGCGCCCAGGCCCTAGGGTTCCCCCCCTAGGTGCCTTGCCCCCCAAGGCCAAGGGGTGCGGCCAGCCCTAGGGGGTCCCACCCCCTTAGCCGCATGGGAAGAGGGCCCAGGGGGGGCGCACAGCCCCCTGAGGGCTGTGGTGTTCCCCCTTGTGGCCCAATAGGCCCAGAACAACTTCCGGACCCCCCGAAAACCCTTCCGGTACTCCGCCGATTTCCCGATACTCCCCGGAACACTTCCGGTACTCCGAAACCTTTCATCCTATATATCAATCTTCATCTCCGGACCATTCCGGAGACCCTCGTCATGTCCGGGATCTCATCCGGGACTCCGAACAACCTTCGGTAACCATGCACTCTTCTCACTAACAACCCTAGCGTCACCGAACGTTAAGTGTGTAGACCCTGCGGGTTCGGAAACCATGTAGACATGACCGAGACACTCCCAGGTCAATAACCAATAGCGGGATCTGGATACCCATATTGGCTCCTACATGTTTCTCGATGATCTCATCGGATGAACCACGATGTCAAGGATTCAGGTAATCCCGTATACAGTTCCCTTTGTCTCGTCGGTATGTTACTTGCCCGAGATTCGATCGTCGGTATCTCTATACCTAGTTCAATCTCGTTACCGGCAAGTCTCTTTACTCGTTACCGTAATACATAATCCCGTGACCAACTACTTAGTCACCTTGAGCTCATTGAGATGACGTATTACCGAGTGGGCCCGGAGATACCTCTCCGTCACACGGAGTGACAAATCCCAGTCTCGATCCATGTCAACTCAGCAGACACCCTCGGAGATACCTGTAGAGTACCTTTATAGTCACCCAGTTACGTTGTGACGTTTGGCACACACAAAGCACTCCTACGGTATCAGTGAGTTACATGATCTCATGGTCATAGCAACTTATACTTGACATGCAGAAAACTATAGCGATAACTGACACGATCAAAAGCTATGTTTACGTTTGGGTCTCGTCCATCACATCATTCTCCTAATGATGTGATCCCGTTATCAAATGACAACTCATGTCTATGACCTGGAAACCGCAGTCATCTTTGATCAACGAGCTAGTCCTGTAGAGGCTCACTAGGGACACAAAGTCTGTCTATTCATCCACACGTGTATTTGAGTTTCCAATCAATACAGTTATAGCATGGATAATAAACGATTATCATGAACAAGGAAATATAATAATAACTCTTTTATTATTGCCTCTAGGGCATATTTCCAACACCAACGCCTATGAAAACGACGAAATCGGTGCTTGTTCTCACTTGCTTTGAGAGTCTCGATCAATTCGGACTCTAGGTTGATTTTTGTATTTTCTTTGATCACCGTTTCTTCGCGAGAGTTGGCCTAACACCCTATTGTATCCATACATGGGTGGGGCGCCAAGGACCTGAACACCAAAGTGATATGCCGGCTCATCAAAATTTGAGCTGTAATTGCGATAACTTTCATTTTTTCCAATCCTGCAGGCCATTTTTGAGGGCCATGACGACCCTTTTTGGTCTCAAAATTTTCCGCGCACGTGATCCTGTGTGTGCACGTATGTAAAATCCTCCAGATCGTAAAAACTAGAAGTCCTATCACCTCAATTCCCCAATAGCTTTCCAACGCCTATGAAAACGACGAAATCGGTGCTTGTTCTCACTTGCTTTGAGAGTCTCGATCAATTCGGAATCTAGGTTGATTTTTGTATTTTCTTTGATCACCGTTTCTTCGCGAGAGTTGGCCTAACACCCTATTGTATCCATACATGGGTGGGGCACCAAGGACCTGAACACCAAAGTGATATGCCGGCTCATCAAAATTTGAGCTGTAATTGCGATAACTTTCATTTTTTCCAATCCTGCAGGCCATTTTTGAGGGCCAAGACGACCCTTTTTGGGCTCAAAATTTTCCACGCACGTGATCCTGTGTGTGCACGTATGTAAAATCCTCCAGATCATAAAAACTAGAAGTCCTATCACCTCAATTCCCCAATAGCTTTCCAACGCCTATGAAAATGACGAAATCGGTGCTTGTTCTCACTTGCTTTGAGAGTCTCGATCAATTCGGACTCTAGGTTGATTTTTGTATTTTCTTTGATCACCGTTTCTTCGCGAGAGTTGGCCTAACACCCTATTGTATCCATACATGGGTGGGGCGCCCAGGATCTGAACACCAAAGTGATATGCCGGCTCATCAAAATTTGAGCTGTAATTGCGATAACTTTCATTTTTTCCAATCCTGCAGGCCATTTTTGAGGGCCAAGACGACCCTTTTTGGGCTCAAAATTTTCCACGCACGTGATCCTATGTGTGCATTTATGTAAAATCCTCCAGATTGTAAAAACTAGAAGTCCAATCAATTCAATTCCCCAATAGCTTTCCAACGCCTATGATGTTGGAGAACGTTGCATGGGAAACAAAAAATTTTCCTACCGTTCACCAAGATCAATCTAGTAGATGCAACTACGAGGAAGGAGTGTGATCTACGTACCCTTGTAGATCGCTAAGCGGAAGCGTTATGAACGCGGATGATGGAGTCGTACTCGTCGCGATTCAGATCGCCGAAGACCTAGCACCGAAGCAACGGTGCCTCCGCGTTCTTCACACGTACGGCTCGGGGACGTCTCCTCCTTCTTGATCCAGCAAGGGGTGGAGGAGAGGTTGATGGAGAACCGGCAGCACGACGGCGTGGTGGTTATGGTGGAGAAGAACTCCAGCAGGGCTTCGCCTAAGCACCGCGGGAGAAGAAGATATGACGGGAGAGGGAGGGCAGCACCGAGGCACGAACTGTATTGGCTGCCCTCCCTTTGCCCCACTATATATAGGGGGGGTGGAGAGGCTAGGGCGCCCTAGGGTTTCCCCCTAGGGGCCGGCGGCCAGGGCAAGGGGAGGGGGGCGGCGGCCAGGGCAGGGGGAGGCGCCCAGGCCCTAGGGTTTCCCCCCTAGGTGCCTTGCCCCCCAAGCCCAAGGGGTGCGGCCAGCCCTAGGGGGTCTCACCCCCTTAGCCGCATGGGGAGAGGGCCCAGGGGGGGCGCACAGCCCCCTGAGGGCTGTGGTGTCCCCCCTTGTGGCCCAATAGGCCCAGAACACCTTCCGGACCCCCCGAAAACCTTCCCGGTACTCCGCCGATTTCCCGATGCTCCCCGGAACACTTCCGGTACTCCGAAACCTTTCATCCTATATATCAATCTTCGTCTCCGGACCATTCCGGAGACCCTCGTCATGTCCGGGATCTCATCCGGGACTCCGAACAACCTTCGGTAACCATGCACTCTTCTCACTAACAACCCTAGCGTCACCGAACGTTAAGTGTGTAGACCCTGCGGGTTCGGAAACCATGTAGACATGACCGAGACACTCCCAGGTCAATAACCAATAGCGGGATCTGGATACCCATATTGGCTCCTACATGTTTCTCGATGATCTCATCGGATGAACCACGATGTCAAGGATTCAGGTAATCCCGTATACAGTTCCCTTTGTCTCGTCGGTATGTTACTTGCCCGAGATTCGATCGTCGGTATCTCTATACCTAGTTCAATCTCGTTACCGGCAAGTCTCTTTACTCGTTACCGTAATACATAATCCCGTGACCAACTACTTAGTCACCTTGAGCTCATTGAGATGACGTATTACCGAGTGGGCCCGGAAATACCTCTCCGTCACACGGAGTGACAAATCCCAGTCTCGATCCATGTCAACTCAGCAGACACCCTCGGAGATACCTGTAGAGTACCTTTATAGTCACCCAGTTACGTTGTGACGTTTGGCACACACAAAGCACTCCTACGGTGTCAGTGAGTTACATGATCTCATGGTCATAGCAACTTATACTTGACATGCAGAAAACTATAGCGATAACTGACACGATCAAAAGCTATGTTTACGTTTGGGTCTCGTCCATCACATCATTCTCCTAATGATGTGATCCCGTTATCAAATGACAACTCATGTCTATGACCTGGAAACCGCAGTCATCTTTGATCAACGAGCTAGTCCTGTAGAGGCTCACTAGGGACACAAAGTCTGTCTATTCATCCACACGTGTATTTGAGTTTCCAATCAATACAGTTATAGCATGGATAATAAACGATTATCATGAACAAGGAAATATAATAATAACTCTTTTATTATTGCCTCTAGGGCATATTTCCAACAGAATGTGATCATGATGATGGACCTGGTAATAACACCATAATTAGCCGGCACCTCATCGTGTCAGATGGGAAGGTACTGTTAGGGAACGTAGCATGCAATTTTAAAAAATTCCTACGCTCACCCGAGATTTATCTAGGAGATGCATAGCAACGAGAGGGGGAGAGTGTGTCTATGTACCCTCGTAGACCGTAAGCGGAAGCGTTATATCAATGCCGTTGATGTAGTGGAACAACTGCACCATCAAACTACACGATCCAACAGATCAAGTACCGAACGTATGGCACCTCCGAGTTTAGCACACGTGCGGCTCGATGACATCTCCTCCTTCGTGATCCATCAAGAGGGAGAATAGAAGTAGATGGGATCACAACCAACACGACGGCATGGTGGTGATGGTGGTGGTGGAGCACCGACAGCGCTTCGCTAAGCGTCGCTGGGACGAGGCGATGGAACTACGGAGTAACGGGAGAGAAAGGGGCACCAAGGGCTTGGTGTGTCCTCTTGGGGCGCCCCCTCCCCTATATATATATGTGGAGGGGCGTGACAAACAGCCCCTCCAAGCCCTAGGGTGCAGCAATAGGGGAAAGGACTTGGACTCCAAGTCCAATCCTATTCCTATTAGGATTCCTTTCCTTTTTGCCTTCCCTGGCCACATGGGCTTTTGAGGACTTGGTGCATCTGGTCCAATAAGGCCAGGGTGCCTCCCCTTAGCCCATGCCAGCCCTCGGGACGTGGTGAACCCACTTGTGGACTTCTGGACCCCTCCGGAACCTTCAGGAAGCTTCCCGGTACAATACCGAAAAAACTGCACTTTTTCCGGAACTCAAAATATGACTTCCCATTCTCAGACTCCTCGTGAGGTCCGGGATCTCATCCGGGACTCCGGACAATATTTGCTTACCACTCATCAAATCTCTCAATACTACTCTAGCATCAACGAACGTTAAGCGTGCGACCCTGCGGGTTCGGGAATTATGTAGTCATGACCGAGACACCTCTCCAGTCAATAACCAATAGCGGAACCTGGATGCCCATATTGATTCCTACATATTCCACGAATATCTTTATCGGTTAAACCGTTATGACAACATACGTAATTCCATTTGTCCATCGGTATGTTACTTGCCCAAGATTCGATCGTTGGTATCTTCATACCTAGTTCAATCTTGTTACCGGCAAGTCTCTTTACTCGTTCCATAATACATCATCCCATGACTAACTCATTAGTCATTTGCTTGCAAGTCTTATTATGATGTGTATTACCGAGACGGCCCACAGATACCTCTCTGATACTCGGAGTGACAAATCCTAATCTTGATCTATGCCAACCCAACAAATATCTTCAGAGACACCTGTAGAGCATATTTATAATCACCCAGTTATGTTGTGATGTTTGATAGCACACAAGGTGTTTCTCCGGTATTCTAGAGTTGCATAATCTCATAGCCAGAGGAATATGTATAAGTCATGAACAAAGCAATAGCAATAAAACTTAACGATCATTATGCTAAGCTAACGGATGGGTCTTGTCCATCACATCATTCTCCTAATGATGTGATCCCGTTTCATCAAATGACAACATATGTCTATGGTTAGGAAACTTAACCATCTTTGATTAACGAGCTAGTCTAGCTAGTAGAGGCTTACTATGGACACGATGTTTTGTCTATGTATCCACACATGTATCAAAGTTTCCGATTAATACAATTCTAGCATGAATAATAAACATTTATCATGATATAAGGAAATATAAAATAACAACTTTATTATGGCCTCTAGGGCATATTTCCTTCAGTCTCCTACATGCACTAGAGTCAATAATCTAGTTCAAATCGCCATGTGATTTAACACTAATAGTTCACATCGTGATGTGATTAACACCCATAGTTCACATTGCCATGTGACCAACACACAAAGGGTTTACTAGAGTCAATTATCTAGTTCACATCGCCATGTGACTAACACCCAAAGAGTACTAAGGTGTGATCATGTTTTGCTTTGTGAGAAAAGTTTAGTCAACGGCTCTGTCACATTTAGATCCGTCTTTATTTCGCAAATTTCTATGTCTACAATGCTCTGCATGGAGATACTCTAGCTAATTGCTCCCACTTTCAATATGCATCTAGATTGATACTTAGAGCCATCTGGATTAGTGCCAAAGCTTGCATCGGCGTAACCCTTTACGACGAACTCTTTATCACCTCCATAATCGAGAAACATTTCCTTAGTCCTCCAGTTACTAAGGATAATTTTGACCGTTGTCCAGTGATCTACTCCTGGATCACTATTGTACATCCTTGCCAAACTCATGGCAAGGTACATAACAGGTTTGGTACACAGCATGACATACTTTATAGAACCTATGGCTGAGGCATAAGGAATGACTTTCATTCTCTCTATATGTTTCTGTCGTGGTCGGGCTTTGAGTCTTACTCAACTTCACACCTTACAAATATGGCAAGAACTCCTTCTTTGACTGATCCATTTTGAACTACTTCAAAATCTTATCAAGGTATGTACTAATCGAAAGTCTTATCAAGCGTCAAGACCTAATATGTAAGCAGCTTCACCGAGGTATTTTATTGAAAAACTCCTTTTAAACAATCCTTTATGCTTTCCCGAAAATCTACATCATTTCCGATAAATAATATGTCATTCACAAATACTTATCAGAAATGTTGTAGTGCTCCCACTCACTTTCTTGTAAGTACAGGCTTCACCGTAAGTCTGTATAAAACCATATGCTTTGATCACCTTATCAAAGCGTATATTCCAACTCCAAGATGCTTGCACTAGTCCATACATGGATCGTTGGAGCTTCCACAATTTGTTAGCACATTTAGGATTGACAAAACCTTCTGATTGCATCATATACAACTCTTCTTTCAGAAATCCATTAAGGAGTGTAGTTTTGACATCCATTTGCTAGATTTCATAAAATGCGACAATTGCTAACATGATCTGAACAGACTTAAGTATCGCTACAGGTGAGAAGGTCTCATCATAGTCAACTCCTTGAACTTGTCGAAAACCTTTTGCGACAAGTCAATCTTTGTACACAGTGACATTACCATCAGCGTCTGTCTTCCTCTTGAAGATCCATTTATTATCTATGGCTTGCTGATCATCGGGCAAGTCAACCAAAGTCCACACTTTGTTCTCATACATGGATCCCATCTCAGATTTCATGGCCTCATGCCATTTCGTGGAATCTGGGCTCATCATCGCTTCCCCGTAGTTTGTAGGTTCGTCATGATCTATTAACATGATTTCCAGAGCAGGATTACCATACCACTCTGGTGCGGAACATACTCTGGTTGACCTACGAGGTTTGGTAGTAACTTGATCTGAAGTTTCATGATCATCATCATTAGCTTCCTCACTAATTCGTGCAGGCATCACGGGAACGATTTTCTGTGATGAGATACTTTCCAATTCGAGAGAAGGTACAATTACCTCATCAAGTTCTACTTTCCTCCCACTCACTTCTTTCGAGAGAAACTCCTTCTCTGGAAAGGATCCATTCTTAGCAACAAAGATCTTGCCTTTGGATTTGTGATAGAAGGTGTACCCAACAGTTTGCTTTGGGTATCCTATGAAGACGCATTTCTCCGACTTGGGTTCGAGTTTATTAGGTTGAAACTTATTCACATAAGCATCGCAACCCCAAACTTTAAGAAACGACAACTTAGGTTTCTTGCCAAACCACAGTTCATACGGTGTCATCTCAATGGATTTAGATGGTGCCCTATTTAACGTGAATGCAGCTGTCTCTAATGCATAACCCCAAAACGATAGTGGTAAATCGGTAAGAGACATCATAGATCGCACCATATCTAATAAAGTGCAGTTATGACGTTCAGACACACCATTACGCTGTGGTATTTTAGGTGGCGTGTGTTGCGAAACAATTCCACATTGTTTTAAATTAAGACCAACTCGTAACTCAAATATTCGCCTCCGCGATCAGATCGTACAAACTTTATTTTGTTGTTACGATGATTCTACTACTTCGCTCTAAAATTCTTTGAACTTTTCAAATGTTTCAGACATGTAGATATACCCATATCTGCTAAAATCATCTGTGAAGGTCAAAGAATAACGATACCCGCTGCGAGCCTCAACACTCATCGGACCGCATACATCTGCATGTATTATTTCCAATAAGTCATTGGCTCACTCCATTGTTCCGGTGAATGGAGTTTTAGTCATTTTGCCCATGAGGCATGGTTCGCAAGCATCAAATGATTCAAAAAGTCCATCAACATGGAGTTTCTTCATGTGCTTTACACCAATATGACATAAACAGCAGTGCCACAAGTATGTTGCACTATCATTATCAACTCTGCATCTTTTGGCTTCAATATTATGAATATGTGTATTACTACGATCAAGATTCAATAAACCATTCACCTTGCGTGTATGACCATAGAAGGTTTTATTCATGTAAATAGAATAACAATTATTCTCTGACTTAAATGGATAATCGTATTGCAATAAACATGATCCAATCTTGTTCATTCTCAACGCAGACATCAAATAACATTTATTTAGGTTTAACACTAATCCCGAAAGTATAGGGAGTATGCGATGATGATCATATAAATATGGGAACTATTTCCAACACACATCGTCACCTCACCCTCAACTAGTCTCCATTTATTCTGCAACTCCTGTTTCAAGTTACTAATCTTGGCAATCGAACATGTATCAAATACCCAGGGGTTACTACGAGCACTAATGAGGTACACATCAATAACATGTATATCAAATATACCTTTGTTTACTTCGCCATCCTTCTTATCCGCCAAATATTTGGGGTAGTTCCGCTTCCAGGGACCATTTCCTTTGCAGTAGAAGCACTCATTTTCAGGCTTGGGTCTAGCTTTGGGCTTCTTCTCGAGAGTGGCGACCTGCTTGCCGTTCTTCTTGAAGTTCCCTTTCTTTCCCTCGCCCTTTTTCTTGAAACTAGTGGTCTTGTTAACTATCAACACTTGATGCTCTTTCTTGATTTCTACCTTCGCTGGTTCCAGCATCGCGAAGAGCTCGGGAATCGTTTTCGTCATTCCTTGCATATTATACTTTATCACAAAGTTCTAGTAGCTTGGTGATAGTGACTAGAGAACTCTGTCAATCACTATATTATCTAGAAGATTAACTCCCACTTGATTTTAGTGATTGTAGTACCCAGACATTCTGAGCTGATACGTCTCCAACGTATCTACTTTTCCTAGCACTTTTGCCCTTGTTTTGGACTCTAACTTGCATGATTTGAATGGAACTAACCCGGACTGACGTTGTTTTCAGCAGAACTGCCATGGTGTTATTTTCGTGCAGAAATAAAAGTTCTCGGAATGACCTGAAAAATCAACGGAGAATATTTTTGGAATATATAAAAAATACTGGCGAAAGAATCAAGAAAGGGGGGCCCACACCCTGTCCACGAGGGTGGGGGGCGCCCACCCCCCTGGGCGCGCCCCCTGTCTCGTGGGCCCCCTGACGCTACACCGACCTCAGCTCCGATTCCATATATTCACGTTCGGGGAGAAAAAAATCAGGGAGAAGGATTCATCGCGTTTTACGATACGGAGCCGCCGCCAAGCCCTAATCTCTCTCGGGGCGGCTGATCTGGAGTCCGTTCGAGGCTCCGGAGAGTGGAGATCGTCATCATCAACCTTCCTCCATCACCAATTTCATGATGCTCACCGCCGTGCGTGAGTAATCCCATCATAGCCTTGCTGGACGGTGATGGGTTGGATGAGATTTACCATATAATCAAGTTAGTTTCGTTAGGGTTTGATCCCTAGTATCCATTATGTTCTAAGATTGATGTTGCTATGACTTTGCCATGCTTAATTCTTTTCACTAGGGCCCGAGTGCCATGATTTCATATCTGAACCTATTATGTTTTCATGAATATATGTGAGTTCTTGATCCTATCTTGCAAGTCAATAGTCACCTACTATGTGTTATGATCAGGCAACCCCAAAGTGACAATAATGGGGACCACTCCCGGTGATGATCGTGGTTTGAGGAGTTCATGTGTTCACTAAGTGTTAATGCTTTGGTCCGGTACTCTATTAAAATGAGGCCTTAATATCCCTTAGTTTCCAATAGGACCCCACTGCCACGGGAGGGTAGGACAAATGATGTCATGCAAGTTTTTTCCCATAAGCACATATGACTATATTCGGAATACATGCCTACATTACATTGATGAACTGGAGCTAGTTCTGTGTCACCCTATGTTATAACTATTACATGAGGAATCGCATCCGACATAATTATCAATCACTGATCCAATGCCTATGAGATTTTCACATATTGCTCTTTGCTTAGTTACTTTACTGCTGCTACTGTTACAATCACTACAAAACTGCTACTATTACTTTTACCACCGTTACCGTTACTTCCATACTACTTTGCTACTAAATATTTTGCTGCAGATATTAAGTCTTCCAGGTGTGGTTGAAGTGACAACTCAACAGATAATACTTGAGAGTATTCTTTGGCTCCCCTTGTGTCGAATCAATAAATTTGGGTTGAATACTCTACCCTCGAAAACTGGTGCGATCCCCTATACGTGTGGGTTATCAAGACTATTTTCTGGTGCCTTGCCGGGGAGCATAGCTGTATTCTTTGAGTCCCTTGGGATTTATATCTGTTGATCACTATGAAGAACTTGAGAGATGAAAAAACCAAGATCTTTCCCTCAACTACGAGGGGAGGTAAGGAACTGCCATCTAGCTCTGCACTTGATTCACCCTCTGTTATGAGTAAATTTGCGACACCTACACCTGCTATTGAATCTGATATGTCGCATGTTCTTGATGATGCCACTTCTGCTATGCATGATACTTATGATGAAACTACTTCCATGCTTGATAATACTGTGCCACTAGATGAATTTCTTGATGAATAACTTGCTCGGGCTAGAGAGAATGAAATTATTGAAATGGATAATATTGATGAAAGTGATGATGAAGATTCTCCCCCTCGATATGAATTGCCTGTTGCGCCTGAGGGTTATGTTATGGATGAAGAAACTGCTAGAAACTCTCTTGCTTGCAATGATAGGTATGATCTTAAGAAACTGATAGTTAAGCTGAAAGAAAAATCGTTGAATGCTAGAATGAAATATGACCCTGCTTTTGCTACTTCACCTATCTGTATTTCTGATAAGGATTATGATTTCTCTATCGATCCTGAGTTAATTACTTTGGTTGAATCTGATCCTTTTTATGGCTATGAATCTGAAATTGTTGTGGCACATCTTACTAAACTGAATGATATAGCCTCCCTATTCACCAATGAGGAAAGAAATCGTTACTACTATATCCTTAAGTTATTTCCGTTCTCCTTAAATGGTGATGCTAAAATATGGTTTAATCTTCTTGATCTTGGTTGTGTGCATAGTCCCCAGGATATGATTTATTACTTCTCACCTAAATATTTTCCCGCTCATAAGAAAACAGTGCATTATGGGAAATATATAAGTTTGTGCAAATTGAAGAAGAAAGTCTCCCACAAGCTTGGGGGAGGCTTCTCCAATTACTTAATGTTGTGCCTGATCATCCTCTTAAGAAAAATGAAATACTTGATATCTTTTATAATGGACTAACCGATGCTTCCAGAGACCACCTGGATAGTTGTGCTGGTTGTGTTTTCAGGGAAAGAACTGTCGATCAAGCTGAATTGCTATTGAATAATATGTTGAGTAATGAAAATAATTGGACACTTCCTGAACCAGCTCCTAAGCCAACTCCGAAGAAAACGGGTATTCTATTTCTCAGTCCCGAAGATATGAAAGAGGCAAAGAAATCTATGAAAGAAAAAAGGTATTAAAGCTGAAGATATTAAGAGTTTACCACCTATTGAAGAAATACATGGTCTTGATAACCCGACACAGGTAGTAAAGGTAAATTCTCTCTATAGATTTGATGAAGGTGATATTCCTCATTATAAGTCTACTAGCCAATGCTTAGACGAGTTTGATAATTTTATTTTTAAACAAGAAAACTTCAATGCCTATGTTAGTAGGCAATTGCAACGTAATGTTTATATGATTGAACACTTTAGTGATTATATGTCTAGAGTTAAAGGTGAACTTAAACTCATTAGTAAACATGCTTCTATGGTTACCACTCAAGTAGAATAAGTACTTAAAGCACAAAATGATTTGCTCAATGAATTAAATAGTAAGAAAAATGATAATGATGTTAAAGTTGTGACTAGAGGGGGTAGAATGACTCAGGAACCTTTGTATCCTGAGGGCCACCCTAAGAGAATTGAGCAAGATTCTCAGAGAACTAATGTTGATGCACCTAGTCCTTCTAAGAAGAAGAAAAAGAAAAATGCTAGGACTTTGCATGCTTCTAGTGAACCTGCTGTTGACACACCTGAGAATCCCAATGATATCTCTATTTCTGATGCTGAAACACAATCTAATAATGAACATGAACCTAGTGATAATGTTAATAATGATGTTCATGATGATGCTCAACCTAGCAATAACGATGATATATAAATTGAACCTGTTGTTGATCTTGATAACCCACAATCAAAGAGTCAATGTTATGATAAAAGAGACTTCGTTGCTAGGAAGCACGGTAAAGAAAGAGAACCATGGGTTCAGAAACCCATGCCTTTTCCTCCTAAACCATCCAAGAAAAAAGGATGATGAGGATTTTGAGCGCTTTGCTGAAATGATTAGACCTGTCTTTTTGCATATGCGTTTGACCGATATGCTTAAAACAAATCCTTATGCTAAGTATATGAAAGATATTATTACAAATAAAAGAAAGATACCAGAAGTTGAGATTTCCATCATGCTTTCCAATTATACTTTTAAAGGTGGAATACCAAAGAAACTAGGAGATCCGGGAGTACCAACTATACCATGCTCCATTAAAAGAGACTATGTTAAAACTACTTTATGTGATCTTGGAGCTGGTGTTAGTGTTATGCCTCTCTCTTTATATCGTAGACTAGATTTGAATAAGTTGACACCAACTGAAATATCTTTGCAAATGGCCGATAAATCAACGGGTATACCTATCGGTATTTGTGAGGATGTGCCCGTTGTGGTTGCAAACGTTACTATTTTAACGGACTTTGTTATCCTTGATATTCCTAAGGACGGTAGTATGTCTATTATCCTTGGTAGATCCTTTTTAATAATGCAGGGGCTGTTATTGATTGAAACAAAGGCAATGTCACTTTTCATGTTAATGGTAATGAGCATATAATACACTTTCCGAGGAAACAACCACAAGTCCACGGTATCAATTCTATTGGAAAAACTTCAAAGATTATTATTGGAGGTTTTGAATTTCCTCTTCCTACTGTCAAGAAGAAATATGATATTCTTATTGTTGGGGACATACATATCCCATTGAGGTAACCTAGTGTTATTCGAAAATTCTCGGGTTTCATGTTATTCGAAAAGAGTTTGTTAACAAGACTTGATCAACCTTGTTAATGGATTCCTTTTGATGAACATGAAATGGAAGAAGTTAGAAAGCATAACTCTCTGTACCCTCTATTTACTTTCTGTTATTTAGACTAAATAAAGCAAAAATAGTATATTTTGTCTGTTTTCTGAATTATCCTTGCAATAAAAAATACCCAGAAAATAAAAGTTCTCCAAATGTCCCGAAAATGAAATATGGTTTTTTCTAGAGTATTTAAGAATATTTGGCACTGGGAACACATCAGGGGGCCACAGCACCTGGCCACGAGGGTACAGGGCGTTCCCTACTCCCTGGGCGCCCCCTGCCTCATGGGCCCCACGTGGCCCCTCCACTTATTCCAGCACCCACACACTTCATCTTCCTCCACAAAATATCCTCCCATAGCTCAAACTCGTGTTCTAGCTCATCTTGCTGCCATTTTCGATCTCCTTGCTCAAAGCTCCATTCACAAAACTGTTTGGGGAGATTGTTCTTCGGTATGTGACTCCTTCAATGGTCCAATTAGTTTTTGTTCTAGTGCCTTATCTATTGCAAATTTTTGCTGCTTAGGTGGCCCAGTTCTTGAGCTTGCATGTCAAATTTATGTGGTCCCAAGTAGTTCTAATGCATGATATAGTCTCTAGGCACTTGTGGGAGTAGTTGCTATCAATCTTGTTGAGTTTGGTTCACTTTTATTTTGAGTCACTAAAAATTTCAGAAATTTTTCAGAGAAAAATGCATAGGAAAATTTACCAAGGTGGTTCCTCAAGGAAGCAAGGACCAAGGCTCGCGATACGTTAGCCGGACGATGAACTACCGAGGGAAGCTCAAGTGCGGCCTTGTGAATGGCCGTCGGAGGAGTTTATGGTCCAGGCAGGCATCAAGGAAGAATTTGACACGTATGTGCGTAATGCTGATCTTGAGGGTTTCGTGTATGATAAGTGCCCACAGTACCACTACCTAACTGATTCCTTTGTGAGAAGGTTTAAATTTACATCTTCACATAATTCTCACACTGTCTTATTTGACCTTTATGATAAATCTTATACCATGGACTTAGAAGATTTTAATGACGCTTGTAAACTTCCGCGGTGGGGAAATGTTAGTGAACCTCGCGAATCTGAATTTAAGGACTTTCTTGCTAGTATTACTGTGGGGGAATCTAGAGAAATCACATAAGCTACCATAGGGAGCATCCATTTCCCTTCCATACATTATTTTGCTCTCTTCATTGGTAGATGCATTAACGGTAAATATGAGGCTTGCCGCATGTGCATTCCAGATCTTAGTGTCCTCAAAAGTGTGGTACTAGGTGATAGACAATATAACTTGGGGGCTATTGTTGCACGAAGGTTACATCTTAATGGTTTAAGTGGAGATTTGTTTGGCGGAATTTATGCAACTCGTATAGCTAATTATCTTGATGTACCCATGCATGAGAATGATATGGAGTTACCTCCTTCTTATCTAGATTATAATGCTATGGTTCGCCATCAGTTTGTTGAGAGGAATGAACAATTCCTCCAGTATCGACTAACCTCTGACAGACGTCGTAGTGTGCATATTGCTCACCCTGCTCCTACTTTCTTTGACTTTCAGGCAAAAAGGAGATATGTCATAACCAGGGAGGAGGCTAATGAGTACAAGGAGAGGACGGAGGCGGCTCATCTCCAAGCTGCAACTCACCAGGCAATAGCCGCTGCATCTCAGTACAACCCCAACTACGACTTTGGATATCCGTCGGGCCAATATTGGCCATAGACTAACTTAGGCCAAAAGCCTAAGCTTGGGGGAGTAAGATTTTTCACCGACATTACATTCATGTTCACACACTCATTCCAGTTGTCGGTGCCCATACTTTTTCATTGTACTATCCATGCTAGTTTATTTTCTTTTCCTAGTCTTTTTCTTGTGTGTGAGAAATGCCTTAAGAAAAACAAAAAAAATCATTCGTTGTAGCTATTAGCCGGCTTACTTTCCATGCTTGTAGTAGTAGTAATTAAAAGAAAACCCAAAAATATTTATTTTTCTTCTTTTGCTTGTTGGGAGTTTTCCCGTGTAAATAGTTTATTTTCTCTTCTTTGGGGGTCAAGGGGAGAAGACCATGATGAAAATGTTGAGTGGCTCTCATATTCATTATTGATTGATTTAACCAAGAGCCATATTACTTTGTCTTCTCCCTTGTATTAAATGCTTGCAGATTCCAGCTTAGTCCAATGCACGTGCACTATTATTATTATCCACACCGTTCGGTTGTGCGAGTGAAAGGCAATAATGACGATATATGATGAAATGCTTGAGATGAGAGAAGCTGGTATGAAGTTGACCTACCTTGTTTTGTAAATATGAATAGTTCATTGTTCCTGATTCACCCTATTATGAATGAAACATGCTTGCAATGACAATTATTGATTATAGTTGCTCATGCCATGCTTAATTAGCTAGGACTTTATAATGGTCTACCTGGCGTGCCAACATGCTATTAAAATGGTTGTGATGTGGTATGATAGGGTGGTATCCTCCTTTGAACGATTCAAGTGGTTTGACTTGGCACATGTTCACGCATGTAGTTGAAACAAAGTCAACATAGCCTCCACGATATTTATGTTCATGATGATTTATATCCTACTCATGCTTGCATTCATTGTTGATTAATTTTAATGCATGTTCATGACTGTTGTTGCTCTTTAGCTGGTCGCTTCCCAGTCTCTTTCTAGCATTCACTTGTACTAAGCGGGAATATTGCTTGTGCATCCACTTCCATAAACCCCAAAGTTATTCCATATGAGTCCACCATACCTTCCTATATGCGGTATCTACCTGCCGTTCCAAGTAAATTTGTATGTGCCAAACTCTAAACCTTCAAATGAAATTATGTTTTGTATGCTCGAACAGCTCATGTATCAACTAGGGTTGTCTAGATCTTACATGTTGGGTGGGTTATTGTCACGATGAGTGGACTCCGCTCATCATTCATGAGAAAATGGCTGATAACCGGGTTGCCCAGTCCCATGCTCAAATCATAATAATTAAACAAAACTCCCCCAGGGCTATTGTTAGTATGGACGGTACCCCGTGGATTCAGATGGCTGTGGAGTGTGCTTGTAGGTGGTTGGGGGAGTATAAACTTTCCTATAATGTGTGTAGCATGGAAGATATCGAGATCTCTTGGTTGTTATGTTGACAATAAAAGTATAACGCTCAAAATATTATTTATCTCTATTTCAAAACTCGAGCTCTGGCACCTCTACAAATCCCTGCTTCCCTCTGCGAAGGGCCTATCTATTTACTTTTATGTTGAGTAATCATCCTCTTATTAAAAAGCACCAGTTGGAGAGCATCGCTGTCATTTGCATGTATTGCTATTAATTTACATTGAGTATGATTGTGACTGGATTTCTTTTACCATGAATTACAATGTCTAGTCACCACTTGACCTTCAGAGGTGCTCTGCATTTATGTTTTGCGGTCTCAGAAAGGGCTAGCGAGATACTGATACGTCTCCAACGTATCTGTAATTTTTTATTGTTCCATGCTATTATTTATGAAGTCTTGGATGTTTAATGGGCTTTATCATTCACTTTTATATCATTTTTGGGACTAACCTACTAACCCAAAGGCCCAGTCCAGATTGCTGGTTTTTGCCTATTTCAGGGTTTTGCAGAAAAAGAATATCAAACGGAGTCCAAACGGAATGAAACCTTCGCGAGAGATATTTTCGGAGAAAATCACGCCTAGGAAGCTTGAGAACCACGTCAGAGGATTGAGGAGCCGCCCTCGAGGGTGGGGGGTGCGCCCCCCTTCCCAGGGCGCGCCCCCTGCCTCGAGGCCTCCTTAAGTGGCCTCCGATGCCCTCCTTCTTCCTATATAAGTCCACGTACCCCAGAAACTCCGTGAACAGAGAGAAAACCCTAATTCCTCCGCCGTAGCTTTTGTTCCCGTGGAGATCCCATCTTGGAGCCTGTTCCGGAGATCCACCGGAGGGGGATCCATCACGGAGGCCTTCATCATCATCATCATCGCCCTCACAATGAGTTGTGAGTAGTTTACCACAGACCTTCGGGTCCATGGCTAGTATCTCAATGGCTTCTTCTCTCTCTCTGGATCTCAATTCAAAGTTCTCCTCGGTCTTCGAGGAGATCTATTCGATGTAATCTCTTTTTGCGGTGTGTTTGTCGAGATCCGATGAATTGTGAGTTTATGATCAAGGTTATCTATGAAAGATATTTGGTTCTTCTCTGAATTTTTTATGTGTGCTCATAATATCCTTGCAAGTCTCTTCGAATTATTGGTTTGGTTTGGCCTACTAGATCTATAGTTCTTGCAATGGGAGAAGTGCTCGGCTTTGGGTTCAATCTTGCGGTGTCCTTTCCCAGTGATAGTAGGGGCAGCAAGGCACATATTGTATTGTTTCCAGCGAGGATAAAAAGATGGGGTTTATATCATATTGCTTGAGTTCATCCCTCTACATCATGTCATCTTGCTTAAGGCGTTACTCTGTTCGTATGAACTCAATACACTAGATGCATGCTGGATAGCGGTCGATGTGTGGAGTAATACACTAGTAGATAAAGGGACATCTGACCCGGTTCATTAGGGCCTTTAGCCCCGGTTCTTGAACCGGGACTAAAGGGTCGGTAGTAATGCCCAGGCCCTTTAGTCCCGGTTCAATCCAGAACTGGGGCAGATGGGTCTCCACGTGGCTTGTGCGCGGAGCCTAGGCAGGAGGGCCTTTGGTCCCGGTTGGTGGCACCAACCGGGACCAAAAGGCATCCACGCATCAGCATTTCTGTGGCTGTGGTTTATGTTTTTTTTTAAAGGGGAGGGGGGAGGGTTGGGAGGTTTTGGGGGTTTAATTTAGGTGTTTCATATATTGTGTTAGCTTGCTAATTAATAGAGAAAAGTATCCTCTCTTATGTCCGTGCTTGGTCGACGCTACGTACTACACATACGTATAGAGAGGAGTAGACACGCTAGCTAGCTAGCTAGTAAGCAAACTAAGGAAACAGAAGATCGTAATCAACATATATATGCATACAGAGAGAAGTAATATCGACCACCTCTCCTTCTCCAAGAGATTGGTCGAACAACAAGTTCTCGTATATCTATCCGACACTACCGGGTACATATATACAATAATTATCTCTTACAAATATAATCTCCTATACGATGGACGCATGGTCCACATAGTATTCTCCGTCTGGCGCGATCACGTGTTCAAGGAAGAATGCCGCCAATTCCTCTTGAATTGCTCGCAGATGATCTGGTGCTAGGAGTTCATCCCGCATCCAAAACATCTAATTTGAAGAAGGGGGGGTCAATACATGAAATGATGCTATAAAATTGTGAATATTATTAATTAATTGCTTACGCACTTCAAATGATGGTAATGAAATAAAATTGTGAATATTATTAATTGCTTACGCGCTTCAAATTGTGCTTTAGAGTAGCCCCGCTCACAGGTCGTGTGGCGGATGGACTCGCAAATGTAGTATCCACAGAAATCATTCCCGGGTTCCTGCCACAACCACGTTACAAGAAATAGAGGTCAATCAACCTGATAAGCAAGAATGCCAAATGGTATTGATGAAACTAGCGCTTGAATCAAGATATAGGAGATGCGCGGAACATGCTACTATATAGTACTTACTTTCGGGTGTCTAAATTCTAGCTTCTTCGGCAGTCCTGGAGCTTTTTTGGTGAATTTTCTCCAAACCCTGCCAGACGAAGAAAACAATTACTTGATATCAGAAATGAACAAAGTTGCTGATATGCATGGTGGATAATATTGATCGTTTTAACTTACTTGTCGAGCATTTGAGTCATGTCCGCATACTCCTTGGGATCTTTACGTTTAGAGTCCAAGATAGTTACTACTCCCCGCTCAAGCTTAATCTCTAAGAGAATATAGTGGAAGGTACGCACGCATGCATGAACTCATCAATTACATTACTATAACCTTGACTGATATATAAGGGAAACCAAATATGCACAAGACAGTAACACTCACTTGAAGTTGTAAGGAAAGAGTATTATATCTTTGTTTTCATTTACCACCAACGATCGTAGCAAGTTGGTCTCGGTATCTGAGGCACGCCATTTAACCTCGGTTTCATCTATGAGGTATGTGTTAATGAAACCAATATCACCGACTTGTCTTTTCTTCAATTCGACGATCTTCAATCTGCATAATATAGTGAGGATAATTATAAATACATGCAATGAAAGAGCTGAGCTATATAGAGAGACTTAATGACAGAAGTAGTACTACTTACAGACAGTAGCAGGTGACCGTTGCTTTATCGAGGGCCAATTGATTGAAAAACTGATAGAACTCCTCAAATGGAATAGGCAACAATTCAATTCCAACGAGGTCATGCTCCGGTTTAACTCTCACATACAAACTATCCCTCCCCCCAGACTCTCTGCAGATTTTCAAGTACCAATCATGCAATCTTCGCATATTCGTTGATAGAGATCTTTCATTTTTGACGAGAGGCTTCCTGTACTCGTATCTTTGTATCTGCACCTCCAAGAAATCATAATGTACATCGTTGGACAGGTAATCTCCAAGATTGCTATAACCGGGCACCATCCTCGGATCATTAGCGACCATGTCGCTAGACACCTTGAGCGGGGGCCACGATTGGTCCGCTTGTTCGCCGAGCTGGGCAATTTGTTTCCCAGCTCGTCCTTCTGCTAACCTTTGATCACTTTTAGTACTTCCCGACCGCTTCGCTTCGTGAAATGACTTTTCAATAATGCGGTCATAGTTGTCCTTCGGCTTACTTTTTGCTGGTTTCTTCAGGGCAGCAAGAGTGCGCTTTGCTTTCACCGGATCTATCTTCTCCTCCGGAGGTGGATGTCTTTGTGCTTTCAACCCTTCAAGCCAGTCCTTCACTTCGCCTTCAGCGATCTTCGTGTTTTCCTCGTCGGACCTCTCGTATGGTAACTTCTCTAGAGGCGTGAGAGAAGGACCGAATCTGCATTGCCTCCCGCCTCTGGCTGTACTGCTAGACGTCGGCAGACCAGACGAAGCGGCTGTCTTCTTTCCTTGCTTACCCGCCGGAGCAGGAGCAGCCGGAGCGGCGGCAGGTCTCTTCCGCCCTTGCTGACTAGGCGGAGAAGGAGGAGCAGGCTGGCTGCTCGGGCGCGCCAGCGCAGGCGGAGAAGGAGGAGGCTGGCTGCCCGGGCGCGCCGGCGCAGGCGGAGAAGGAGACGGAGTGCCGCCACGCGCCGGAGAAGGAGCCGGAGTGCCCTGATCGTCACTCGCCGGAGGAGGAGGTGGTGGAGGAGGCAGTGGAGGAGGCGGAGTGCCCTGACTCGCTGGAGGAGGAGGAGGAGGCAGAGGCATCCAGTTGAGAATGTTGATGAGGTCCTTCCGCCATAGACATGGAGTCTTCAGTGAAGAACCCAGCCGAGTCTCCCCTTCACCAGTAGGGTGGTCAACCTGGAGCTCCTTAAATCCCTCCGTAATTTCATCCACCATCACCCTAGCATATCCTTCTGGAATCAGCCGGCAGTGAAAAGTTGCGCCGGGTCCAGTAGGATAAACAGAGCCAGCAGCCGCCTTGACCTTCATATTTATCCACTGCGTCATAAGGTGGCAATTTTGTACCTCCGTGATAGCATCCGCGGGATAGCTGGCAGTAGCCGTCAAGACATGCTCCGGCTGAAGCAGCTCGGTGGAAGCCATGTTGCTTCTCCGCTGAGATGGCGGGGTAGCTTCGGAGGAAGCTTCGGCAATTCTTTTGTCCCGATTTGGTTCTCGTTCCTCTATCGCTTGTATTCTGGCGCACAGCGCCTGCAGTTCAGTCTGCTGCATTTTCTTCCTCCTCTCGTGGCATTTGTAACCGCCTGCGTCCGGAAACCCAGCACTCCACGGAAGGGAGCCTGGCGTGCCTCGTGTCCGTCCAGGGTGCTCAGGATTCCCGAGGGCCATTGTCTGCTCGTCGTTCTCTCTGTCGGGGAAGAACGTCCCTTGCTGCGCTGCTTTGATATAGTGCCGAAGCTTCCTGAGTGGTATTTCCAATTGCTTGTCCGTCCAAATGCACCTCCCTGATACAGGGTCCAAGGTTCCGCCAGCCCCGAAGAACCAAGTCCGGCAACGGTCTGGCCAGTTCATTGTCTCTGGTTTGATCCCTTTCTGAAGCAGATCATTCTCAGCCTTGGCCCACTTAGGCCGGGCTCTGAGGTAGCCACCTGACCCCGTGCGATGGTGATGCTTCTTCTTTGCAGCATTTTTCTGGTTTGTCGCTGACATCTTCTTACTCTTTTCCGATGTCTTATAGGCCACAAATGCGGGCCAGTCATCTTTGATCTTCTCATATATGCCCACGAATTCTGGAGTCTCTTTTTCGCGGACAAACTTATTCAGTTTTTTCTTCCACGCCCTGAATTGGTCTGCCATCTTCGTAAGAGCAGCAGACTTGATTAATTCCTCTTTAACTGGATTCGCCGGATCATCCTCTAGCGGTAGGGTGAAATTTGACTTCAGCTCAGTCCAAAGATCTTCTTTCTGCATATCAGTGACATAAGACACCTGAGCGTCTTTTGCAGCCGGCTTTAACCATTGATGGATGCTGATCGGGATCTTGTCCCTAACCAGAACCCCGCACTGATTAACAAATGCGTTCTTTGTCCGGGTGGGTTCAATCGGTTCGCCGGAGCGTGAGATTTCTAAGATCTCAAACTTTTCATCCGACCTCAACTTTTTCTTCGTGCCTCGTCCCGAAGATTTGCTCGATCCGGAGGGCTAGAAAAAGGAACAAAGACGAGAGTTAATGAATGCATCAATTAACTAGTCAGCACAGGCTTAGCTAATATATATACCTGCTGGCCGGACTCGGTTCGGTCACCGGAGCCAGCATCACGGTCTCCTTCTTGCACCGGCATTGGGTCACCGAAGCCGTCCTCACGGTCTACTTTTTCCATGTGCATTGGGTCACCGGAGCCATCAATATCATAGCCTAGATCTTCCTCTCTTTCCAGCAGCTCATTGGTGTCGTTGAGAAACGATAAGACGGCATCTTGTCCGTCTGCGATTATGTCCATCAACATCGCTTCTTGTGCTTCGTCTCGGGTGTTGTCGTCCATAGTTTCTACAAATATTTACAACATGCCAATTATTATTCAAACATGACAGATGGATATATTAATGGCAAACGTAGAACTAGCTTCGACCCTCGACCCCTGGACGACCCTCGACTGCTCGGCGATCCACAACCCTAGACCCCCTCATGTCACATTTTGTCTAGTGTCAAAGGATTCAACAAAACCAATACTTCATCATTAGGCGAAAGTAACAGTCGCATGATGGTACGAAGCTCTCCAAAGTTATTTTGGAACGGAGTCCCAGATAGGATAATTCGTAACAAAAGACGGATTA
>LR738714.1:762339531-762425224 GCA_902687465.1 Secale cereale
CGGGACTAAAGGGGGGCATTGGTCCCGGTTGATGCCACGAACCGGGACCAATACCCACCCTTTAGCCCCGGTTGGTGCCACCAACCGGGACCAAAAGCCCTGTGCTGGCGCGGGTGCGGTGGGATGTTTAGTCCCACCTCGCTAGTTGAGAGAGCTCGGGTGTGGTTTATAAGCGCTGCTGCGCCCACCCACTCGAGCTCCTCTCAATTGCAGGCTTCTGGGCCTAACTCTGCGCGCTGCCCTGTGAGCTTGCTCGGCCTTATAGTCCAGATGCATCCTGGGCTGTAAGCCTTGCAGGCTCACTGGGCAGCGCCCAATATTTTTTCATTTTTTTCCTTTTTTGCTTTATTTATTTCTAAGTTGTTTTTTTGCTGTATTTAGAGTTTCTTTGTGAATATTATTGCTTTAGGTAAAATCAATTACAAACTTTCTGTTAGTGCAAATAGTATTCAAATTTGAATAGATTAAATTTGAAATTATTTATTTTCTTTGTTGCTTTATTTATTTTATTTTGTTTCTACTTACAACAAAATACTTATTGTTGCTATTTTTATTTTTTTGCAAGTTTTTTTGTTTTGTTTTCTGCATTATTTGTTTTCTTTTGTTTTTTGCTTTATTTTTTAATTATTTCTGGTAAAACCAATTAAAAACTTTCTGTTAGTGCAAGTAGTATTCAAATTTGAATAGTTTAAATTTGAAATTATTTGTTTTCTTTGTTGCTTTATTTATTTTATTTTGTTTCTACTTACAACAAAATACTTATTGTTGCTATTTTTATTTTTTTGCAAGTTTTTTTGTTTTGTTTTCTGTATTATTTATTTTCATTTGTTTTTTGCTTTATTTTTTAATTCTTTCTAGTAAAACCAATTACAAACTTTCTGTTAGTGCAAGTAGTATTTAAATTTGAATAGTACAAACGGACAATGGTATCATACTCGTCTGTTACAATGTTGGCATGGTATCATCATAATAGTTGCGGAAAAAAGTCTTCACTTTTTCTTCGCTTGTGTCATTTGCTTATTGCGCCGTAACCATGGATAATCTTCATCGTTTATCAGGATGCTTGGGTCAGCCTTGACTTTGAAGGGAGGAATTTCATGAAACTTTTCATAATCTTCGGATATGTCTGTCTTGCCCTCCACTCCCAGGATGTCCCTTTTTCCTGAAAGAACTATGTGGTGCTTTGGCTCATCGTATGATGTATTCGCTTACTTATCTTTTCTTTTTCTCGGTCTGGTAGACATGTCCTTCACATAGATAATCTGTGCCACATCATTGGCTAGGACGAACGGTTCGTCAGTGTATCCAAGATTTTTCAGATCCACTGTTGTCATTCCGTATTGTGGGTCTACCTGTACCCCGCCTCCTGACAGATTGACTCATTTGCACTTAAACAAAGGGACCTTAAAATCATGTCCGTAGTCAAGTTCCCATATGTCCACTATGTAACCATAATATGTGTCCTTTCCCCTCTCGGTTGTTGCATCAAAGCGGACACCGCTGTTTTGGTTGGTGCTCTTTTGATCTTGGACAATCGTGTAAAATGTATTCCCATTTATCACGTATCCTTTGTAAACCAATATAGTGAAAGATGGTCTCCTGGACAACAAGTACAACTCATCACAAACAGTGTTGTCACCTCTGTGACGTGTTTCCAACCAACTGCTGAAAGTCCTGATGTGTTCACATGTAATCCAGTCGTCGCACTGCTCCGGTGTTTGGAGCGCAGACTGTTCTTGTGTTCATCGACATACGGGGTCACCAATGTAGAGTTCTGTAGAACTGTGTAGTGTGCTTGAGACCAAGAATATCCGTCCCTGCATATTATTGAGTCCCTTCCAAGCGTGCCTTTTCCAGTCAGTCTTCCCTTGTACCGCGATTTAGGGAGACCTATCTTATTAAGGCTAGGAATGAAGTCAACACAAAACCCGATGACATCCTCTATTTGATGGCCCATGGAGATGCTTCCTTCTGACCTAGCGCGGTTACAGACATATTTCTTTAGGACTCCCATGAACCTCTCAAAGAGGAACATATTGTGTAGAAATACGGGCCCCAGAATGACAATCTCGTCGACTAGATGAACTAGGACGTGTGTCATGATATTGAAGAAGGATGGTGGGAACACCAGCTCGAAACTGACAAGACATTGCGCCACATCACTATTTAGCCTTGGTACGATTTCTGGATCAATCACCTTCTGAGAGATTGCATTGAGGAATGCACATAGCTTCACAATGGCTAATCGGATTTTTTTCCGTTAGAAGCCCCCTCAATGCAACCGGAAGCAGTTGCGTCATAATCACGTGGCAGTCATGAGACTTTAGGTTCTGGAACTTTTTCTCTGGCATATTTATTATTCCCTTTATATTCGACGAGAAGCCAGTCGGGACCTTCATACTGAGCAGGCATTCAAAGAAGATTTCTTTCTCTTCTTTCGTAAGAGCATAGCTGGCAGGACCTTCATACTGCTTCCGAGGGATGCCGTCTTTTTCGTGCAAACGTTGCAGGTCCTCCCGTGCCTCACCTGTATCTTTTGTCTTTCCATACACGCCTAAGAAGCCTAGCAGGTTCACGCAAAGGTTCTTCGTCACGTGCATCACGTGATTGAAGAGCGGACCTCTAGGTCTTTCCAGTAGGGTAGGTCCCAAAATATAGATTTCTTCTTCCACATGGGTGCGTGTCCCTCAGCGTCATTCGGAACAGCTAGTGTGCCGAGGCCCTTTCCAAAGATTACGTGTAAATCATTGACCATAGCAAGTACGTGATCACCGGTACGCATGACGGGCTTCTTCCGGTGATCTGCCTCGCCTTTGAAATGCTTGCCTTTCTTTCGACATTGATGGTTGGTCGGAAGAAATCGACGATGGCCCAGGTACACATTCTTCCTACATTTGTCCAGGTATATACTTTCAGTGTCATCTAAACAGTGCGTGCATGCGTGGTATCCTTTGTTTGTCTGTCCTGAAAGGTTACTGAGAGCGGGCCAATCGTTGATGGTCACGAACAGCAACGCCTTTAGGTCAAATTCCTCCTGTCTGTGCTCATCCCACGCACGTACACCATTTCCATTCCACAGCTGTAAAAGTTCTTCAACTAATGGCCTTAGGTACACATCAATGTCGTTGCCGGGTTGCTTAGGGCCTTGGATGAGAACTGGCATCATAATGAACTTCCGCTTCATGCACATCCAAGGAGGAAGGTTATACATACATAGAGTCACGGGCCAGGTGCTGTGATTGCTGCTCTGCTCCCCGAAAGGATTAATGCCATCCGCGCTTAAAGCAAACCATATGTTCCTTGGGTCCTTTGCAAACTCCTTCCAGTACTTTCTCCTCGATTTTTCTCCACTGCGACCCGTCAGCGGGTGCTCTCAACTTCCCGTCTTTCTTACGGTTCTCACTGTGCCATCGCATCAACTTGGCATGCTCTCCGTTTCTGAACAAACGTTTCAACCGTGGTATTATAGGAGCATACCACATCACCTTCGCAGGAACCCTCTTCCTGGTGGGCTCGCCGTCAACATCACCAGGGTCATCTCGTCTCATCTTATACCGCAATGCACCGCATACCGAGCATGCGTTCAGATCCTTGTATGCACCGCGGTAGAGGATGCAGTCATTAGGGCATGCATGTATCTTCTGCACCTCCAATCCTAGAGGGCATACGACCTTCTTTGCTGCGTATGTACTGTCGGGCAATTCGTTATCCTTCGGAAGCTTCTTCTTCAATATTTTCAGTAGCTTCTCAAATCCTTTGTCAGCCACAGCATTCTCTGCCTTCCACTGCAGCAATTCCAGTATGGTACCGAGCTTTGTGTTGCCATCTTCGCAATTGGGGTACAACCCTTTTTTGTGATCCTCTAACATGCGATCGAACTTCAGCTTCTCCTTTTGACTTTCGCATTGCGTCCTTGCATCGACAATGACCCGGCGGAGATCATCATTTGGTTCCTCTTTATCTTCAGCAGCTTCACCCGTTGCAGCATCATTGGGCACATCGTCTGGTTCCTCTTGATCTTCACCAGCTCCCCCCATTGCAGCATCACCGTATTCAGGGGGCACATAGTTGTCATCGTACTCTTCTTCTTCGCCGTCTTCCATCATAACCCCTATTTCTCTGTGCCTCGTCCAAACATTATAGTGTGGCATGAAACCCTTGTAAAGCAGGTGGGAGTGAAGGATTTTCCGGTTAGAGTAAGACATCGTATTCCCATATTTAGTGCATGGACAACACATAAAACCATTCTGCTTGTTTGCCTCAGCCGCATTTAGAAACTCATGCACGCCCTTAATGTACTCGGAGGTGTGTCTGTCACCGTACATCCATTGCCGGTTCATCTGCGTGAATTATATATAATTAAGTGTGTCAAAAACCATTACAGAACATCATAAATAGATAATTAAGTGACCAAATTAATAGAAGTTCATCATCACATTAAAACCAAAGTACATACATATATAGTTCTCATCTAACAACATATAGCTCTCCATACACATCGAAACTATGTAAAACATTTCAATGCGAAAACAAATGCGATCATAATCGCAACCAAGGTAACAATTGATCCAACGGCATAATGATACCAAGCCTCGGTATGAATGGCATATTTTCTAATCTTTCTAATCTTCAACCGCATTGCATCCATCTTGATCTTGTGATCATCGAGGACATCCGCAACATGCAACTCCAATATCATCTTCTCGTCCTCAATTTTTTTATTTTTTCCTTCAAGAATTTGTTTTCTTCTTCAACTAAATTTAACCTCTCGACAATAGGGTCCATCTTGATCTTGTGATCATCGACGACTTCCGCAACATGCAACTCCAATTCCATCTTCTCCTCCTCCATTTTTCCAATTTTTTCTTTAAGGAAATGTTTTCCTCTTCAATTAAATTTAACCTCTCCACAAGAGGGTCGGTTGGAATTTCTGGTTCAACTACCTCCTAGACATAATAAAACATCTATGCATGTCAGGTTGGTCGGCATAACTATCATAAACACTAAAACAAATAGTTATAAATTAAAGATAATATACCACATCCGAATCGTAGACAGGACGAGGGCCCACGTGGGCGGATATCAAAACCATCGCACTATATAATAACAAGCAATAATAAACGTAAGAAAATTAGACAAATATCTATCTAAAGCAATAATAACAAGCAATAATAAAAGTAAGAAAAGCATGGACATAACAAGAGGCTCACCACGGTGGTGCCGGTGACGAGATCGGCGGGGGCGATCGACGGCGGCGAAGACGGGGACGGGACGTGACGGACCGCTAAACCTAGACAAATCTCGGAGAAAATAGAGCTTCGAGAGGAGAAAAGCTTAACTAGTGTGACTCGGGCATTCCATCGAACATGTTGTGTGCATAGGAGGTGAGCTAGAGCACCACTAACCCCTCTCCCCCTCGGCCAGAAAAAAAACAGAGCAGTGTGCTCTGCTCTTACGCGAGGGGGTATATATAGGCACCTCATTGGTCCCGGTTGGTGCTACAAACCGGGGATAAAGGGGTGCCTTTTGTCCCGGTTCATGACACCAACCGGGACCAATGGTGGTGGGCCAGGAGCAAGACCCATTGGTCCCGGTTCGTCGCACCAACCGGGACCAAAAGGTCCAGACGAACCAGGACCAATGGCCCACGTGGCCCAGCCGGCCCCCTGGGCTCACGAACCGGGTCCAATGCCCCCTTTGCTCCCGGTTCTCGATTGAACCGGGGCTAATGGGCTGGACAGGCCTGAACCAAAGCCCTGTTTTCTACTAGTGATAGTAGTAGAAGCAGGCAGGAGTCGGTCTACTTGTCTCGGATGTGATGCCTATATACAATGATCATGCCTAGATAGTCTCATAATTATTCGCTTTTCTATCAATTGCTCAACAGTAATTTGTTTACCCGCCGTAGAATATCGCTATCATGAGATAAGCCACTAGAGAAAACTATGGCCCCCGGGTCTATTCTCAACATATCAATCTACATCCAGTTTACTTTTCCTGCTTTTATTTTCTGTTTTATTAAACTAAAAATACCAAAAATATAAACTATCATCTCTATCAGATCTCACTTTCGTAAGTGACCATAAAGGGATTGACAACCCCTTATCGCGTTGGCTGCAAAGTTCTTATTTGTTTGTGCAGGTGCGAGGGACTCGCGCGTGGTCTCCTACTGGATTGATACCTTGGTTCTCAAAAACTGAGGGAAATACTTACGCTATTGTGCTGCATCTCCCTTTCCTCTTCGAGGGAATACAACGCAAGCTCAAGAAGAATTTCCCGCACCGTTGACGGGGAGGCTTACACAAAAGTCATATACCAAGTACCTATCACAAACCCTTATCCTTCGCATTACATTTTTGCCTCTCATTTTCCTCTCCCCCACTTCACCCTTGCCGTTTTATTCGCCCTTCTTCCGTCGTGTGTTTATCGTTCGCTTGCCCCTTGTCTTCTTGTGTGTGTTGCTTGCTTGCTTGCCCTCATGTCTGAGATGGGGGACGATTTTATCGAGAAGGGTAGCAATGCCGAGGGCAACGTTCATGTTGACCCCCCGGATGAAGCTACCACTTTACATATTAAGAAGTTCCGGGTTGGTAGTGGTAATATTATTGGAAAAGGGGTTCTTCAAGACTTCTTTACTTGTGTCGGTGATTTGCCCACTATGGGTGGCTCTATTCTTCACATAACTAGTAGCCTTGCGGATGCTGTAACTATGCTCCTAGTAGAAATTGAAAGGCAATTTAACCATATGCATCCCTGTATTCAAAGAATATTTTTGGAGTTCTCCAATATTGAGCATTGTTCCGTTAAGCGTGCAACTACTATTTTTTTGGCTCATGAATTTAGATATATCATGAAAGAGGCCAGAGAAATCTTTGCTCATTACGGAGTAGATGCCGGTCGACCTCCTATAGAGGCTATCTTGTTCAATCAAGAAGACCTTATGCGGTTGCGATCTCCTGATCATGTTGCTTTTAATGAAAACCTTAGAAAAAAGGTTCCTGTTGAGATCTTGATTGATATAATTTCTGAGATAAACGATGACTTTGCTGTTCAAAATAATGGGTTAGGCTTCTCCCTTGAACGAAGGCTTATGGCCTTCTGCCAAAGGAATGCCTATCATGATGAATTGGTCATCCACTACAAAGGGCCAAAGGGGGAACCTGTTCCTCCCGAGATTGATGTAGGGAACTTTTGTCCCATTAAATTTAGCCCTTTTGATTACTTTTGCTTGCCACAAAGGAAGCTTGCTGCTGTACGTAGGGAATATGAGGTGAGCTTTCACGACATATCGTACCACTATGGCTATCCCTAGATTTATCTTGTATCGTGCCTAGCTAGGGGCGTAAAACGATAGCGCTTGTTGGGAGGCAACCCAATTTTTTGTTTTTTTGTTTTTGTTGCTGTTAGGGAATAAATATTGCATCTAGCCTATTATTATATGTGGTTTCATGTTTTGTTTAGTTTTTGTGCAAAGTAGAACCTTTGGGAAGACTTGTGTGAAGTTTATGTGATCTTGCTGTGAAAAACAGAATCATTAGCGCTCGCTAAAGTAGTCGTGGGATTTTACTGGATAGTGCTTTTTAGTTGATTCTTTTTGCAGATGATTGGTAGACAAATTCCGCAAATTTACCAATTTAGTTTGAATTTTTTGGAGTTCCAGAAGTAGGCGAACCCTGTAGATTACTACAGACTGTTCTGTTTTTGACAGATTCTGTTTTTCGTGTGTTGTTTGCTTATTACGATGCATCTATGAGTAGTATTGGAGGATATGAACCATAGAGAAGTTGGACTATAGTAGGTTTAACACCAATATAAATAAAGAATGAATTCATTGCTGTACCTTTGAGTAGTGGTTTGGTTTCTTATACTAATGGAGCTCACGAGAATTTTTGTCTAAGTTTTGTGTTGTGAAGTTTTCAAGTTTTGAGTATTGCTTTGATGGACTATGGAATAAGGAGTAGCAAAGTCCTAAGCTTGGGAATGACCAAAAAGTCAACGGAGAATATTTTTGGAATATATAAAAAATACTGGCAAAAGAATCAAGACCAGGGGGCACACCCTGTCCACGAGGGTGGGGGCGCACCCCCCCTGGGCGCGCCCCCTGTCTCGTGGGCGCCCTGACGCTCCACCGACCTCAGCTCCGAGTACATATATTCATAATCGGGGAGAAAAAATCAGGGAGAAGGATTCATCGCGTTTTACGATACGGAGGCGCCGCCAAGCCCTAATCTCTCTCGGGAGGGCTGATCTGGAGTCCGTTCGGGGCTCCGGAGAGTGGAGATCGACGCCATCGTCATCATCAACCTTTCTCCATCACCAATTTCATGATGCTCACTGTCGTGCGTGAGTAATCCCATCGTAGGCTTGCTGGACGGTCATGGGTTGGATGAGATTTTGTCAGGCCCAAGATGCGATTCTATCCCGATCACGTGGCACTTACGTGATTGGGGCACAACCGCATTTCGGGCGCTTAGCAAGATGGATATCATTACATCGTACCATTACATACATACATAGGGGATACAACAATTCATGCAAGTCACAAGAATACAACAACATCAATACAAGGCATCCGACTACGGATGCAAACATGAAAAGAACAACGACATCCATCTGCTATACCAGGCTGCCGACCCGAAACCTAACCCAAGACTGAAGAAGAAGAAGAAGAAGAAAGAACTCCAAACAACGATCATCGCTCTCACGTCAAGACATCGGAAACCTGCACCTGCAACTCTTGTTGTAGTATCTGTGAGCCACGAGGACTCAGCAATCCCATAACCATGGGTAACAAGACTATCAAAGCTTAATAGGTAAGGAAGAGTTTAAGTGGTGAGGTTGCAGCAGCGGCTAAGCAAAGCATGGTGGCTAACTTACGAGTACAAGAATAAGATGAGCATCTACGCAAACAGTCGCAACTAGTAGTGATCACTAAAGATCCTGAACTACCTACGAGTCAAACATAACCCCACTGTGTTCTCTTCTCAAAATCAAAAGAGACCGTCACGGTTACTCACACAGTTGTGTGTTTTACTTCGGATCCTCTATCATGTTTTCTACAACCGGACATTAACAAATTCCAATCTGCCACATAACCACGGGCACGGCTTTCGAAAGATCATAACCCTACAGGGGTGTCCCAACTTATCCCATCACAAGCTCTCACGATGAGCTGAAGTGATAAATATAATATTATCACCCCTTATCTTAGGGAAATCCGATCAGGCTCGGCATCCCGGTGCACAAGACATTTCGACAATGGTAAAACAAGTCCAGCAAGACCTCCCGGCGTGCCGATACCCTGATAGTAGCCGCGCGTATCTCGTCTCAGGCCACGTCCGGATGGGACAGCCTACAGGAAAATACCAGATACCGGATGGGACAGCCTACACGAAATTCGAGTCAAGTTTCATATAAAGTTTGTTTAATTCGGAGCTACGGCCTAGAAGATATGAGCAAAACAAGACAAACATGGCAACGGTGCAAGATGCACCGAAACATCAAGCAAACTCACTCCAAACATGAAAACAATATGATATTACGATTCTACATGCAAAATCACACATGTTTCATATAAGGCACACCCAAAACGGAGCAACGGGCTAAAAGATACACCCGAAACAAGAAACAATGCAAAGCTGTAATTAACAACCACATAGCAACTTTGGAGCAAGAAATATATACTCTACAGCTGTCAAACATGGTGACATGAAGCATGGACATGAAGTAGACATATCCTACAGCAAACAACTCGATTGGAGCATCTCCATAGGAGGCATGGATCAATAGCAACAAGCTACAACATTTTGATCATGACACTAAAAACCTGACAGTAATATTTTATAGCAACTTGGGAGCAAGATTTAAATAAGCTACAACAAGCCATATGAGCAAGTAAGGGCATGAATGGATAGACAACAACATATACAGCAAGGAATTATCAATGGCCACTCCAAAACTAACATGGATTTTCCTAGGGCATCAAGCAAACATAGTATCAGGATATGACAGATTCCAGACTTAGTGAAATTTCACTAAGTATAAAACAACAATAACATCATGGCATGTTTGCGAGCATGTTTAAGTCACCTCAAGGCATATCATGGCAATTGGTTTGCACCACAGCAAAGAACACAACATGGAGATTCTAAAACTCTAGGCATGTGACATGGGGACAAACACATCAATAGCAACGAGCTCCTCAACTAGGCATCTCGTAACAAGTTACAAAACCTAACATCCACATGCACTTTGAAACAGAGAAAAACATGGCAATATGAACTCTAACATGCATGCTATAGTAACCAACATGTAGAGCATCTCATGATGAACATTTTGACATATCATATGCATCATTTGGATAAACATGCACCAAGTTATCATATCTCAAACATAGCAACAAAATAACAAGTAGCAGCAGTTTATAACAAGTAGCACTCTTGCAATAGAGATTAGAGCATCTAGATGAACTCAAATGAGTATGGCACAATGGAACAAAGTGTAGAGCACATCACCACGATCATTTTGACATATCATACACTCAATTTGGACATGTACACTAAAAGTTACCTGCAGTCAAAGATGCAACATTACAACAGTTTTCAGGGGACTTAGCAAAAAAAGAGCACTTCAGGAAAGGGACATGTCCGAAGTGGGGCGGACACTTCCGACGAACTGGGGCCCGCTAGCAGCATCACAGAGAGGTCAACATGGACCGGATCGACGAAACGGGTCGGGCTGCAGCGGATCGGGCGATGGAGGAGCTCGGAGGCCGATCCATCCGGTGAAGGGAAACGACGGCGGCGAGCCTCCGGCGGCAGCTCCGGCCGGCCGGGGTCGGCAAGGGCACGGACGCCGACGAGCACCCATGGCGGGGCCTCGACTCCCTGGGACGACGTCGATGCGGGGCTTCAGCGGGGAACGACGCCGGCGGCGGTCAACCAGGGCGGCGGCGGCCTCAGTCCGGCGGCGGCGGCGCTGCAGCGAGGGAGGTCGTCGTTGTGACGCGGGAGGGAGCCGGGCGTCGGGAGCGCTGTGGGGAGGCGAGATCTGCGGGGCAGCGCGCGATGCGGGCCTCGGGCCCATATCGCTGCCCGGGCGGGCCGGATCTGGGTCTCGCGGGCCCTGGCGGCGGGGGAGCTGAGGGTGGAGGCGCGCGATGCCACGTGGAGCACCCTCAGTGGCTAGCGGCGGGTATTTCGGCGGCTGGCGGCGGCGCTGGTGGCTGGCGCGGCGACAAGTGGCGGCGGGGTAGGGGCTGAGCGCGGAATTTGATGCGGGAGGGGGCTAGCGGTAGGTGGAGGTGCTAGGATGCCCATTTTAGGAAGGGGAGGGTCTATATATAGCAAACAAATGCTAGGGTTTGGGGGTTTGAGGCCGTTTCGGAGCCATCGTATCACGATCCAACGGCACCGGAGCGGAGGGGGAGTAGGCTGGGCCAAGGGGAGGTTAGTGGGTTGTGTAGAAGGCCTTGGGCTTAGGGAAGAGAAGAAAGGGAGAGGCCCGCGGGAGTTTTCGGAGACCGAAAACGTCCGACGTTTAAACCGGCGACTAGTGCCGCTATATATATCCGTTGGGCTATCAAATGAGCTCCGAATGCGATGAAATTTGGCAGGCGACCTATCTACACTATAGTAAGACCACATGCCAAGTTTCAACACATTCTGAGAACGTTTTTCGGCCACTCATAAAATAAATATTCGGAGGCACCGTGGGCGCGTGCAAGTGTGTCTGGGCTCAGAACGGACAACGGAGAGGACGAGGGGAATCGGGCGGATGCAAGTTTCAAAAACATCCTGATGCAACACAAGACGACAAGGCAAAGATGCAACACGCAAGCAGATGACATGGCAACGACGACGAATAACTGGCTGACACCTGGCGCACCGGTCTCGGGGTGTCACCACACCCCCCTACTAACAAGAGATCTCGTCCCGAGATCTTAGGAACGAGACTGAAGGGAAAAGGAAGAACAAAGTACTTCGAGGACAAAAGAGTGAAACCACAGAACCTTGAGAGGAAGAACACAACTTGAAATAAAGGATTCAACGGAGAAGATTGAGATCGAGAAGCTCCGGTAAAATAAGCAACAAGGCATAAGACGAGAACTAAGGATAAGGATATGAAGGAAGAGTTGAAGGAACAAGAATTTAATTCAAAACCACTCTGGTTAAAAGAGATAGAAAAGCAATTCAAACGAAGGAATTCTGGCAGCACTCCGACTGAAAATTGAAGAAATAGCACACCGGTTGAACATGAATGGAATGGAACAAGAACTTGAAAAGATGGAACGATCTATGATGAGATGAACAAGAAAGTTTAGCTAGCACTCCGGTTGAATATGAATTGAAAGAAGAATAACTTGAGAGATGGAATAATATTTGACGAGACGAACAACACAATGCCTCCGGAAAATAAAGAATGGAATTAAAAGAATGGAGAAGAAGATGATAACTTCGAGCGCGATTGACTTGAGAGCATCCTTAGAAGGAACGATTGAACGGAGTCATTGAAAAATCAACAACGAAAGAATCAGCTTGATGTGGACTTATTTAAACATCTCAAGACTTGAGGTGCATTATGCCGCAACCAAAATATTGAATAGATGAGAATGAAGAAAGAAATGCAAAACTCCACTTCAAAAGAAAACAGAGAATTATTTGCACTCGAGAGGCAAAAGAATAAGAATGCTTGAGCTGCTCCATAAGAATTAGCTGAATGTTTGAAGAATGAATTAAATGATGGAGAACCACCATGAGGAACTCCGGTAACAACAAGGATGATAAAATAGAAATGACGGATGAGAGGAATAAGATTAAGACTTGCGATGATTTAGAAAGGGCCTCCGACGAGATAGCCGAGAAAACTTTGAACTCCGGGGAAGAAAAGATTAAAGCACTTGGGACTAGAATTTATTCATCAAGAATAAACTCCGAAGGAAGGAATAAATCAACTCGATGAAAAGAATAAGAATTATGTCATGCTTATCCTCCATCAATTAAATTGATGAAAAGCAATACATTCACATACCACTTATTCTCGATTGAATGATTAAAGAGGGATATATCGCGAACTTGCGAAAATTTTCATGACACACCGATAGGATTGGAATAAAAGAATGGATTGATATGATAACACCGGAGAAGAACTCTTGAGAGAACCACCGTAAAGAATTGAAGCCGAGTGAAGAAAAAGAACGAACCACCGAGAAGAATTACAATCGAGTGAAGAACGAGAATGACCACCGTAAGGAATGAAATTGAGTGAACACAAGAGAATGAATCTCCGGGAAGAATAAAACACTTGAGGACAATTTGAATGACTAGAACGAAGAGATTGTGAACTGATTAAAGAATACTTGACCAAGCACCGGAAGAATGTGAGACGAACGAAGAGGCATTGATGAAGAATATTTGGAGGACGAAGTCGAAAACTGAGAACGAAGAAAATCTTCTGAAAAGATGGCCTTCGGAGGAACACAATGAACAGAATTCATAAACTACTCCGGATGGTTGAAGAAAGAATTTGACACGAATCGGAACAAGTAGGAAGATAGTATGAAGCTAGAACGACGAACAGTCGAGAGGACGGACAAAATTTGGAGGAACTTTTCGTCGGTCTTGAAATGATGACGAGAAATACCACCAAAATTATTTAGATACTCCGGAAGAATGAAAAGAGGACGGTTGAACCAACAATGAAAGAATTGAAAGCGGTCTTCGAAAGGCACGTGACGGATGTAATACATACTTACGTCACACTTCGAAAAGAATTTCGGAACACTCCGGGAAAATTAGAAGAGTCAGGTAAGATCCTGGGAAAGACATGTGGGTTATGAGCCCACCGAAGAGAAAACACCATTGAAAAGGATCGAAAAGGAGATGATGCACCGGAACGATTGAGATCGAATGAGGTGGCAACCTCGAATTAATTGAAGACGGACAATTCTCCTGAGATGTCTTCGGAACTCCGAAATAATTAAATGGCGAGAGGCGAACGAGCAAGGGAAAGGTATCTGAGCCGAGGTAAAGAATATGATGAACACCGAAAACTTGAAGTGAATCCACCAGAAAAGAAGGAGAGGTGAAGAATATCAAACGAGAGGAGAATTCTTCGGAGAAGAAAATAGAAGAATGATGACAAGCTAGACGAGAATTCACCAGTTGAAATAACTGAGGAAAGAATGCAAAGGATTCCAACGAGTACGATGGATCCTCGATTAAGGACTCCGGTTCCGAGAATAAAAAGGGTGGGCGGGTGGGAAAAAGAAAGACCACTTCGGGTGGGGAAAACACCGTCGGTTAAAAAGAACTGAGGTTGATCTTGCAAAGAAGAAGAAGGTCAAAACACTTGACGAGAGAAGCACCAGATGAAAGAACTGACAACGCAACGAACGAAAACTAACCACGCGAACCTAAAAAAAGTTTGGAGGCGAAGAGGAGTAATTCAAAACACCTACGTCAATATTCCTCACCAGAGTGACGTAGGGGCAGGGGAGTAAAAAGAATTCCTACTCTCCGATATAACTAGACTCCGAAAAAGTTTTCTGCTAGACTCAACAACGGCCAAACTACGATCAATCAAGGGGGCTCCTATGGTCGGTCGAGGCTCTGATACCAACTTGTCAGGCCCAAGATGCGATTCTATCCCGATCACGTGACACTTACGTGATTGGGGCACAACCGCATTTTGGGCGCTTAGCAAGATGGATATCATTACATCGTACCATTACATACATACATAGGGGATACAACAATTCATACAAGTCACAAGAATACAACAACATCAATACAAGGCATCTGACTACGGATGCAAACATGAAAAGAACAACGACATCCATCTGCTATCCCAGGCTGCCGACCCGGAACCTAACCCAAGACTGAAGAAGAAGAAGAAGAAGAAGAAGAAGAAGAAAGAACTCCAAACAACGATCATCGCTGTCACGTCAAGACATCGGAAACCTGCACCTGCAAATGTTGTTGTAGTATCTGTGAGCCACGAGGACTCAGCAATCCCATAACCATGGGTAACAAGACTATCAAAGCTTAATAGGTAAGGAAGAGTTAAAGTGGTGAGGTTGCAGCAGCGGCTAAGCAAAGTATGGTGGCTAACTTATGAGTACAAGAATAAGATGAGCATCTACGCAAACGGTCGCAACTAGTAGTGATCACTAAAGATCCTGAACTACCTACGAGTCAAACATAACCCCAGCGTGTTCTCTTCTCAAAATGAAAAGAGACAGTCACGGTTACTCACACAGTTGTGTGTTTTACTTCAAATCCTCTGTCAAGTTTTCTACAACCAGACATTAACAAACTCCAATCTGCCACATAACCGCGGGCATGGTTTTCAAAAGATCATAACCCTGCAGGGGTGTCCCAACTTAGCCCATCACAAGCTCTGACGATCAGCTGAAGTGATAAATATAATATTATCACCCCTTATCTTAGGGAAATCCGATCAGGCTCGGCATCCCGGTGCACAAGACATTTCGACAATGGTAAAACAAGTCCAGGAAGACCTCCCGGTGTGCTGACACCCTGATAGTAGCCCCGCGTATCTCGTCTCAGGCCACGTCCGGATGGGACAGCCTACAGGAAAATACCAGATACCTCGGGTTTCCCCAAGGCGGCCCTGCAGTCTACCCGTTTGGGACCAACACCATCAGCCATGGCCCCCCCTGCTATCTAGAAAAGCATCTCCAAGGAGCGTCCCCCTTATGCAATTTAATTAATTAATTAAGTTATTATTATGAGGCAAATTAAAACCAATGTTGGGCCTTGCTGGAGGAGTTTTATTCAAAGACGAAGTGTCAAGGGGTCCCCATATACCCAACCGTGTAAGGAACGCAAAAATCAAGGAACATAATGCCGGTTTATCGACGCCTAAGGTGGCATGAGTGGAACAAAACACCGAGCAAAATGCCAAGCCTTCCACCCATGCCCAGTATATATAGGTGTGTTAATTTTAATAATAGATATTGTGATATTCCAACAACAAGTTCCCACCTGGAACGATCTTCATCTTCACCTGCAACTAACAACGCTATAAGAGGGGCTGAGCAAGCGGGTAACATAGCCAAACAATGGTTTTGCTGGGAAGGTGTCAAAGGTTAGAGGTTTCATGGCAACAAGGAGAGGATGACAATAATGATGGGTAGCGCGACATGTAACGATAGCATCGAGACAACTAAGCATGGCAATGGTAGTAAAGGTATCCAAGGGTATGGTCATCTTGCCTGAGATCTCGCAAGGAAGAAGAATGGATCCATGAAGAAGACGAAGAAGAAGCCTTGAAGAAGAACCACGGGTAGATGAACGAATCCTCACGATCGCAACGGAACAAGCACTAACGAGAAGAAGCAAGCAATACGGTAAACACACCACACGAGACATGACAATATGCTCAACCAAGTATGATGCAAGACAGTTCTATATAGGATGCACTACAAGTCTATACAGGAAGCAGAATATGGCAAGGTAGGAAGCACAGAAAAAACAACACAAGTCTATATATGATGCAATACATGGCAAGGTATGATGCAAGACAAGTCTATACAGGAAGCAATACATGGCAAAGTAGGAAGCACAGGAAAACAACACAAGAACATGACAATATGCTCAAGCAAGTATGATGCAAGACAAGCCTATATCTGATGCAATACATGGGAAGGTATGATGCAAGACAAGTCTATACAGGAAGCAATACATGGCAAGGTAGGAAGCACAGGAAAACAACACAAGAACATGACAATATGCTCAAGCAAGTATGATGCAAGACAAGTCTATATATGATGCAGAACATGGAAAGGCAGGAAGCACTCAAAAACAACACAAGTCAACAAGTTTAAATGAGGCCGGAAACTACATATAACAAATCCGGTAAGCCCGCATATGCATAGTTTGAAATTAGTCCAAATCTGAACAAACCTTAAGTTAAAGTGGTTAAACAGCAGGTTAACATGCACCATGATGATCTACACAAAATTCTAGTCAAGTTTCATATAAAGTTTGTTTAATTCGGAGCTACGGCCTAGAAGATATGAGCAAAACAAGACAAACATGGCAACGGTGCAAGATGCACCCAAACATCAAGCAAACTCACTCCAAACATGAAAAATAAATATGATATTACGATTCTACATGCAAAATCACACAAGTTTCATATAAGGCACACCCAAAACGAAGCAACGGGCTAAAAGATACACCCGAAACAAGAAACAATGCAAAGCTGTAATTAACAGCCACATAGCAACTTTGGAGCAAGAAATATATACTCTACAACACTCAAACATGGTGACATGAAGCATGGACATGAAGTAGACATATCCTACAACAAACAACTCCATTGGAGCATCTCCATAGGAGGCATGGATCAATAGCAACAAGCTACAACATTTTGATCATGACACTAAAAACCTGACAGTAATATTTTATAGCAACTTGGGAGCAAGATTTAAGTAAGCTACAGCAAGCCATATGAGCAAGTAAGGGCATGAATGGATAGAAAACAACATATACAACAAGGAATGATCAATGGCCACCACAAAACTAACATGGATTTGCCTAGGGCATCAAGCAAACATAGTATCAGGATATGACAGATTCCAGAGTTAGTGAAATTTCACTAAGTATAAAACAACAATAACATCATGGCATGTTTGCGAGCATGTTTAAGTCACCTCAAGGCATATCATGGCAATTGGTTTGCACCACATCAAAGAACACAACATGGAGATTCTAAAACATCTAGGCATGTGACATGGGGACAAACACATCAATAGCAACGAGCTCCTCAACTAGGCATCTCGTAACAAGTTACAAAACCTAACAGCCACATGCACATTGCAACAGAGAAAAACATGGCAATATGAACTCTAACATGCATGCTATAGCAACCAACATGTAGAGCATCTCATGATGAACATTTTGACATATCATATGCCTCATTTGGATAAACATGCATCAAGTTATCATATCTCAAACATGGCAACAAAATAACAAGTAGCAGCAGTTTATAACAAGTAGCACTCATGCAACAGAGATTAGAGCATCTAGATGAACTCAAATGAGCATGGCACGATGGAACAAAGTGTAGAGCACATCACCACGATCATTTTGACATATCATACACTCAACTTGGACATGTACACAAAAAGTTACCAGCAGTCAAAGATGCAACATTACAACAGTTATCAGGGGACTTTGCAAAAAAAAAACAGCACCTCGGGAAACGGACATGTCCGAAGTGGGGCGGACACTTCCGACAAACTGGGGCCCACTGGCAGCGTCACAGAGAGGTCAACGCGGACCGGATCGACAAAATGGGTCGGGCTGCAGCGGATCGGGCAATGGAGGAGCTCGGAGGCCGATCCATTCGGCGAAGGTAAACGGCGGCGGCGAGCCTCCGGCGGCAGCTCCGGCCGGCCGGCGTCGGCAAGGGCGCGGACGCCGACGAGCACCCACGGCGGGGCCTCGGCTCCCTGGGACGACGGCGATGCGGGGCTTCAGCGGGGAACGACACCGGCGGCGGTCAACCAGGGCGGCGGCGGCCTCAGTCCGGCGGCGGCGGCGCTCCGGCGATGGAGGTCGTTGTCGTGACGCGGGAGGGAGCCGGGCGTCGGGAGCGCTGCGGGGAGGCGAGATCTGCGGGGCGGCGCGCGATGCGGGCCTCGGGCCCATATCGCTGCCCGGGCGGGCCGGATCTGGGTCTCGCGGGCCCTGGCGGCGGGGGAGCTGAGGGTGGAGGCGCGCGATGCCACATGGAGCGCCCTCAGTGGCTGGCGGCGGGGATTTCGGCGGCTGGCGGCGGCGCTGGTGGCTGGCGCGGCGACAAGTGGTGGCGGGGTAGGGGCTGAGCGCGGAATTTGATGGGGGAGGGGGCTAGAGGTAGGTGGAGGTGCTACGCTGCCCATTTTAGGAAGGGGAGGGTCTATATATAGCAAAAAATGCTAGGGTTTGGGGGTTTGAGGCCGTTTCGGAGCCATCGGATCACGATCCAACGGCACCGGAGTGGAGGAGGAGTAGGCTGGGCCTAGGTGAGGTTAGTGGGCTGTGTAGAAGGCCTTGGGCTTAGGGAAGAGAAGAGAGGGAGAGGCCCGCAGGAGTTTTCGGAGACCGAAAACGTCCGACGTTTAAACCGGCGACTAGTGCCGCTATATATAGCCGTTGGGCTATCAAACGAGCTCCGAATGCGATGAAATTTTGGCAGGCGGCCTGTCTACACTATAGTAAGATCACATGCCAAGTTTCAACCCATTCCGTGAACGTTTTTCGGCCACTCATAAAATAAATATTCGAAGGCACCGCGGGCGCGTGCAAGTGTGTCTCGGCTCAGAACGGACAACGGAGAGGACGAGGGGACTCGGGCGGATGCAAGTTTCGAAAACATGCTGATGCAACAGAAGATGACAAGGCAAAGATGCAACACGCAAGAAGATGACATAGCAACGACGACGAATAACTGGCTGACACCTGGCACACCGGTCTCGGGGTGTCACAGATTTACCATGTAATCGAGTTAGTTTTGTTAGGGTTTGATCCCTAGTATCCATTATGTTCTAAGATTGATGTTGCTATGACTTTTCCATGCTCAATGCTTGTCACTTGGGCCCGAGTGCCATCATTTCAGATCTGAACCTATTATGTTTTCATGAATATATGTGAGTTCTTGATCCTATCTTGCAAGTCAATAGTCACCTACTATGTGTTATGATCCGGCAACCCCGAAGTGACAATAATCAGGACCACTCCCGGTGATGACCGTAGTTTGAGGAGTTCATGTATTCACTAAGTGTTAATGCTTTGGTCTGGTACTCTTTTAAAAGGAGGCCCTAATATCCCTTAGTTTCCTATAGGACCCCGCTGCCACGAGAGGGTAGGAAAAAAGATGGCATGCAAGTTCTTTCCCATAAGCACGTATGACTATATTCGAAATACATGCCTACATTACATTGATGAACTGGAGCTAGTTCTATGTCACCCTATGTTGTAACTATTACATGAGGAATCGCATCCGACATAATTATCCATCACTGGTCCAATGCCTACGAGCTTTTCACATATTTCTCTTTGCTTAGTTACTTTACCGCTGCTACTGTTACAATCACTACAAAACTACTACTATTACTTTTACCACCGTTACCGTTACTTCCATACTATTTTTCTACTAAATACTTTGCTGCAGATATTAAGTCTTCCAGGTGTAGTTGAATTGACAACTCAACTGCTAATACTTGAAAGTATTCTTTGGCTCCCTTTGTGTCGAATCAATAAATTTTGGTTGAATACTCTACTCTCGAAAACTGTTGCGATCCCCTATACTTGTGGGTTATCATGAGCACATGCTCACTAGCTGAGCTATACTCCTCCATCTTGTAGGCAAAGTATTTGTCAGAGGTCTCATACCTCTCGACATGGTCATGAGTCTGAAATACCAATTTCATCTCTTGGAACATCTCATATGCTCCGTGGCGTTCAAAACGTTTTTGAAGTCTCCGTTCTAAGCCGTAAAGCATGGTGCACTAAACTATTAAGTAGACATCATATTGAGCTTTGTCAAATGTTCATATCGTTTGCATCTGCTCCTACAATAGGTCTGTCACCTAGCGGTGCATCAAAGACATAATACTTCTCTGCAACAATGTGGATAATCCTCAGATCACGGACCTAGTCCGCATCGTTGCTACTAACATCTTTCAACTTAGTTTTCTCTAGGAACATATCAAAAACATAGGGGAGCTACAACCCAAGCTATTGATCTACAACATAATTTGCAAATACTATCAGGACTAAGTTCATGATAAATTAAAGTTCAATTAATCATATTACTAAAGAACTCCCACTTAGATGACATCCCTCAAGTCATCTAAATGATCACGTGATCCAAATCAACTAAACCATGTTCGATCACCACGTGAGATGGAGTAGTTTTCAATGGTGAACATCTTATGTTAATCATATCTGCTATATGATTCACGCTCGACCTTTCAGTCTCCAGTGTTTCGAGGCCATGTATGTACATGCTAGGCTCGTCAAGTTTAACACGAGTATTCCGCATGTGCAAAACTTTCTTGCACCCGTTGTATGTGAACGTAGAGCCTATCACACCTGATCATCACGTGGTGTCTCAGCACGAAGAACTATTGCAACGGTGCATACTCAGGGAGAACACTTATACCTTGAAATTTTAGTATAGGGATCATCTTATAATGCTACCATCATTCTAAGCAAAATAAGATGCATAAAATGATAAACATCACATGCAGTCAAAATATGTGACATGATATGGCCATTATCATCTTGTGCTTTTGATCTCCATCTCCAAAGCATCGTCATGATCTCCATCATCACCGGCTTGACACCATGATCTTCATCGTAGCGTCGTGGTCGTCTCGCCAACTATTGCTTCTACTACTATCCCTAACTCATAGTGATAAAGTGAAGCAATTACATGGAGTTTGCAATTCATACAATAAATAGACAACCATAAGGCTCTCGTCGGTTGCCGATAATTTACAAAACATGATCATCTCATACAATAACGTATAACTCATCACGCCTTGACCATATCACATCACAACATGCCCTGCAAAAACAAGTTAGACGTCCTCTACTTTGTTGTTGCAAATTTTATGTGGCTGCTACGGGCTTATAGCAAGAATCGTTCTTACCTACGCATCAAAACCATAATGATTTTTCGTCAAGTGTGTTGTTTTAACCTTCAACAAGGACCGGCCGTAGTCAAACTCGATTCAACTAAAGTTGGAGAAACAGACATGTCAGGCCCAAGATGCGATTATATCCCGATCACGTGACGCTTACGTGATTGGGGCACAACCGCATTTCGGGCGCTTAGCAAGATGGATATCATTACATCGTACCATTACATACATACATGCGGGATACAACAATACATACAAGTCACATGAATACAACAACGTCAATACAAGGCTTCCGACTACGGATGCAAACATGAAAAGCACAAAAACATCCATCTGCTATCCCAGGCTGCCGACCCGGAACCAAACCCATGACTAAAGAAGAAGAAGAAGAAAGAACTCCAACAAAAGAACATCGCTCTCACGTCAAGACATCGGAAACCTGCACCTGCAACTGTTGTTGTAGTATCTGTGAGCCACGAGGACTCAGCAATCCCATAACCATGGGTAACAAGACTAGCAAAGCTTAATGGGTAGGAAGAGGTAAAGTGGTGAGGTTGCAGCAGCGGCTAAGCAATATGTATGGTGGCTAACTTACGAATACAAGAATAAGATGAGCATCTACGCAAACTAGTAGTGATCGCTAAAGATCCTGAACTACCTACTAGTCAAACATAACCCCACCGTATTCTCTTCTCACATTGAAAAGAGACAGTCACGGTTACTCACACAGTTGTGTGTTTTACTTCGGATCCTCTGTTAAGTTTTCTACAACCGGACATTAACAAATTCCAATCTGCCACATAACCGCGGGCACGGCTTTCGAAAGATCATAACCCTGCAGGGGTATCCCAACTTAGCCCATCACAAGCTCTCACGATCAGCTGAAGTAATAATAATTATTACCCCTTATCTTAGGGAAATCCGATCAGGCTCGGTATTCCCGGTGCACAAGACATTTCGACAATGGTAAAACAAGTCCAGTAAGACCTCCCGGCGTGCCGACACCCTCATAGTAGCCACGCATATCTCGTCTCAGGCCACGTCCGGATGAGCTATGGTTACAACGACCAGATACCCCAAGTTTCCAAGGGTCGGCGCCGCAAGCTGCTCTATTTGGGACCAACACCATCGGCACTGGCCCCACCTGCTATGTATAAGAATCCTCGGGTAGCGCTAACTCCATATGCAATTAATTAATTAATTAAGTTTTTCTTATGTTGCAATAAGACCAATGTTGGGCCTTGCTGGAGAAGTTTTATTCAAAGACGAACTGTCAAGGTGTCCCCATATATCCAACCGTGTAAGGAACGCAAAATCAAGGAACATAATGCCGGTTTATCGGCTCCTAAGGTGGCATGAGTGGAACAAAACACCGAGCAAAAGGCCAAGCCTTCCACCCATTGCCAAGTATATAGGTGTGTTAATAATAATAATAATAATAATAATAATAATAATAATAATAATAATAATAATAATAATAATAATAATAATAATAATAATAGATATTGTGACATTCCAACAACAAGTTCTAACTTGGAACGATCTTCATCTTCACCTGCAACTAACAACGCTATAAGAGGGGCTGAGCAAGCGGTTAACATAGCCAAACAAAGTTTTGCTAGAAAGGTCTCAAAGGTTAGAGGTTTCATGGCAACAAGGAGAGGCTGACAATAATGATGGGTAGCGCGACATGTAACGATAGCATCGAGACACTAAGCATGGCAATGATAGTAAAGGTATCCAAGGTGATGGTCATCTTGCCTGAGATCCCGCAAGGAAGAAGAACGGATCCATGAAGAAGACGAAGAAGAAGCCTTGAAGATGAACCACGTGTAGACGAACGAATCCTCACGAACGCAACGGAACAAGCACTAACGAGAAGAAGCAAGCAATACGGTAAACACACAACACAAGAACATGACAATATGCTCAACCAAGTATGATGCAAGAAAAGTCTATATATGAAGCAAGTCATGGCAAGGTATGAAGCACACAAGAACAACACAAAACAACAAGTTTAAATGAGGCCGGAAACTACATATAACAAATCCGGTAAGTCCTCATATGCATAGTTTGAAATTAGTCCAGATCTGAATAAACCTTAAGTTAAATTTGTTAAAAAGCAATTTAACATGCACCATGATGATCTACATGAAATTCTAGTCAAGTTTCATATAACGTTTGTTTAATTCGGAGCTACGGTCTAGAAGATATGAGCAAAACAAGACAAGCAAGGCAACGGTGCAAGATGCACCCAAACATCAAGCAAACACACTCCAAACATGAAAACAACATGATATTATGATTCTTCATGCAAAATCACACAAGTTTCATATAGAGCACACTCAAAACGGAGCAACGGGCTAAAAGATACGCATGAAACAAGATATAACAACAAGCTGAAGTTAACAGCCACATAGCAACTTTGGAGCAAGGTAAATATAAGCTAAATCACCCAAACATGTTAACAATAAGCATGGATGTGAAGTAGACATGTTACTTAACAAGCAAGAACTTAAACACACCCAAAAGCTTGCTGGAACACATTTAAACAAGCATGGCAAGTTGCAATAAAATTATCCAGACTTGGCCAAAATCTGGGAAGGCAAAAACATCATCACGATGCAGCCTTCGGAGTCACAAAACAACATGCATATCAACTCAACTAAGCATATAAAGAGCATGGACATGTAGTAGACATATCCTACAGCAAACAACTGCATTGGAGCAACTCCATAGGAGGCATGGATCAATAACAACAAGCTACGCTAAATTGAACATGCTGATAAAATCCTAAGAGTTATAATTTATAAAAACTTGAGAGCAAGAAATAAATAAGCTACAGCAGGTCATGCGAGCAAGTAAGGGCATGAATGGATAGTCAATAACATGGACAACAAGACACGATCATTGGCCACTCCAAAACAAGCATGGATTTGAGTAGGGCATCAAGCAAACATAGCATCAGGATATAACAGATTCCAGACTTAGCAGTTTTTTCACTAAGTATAAAACAGTAACAACAACCTGGCATGTTTTCAAGCATGTTTAAGTCAACACAAGGCATATCAAGGAAAGTTAAAAGCACCACAGCAAAGACCATATAATGGTGCTTCTAAAACATCTAGACATGTGGCATGAGGACAAACACATCAATAGCAAAGAGCAATTGAAATCAGCATCTCATAACAAGTTTCAGCTCTTAACAGCCAAATGCACTTTTGCAATAGAGATTAACATGGCCATATGGACTCAAACAAGCATGCTACAGCAACCATCATGTAGTACACTTCATAATGAACATTTTGACATATCATATGCATCAGTTGGATAAACATGCATCAAGTTATCATATCTCAAACATGGCAACAAAATAACAAGTAGCAGCACTTTATAATAAGTAGACACTCTGGCAACAGAGATTAGAGCATCTAGATGAACTCAAACAAGCATGGCACAATGGAACAAAGTGTAGAGCATATCACCATGATCATTTTGACATATCATTCACTCAATTTGGATCACCACACAAAAATTTACAGGCATGCAAAGTATGCATCAGATCACTGATTCTAAGGATTTAGCAGAAAATTAGACTTACGAAAAAAACAAACGGGCACAATATAACTATTCTACGCACATGCGTCTCATAGAGGCACGGGGTGAGCTGGGCCAGGGGATCACCAGAGAGGGCCGTGCCCAGGATGAGGAGGAGGCTGGGCCGAGGCGCACTGGAGACGGGCCGAGGGGACTGGGCCGCGGCTCGGGCCGGCGAGGGAGGCTGGAGGAGCTGGGCCTCGGGCCTGGCGAGGGGAGGCTAGAGGAGCTGGGCTTGGCCCACGCGGAGCACTGGCGACCAGACGTCGACCTCCCAGCTCCCGATGGAGGAAGCAGCGGCGGCGGCAGCCCCGCCCGGCTCCGGCGATGGTGGAGCACGGGAGGAGCCGGGGGCGAGCGGAACGGGCCAGGGGCGGCGGGATCTGGGCGGCGCCGGCCCGGATCCGGAGAAGACGGGAGGATCGGCCGGCGGGTGGGAGTTGGCGGCGGCGGACCACGGTCCGGCGGCTCGAGGCCGAGGCGGCGGGGAGATGGGGCCGCCGGCGAGGCGAGAAGAGGGCGGCGGGGCGCAGAGGCGACCGGCGGCGGGCGCGAGTGACGAGGCGACGGGGATGGAGAAGTGGCGCTGCGGGATCCCTGGAGGCGGCGAGATCCGGGCCCGCTTCGGCCCGGGGCGGGCCGCGGACGGGCCCTGACGGGCTGGCGGCGAAGTGGGCGCGGGAGTGGCGACGTGGCGGCACTTCATTGGCTGCGGGCGACGGCTGAGGTGACGTGGCGTTGTGTGATTGGCTGCGGTGATGTGGCCAGCGGGTGGACATGTCCGGCTGCTCCACGGACATGTCCGGCGGCGCGGGGAGGAGGATTTTTAGGGTTCATCCGTGAATTGGAAGGAGAGGCACATATTTATAGGTAGAGGGATCCAGGAGTGTCCAAATGAGGAGCGGTTCGCGGCCACGCGATCGTGATCGAACGGCCAAGAGCATGGAGGGGGTTAGAATGGGCTTGGGGGTTGTTGTGAAAGGGGTGTTGGGCCAAAAGGGAAAAGGCTTCCGGCAGTTAACACGGCTAACCGTTGGGCTATCAAACGAACTCCGAACGCGACGAAACTTGACAGTCGGTCTACCTATGCTATAATAAGACCACACGCCAAGTTTCAACCCATTCCTAGAACATTTTCCGGCCACTCATAAAATAAATATACGGAGGTGCCGCGGGCACGTGCGAGTGTGTCTGGGCTCAGAACGGACAACAGAAAGGATGAGGGGGTTCGGCCGGTTGCAAGTATTGAAAACATGATGATGCAACACACATGATGACATAGCAAGATGCAACACACAAGCAGATGACAAGGCAACGACGAAGAATAACTGGCTGACACCTGGCGCACCGGTCTCAGGGTGTCACAACACTCCCCTACTAACAAGAGATCTCGTCCCGAGATCTTAGGAACGAGATGGAAGAGAAAAGGAAGAACGAAGTTCTTCGAGGTCAAGGGTGAAGCCAAAGAATATTGAGAGGTTGAGCCACTTCGAAAGAAAGAACACGACGGTGGAAAACGAAGCTGCAAGCACTTCGTTAGACAAGAAGAACAATGGTACGACGAGAACGAAGAGATTAAGTGACAAAAGAGACAATGAAACCACTCCGGTTAAAAGAGATAGAAAATGAATTAATACGAAGGAATTCGGGCAGCACTTCGGTTAAAACTGAAAGAAATAGCACACCGGTTGAACATGGACGGAATAGAACATGAAGTTCAGAATGAGGAGTGATACTTGACGAGCTGAACAACACAACGCCTCCGGTAGAATTAAAGAGTGGAATGAAAGAACGTTGAAGAAGATGACAACTTCCATCACGAATGAATTTGAAAGAGCATCCTTGCGAAGAAAGGATGAACGGAGTCATTGAAAAATCAACAACGAAAAGAATTAACTTGTTGTGGACTTATGTAAATCGTCTCAAAACTTGAGGTGATATTATGCCGCAACCCAAGTATTGATTAGCTGAGAAGAGCGAGGAATGCAAAACTCCACTTCAAAAGAATACAGAGAATTATTTGCACTCGAGAGGCAAGAGGATAAGATTGCTTGAGCTGCTCGAGAAGAATTAGCTGAACGTTTGAAGAATGAATTAAATGGTGGAGAACCACCATGAAGAACTCCGGTAACAAAAGGATGATGATATAGAAATGACGAACGAAAAGAATAAGATTAAAGCCTTGCGATGATTAGACGGGGTCCGACGAGATAACCGAGGAAAACTTGAACTCCGGAAAAAGAAAAAGATGAGAACACTTGGAACTAGAATTTATTCATCAAGAATAAACTCCGAAGTAAGGAATTACTCAACTTGATGAAAAGAATAAGAATTATGTTATGCATATCCTCCACCAATTAAATTGATGAGAAGCCATGGATTTGCATACTACTTAATCGCGATGAAATTGAATAAAGAGGGATATATCGCGAACTCGAGAAAGTCTTCTTGAACCACTGGTAGGATTGGAATAAAAATCAATGAATTGATATGATAACACCGGAGAAGAACTATTGAGAGAACCACCGTAAGGAATTAAAGCCGAGTGAAGAAAGAACGAACCACCGAGAAGAATTAAAATCGAGTGAAGAACGAGAATGACCACCGTAAGGAATGAAATTGAACGATGCAAGAGGACAAGCCACCGTGAAGAATTGAGATTGAGTGAACACAAGAGAATGAATCTCCGGGAAGAATAAAGCACTTGAGGACAATTTGAATGACGAGAACGAAGAGATTGTGAACTGATTAAAGAATACTTGAACAAGCACCGGAAGAATGTGAGACGAACGAAGAGGCATCAATGAAGAATATTTGGAGGACCTGAGAATGAAGAAATCTTCTGAAATGATGACCTTCGGAGGAACACAAAGAGAAGAACTCATGAAATACTCCGGATGAATTAAAATAAGAAAGGTTGAACCACAGCTGAAAAGAATTAAAAGCAATCTTGAAGACGGCATATGGTTGATGGAATCCCTAATTACGTCACACTTGAAAAGAATCTCGGAATACTCCGGGAAAATATTAGAAGAGTCAGGTAACATCCTGGGAATAAGCCTGTGGGTTATGAGCCCACCGAAGAGAAAAACACCGTTGGAAGGATTTAAAAGGAGATAATGCACCGGAATAATTGAAAAACTCGAATGAGGTGACAACCTCGAATTAATTGGAACACGGAAGAATCTGAGATGCCTGCAGAACTCCGGATAATTAAATGGCGAGAGGTGAACGAGCAAGGTGAAAAACATTTGAGCAGAGGGAAAAAATATGAAGAACACCGGATACTAATTAAATTGATTTCACCGGAAAGAAAGAGATGAAGATTGTCGAACGAGAGGAGAATTCATTGGAGAAGGAAAAATATGAAGGATGATGAACTAGACGAGAATTTACCAGTTGAAACAGTTGAGCGAAGAATGCAAAGGATTCACACGAGTAGGATGGATACTCGATTAAGGACTCCGGCTCCGAGAAGAAAAAGGGTGGGTGGGTGGGAAAGAAAAACCACTTCGGAAGGTGAAACAACACCGGTTGAAAGAACTGAGGTTGCACTTGCAAAGAAGAAGAGAGTCGAAACACTTGACGAGAGATGCACCAGATGAAAGAACCGACAACGCAACAAACGAAAAACTAACCATGTGATCCTAAAAAAAATTGAAAGGGAAGAGCGGTAATTCAAAACACCTACGTCAAGATTCCTCACCAGAGCGACGAAGGGACTGAGGGGTAAAAATAATTCCTACTCTCCGATATAACTAGACTCCGAAAAAGTTTTCTGCTAGACTCGACAACGGCCAAACTACGAACAATCAAGGGGGCTCCTATGGTCGGTCGAGACTCTGATACCAACTTGTCAGGCCCAAGATGCGATTCTATCCCGATCATGTGATGCTTACGTGATTGGGGCACAACCGCATTTCGGGCGCTTAGCAAGATGGATATCATTACATCGTACCATTACATACATACATGAGGGATACAACAATACATACAAGTCACATGAATACAAGAACATCAATACAAGGCATCCGACTACGGATGCAAACATGAAAAGCACAAAAACATCCATCTGCTATCCCAAGTTGCCGACCCGGAACCAAACCCATGACTGAAGAAGAAGAAGAAGAAAGAACTCCAACAAAAGAACATCGCTCTCATGTCAAGACATCGGAAACCTGCACCTGCAACTGTTGTTGTAGTATCTGTGAGCCACGAGGACTCAGGAATCACATAACCATGGGTAACAAGACTATCAAAGCTTAATGGGTAGGAAGAGGTAAAGTGGTGAGGTTGCAGCAGCGGCTAAGCAATATGTATGGTGGCTAACTTACGAGTACAAGAATAAGATGAGCATCTACGCAAACGGTCGCAAACTAGTAGTGATCGCTAAAGATCCTGAACTACCTATGAGTCAAACATAACCCCACCGTGTTCTCTTCTCACAGTGAAAAGAAACAGTCACGGTTACTCACACAGTTGTGTGTTTTACTTCGGATCCTCTGTCAAGTTTTCTACAACCGGACATTAACTAATTCCAATCTGCCACATAACCGCGGGCACGGCTTTCGAAAGATCATAACCCTGCAGGGGTGTCCCAACTTAGCCCATCACAAGCACTCACGATCAGCTGAAGTAATAATAATTATTACCCCTTATCTTAGGGAAATCCGATCAGGCTTGGTATTCCCGATGCACAAGACATTTCAACAATGGTAAAACAAGTCCAGCAAGACCTCCCGGCGTGCCGACACCCTGATAGTAGCCGCGCGTATCTCGTCTCAGGCCATGTCCGGATGAGCTATGGTTACAACGACCAGATACCCCAAGTTTCCAAGGGGCGGCGCCGCAAGCTGCTCTATTTGGGACCAACACCATCGGCACTGCCCCCCCCCTGCTATGTAGAAGAATCCTCGGGTAGCGCTAACTCCCTATGCAATTAATTAATTAATTAAGTTTTTATTAGGTTGCAATAAAACCAATGTTGGGCCTTGCTGGAGAAGTTTTATTCAAAGACGAACTATCAAGGGGTCACCATATACCCAACCGTGTAAGGAACGCAAAATCAAGGAACATAATGCCGGTTTATCGTCTCCTAAGGTGGCATGAGTGGAACAAAACACCGAGCAAAAGGCCAAGCCTTCCACCCATTGCCAAGTATATAGGTGTGTTAATAATAATAATAGATATTGTGATATTCCAACAACAAGTTCCAACTTGGAATGATCTTCATCTTCACCTGCAACTAACAACGCTATAAGAGGGGCTGAGCAAGCGGTTAACATAGCCAAACAATGTTTTGCTAGGAAGGGCTCAAAGGTTAGAGGTTTCATGGCAACAAGGAGAGGCTGACAATAATGATGGGTAGCGCGACATGTTACGATAGCATCGAGACACTAAGCATGGCAATGATAGTAAAGGTATCCAAGGTGATGGTCATCTTGCCTAAGATCCCGCAAGGAAGAAGAACGGATCCATGAAGAAGACGAAGAAGAAGCCTTGAAGATGAACCACGCGTAGACGAACGAATCCTCACGAACGCAACGGAACAAGCACTAACGAGAAGAAGCAAGCAATACGGTAAACACACAACACAAGAACATGACAATATGCTCAACCAAGTATGATGCAAGACAAGTCTATATATGAAGCAATTCATGGCAAGGTATGAAGCACACAAGAACAACACAAAACAACAAGTTTAAATGAGGCCGGAAACTACATATAACAAATCCGGTAAGTCCTCATATGCATAGTTTGAAATTAGTCCAGATCTGAACAAACCTTAAGTTAAAGTTTTTAAACAGAAATTTAACATGCACCATGATGATCTACACGAAATTCTAGTCAAGTTTCATATAAAGTTTGTTTAATTCGGAGCTGCGGTCTAGAAGATATGAGCAAAACAAGACAAGCAAGGCAACGGTGCAAGATGCACCCAAACATCAAGCAAACACACTCCAAACATGAAAACAACATTATATTATGATTCTTCATGCAAAATCACACAAGTTTCATATAGAGCACACTCAAAACGGAGCAACGGGCTAAAAGATACACATGAAACAAGATAATAACAAGCTGAAGTTAACAGCCACATAGCAACTTTGGATCAAGGTAAATATAAGCTAAATCACCCAAACATGTTAACAATAAGCATGGATGTGAAGTAGACATGTTACTTAACAAGCAAGAACTTAGAACACACCCAAAATCTTGCTGGAACACATTTAAACAAGCATGGCAAATTGCAATAAAATTATCCAGACTTAGCCAAAATCTGGGAAGGCAAAAACATCATCACGATGCTGCCTTCGGAGGCACAAAACAACATGCATATCAACTCAACTAAGCATATAAAGAGCATGGTCATGTAGTAGACATATCCTACAGAAAACAACTCCATTGGAGCAACTCCATAGGAGGCATGGATCAATAACAACAAGCTACGCCAAATTGAACATGTTGATAAAATCCTGACAGTTATAATTTATAGCAACTTGAGAGCAAGAAATAAATAAGCTACAGCAGGTCATGCGAGCAAGTAAGGGCATCAATGGATAGTCAATAACATGGACAACAAGACATGATCATTGGCCACTCCAAAACAAGCATGGATTTGAGTAGGGCATCAAGCAAACATAGCATCAGGATATAACAGATTCCAGACTTAGCAGTTTTTTCACTAAGTATAAAACAGTAACAACAACATGGCTTGTTTTCAAGCATGTTTAAGTCAACACAAGGCATATCAAGGAAAGTTAAAAGCACCACAGCAAAGACCATATAATGGTGCTTCTAAAACATCTAGACATGTGTCATGAGGAGAAACACATCAATAGCAAAGCGCAATTGAAATCAGCATCTCATAACAAGTTTCAGCTCTTAACAGCCAAATGCACTTTTGCAACAGAGTTTAACATGGCCATATGGACTCAAACAAGCATGCTACAGCAACCATCATGTAGTACACTTCATAATGAACATTTTGACATATCATATGCATCATTTTGATAAACATGCATCAAGTTATCATATCTCAAACATGGCAACAAAATAACAAGTAGCAGCAGTTTATAACAAGTAGCACTCTGGCAACAGAGATTAGAGCATCTAGATGAACTCAAACAAGCATGGCACAATGGAACAAATTGTAGAGCATATCACCACGATCATTTTGACATATCATTCACTCAATTTGGATCACCACACAAAAATTTACAGGCATGCAAAGTATGCATCAGATCACTGATTCTAAGGATTTAGCAGAAAATTAGACTTAGGAAAAAAACAAACGGGTGCAATATAATTATTCTACGCACATGCGTCTCATAGAGGCACGGGGTGAGCTGGGCCAGGGGATCACCAGAGCGGGCCGAGCCCAGGACGAGGAGGAGGCTGGGCCGAGGCGCACTGGAGATGGGTCGAGGGGACAGGGCCGCGGCTCGGCCGGGCGAGGGAGGCTGGAGGAGCTGGGCCTCGGGCCTGGCGAGGGGAGGCTGGAGGAGCTGGGCTTGGCCCACGCGAAGCACTGGCAACCGGTCGTCGACCTCCCAGCTCCCGATGGAGGAAGCAGCGGCGGCGGCGGCCCCGTCCGGCTCCGGCGACGGCGGAGCACGGGAGGAGCCGGCGGCGAGCGGAATGGGCCCGGGGCTGCGGGATCTGGGCGGCGCTGGCCCGAATCCGGAGAAGACGGGAGGATCGGCCGGCGGGTGGGGGTTGGCGGCGACGGAGCACGGTCCGACGGCTCGAGGCCGAGGCGGCGGCGAGATGGGGCCGCCGGCGAGGCGAGAAGAGGGCGGCGGGGCGCAGAGGCGACCGGCGGCGGGCGCGAGCGACGAGGCGACAGGGATGGAGGAGTGGCGCTGCGGGATCCCTGGAGGCGGCGATATCCGGGCCCGCTTCGGCCCGGGGCGGGCCGCGGACAGGCCCCGACGGACAGGCGGCGAAGTGGGCGCGGGAGTGGCGATGTGGCGGCGCTCCATTGGCTGCGTGCGGCGGCTGAGGTGACGTGGCGTAGTGTGATTGGCTGCGGTGATGTGGCCGGCGGGTGGACATGTCCGGCGGCGCGGGGAGGAGGATTTTTAGGGTTCATCCGTGAATTGGATGGAGAGGCACATATTTATAGGTAGAGGGATCTAGGTGTGTCCAAATGAGGAGCGGTTCGCGGCCACGCGATCGTGATCAAACGGCCAAGAGCATGGAGGGGGTTAGAATGGGCTTGGGGGCTGTTGTGAAAGGGGTGTTGGGCCAAAAGGGAAAAAGGCTTCCGGCAGTTAACACGGTTAACCGTTGGGCTATCAAACGAACTCCGAACGCGACGAAACTTGACAGTCGGTCTACCTATGCTATAATAAGACCACACGCCAAGTTTCAACCCATTCCGAGAACATTTTCCGGCCACTCATAAAATAAATATCCGGAGGTGCCGCGGGCACGTGCGAGTGTGTCTGGGCTCAGAACGGACAACGGAAAGGACGAGGGGGTTCGGCCGGTTGCAAGTATTGAAAACATGATGATGCAGCACACATGATGACATGGCAAGATGCAACACGCAAGCAGATGACAAGGCAACGACGACGAATAACTGGCTGACACCTGGCGCACCAGTCTCGGGGTGTCACAAGACACCCGCCAGCCACCTGTGTGCAAAGCACGTCGGTAGAACCAGTCTCATGACCGTGGTGATGTAATGTCGGTCCGGGCCGCTTCATCCAACAATACCGCCGAATCAAAGTAAGACGTTGAGGTAAGCAGTATGACTATTATCGCCCACAACTCTTTGTGTTCTACTCGTGCATATCATCTACGCATAGACCTGGCTCATGATGCCACTGTTGGGGAATGTAGCATGCAATTTTTTTAAAAAAAATCTACGCTCACGCAAGATTTATCTAGGAGATGCATAGCAACGAGAGGGGGAGAGTGTGTCTACGTACCCTCATAGACCGTAAGCGGAAGCGTTATATCAATACGGTTGATGTAGTGGAACAACTGCACGATCCAATTGCACGATCCAACCAATCAAGTACTGAACGTACGACACCTCCGAGTTTAGCACATGTGTGGCTCGATGACATCTCCTCCTTCTTGATCCAGCAAGAGGGGGAAGATAAGTAGATGGGATCACAACCAACACGACGGCGTGGTGGTGATAGTGGTGGTGGAGCACCGACAGCGCTTCGCTAAGCGTCCTTGGGACGAGGCGATGGAACTACAGAGTAACAGGAGAGAGAGGGGCGCCAAGGGCTTGGTGTGTCCTCTTGGGGAGCCCCCTCCCCTCTATATATATATGTGGAGGGGCGTGGCAAACAGCCCCTCCAAGCCCTAGGGCACAGCAATATGGGAAAGGACTTGGACTCCAAGTCCAATCCCATTCCTATTAGGATTTCTTCCCTTTTTGCCTTCCCTGGCCACATGGGCTTTTGAGGACTTGGAGCGCCTGGTCCAATAAGGCCAGGGTGCCTCCCCTTAGCCCATTCCAACCCTTGGGATGTGGTGAACCCACTTGTGGACTCCCGGACCCCTCCGGAATCCTCCGGAACCTTCTGGAAGCTTCCCGGTACAGTACTGAAAAAACTACACTTTTTTCGGAAACCAAAATATGACTTCCCATATATAAATCTTTACCTCACAACCATTCCGAGACTCCTCGTGACGTCCGGGGTCTCATCCGGGACTCCAGAAAACATTTGGTTACCACTCAGCAAGTATCCCAATACTACTCTAGCGTCAACGAACGTTAAGCGTGCGACCCTGCGGGTTCGGGAATTATGTAGTCATGACCGAGACACCTCTCCAGTCAATAACCAATAGCGGAACCTGCATGCCCATATTGATTCCTACATAGTCCACGAAGATCTTTGTCAGTCGAACCGTTATGACAACATACGTAATTCCCTTTGTCCATCGGTATGTTACTTGCCCGAGATTCGATCGTTGGTATCTTCATACTGTAATGCCCCGGATGTAATACTTTCCCTTTTGGGTATATAATAAATCTCCGGCTTCATCTATTTCCATTCAGGGTTCTTTGTCTTTCGGGTTTTCGTCGTTTTGTTGTGTGAGTGTGTGGTATTCATTCATATCATGTAGACATGTGCATCGCATTGCATTTGTGTTGTCGGTTGCATCCGGTTCCGCGTGTTTCTTCCCGTTGTCCGTTTCGCGTTCCGGAGCTCCCTCACGTGTCTGTGACGTCCCGTAGGCCTACTTTGTTGTTCGGGCGTTTAACGTTACCGGTGTGCCGCGAGGTTGTTGTGTGTGTTGTTGTTTTGTTGTGTGCAACCCGCCTCTCAAATCTCGTCTCGTTTGGACTCCGTTGGCTTTTCCATCCGTTGTTCGTGTGGGTCCAAAGTGCGTTCACTTCGTGTCTCGGAAACACCCCTACTGCAGCCTTTTATCTTCTTCTAGGCCCTTTTAATCTACCCCCGCGATCGGATCCGTCGGATCGCGATCGGAGGGCTCCTAGCGCCCCTAAATCTCCCCTAACCCTAAAATTCTGAGATATATAGACCCCCCCTAGGTCTATTTTGGGCATCCCCTTCTTCTTCCTCTTTCCCCTCTCCTTTTTTTTCTCAGATCCCAGCCTCCACCGAAGTTTTTGCACCGGCCGCGCAGCCACGAGCGTCGATCCCGCAGGCGCCAGGCGCTCGCTGGGTCAACGCATCCAGATCGGCAACCCCTCCGAGCCAGCTGGGCCCGTACGCCGCATCGAGCAGCCAGGCCGGCCGCGATCGCCTCAGCCGCACCACGCCAAGTCCCGTCGCCCGCACCGAGTCGCCAGGCTCGGGGGGGCGGGGGACCACTTCCCCGCGCGCCGGCCCACCGCCACCCTGGGCCGCCTCGCCTCGCCTCCCGGGTCCCTTCGCGCGGCCTCCCAGCCTCCAGTCGACGCGGGCCGCCTCGCCTCCTCGCGGGCCATCGCGGGCGCCAACCGCGCCTCAGGCCCATCGCCGCAGCCCATCGTCAGACCCAAGCCGCACCGCCAGGGCCCAGCCGCCAGCCGCGCCTGGGCCGGATCCAGATCCGCCGGCCCGTCTCCTTTTTTTCTCAGATCAGATCTGAGTGAGGTTGTTTCCCCACTCCTAAGTCCCTGTTATTTCTGTTCTGAAATGCAATGTTTGACCTGCTCTAACTTTTTGTTTGTTGCTCCGATTCGTGCGTGTAGCATGTCCAGACGTTCGTGGAGACTTCCTCTACGTTTTACCTGTTGTTGTCATGCATGTTAGAGATCATCTAGGTGCTTGTTTTGCTGTTGCAAGAGTGCATCATGATATAAACTGCTGCTATGTGTTATTTTTATGCCACCTTTGCCATGTGGTATCTTTTAGCTCGTTTGTCCGAATGATGCAAATGACATGTCCACGTGTTCGTCTTGCCATGATCTACGTGTGGTATGTGATAGGTTGCATGGTAGATTTATTATTGCCTTGTTGTCATCGTTGCAAAGTGCCATGTGGCTATGATGTGTTTTCACTTGTTTTGAAATGCCATCTTGTTGAGCTCGTTGCAATCGTAGTGTTTACCTCTATGATGCATGCTTGTGTGTTTCGGGATCACCTTCATGTGTATTATGATGAGGTGCTTACCTCTTGCCATGTTTAGTTTCGAGGTGACTTAAACATGCTCTTTTATATGCTATGATGATATTGCTGTTTTAGGACTTCGTGGATTTTCACTAAGTCTGAAATCTGTAACGTTCCGATGCCATGTTCGTGTGATGTTCTAGGACAAAGCATGATAGTTTTGGAGTGGATTTTGATTGTTCCTTGTAGTATATATTGTTGTCTTTCCATCCATGTCCTCACATGTCTATTTAAGTGGCTGTAGCATGTTTATCTTTTGCTCCAAAGTTTCAATAAAATTCTGCTGCCAGAATTTTATTGTCAAGTTCAATATGTCCAAGATCATTGCTATTGATCCGTGGCTCCGTTGGGGTGCACCTTTGGACTTAGTTGCTGTACTATATGTCTAGTTTGTGTTCATGTCCTTTGCCATGTTATTTGAATGCTGTAGCTCAATTATTTTGAGCTCCGAAGTTGCTATGTTGCTGTAATTTTCAGCTTTCGCTCAAATCTTGTTTCGGGCATAACTTTTAGCCCGTAACTCCGATTTCAGCGAATCTTATATCAAACTTGATTGTTTTTCCGTGTAGATTATTAATATCAGATTGTTATCATGTTTTGAGGTGATTTGCTTGAGTGATATTTTCCGTGCTCCGTGTGCATCCTTAGTGCATCCATCATGCATTCATCTTTTTCGAGTGCGCATTGCATCTTATTGATTGGTGCTTGGTGTGATTGTTTTGTTTAGAGCCGGAAGCTGAGACCGAGTACGAGGTTGAGCACGAGGTTTCCAACGAGGTTGAGCACGAGGACCCTTCTTACGATCCGAACGACTTCTCTTCAGGCAAGATGACCGAACCCCGATAACATTACTATCTTTGCCTATTGCTAGTAGTCTCGATCTATAGTTTTGCCTCGATGCCCATGATCTTCTTGTCAGTCTCCTACTTGTAACCAATTGCCATGTTTAACCAACCTACCTATGCAAACCGTTGCTTGGCTAAGTACGCTTCGCTCAGCCCTTCTTATAGCATTGCTAGTTGCAGGTGAAGATCGAAGATGTTTGCTTCATGTTGAAGTTTGGTTGGGTTATATCACACTATATAAATGCTTAAAAATGAAATCATCTATATATTGGCAAGGCTGGAAGGCTAAGCCTTTTGCTTGGTGATTTGTTCCACTCATGCCGTTAGGATCCGTATAAGCCGGTATTATGTTCCTTGATTATGTGTTCCTAACACGGTTGGGGTGTATGGGACCCCCTCAATAAACCGCTAAGTGCTAAGTCTTTTCCAGCAAGTCCCAACATTGGTACTATTTGCCTAATAACAAACTAAACATGCATAGGGAGTAATTAACCCTCTTTTTCTTAATCAACAACCCCGGGCCAGTGCTCCACATGAGTGTTGGTCCGAACTGGGGGTCCTGCAGGGCCACCTCGAGGAAACTCAAGGTCTGGTAAAAACCTGTAGCATCGCCCATCCGGTCGTGTCCTGAGACTTAGATACGCGCGGCTACTATCAGGGTGTCGACACGCCGGGAGGATTTGCTGGATTAGCCTTACCTTAGCTCGGTATATCTTGAGCACGGGATTCCGAGGATACTCGGGTCTTCCCACTTTGGAGTTGCGACTCCGCGGATCGTGGGCTTGTAATGGGTCAAGTTGGAACACCCCTGCAGGGTTTGAACTTTCGAAAGCCGTGCCCGCGGTTATGTGGCAGATGGGAGCTTGTTAATTCCGGTTGTAGATAACTTGACACAATGTTACTAATACACTACCAGTGTGTGTTCCGTGACCGTCAATTTCCGAATAGGGATTCGGGAGTTGAACACGGAGGGGTTATGTTTGTTGAGCTTGTAGCTAGGATCACTTCGTGATCACTTCTCGCCGAGGCTTTCTCTTCTCGCTCTCACTCACGTAAGCTAGTTGCTAGTTGCTGCTGCAGACACTTACTCTTTTCTTCAGCCTTTCCTCACCCAAAGGCTTTGATAGTCTTGTTACCCGGAGACGGGATTGCTGAGTCCTCTGTGGCTCACAGTTACTTCACACACCAGATGCAGGTCCAGCTGTGAGCTATCCAGGTGATGGCACCGAGCTGGATTGGGAGTACGACGAGGAGCGTAGTCGGTACTATGTGCGATACCCGGATGATCAGTAGTGGAGACTCTTACTAGGATTCGATCCGCCTGTGGTTTATTTATCTAAGTTTGGTACTTTGACATTTGGATTTTGCCCTTAGAGGGTTGTGATGTTCTTAATGTATGATGATTGAGACTTGAACTGTAATTCTGTGACGTGGCGAGTGTAAGCCAACTATTTTTTTTTGTTTATTATCCCCTCTTTTACATGAGATGTGCAAAGATTACCGAACTTGAGATCATTCTAGGATGGATTTATGCCTTTAAGTCCCGCCTCGACACGTAGGAGGTATAACTCCATCCTGGGCATTACACATACCTAGTTCAATCTCGTTACCGGCAAGTCTCTTTACTCGTTCCGTAATACATTATCCCGTGACTAACTCATTAGTCATTTGCTTGCAAGGCTTATTATGATGTGTATTACCAAGAGGGTCCAGAGATATCTCTCCGATACTCCGAGTGACAAATCCTAATCTTGATCTATGCCAACCCAACAAATACCTTCGGAGACACCTGTAGAGTATCTTTATAATCACCCAGTTACGTTGTGATTTTTGATAACACACAAGGTGTTCCTCCAGTATTCCGGAGTTGCATAATCTCATAGACAGAGGAATATGTATAAGTCATGAAGAAAGCAATAGCAATAAAACTTAATGATGAAATGACAACACATGTCTATGGTTAGGAAACTTAACCATCTTTGATTAACGAGCTAGTCTAGTAGAGGCTTACTAGGGACACGATGTTTTATCTATGTATCCACACATGTATCAAGTTTCCGATTAATACAATTCTAGCATGAATAATAAACATTTATCATGATATAAGAGAATATAAAATAACAACTTTATTATTGCCTCTCGAGCATATTTCCTTCAGGTACTCATGGCAAGGCATCATCGGCAGCGACATCCAGACACTCTGTGGGTCACTCTAAAGGTGGATGTTCTTGAAGCGGACTTTAACACACACGCTTGGGTGGCATAGACTGGAGGGCTAGGCGGCGCTCGATAACTCTTCGTTAGCATGGGCTTCTCCAAGTCTGTTCCGACACTTTGTGGAGGGCTGGAGGAAGATGCAATTTATTTTATGGGCACGGGGAGGTGTTCTAGCCCATCAAAGTTCGATAGGGGGTGTAACATGGCTCTTCCCTCCGGAGTACCAGCTCTGATATGCAAAAATGCTGCATTACAAGCATGAATCTACTTAAGTCTAGATGTCAGAAACAATATGGTTTCTTATGTATTCTCTCATATTGTACCATGAAATTGTATTGCAAGGTTGTAATCTTTTAAAAATTGATTAATGGAAGAGTTTATTATCGCAAAAAAAGTACTGTGGAATTAGGATGCATATAATCAAAACCAACACGCGCACATAAAAAGCTAGCCCGCTAATAGCAAAGTCATATAAGACAAAGCTATGCATAGGCAAGGAAAAAAGAAAAGCACAAAATGATCAAATCCGCGGTCGACAAACTACAATAATGATCGTAGCCACACCAACCATCTTATGACACCACAAGGATAATGAGGTTATTTAACAGCAACGCCTTCAGGATGAAAGCGATGCTAAAGCGCTTCAGCGGATCCAACCATCAGAGGTCAGATTCTATATTCACCCTAAAAACTAGTCTGAGCATATCCAAGCATTGCCTTTAATAAGGTAACGACGCAAAAACAACACCATTGCCAGATATAGCTACCTCGGGTCAGACCAAGGCTTTCATGCTGAAGCTTAAGAACGGGTACTTGAGTAGCACCATCATCGAAGTCACTCTCAAGTGTTGTCACCACCACTTGGCAGCTGCATGCATTGTGCGACCACCGATGTACAACCATACCCTTTGCGACAAGCCGTCGTCCATAGATTGCATCTCACCACCAAAGGCAGTCACGGGATCTGGAGAGAGAATCCCCTACGAAGACCTTCCGGTTGCCACCGCAATCCTCGGGGAAGCCGCTGCCGAAAGCCGGAGTGGTCACCACGAGGACCAACACCGGCGGTACATCACACCACCGTCGGGTGCCATCTCACCGAAGAGAGCCCTGCCTAGGCCCATCACCGACGATGAAGCACACCACCGTCGACTGCTACCTCACCTAACAGAGCCCTGCCCAAAGGCACACACGGCCGAATCTGGGGCACAAAAGGCAAGTCAACATCGCCGATACGTGCTCGCTGGAGCGCAACCGCACCAGCTGAGGAGGGCACCAGCCGCCAGATCGGCACTGCGTCTCCCGACCAGAGCACTGCGTCCGGCCCAAGCTAGACCACCGTCACTCCTCGACCATGCCAGGCTGCTGGGCAAAGGACGAAGCCCTGCTGCCATCGTCCTTGAGGACCTCGAGGGCTTAGTGGCTTACCCTCCAGCTCTGTAGAGGCGGCGAGGAGGAGAGTGGAGGAGATCAGGAGAGGATGGGTGGCGGTCGCCGCCCGAGTCGCATGTCACATGTCAAATTCGTACAAGGAGACATGGTCTCAATTTCTGTTTGGTTTGCATCAACTTCTCGTAACCCCATTTGCTGCTTTCATGGGATTGCTGCCCAAGGCAGCTAAGACCATTATCACGTGTTTTTTAGGGCAATGCTACGGGTCCGCCGGACGATAAACTGATAAGATCAGCCACCTCAGCAACCGTCGGATACCGTCCAAAACAGTCGTCATCTACCGTCCCAGCCAACTGGGCGCCTTTGCAACAGCCAACAGCTAGCTTGTTACGCTCATGGCCTGAGTGCCTCGACCATGGAGTGTCGCTGGTCGCTGGAGTCCTCGTGCCTCCTCCGAATTAGCACCCCGAGCAGCTGCCTCTACTCCAACACGACAACGATGATATCTCACGCCGGGCACTCCTCTGGCGATTTCTGCAACCGAAGCTATGTTTCTGAAACATGTGTCATGTTGTAATGCTTGCTCTTGTACGCTCTAACGTGGGGCGCTTATTCTGTGCTTTTTGCAACCGGGGTTATGTTTCTGAAACAGTACCCTTATTGCATAAGTGAAAATATTCATCGTCGAATCATTTTTCTTCTTTCTGAAATAAGACCTCTGTTGCAGAAATTTTCTGAAACTAGACCCTGTTGCCAAAAGAAATACTTCACCACCAAACACCTTTTTCTTTTCGAAACAAGATCTCTGTTGCAGAAAGTTTCTGAAACAAGATGCTTGTTGAAAAAAAACTAACTAACTGCACGGGACTTATCGTCGGTGCGAGCGCTCAATTAAAATCAATCTGACAGCTACGCAGGCGGCGGATGTTGTGCATGCATCAGCCGGCTGAAGGTTAGGGGCCTTGCTACGTGTCGGCCGACGAATGTTTTAAAAAGATCCACCGCCTCGCGAGCCCTCTGATGTAACACATTCGTGCGCTAGAGTGGTGTCTTTCACCACTGCAACGAAGTTGTTGTTGCGGAATTTTTCGTTACGGAGGTCTCATTGCAGAAATCTTTGCAACCCATGTCTGGTTGCAGAATTATTTTTGTAACTAAGGTCTTGTTGCAGATTTTTTTTTAAACCGTCGTAATGTTGCAGAATTATTTTTGTCTTTACGGAGGAAATGTTTTGCAACATGATTGATGTTACATAAAATCTTGCAACATAGAGGACGTTACAAGAAAAAGTGCCAGTGTGTTCACCGCGAGCTTTGCTAGATGGTGGTGATTGGGGATCGGCGCCGCCCATCCCTGCCTTCGCGCTGCCGCCCATCCCTGCCTTCGCGCCACTGCTGGCGAGATCCACACCTTCGACCAGGCCGCCTCGCCGCCATCCTCCTCTTCCTTCTGTTTTTTCCGCCTTCCTCTGTCTCTTGCCACACGAGCGCCGCGCGTCATTGTCGTCGCGGTACTCGTCGTGAAGCTAGCCTCCAACCCCATCGAATCTTGCTGAGCCGAGCGCTTGCAACTTGCGGACGTCCCCGCCTCCTGCCCACGCGTCATCCTCGTCGGATCCGGCTAGATCCGGCTGGAATCCTCACTGTCGTCTTCCTCCCCGCCGCACGAGTCTCGGCCTCCGCTGCTCCAAGAATTCCCTGCACGTCATCCTCGTCGGATCCGCCGAGATCTGGCTGGAATCCTCGCCGTCTTCGTCCTCCCAGCCACATGAGTCTCCGCCGATGCAAACACTCTTTTCTAAACAATGGCTCAGTTGCAGAAAGTGTGGACACAGAGGGGCTTGCTCTTGACTGTATGATGAAGAGTCAATCCAACGGACACAGACACGGACGCGGCGGATGCTAGCACGCGATCGGTCGGCTCAAGGTAAGCTTTTCCCTTTTTTTTTAACCTTTATCACGTGTTGTTCTTCTTCGCCATTCAAATACGAACCTAGACCTGCTCGTACCGGACTCATAAAAACTAGAGTCAAGGTCACGTACGGACACTAATCCTACACGGATACGATCAAACAGAAGGGAAAATACGCTATATATACGTTCGATCAAGAGCTGCACACCAAAAAACGATCGAATCGAATCAAAAAGAGAAGAAAAATACGCTCCTCCTAGATGGGTCTGGCGCCGTCGATTCTTCAGTGGTGCGGCCTGGCGCGGAAGTTCCTCCGCATCGTGGTGGGCCTCCTTCCCGACCCCGCCAACTGCCCCCGCTGCCGCGCCGACGGCGCCGTCTGCCGTCCATGGCTCTCCGCCGTGCTCCGCCGTGGCCCCCAAGAGCGTCTACCGTGGATCGCCGGTTCGGCCAAGTTGGTCATGGCCCCCTACAGCGGCCACGCCCACCGCCTCCCCGACAACGCCAGGTGCGTCGGATCCACCGACGACTGGCTCGCCCTCGGCCTCGGCCAGGAGCACACCACCGACAAGGGCGCAAAAGGCTTTGTCGTGCTCAACTATGTCTTGCACAATCCCTTCTCAAACACATCTCTGCCGCTGCCTGAGCTCGACGCAGTGCTCGTCCATGACAGGTCCATCATCATACGCAAGTTCCTCATGCGCACCACGGTCGACGACTTCATTGCCGTCATCACCAACAACAGGAAGCATCCGCTCATTGTGTTCCAGCGAGGGAAGGGCGTGTGGTCGCCGGCGACACAAACAAATCCATATATCTACTTCATCGACATCGCGTTTCTTGGTGATAAATTATATGCCATCACCACGGCTGAGGATCTCGTCCCTCTTGATCTTGCTTTGGACGGAGAGGAAAGGCCCATGGTTGCAATGGGAACACCTGTCATCAAGAAATCGCGCAACTTTGATTACTATGAATCATGGACCACTTCTCATGAGGAGGGCGATGATCATGACGATGCGGAAAACGACAAAGAAGAGAAGGAAGAGGAGAAACACAATTACTTGACATATACCAATATCAATCGCTCTGCTGTATTTGATCGTGACGCTGAACCTGGTAATATCACCATGATTAGCCGGCACCTCATCGAGTCGGATGGGAAGCTACTCATGGTAAAGCATCGTCAGCATCTTCAACCAGAAGGTACATGGGTCACTCTCAAAGTGGAAGTTTTTGAAGCAGACTTTAGCACACACGCATGGGTGCCACTCACCGAAGGGCTAGGCGGCGGTCGAGCACTCTTCGTTAGCATGGATTTCTCCAAGTCTGTTCGAGCACCTTATGGAGTGGTGGAGGAAGATGCAATTTATTTCATGGACACTGGCGACATGTACAACATGAAGTTTGGTACTTCTAGCCCGTCAAAGATTTGTGATGATTCTGGAACAACATGGCTCTTCCCCCCAGAGATGGTGCTTCAAAATTAAATGTAAAAAAGGTTGTGTTGCAACGTTGCAATCTAAGATTTATTAGATTTCAGAGATAATATGTTATCATGTATTTCCTCTCATAGTGTATCGTGACAGAAAAGGTTGTTTTTAAACGTTTATGCATGTACCCTTTACTATTTTTGTTCAGATTATAAGGGCTCAATTACATCCAATCCAAACATATAAGAGAAACGTCGCAGATACATAGCAGGCGAGCTTTTCGGCCTGCTCGTGGCCCACTGAGGAACGGACCGATCGGTCCTGGCCCGCCGAAGAAAAGGGGTTGTCCGGTTACTTAATTTCCGTCCGGTCCCGATTTCGACCGAGTAGACCGTCGTGGCCACCGGCAACTTTCAGGTGAATCACCGTGTCTCCGAGCACCGCCGCATAGGCATCGTCCTCCCTGCGCGATAAATTAGTCGAGATCGATGACGCACGCATCAAATTCGTCGACCACGGCCGTCGTCAAATTCGTCCCCGTCAACGGGTCACCGGCCACCTGCAGCAGTAGAGAGGGTGCGGCCTTCCTCCTGCGCGCACACGATGGTCCTGGAGGTGAAGAATTCCTCCTGGAAATTCATTTTCAGTCCTTGCTTGGAGCTCAACTTGCGGATGCTGTTGACCCAGGGGCTGAGTTTGCTGCCGGCCTGCTCTCTGCTGTGCTGCTGCTTGTTCCTTCCTCCTCTGTTTTGCTTTCTTTTCGCTTGTATATATACTTGTACTCATTTCTCCCTATATTTCAATATTAAAAAAAATGCAGCGCCCATTACGTTTCATCACTGAATCTGAATACTATTATGTCGCAGAAATTACATATACTGCCTGCCTTGTGCAGAATACTAGAGAATGTGTTGTGTAGAATGCATCGTTGATCTTTGGAACACAGGTCCTCCAGCCTACCTGACGAACCCTCGCAACTTCACGGGCACATGAGTACACTCAGCGTGTCAGACAACCAAAAGCGGCATGCTCAAGGTGGAGATTGGAGAAGCAAGTGGCAAGCGGAAGGGGTGGAGGAGCCAAAGGAAAAAGGTGTTGATCATGCTAGTCTACTTTGTCTGCAATTCGAAAGCCGCCTTCTCCTGTATATAACTATATATGCAAGCAAAATACCTCCGAGCTTTGTTGGCCCATACACGGAGGGATACACACAAAATGGCATATGTCGGCCTCATCAGACAGAATGATGATGATTCAGCCAGAGCCAGGGGTGGGAGAATCAGCTCAAACACATCAAGTATGCATGCAACACGAAAATCTGGTGCTGCTGTAAATGACTCCATCCAGTAATAACAACATAAACAGGGCAGGGCGCTAGGCAAACAAACATGCTTCTCTTCCAAACAAAACCGATAGATATTGGCACAACAAAATGCAACGCAACTTTGTGCTGTGATCAAAAGCACTACGTACAGGAAGAAGACCAGGATGCATGGTTGCCTCCCTCTCAGAGGCAAAGCATAAGTGGAACCAACACAGGCATGTGAAAACGTAAGTATTTTATTTCATTTCATGCTAAATTTCAGTCAGGATGGCGAAATCCTCCGAATAACAGCGGGGTTGATCAATCACATGCAAGTAGTGGAGAGAATACTGGACCTCCTCCTTATAGAAAATTAAATAAATACACGACAGACTCATTATTATAGTCGAGTAATAAAAATTAAACGGCAGTTCATCCCCTACAGGAAAAGACAAAACCTGATGGGCCGTCTCTCAGCGGAGCAGCAGCAGCAGCAGCAGCAGCTTAGATCTTGGAGTTGGCGATCTTGTACCACTCGGTGTGGAAGGATCCCGGCATGTCGACCCTCTCGTAGGTGTGCGCCCCGAAGTAATCCCTCTGGGCCTGGACCAGGTTCGCGGGGAGCCTGTCCCTCCTGTACGAGTCGAAGTAGGCCAGGCTCGCCGACATGCCGGGGGTGCTGACGCCGTTGTTGATGGCGAGGCAGACGACCCTCCTCCATGCAGCCTGCCTGTCCATGATCTCCTGCGCAAACTCGGGGTCGATGAGGAGGTTCGCGAGCTCGCCGTTCCTGTCGTACGCCTTCTTGATGCGGTCCAGGAAGCTGGCGCGGATGATGCACCCGCCCTTCCAGATCCTGGCCAGCTCGCCGAGGTTGAGGCCCCACCCCTTCTCCGTGCTCTTGGCCTTGATGATGTTCATGCCCTGGGCGTAGCTGCAGATCTTGGAGGCATACAGAGCTTTCCTCACGTCCTCGATGAGCTGCGCCTTGTCGACAGTTTCGCCGCTGCTGTAGTCACCTTGGAAGATCTTGGAAGCAGCCACCCTCTCGTCCTTCAACCCGCTGAGGAACCTGGAATCCAAGGACGCCTCAATGGTAGGAGCAGCCACTGAGAGCTCAGCAGCCTGCTGCACTGTCCACTTGCCGGTTCCCTTCATCCCGGTCTTGTCCAGCACCTTGTCGACCAAGTAGCCTTCACCCTGGTCATCCTTGATGCTGAATATATCAGCAGTGATCTCAACCAAGAAACTGAGGAGCTCACCCTTGTTCCACTCGGCGAAAACCTCCTGCAGCTCACCGTTTGTGAGCTTACCAACCGACTTGAGAACATCATATGCCTCAGCGATCAGTTGCATGTCACCGTACTCAATACCATTGTGAACCATCTTGACAAAGTTTCCAGATCCACCCTTCCCAATGTATGTCACACACGGGCCGCTGTCAGGGACTTGAGCAGACACCTTGAGAAGAATGTCTTCAATGTACTGGTAAGCCTCCAACGAGCCTCCAGGCATCATGGACGGGCCATGGCGGGCGCCCTCCTCTCCTCCGGAAACACCCATCCCGAGGTAGAGGAGTCCACGCTCCTCCATGGCCTTCTCCCTCCTTTCCGTGTTCTCATACCACTCGTTTCCTCCATCAACGATGCAGTCACCTTGCTCCAGGTGTGCAGCGAGCGTCGCGATGGTCTGGTCAACCGGAGCACCAGCCTTGACAAGCATGATGACGACGCGTGGCTTCTGAATGGAGTTGACAAAGGATGCAGGGTCATGGAAACCATAGAGAGGAAGGTTTCCTTCTAGCTTGGCACGCTGAACAGTCTCATCGACCTTGGACGTTGTCCTGTTGTAGACAGAGATGGGGAAGCCTTTCTCGGCAATGTTGAGGGCAAGGTTCTGCCCCATGACCGCGAGGCCAGCGAGACCGATTCTGGTGAGAGCCATCTCGTACCTGAAAAGAGATGCAGCAAACACAAAGTTAGATAAATTTATTTATGCATGTCCTCGCTAGAAAGGTTAAAAGCCTGCCTGTATGTACAAACCAAACCAAATAATGATGCATATGCACTAGACACAGGAACAGGCTTCACTCTGAGTAAATGTTTGCAGCGAATAGAGGTTTCAGAAAATGGCTAGTGGATAACTGAATGCGAGGTTACGAATGTCAATTTGAGTAGATGCAATATTCACAAGATAGATGCAGCAGGGCCCTAAGCGGTCAAGATAATAAACACATGCCAAATCTAAATCAATAACCAACTGCAGCTTCTTCTTTTTGTAGTCTAGAGCAACATAGTTGAGTACGACAAAATCAGAATAGAATCGGACAGCGCCGCCCACCCGATAGAGCGAGCCACATGAATTGTTGCTTGAGTTGACTTGAGAAAGCATACTGCTAGTAATCCTGCATCAGTGGCTTATCTCGTCTATCAAAAAGTGCAGCCTTATTTTGAATCTAGACTAGACACTACTAATCGTGCGACAATTTGCAGTTATTTGAGGAGTATTTTGCTGGGCAGTACCATGATTGACAATTTTAGATTAAATTGCAGTGTGTTGTGATCCGCAGTTGTATGGTTCATCTATCTAAATCTAGGTCCGGGCTTCTTCATCTATGATGCGTAAAGAAAAAAGAAACAGAGAAAAGATTACATAGAAAACAGAGCTAGTAGTAAGAACACAATCTAGCACTCTAGTAGAGCCGCAGGACAGCTAGTGGTCCTGTCTGTCAGTCAGTCAGACGGCAAGGCATGCGTACTGCTGCCGAATTCAATCGTACTACTGTATAATCTATCTAATCTAGTGTTCCAGTAGAGAGAGCGCGAGAGCGACTCCCCCCTCCCGTTACATAGTCAACTAGAGTGGTAGATTCCTCCCTGCCATGGATCTGCTGATCAAGCCACTGCCTAACCCAGCCAAGAAAAAAATCGGTTCTTTCGGCCGACGAGCGACCCGCCGGAAGCCACGACCGGGCTGAGCTGCGTACAGACGGCGCGACGGGGGGGATCGGCGGACAAGGGGGGAAGTAGGATTCGGGGGGAGGGGAGAGAGACCTGACCTGACCTGCCTTCTTGGATGGATGAGATCTGCGCGCGTCGAGGAACAAGGAAGGAAGGAAGGAAGGCTGGTGTTTGGTGTGCGGTGCGATGGGGATGCGGATGCCAGCCACCTACCCCTCCTCTCCTCTCCTCTCCTCTCGTCTTGCTTGGGTTCCGTTTAATAACGTGATGAGTGGAGACCGATAGATAGCCGCCCCCCGTTCCTTCCTTGGTCGCCGCCGCTGGCCGACGGGTGGGTCCGGGGCTGCGCACCAGGCCGCCCCGCCCCGCGGGTGGGTTGGTGGAGGGAGTGAGAGTCCCTCCCTGCTCCCTGTTCGACGCCCCATTATACGATCAACTTTTTTTAAAAAAAAAAATACACATGAAAAAGAGTTTTTCTTCTTTGCAAAGACACCTCCGAAGTACTTATATATTAAAACAAGCCAAAGGTACAAACCACCCCCGCTTGACAGAAAATTACAAGCATGCCCATGAGGAGCCGACCAACCACACATCCAACGCGGGGTGAGGGCGTGCCGTTGCCGTCGCTCCCATGCGGAGCCGGCGTGATCTTGAACCTGCGGACGGGTCGAAACACGGACAGGGAGTTGCCAGCCTGGGTCGAAGACCAGCACGCCGGAAGGAGGAAGAGCGGCCATCGCTTGACCACGCCGGCAGAAACGTAGTTCGGAGATCCACGGACAACACCTGAAGACGCGACGAAACGCGCCGCCACATCACCCCCAACTCCTCATGGCAAGATCAGGAACCACCTTACCACGACGAAGAGAGAAGCAGTGGACCAAATTTCCCACATCCGGCCATCACCTCCGCCATGAAGACCGCACTAGGAGAAACAAGCCTCACCAAATAGACCAATCCTGGAGGAAACCACGTCGGAAGCTCGCCGACTCCGCCACATAGGACATCGCCGGGATGGGGGTCGAACTCCAACACCCTTATTTCACCGCGCCACCGGCAGCACCACCTCGCTAGCGCCGCCGGATAACACTACCCTACTATCTACAAGCGTCAGGCACGAATCCAAGCCCCCCCCCCCCCAGTCCCCAGCCATGGCCGGAGAGGGAGGAGACCTTCCATCCGGCCGTCAGCGGAGTGAGGAACTCTATTTCACCTTTCCTAACTGTCACGCGGGGACAACGCCTCTAATCAGGGGAAAAAAGAGTTTTAATGCACGGTAAACATTTTTTCGTACACAATAAACTTTTTCATAATATACAATGAACATTTTTGTAATACGCGGGGGACATTTTGTACAATGCTCAAAAATAACAAGCAAACAATGGAATAAAATCAAACCCCAAAAAGGATAAAGAAACCAAAACAGAAAAATGAAATCGGCAAAAGGGAGAGTTGAAAACCAAAACTCGAAAGAAGAAGACGAAGAAGAAGAAGATGAAGAAGAATAACAACGAAACGAACAGTAGCGAACGAAGTAATCACACGAACCCAGTAGTGGGCCGGCCCAACTCGCTACACTGCGGGCATTTGCTCAACAGTTTGCCGCCTGCCGGCGGCAAATAGGAATTGTCAGGTGGATGGTGGGTGGCTAGGTCCGTAGGTGGCAACCTCGTGGGCCCAGTCTCACATCAAACCTGGCCAACACGCCATCTGGTGAGTGGGAAACAAAGAGGAAAAGGAATAGCTCGTATCGTGTGCTCTGCTGATGGGTGGAGGCGGCTCCAACCTGGCGAACTCAGAAAAATAAAAGCACATTGATGATTTTTTTTTAATAATGCCATGAGTGTGGTTCATTCACATGGCGAGCACATATCTCTGTTCCATGGCAAACGATCTCTAAAACAATGCCATTGCTGGGAGGTTATATTTTGCATGCAAAAAAAAATGCCATGGGATTAAAATTATATTGCCATGGGAATAAGGTTGAAAACATTTGTTGAGGGCTATGAGTAAATGTTGACATGGCTTCAAAGTCAGTTTGCCATGACTGTAAATTTAATTTGCCAATGGACTATACCTTAAATTTGCCATTGGGTTGTGAAAAATAAATTGCAATAGGTCTAAAGTGGAAGTTGCCATGGGTTGTGAGCCTGCGAGTAAATTTCGCCATGGTTTGTGAGTAACTTTTGTCATGGCTGTACGGTTAATTTGCCGTGGACTGTAAAATAAAAGTGTCATGATCCATAAAGTAAGTTTGACATGGTCGAGAAAATGAAAAGAAACATAGAAAATGAGTCTTTAGTAAAAATTCCATCGCACATGAAGTAGTGTTGCCATGACACAAGGGAAATAAAACTTGGAAGAAGAAGAAGCAGAAGAAAAATAACAACGAAACGAACAGTAGCGAACAAAGTAACCACACGACGCAACGCTCCGCTGCGAGCATTTTCTCAACAGTTTGCCGCCCGACGGCGGCAAATAGTGTTGGAAATATGCCCTAGAGGCAATAATAAAAGAGTTATTATTATATTTCCTTGTTCATGATAATCGTTTATTATTCATGCTATAACTGTATTGATTGGAAACTCAAATACATGTGTGGATGAATAGACAGACTTTGTGTCCCTAGTGAGTCTCTACAGGACTAGCTCGTTGATCAAAGATGACCGCGGTTTCCAGGTCATAGACATGAGTTGTCATTTGATAACGGGATCACATCATTAGGAGAATGATGTGATGGACGAGACCCAAACGTTAAACATAGCTTTTGATCGTGTCAGTTATCGCTATAGTTTTCTGCATGTCAAGTATAAGTTCCTATGACCATGAGATCATGTAACTCACTGACACCGTAGGAGTGCTTTGTGTGTGCCAAACGTCACAACGTAACTGGGTGACTATAAAGGTACTCTACATGTATCTCCGAGGGTGTCTGTTGAGTTGACATGGATCGAGACTGGGATTTGTCACTCCGTGTGACGGAGAGGTATCTCCGGGCCCACTCGGTAATACGTCATCTCAATGAGCTCAAAGTGACTAAGTAGTTGGTCACGGGATTATGTATTACGGTAACGAGTAAAGAGACTTGCCGGTAACGAGATTGAACTAGGTATAGAGATACCGACGATCGAATCTCGGGCAAGTGACATACCGACGAGACAAAGGGAACTGTATACGGGATTGCTTGAATCCTTGACATCGTGGTTCATCCGATGAGATCATCGAGAAACGTGTGGGAACCAATATGGGTATCCAGATCCCGCTATTGGTTATTGACCTGGGAGTGTCTCGGTCATGTCTACATGGTTTCCGAACCCGCAGGGTCTACACACTTAAGGTTCGGTGACGCTAGGGTTGTTAGTGAGAACAGTGCATGGTTACCGAAGGTTGTTCGGAGTCCCGGATGAGATTCCGGACGTGACGAGGGTCTCCGGAATGGTCCGGGGACGAAGATTGATATATAGGATGAAAGGTTTCGGAGTCCGGAAGTGTTCCGAGGAGCATCGGGAAATCGGCGGATTACCGAAAAGGGTTTCGGGGGTCCCGGAAGTGGTTCTGGGCCTAATGGGCCACAAAGGGGGGACACCACAGCCCTCATAGGGCTGTGCGCCCCCCCCTGGGCCCTCTCCTATGGCGCATGGGGGGCTGGCCCCTCCTAGGGCAGCCGCACCCCCTGGCTTGGGGGGCAAGGCACCTAGGGGGGGGGGGAAACCCTAGGGCCTGGCGCAGCCCTTGGCCGCCGCCCCCCTCTGCCCTGGCTGCCGGCCCCCCTAGGGGAAACCCTAGGGCGCCCCCCTCTCCTCCTTCCCCCTATATATAGAGAGGTAGAGGGAGGGCAGCCAATACACGTTTGTGCCTCGGTGCTGCCCTCCCTCTCCCACAACATATTCGTCTTCCCGCGGTGCTTAGGCGAAGCCCTGCTGGAATCCTCCTCCACCATCACCACCACGCCGTCGTGCTGCCGGTCTCTCCATCAACCTCTCCTCCACCCCTTGCTGGATCAAGAAGGAGGAGACGTCCCCGAGCCGTACGTGTGAAGAACGCGGAGGCACCGTTGCTTCGGTGCTAGGATCTTCGGCGATCTGAATCGCGGCGAGTACGACTCCATCAACCGCGTTCTTAACGCTTCCGCTTAGCGATCTACAAGGGTACGTGGATCCAACTCTCCTCTCGTAGTAGCATCTCCTAGATTGATCTTGGTGAACGTAGGAAAAATTTTTGTTTCCCATGCAACGTTCCCCAACAGTGGTATCAGAGCTAGGATCTTGCGTAGATGCTTTCTCGAGTAGAACACAAAAGGGTTTGTGGGCGTTGATGTTTAAATTGCTGCCCTCCTTAGTCTTTCTTGATTCAGCGGTATTATGGGATGAAGCGGCCCGGACCAACTTTACATGTCCACGTACATGAGACCGGTTCCATCGACAGACATGTGACTTTTGTTGCATAAGATGGCTGGCGGGTGTCTGTCTCTCCTATCTTAGTTGAATCGGAATAGAACAAGGCGGTCCTTGTAGAAGGTTAAATAGCAACTTGAATATCACCGTTGTGGCTTTGCGTAGGTAAGAAGCGTTCTTGCTAGATACCCATAGCAGCCACGTAAAACATGCAACAACAAATTAGAGGACGTCTAACTTGTTTTTGCGGGGTATGTATGTGATATGATATGGCCAATGACATGATGAGATATATTTGATGTATGAGATGATCATGTTGTAATAGTTAATATCGACTTGCATGTCGATGCATACGGCAACCGGCAGGAGCCATAGGGTTGTCTTTAATTTTTGTATGACCTGCGTGTCAATCATTAAGCGCTTTGTAATGCTTTACTTTATCGCTAAACGGTAGCAATAGTAGTAAGAGCATGGTGGGCGCCGACAACCCCGATGGCGATACGATGATGGAGATCATGATGATGGGGATCATGGTGTGGCGCCGGTGACGATGGAGATCATGCCGGTGCTTTGGAGATGGAGATCAAAAGCACGAGTTGATGGCCATATCATGTCACTTATGATTTGCATGTGATGTTAATCCTTTTATGCATCTTATTTTGCTTAGGACGACGGTAGCATTATAAGATGATCCTTCAATAAAATTTCAAGATAAAATTGTGTTCCCCCCGAGTGTGCGCCGTTGCGAAGGTTCGTCGTTTCGAAGCACCACGTGATGATCGGGTGTGATAGACTCTACGTTCGCATACAACGGGTGCAAGCCAGTTTTGCACATGCAGAACACTCGGGTTAGACTTGACGAGCCTAGCATGTACAGACATGGCCTCGGAACACGGAGGACCGAAAGGTCGAGCATGAGTCATATAGTAGATATGATCAACATGTTGATGTTCACCATTGACACCACCTCATCTCACGTGATGATCGGACTTGGGTTGGTGAATTTGGATCATGTCACGCTCGAATGACCAGAGGGATGTCAATTTGAGTGGGAGTTGTAAATAATTTGATTAGGTAATAACTCACTTATCATGAACAATAGTCTAAAATGTCTTTGCAAATTTTTGTTGTAGATGGCTCGCGCAGTAGCTCCCCTGAATTTTAATGCGTTCCTAGAGAAAGCTAAACTGAAAGATGATGGGAGCAACTTTGTGGACTGGCTCCGCAATCTGAGGATCATCCTCACAGCTGCCCAAAAGGTTTATGTCCTAAATGCACCGCTAGGTCACCCCCCCCCCGCTCCTACAACCCCTGCAGACGTTTTGAACGTCTGGCAGTCGCGTTCGGATGACTATTCGATAGTGCAGTGTGCCATGTTGTACGGCTTGGAAGGAGGACTTCAAAGGCGTTTTGAACGTCATGGTGCATATGAGATGTACCAGGAGTTGAAGTTCATCTTTGAAAAGAATGCTAAGATCGAGAGGTATGAGACCACCGATAAATTCTTTGCTTGCAAGATGGAGGAGAATTCGTCTGTCAGTGAACACTTACTGAAGATGTCTGGGTACTATACCCGCATAGCTGATCTGGGACTTGTGTTCCCGGATGAGGCTATCATTGACAGAATTCTCCAGTCACTCCCGCCAAGCTACAAGAGCTTCGTGCAGCAGTACAACATGCAAGGGATGAATAAAACCATCGCCGAGCTGTTTTCAATGCTGAAAGTCGCTGAGGCAGACATCCAGAAGGAGTATCAAGTGTTGATGGTCAATAAAACCACCAGTTTCAAGAAGAATGGCAAGGGCAAGAAGGGTAACTCTAAGAAGGGTGGCAAAGCAGTTGCTAATCCAGTGAAGAAACCCAAGGCTGGGCCCAAGCCAGAGACTGAGTGTTTCTATTGCAAGGGGAATGGACACTGGAAGCGGAACTGCCCCAAGTATCTGGCGGACAAGAAGGGGGCCAACAACAACAAAGGTATATGTGATATACATGTTATTGATGTGTACCTTACCAACTCTCGTTGTAGTGCCTGGGTATTTGATACCGGTTCGGTTGCTCACATTTGCAACTCTAAACAGGAACTGCGGAATAAACGGAGGCTGGCGAAGGACGAAGTGACGATGCGCGTGGGAAATGGTTCCAAGGTTGATGTGATTGCCGTCGGCACGCTCGCTCTTCGATTACCATCGGGATTAGTTATGAACCTGAATAATTGTTATTTAGTGCCTGCGTTAAGCATGAACATTATATCTGGATCTTGTTTATTGCGAGACGGTTACTCATTTAAATCAGAGAATAATGATTGTTCTATTTATATGAGTAATATCTTTTATGGTCATGCACCCGAAGTTAGGGGTTTATTCTTATTGAATCTCGATAGTGATGATACACATGTTCATAACATTGATGCCAAAAGATGTAGAGTTGATAATGATAATACCACTTTCTTGTGGCACTGCCGTCTGGGTCATATCGGCGTGAAACGCATGAGGAAGCTCCATGCTGATGGACTTTTGGAGTCTCTTGATTTTGAATCACTTGACACGTGCGAGCCGTGCCTCATGGGCAAGATGACAAGGACCCCGTTTTCAGGGACAATGGAACGGGCAAGTGACTTATTGGAAATCATACATACTGATGTGTGCGGTCCGATGAGTGTAACGGCGCGCGGTGGATATCGTTATTTTCTCACCTTCACTGACGACTTAAGTAGATATGGGTATATTTACTTGATGAAGCATAAGTCTGAAACTTTTGAAAAATTCAAGCAATTTCAGAGTGAAGTTGAAAATCATCGTAACAAGAAGATCAAGTTCCTACGATCTGATCGAGGGGGAGAATATCTGAGTTATGAGTTTGGTGATCACTTAAGAAAATGTGGAATTGTTTCACAGTTGACGCCACCTGGAACACCACAGCGTAATGGTGTGTCCGAACGTCGTAATCGAACCCTATTAGATATGGTACGTTCTATGATGTCTCTTGCCGATTTGCCACTATCGTTTTGGGGATATGCGTTAGAGACAGCTGCATTCACTTTAAATAGGGCTCCATCTAAGTCCGTTGAGACAACACCGTATGAACTGTGGTTTGGTAAGAAACCTAAGTTGTCTTTTCTCAAGGTTTGGGGTTGCGATGCTTATGTCAAAAGGCTCCAGCCAGAAAAGCTCGAACCCAAAGCGGACAAATGTGTCTTCATAGGATACCCAAAAGAAACAGTTGGGTACACCTTCTATCTCAGATCCAAGGGCAAAGTGTTTGTCGCTAAGAACGGGTCCTTTCTCGAGAAAGAGTTTCTCTCGAAAGAATTGAGTGGGAGGAAGGTAGAACTTGATGAGGTTATTGAACCTCTGCTTCAACCAGAGAGTAGCGCAGCACAGAAAGATGTTTTTGTGGAGCCTGCAGAGGTTGAAGAGGAAGCCAATGATGATGATCAAGGAGCTTCTGATCAAGTTACTACCGAACCTCGTAGGTCGACAAGGGTACGCACTGCACCTGAGTGGTATGGTAACCCCGTCTTGGAGGTCATGTTGTTAGACAACGGTGAACCTACGAGCTATGGAGAAGCGATGGTGGGCCCGGATTCCGACAAATGGTTAGAGGCCATGAAATCCGAGATGGGATCCATGTATGAAAACAAAGTATGGACTTTGGAAGTATTACCTGAAGGGCGGAAGGCCATTCAGAATAAATGGATTTTTAAGAGGAAGACGGACGCTGACGGTAATGTCACCGTGTATAAAGCTCGACTTGTGGCAAAGGGTTTTTCACAAGTTCAAGGGATTGACTACGATGAGACTTTCTCACCCGTAGCGATGCTTAAATCCGTCCGAATCATGTTAGCAATAGCTGCATATTTCGATTATGAAATTTGGCAGATGGATGTCAAAACAGCGTTCCTTAACGGTTTTCTTAAGGAAGAGTTGTATATGATGCAACCGGAAGGTTTGTCGATCCAGAGAATGCTGACAAAGTATGCAGGCTCCAGCGTTCCATTTATGGGCTGGTGCAAGCATCTCGGAGTTGGAATCTTCGCTTTGATGAGGTGATCAAAGCGTTTGGGTTTATACAAGTTTACAATGAAGCTTGTATTTACAAGAAAGTGAGTGGGAGCTCTATAGCGTTTCTAATATTATATGTGGATGACATATTGCTGATTGGAAACAATATAGAATTTTTGGATAGCGTGAAGGGGTATTTGAACAAGAGTTTTTCGATGAAGGATCTCGGTGAAGCTGCTTTCATATTGGGCATCAAGATCTATAGAGATAGATCAAGACGCTTGATAGGACTTTCACAAAGTACATACCTTGATAAAGTTTTGAAGAAGTTCAAAATGGATCAATCCAAGAAGGGGTTCTTGCCGGTATTGCAAGGTACAAAGTTGAGTAAGACTCAATGCCCAGTAACTGCGGAAGATAGAGAAAAGATGAATGTCGTCCCCTATGCTTCAGCCATAGGCTCTATCATGTATGCAATGCTGTGCACAAGACCAGATGTCAGCCTTGCCATAAGTATGGCCGGAAGGTTTCAAAGTAATCCTGGTATGGATCACTGGACAGCGGTCAAGAATATCCTAAAGTACCTGAAAAGGACTAAGGAGATGTTTCTCGTTTATGGAGGTGATCAAGAGCTCGTCGTAAAGGGTTACGTCGATGCAAGCTTTGACACTGATCCGGATGACTCTAAGTCTCAAACCGGATACGTATATATTCTCAACGGGGAAGCGGTAAGCTGGTGCAGTTCCAAGCAGAGCGTGGTAGCTGATTCTACATGTGAAGCGGAGTATATAGCTGCCTCGGAGGCGGCAAAGGAAGGTGTCTGGATGAAGGAGTTCATGACAGATCTTGGAGTTGTGCCTAGTGCACTGAACCCAATGACTCTGTTCTGTGACAACACTGGTGCCATTGCTCTAGCCAAGGAACCAAGGTTTCACAAGAGGACCAGACACATAAAGCGACGCTTCAATTCCATCCGCGATTCGGTCAAGGAGGAGGACATAAATATTTGCAAAGTACACATGGATTTGAATGTTGCAGATCCGTTGACTAAGCCTCTTCCACGGGCTAAGCATGATCAACACCAAGACTCTATGGGTGTTAGATTCATTACCTTGTAATGCTAGATTATTGACTCTAGTGCAAGTGGGAGACTGTTGGAAATATGCCCTAGAGGCAATAATAAAAGAGTTATTATTATATTTCCTTGTTCATGATAATCGTTTATTATTCATGCTATAACTGTATTGATTGGAAACTCAAATACATGTGTGGATGAATAGACAGACTTTGTGTCCCTAGTGAGCCTCTACAGGACTAGCTCGTTGATCAAAGATGACCGCGGTTTCCAGGTCATAGACATGAGTTGTCATTTGATAACGGGATCACATCATTAGGAGAATGATGTGATGGACGAGACCCAAACGTTAAACATAGCTTTTGATCGTGCCAGTTATCGCTATAGTTTTCTGCATGTCAAGTATAAGTTCCTATGACCATGAGATCATGTAACTCACTGACACCGTAGGAGTGCTTTGTGTGTGCCAAACGTCACAACGTAACTGGGTGACTATAAAGGTACTCTACAGGTATCTCCGAGGGTGTCTGTTGAGTTGACATGGATCGAGACTGGGATTTGTCACTCCGTGTGACGGAGAGGTATCTCCGGGCCCACTCGGTAATACGTCATCTCAATGAGCTCAAAGTGACTAAGTAGTTGGTCACGGGATTATGTATTACGGTAACGAGTAAAGAGACTTGCCGGTAACGAGATTGAACTAGGTATAGAGATACCGACGATCGAATCTCGGGCAAGTGACATACCGACGAGACAAAGGGAACTGTATACGGGATTGCTTGAATCCTTGACATCGTGGTTCATCCGATGAGATCATCGAGAAACGTGTGGGAACCAATATGGGTATCCAGATCCCGCTATTGGTTATTGACCTGGGAGTGTCTCGGTCATGTCTACATGGTTTCCGAACCCGCAGGGTCTACACACTTAAGGTTCGGTGACGCTAGGGTTGTTAGTGAGAACAGTGCATGGTTACCGAAGGTTGTTCGGAGTCCCGGATGAGATTCCGGACGTGACGAGGGTCTCCGGAATGGTCCGGGGACGAAGATTGATATATAGGATGAAAGGTTTCGGAGTCCGGAAGTGTTCCGGGGAGCATCGGGAAATCGGCGGATTACCGAAAAGGGTTTCGGGGGTCCCGGAAGTGGTTCTGGGCCTAATGGGCCACAAAGGGGGGACACCACAGCCCTCATAGGGCTGTTCGCCCCCCCTGGGCCCTCTCCTATGGCGCATGGGGGGCTGGCCCCTCCTAGGGCAGCCGCACCCCCTGGCTTGGGGGGCAAGGCACCTAGGGGGGGGGGAAACCCTAGGGCCTGGCGCAGCCCTTGGCCGCCGCCCCCCCTCTGCCCTGGCCGCCGGCCCCCCTAGGGGAAACCCTAGGGCGCCCCCCTCTCCTCCTTCCCCCTATATATAGAGAGGTAGAGGGAGGGCAGCCAATACACGTTTGTGCCTCGGTGCTGCCCTCCCTCTCCCACAACATATTCGTCTTCCCGCGGTGCTTAGGCGAAGCCCTGCTGGAATCCTCCTCCACCATCACCACCACGCCGTCGTGCTGCCGGTCTCTCCATCAACCTCTCCTCCACCCCTTGCTGGATCAAGAAGGAGGAGACGTCCCCGAGCCGTACGTGTGAAGAACGCGGAGGCACCGTTGCTTCGGTGCTAGGATCTTCGGCGATCTGAATCGCGGCGAGTACGACTCCATCAACCGCGTTCTTAACGCTTCCGCTTAGCGATCTACAAGGGTACGTGGATCCAACTCTCCTCTCGTAGTAGCATCTCCTAGATTGATCTTGGTGAACGTAGGAAATTTTTTTGTTTCCCATGCAACGTTCCCCAACAAATAGGAATTGCCTGGTGAATGGTGGGTGGCTGGGTCTGGAGGTGGCTGACTCGTGGGCCCGGTCTCATGTCAAACCTAGCCCACACGCCATCTGGTGAGTGGGAAACAAAGAGAAAGAGGAATAGCTCGTGTCGTGTGCTGTGCTGACAGGCGGAGGCGGCTCTGACCTGTCAACATCTAACAGTTTAGATACTTATGAACAAGATATCCACCGTTCATGGGCCAAAATATGTTACTATTAAACACTATTAAATCAACACTTGCAATCTTTACGCTCTACCATGGCAAGTTTATTTTAAGAACCATGGCAAATTTTGTTAACTGAAATAGATATTCCATACTACATGGAAAATCTCCCCCCATGACCATGGCAATTCTTTTTTTACGAGGCATGACAAATTTAGTAAAATGGAGTAGATTTGCCATATTTCATTGCATTTTTACCGAAACCATGGCAATTCTTTTTTTACAAACCATGGAAAATTTAGTTAAATGAATCATGGCAAATATGTTGCATGTTTTTGCCATGGACATTATGTGTTTAGCAAATGCCATAGTGCATGCAATAGATTTAAATTTTTTACTTCTTTATTTTTGCCATGGCAAACTTATGTATTTATTGCCATAGAAAATTTACATTTATTGTCGTGGCAATTTTTATTTCACATACACATCAACTTTTACCAGCATCGCTCATGAAGAATGTACATTTATGTAGCATGGCAAGTTTACTTCTATTTTGCCACGTCAGAAATACTTTATATCCATCGCAATTTTTTTTTGCCTTTTTGATTGTTCATTGGAAATTTTTACTTCCGTACAGTATGGCACATTTACTTTCACAAAACATGGCAATTACTACTAACATGGTAAAAATGTCATATATTTTTAATCTACATTTCTTGTCACCATGTTCAGATGCAAATTGCCTCGATCTTTTTATTTTTTGTGCCATTTGCTTTAAAAAGGACCCTTTTCCATTTAGGATTTCTTTTGGCATTATACTGCTTTTCATTCTCTATGTATCACAAACAGTTTTAGTTTTGGACCATTGCAAAAAAAAACTCATAGCATGGCATAATCTGGCTTTATTAGAGCCTGTTTGGGATTGCTCTGCTCCCTAAAATTCAGCTCCGCTCCAGAAAACTCAAGCCAAACGGGGTAGCTCCACGATATGCCGCTCCATAGAAAAACTAGAATCTGGAGTACAACTCTTAGTGTTTTTATGAAGCTCGTGAGGGAATGCTCCAAAAAATTCTAGAAGCTAGAGTTCGGGGGAAATTACCCACCACTGCCACCAGTAAGTGGATACCCCTTCGTTTCTTCTCCCTCATCCAATCAAATAGATCCTTTCCACAAATTTTTTCATTCTTGAAGCTGGAGCTACATGGAAGCCAAACATAATCTTTAGTAGTGCTACAACTTCTGTATGAAACTGCTCCAAAATGGATTTGGTGAAGTGAAACTGATTTTGCTGAAGCGGAGCAGTCCCAAACAAGCCCTTAGTCACACTAAAATTGGGCTAAACTGGGCTTTATGTTTTTCTTTTATATTTTCGCAGCAAACAGGCCAGTAGCTGTACCTGGGGGAGGGTGTTCGCCCCTGGGCTCTTGTCACGTAGAGGAAAGAACAGACCGCCTCACTCCTCCCCAGCCCGCTCGAGAAGCTCTCCGCCGGCGCCGGCGCCGGCGCTTCTCCGCCGCCGCATCCTGCTCGACAGCGACACCTTCAGCCGCCGCGGGTGAGTCCGTGGGTGCGATATCTGGGCCTATAGTGACGGCAATGAGGTTGACCGGTACCCATACGCCAATTTGTGGATACAGTACGCTTAGATATGCAAACTTCGGATGCTCGATGTCATCGTCGACAGAGGTATCCATGACTTAAAGCTCACTATGTCTCTCGCATCCGATTATCTGACGACTCTAAATCTTTACTTCGTTGACCTAGAACTATGCTCTGCGCTTCTTGACTCCCAACTCCACCTTGATTTCTCAAGCTGTCCGTTGTTGGTGGATCTACACATGGTCTGTTGCAATGTTCAAGTGCACAAGATCTCCTCCCAATCGCTAAAGCGGCTGCGCGCCACCGATTGTACCTTTGCTGGTCTGGGTCCTTCCCGCACTTGAATTGTGGGGGTTTTGGGGCGACATATGCCAACGGATGGCTTATCATGCATGGGGTCAATAGAACGTTGCCGGGCCCTGGAAGCGGGATGAGGCGAAACTTAGGACGCCTACGGATCTTACCCAGGTTCAGGGCTCTTCGAGGAGATAACACCCCTAGTCCTGCTCTGCGGGGGCTCCGCGTCATGACTGATGTCACTATGGTAGCTACAAGGTTGCTCCTTGAGCTGTGTGGTCTAGGGGAGGAAGATGAACAAGGCTAGCTCACTTCCTGCGCTCTAGGGATCGGGGATGGTTACTAGGGTTTCTATCTCTCTCTATCCTCTTCTAAGAGTTCAATTCTTTCTCCTTCTAACCCCTCCTCATGGAGGACCCTGGGGGGTTTATATAGGCCTACCCCTCAGGTGTACAATTGTAATCTCAACAGAGCGGCCCCCGGCCGTCAGCGTCTCTTGACGCTGGCCTTGCCGCCTGTCTGTTGGGGCCCGCCGCCTGCGGGCCCACGTGATTGTCTTTCACTGTAGACGTGCTTCTGCTGACGACAGCCTCGTCAGGGGAGAAGTGGCTACAGTGCCGCCGTCTCCTGCCGTACACTGCCGCCACGCCTTGTCCTGTCGTCTTGATGAGGTTCAGACCTCCAGGGCAGGATCCGCCGCCTGTTACCAGGCGGCTGCCTCCCCTGGCCGTCTGCCAGGGGCGGCTCGTCTATGACTTACCCACTGGCCGGTGGGGCCAGCCGCCTGCTGGCCCCGCCGTCTGCGGGTAGTGGGGTCGTGGTTTCCTCTAACCGAAGCTTGGTCACAAGCAACGTGACTATAGTGACCCACCGTTTAGGAGATATCCATAAGATACTCGCTCACTGTAGCCATGCCCTTATAGATTCTCTAAGGACGTATTCATCTGTAGCCATGCCTCAGCTGCGTGGTGGCCCCCTAGCACGCATCCCGAGGGAGGAGCGTGGGACCGTCTGCTTGCTGCTAGCTGTGGTGCCGCCGCCTGTTTGGGTCCCTGCCGCCTGCTGGCAGCCGGCTCCTAGGGCAAGCTACCCTAGGAGGCGGCCCGATGAGCAGACGGCCGGGTGGGGTGGGGGGGGGGGGTAGCAGGCGGCCACAAATTGTATTGAAATACCAAGGGTGGTCGCTCAGGACACCCATGGTCAATATCTCCGACATGGATCCATGCACCAAGTCTTGTTTCAGTGTACCTTAGTGATTTCATTTTAGTTGCTCCTGTGCTTGAAAGCATGCCATTGCTACAATCAGCATTCCTTAGGCTTACTGACAGTTGTGGTGACACTTGTGGTGTTACCAATCCCGTGGTACAGAATTGTCGTAATCAAAGCTTTGAAGGTTGTCATGGTTATCCTGCTGGTGAGTACCAGAGTGTGCTTCTCAATGGCTTGTCAGATGCTATCCATCTGGAGTTGATAGCTGGTTCTAAAGTGGTAAGCATACACTTACTACCATCCATCTCAACTCTTATCGTTGTTTGCTAGCAAGTGGTTCTCTTTCAGTATCACTACCCATTTCATAGATATACATAAACACTTACTTAAACAAGTTTCTTATTCTCAGTACCATGCTTTAGTGGTGGTTATGATGAATTATTCTTACTATGTGGTTAATAATATTGGATCTTTTGATCTGCAATTTAGAAATTCAGCATTGTGCTATTCATGTTAATATATTTGTGACTTGACAGCTTGAACCTGTATGATCTATAACATATGTGCAGCTTTAGATGCAGAGACTTAAACATACGTAATGATGTATGAACAATTCTCTTTATTTTATTCTAAGTTGAACTATTATACTTTGTTCAATAACTCCCTTGTTCTATCGTTTTGTTGATTTCTGCCCTCAAACTATTTGTTTATGTATAAGTGGATCCTTCGATTGCTAGAATTAATGATGTATGGGCTTGATTGGGCAAATTCGAATTGACTCAGGGCACTAGACGTACTTTTCCCTTTCCCTAATTATTTTTGAAGCTAAAATATCTCACCAAAGTTCCTATTAACTTCAGTTATTTCATCATATAACCTCAACTTGTAAACGAAATTTCTGACTTTTCTTTTTTATGCAATATGTCCAGTTTATCTATAGAAGGGATTTAGCATGCTGCCCCTGTTGGAGATATGCCCTAGAGGCAATAATAAAAGCATTATTATTATATCTCCTTGTTCATGATAATTGTCTGTTATTCATGCTTGAATTGTATTGTACGGAAACAGCGATACATGTGTGAATACATGGACCAAAATGAGTCCCTGGTAGGCCTCTAGTTACCAGCTCGTTGATCAACAGATGGTCACGGTTTCCTGACCATGGACATGGGATGTCAGTGATAACGGGATCACATCATTAGGAGAATGATGTGATGGACAAGACCCAAACTTGAGCATAACACGAGATCGTATAGTTCGTAATGCATAAGCTTTTTGGTGTCAAGTATTTATTCCTTAGACCATGAGGTTGTACAACTCCCGGATACCGTAGGAGTACTTTGGGTGTGCCAACCGTCACAACATAACTGGGTGGCTATAAAGGTACACATCGGGTATCTCCGAAAGTGTCTGTTGAGTTGGTACGAACCGAGACTGGGATGTTGTCACTCCATATGACGGAGAGGTACCTCTGGGCCCACTCGGTAAGACATCATCATAATGAGCACAATGTGACTAAGTAGTTAGTCACGGGATGATGGATTACGGATCGAGTAAAGAGACTTGCCATAACGAGATTGAACAAGGTATCGGGAATACTGACGATCGAATCTCGGGCAAGTAACGTACCGATGGACAAAGGGAATAACGTACGGGATTGAGTGAATCCTTGACACGATGGTTCATCCGATGAAGATCATCGAGGAACACGTGGGAACCAACATGGGTATCCAGATCCCGCTGTTGGTTATTGACCGGAGAGTCGTCTCGGTCATGTCTACGTGTCTCCCGAACCCGTAGGGTCTACACACTTAAGGTTCGGTAACGCTAGGGTCGTAGAGATACATGCACGTGGAAACCCGAAAGTTGTTCGGAGTCCCGGATGAGATCCCGGACGTCACGAGGAGTTCCGGAATGGTCCGGAGGTAAAGATTGATATATAGGAAGTCCAGTTTCGGCCATCGGGTGATCTCCGGGGGTCACCGGGAGCGTCCCGGGACCACCGGAGGGGCCCCGGGGGTCCACCGGGTGGGGCCACCCATCCCGGTGGGGCCCCTAGGCCGCAAGGGGGAGTGTCCAGCCCCTCTGGGCTGGCGCACCACTAGGGGCCCACCTCCCCATGCGCCTAGGGTTGAAACCTTAGGGGGGAGGGGGCGCCCACTAGCCTTGGGGGGCAAGGAACCCCCCTGGCCGCCGCCCCCCTGCAGATTGGATCTGCAGGGGCCCTGGCGCACCCCCTGCCCCCCTATATATATGTGGGAGGGGAGAGGGCTGCCGCACCCTTGCCCTGGCGCCTCTCCCCCTCCCGTCACACCTCCATACTCCCACGCAGGGCGCCCGGCGAAGCCCTGCTGCGATCTCCACTGCATCCGTCATCACGCCGTCATGCTGCCGGATCTCTGACGACTTCTCCTCCCCCCTTGCTGGATCAAGAAGGAGTTGACGTTGCTGCACCGGACGTGTGTTGAACACGGAGGTGCCGTCCGTTCGGCGCTAGATCATCGGTGACGAAGAACGCGAAGAGTACGACTACTTCATCCACGCTTCTTCGAAAGCTTCCGCTCGCAATCTCCATAACGGTATGTAGATGCACTCTTACTTGCTCGTTGCTAGATGTCTCCATAGTTGGATCTTGGTGAAAGCGTAGAATTTTTTTGAATTATGCTACGTTACCCAATAGTGGCATCTGAGCCTAGGTTTTATGCGTAGCATCTTGCACGAGTAGAACACAAACAGTTGTGTGCGTTTGGTTTTGTTCAAGTTTCTTACCGTTACTAGTCAATCTTGATTCGGCGGTATTGTGGGATGAAGCGGCCCGGACCGAATTTACACGTACGCTTACGTGAGACTGGTTCCACCGACAGACATGCACTAGATGCATAAGGTGGCTGGCGGGTGTCTGTCTCTCCTACTTTAGTTGGATCGGATTCGATGAAAAGGGTCCTTATGAAGGGTACATAGAAGTTGACAAATCACGTTGTGGTTTTGGCGTAGGTAAGAAACGTTCTTGCTAGAAATCCTATAGAAGCCACGTAAAACTTGCAACAACAATTAGAGGACGTCTAACTTGTTTTTGCAGCATGTGCTATGTGACGTGGTATGGCCAAAACGAAGATGTGATGAATGATATATGTGATGTATGAGATTGATCATGTTCTTGTAATAGGGAATCATGACTTGCATGTCGATGAACTTGACAACCGGCAGGAGCCATAGGAGTTGTCTTAATTATTGTATGACCTGCGTGTCACTGAATAACGCCATGTAATTACTTTACTTCATTGCTAAACGTTAGCTATAGTAGTAGAAGTAATAGTTGGCGTGACGACTTCTTCAAGACACGATGATGGAGATCATGATGATGAAGATCATGGTGTCAAGCCGGTGATAAGATGATCATGGTGCCCCAAAGATGGAGATCCAAGGAGCAAGATGATATTGGCCATATCATGTCACTTTAATTGATTGCATGTGATGTTTATCATGTTTATGCATCTTGTTTACTTAGAACGACGGTAGTAAATAAGATGATCTCTCACTAAAATTTCAAGTATTGTGTTTCCCCTAACTGTGCACCGTTGCTAAAGCTCGTTGCTCCGAAGCACCACGTGATGATCGGGTGTGATAGGTTCTAACGTTCGCATACAACGGGTGTACGACAGATTTACACACGCGATACACTTAGGGTTCACTTGACGAGCCTAGCATGTACAGACATGGCCTCGGAACACGGAAGACCGAAAGGTCGAACACGAGTCGTATAGAAGATACGATCAACATGAAGATGTTCACCGTTGATGACTAGTCCGTCTCACGTGATGATCGGACACGGACTACTCGATTCGGATCGTGTATCACTTAGATGACTAGAGAGATGTCATTTTGAGTGGGAGTTCATTAAAATTTGATTAAGATGAACTTAATTATCATGAACTTAGTCTAAATTCTTTACAATATCTCTTGTAGATCGAATGGCCCACGCTCCAGTTTCCCTCAACTTCAACGCGTTCCTAGAGAAAACCAAGCTGAAAGACGATGGTAGCAACTATACGGATTGGGTCCGTAACCTGAGGATTATCCTCATAGCTGCCAAGAGATCATATGTCCTAGAAGCACCGCTAGGTGATGCACCTGCTGCCGATGCGGCCCAAGACGTTTTGAATGTCTGGCAGTCGCGTAGTGATGATTACTCCCTGGTTCAGTGCGGCATGCTTTACAGCTTAGAGTCGGGGCTCCAAAAACGTTTTGAGCACCACGGAGCATATGAGATGTTCGAAGAGCTGAAAATGGTTTTCCAAGCTCATGCCCGAGTCGAGAGATATGATGTCTCCGACGCATTCTACAGCTATAAGATGGAGGAGAACAGTTCTGTCAGTGAGCACATCCTCAAGATTTCAGGATTGCACAACCGCTTGTCTCAGCTGGGAATGAATCTCCCGGATGAAGCGGTCGTTGACAGAATCCTCCAGTCGCTCCCACCAAGCTTCAAGAGCTTCGTGTTGAACTTCAATATGCAGGGGATGGAGAAGTCCATTCCCGAGGTGTATTCGATGCTGAAATGAGCGGAGGTGGACATCAAGAAAGAACATCAAGTGTCGATGGTCAATAAAACCACTAAGTTCAAGAAAGGCAAGGGTAAAAATAACTTCAAGAAGGACGGCAAGGGAGTTGCCGCGCCTGGCAAGCCTGTTGCCGGGAAGAAGCCAAAGTATGGACCCAAGCCTGAGACAGAGTGCTTTTATTGCAAGGGAACGGGTCACTGGAAGCGGAACTTCCCCAAATATTTAGCAGACAAGAAGGCCGGCAACGTCAAAGGTATATATGATATACATGTTATTGATGTGTACCTTACCAGCACTCGTAGTAGCTCCTGGGTATTCGATACCGGTGTAGTTGCTCACATTTGTAACTCAAAACAGGAGCTGCGGAATAAACGGAGACTGGCGAAGGATGAGGTGACGATGCGCGTCGGGAATGGTTGCAAGCTCGATGTGATCGCCGTCGGCACGCTGCCTCTACATCTACCCTCGGGATTAGTTTTAAACCTCAATAATTGTTATTTAGTACCAGCTTTGAGCATGAACATTGTTTCTGGATCTCGTCTTATGCGAGATGGCTACTCTTTCAAATCGGAGAATAATGGTTGTTCTATTTATTTGAGAGATATGTTTTATGGTCATGCCCCGCTGGTCAATGGTTTATTTTTGATGAATCTCGAACGTAGTGATACACATATTCATAGTGTAGATGCCAAAAGATGTAAAGTTGATAATGATAGTCCCACATACTTGTGGCATTGCCGCCTTGGTCATATTGGTGTCAGACGTATGAAGAAGCTCCATTCAGATGGACTTCTAGAGTCTCTTGATTATGAATCATTTGACACGTGCGAACCATGCCTCTTGGGCAAGATGACCAAGACTCCGTTCTCCGGAACAATGGAGCGAGCAACCAACTTGTTGGAAATCATACATACCGATGTGTGCGGTCCAATGAGTGTTGAGGCTCGTGGAGGCTATCGTTATGTTCTCACCCTCACGGATGACTTGAGTAGATACGGGTATATCTATTTAATGAAACACAAGTCTGAGACTTTTGAAAAGTTCAAGGAATTTCAGAATGAGGTTGAGAATCAACGTGACAGAAAAATAAAGTTCTTGCGATCGGATCGTGGGGGTGAATATTTAAGTCATGAATTTGGCACACACCTTAGGAGCTGTGGAATTGTTTCACAATTGACACCGCCCGGAACACCTCAACGTAACGGTGTGTCCGAACGTCGAAATCGTACTCTGTTGGACATGGTGCGATCTATGATGTCCCTCACCGATTTACCGCCATCTTTTTGGGGTTATGCTTTAGGGACTGCCGCATTCACTTTAAATAGGGCTCCGTCGAAATCCGTTGAGACGACTCCATATGAACTTTGGTTTGGCAAGAAACCGAAGCTGTCGTTTCTAAAAGTTTGGGGTTGCGATGCTTATGTCAAGAAACTTCAACCTGAAAAGCTCGAACCCAAATCGGAGAAATGCGTCTTCATGGGATACCCAAAGGAAACAATTGGGTACACCTTCTACCACAAATCCGAAGGCAAAGTCTTTGTTGCCAAGAATGGATGCTTTCTGGAGAAAGAGTTTCTCTCGAAAGAAGTAAGTGGGAGGAAAGTAGAACTTGATGAGGTGATAGTCACCCCTCCTGGACCGGAAAGTAGCGCAGCGCAGGAAACTGTTCCTGAGGTGCCTGCACCGACAAGGGAGGAAGTTGATGATAATGATCATGAAGAAACAAATCAAGTTACTACTGAACTTCGAAGGTCCACAAGGGCACGTTCCGCACCAGAGTGGTACGGCAACCCTGTCCTGGAAATCATGTTGTTGGACAACGGTGAACCTTCGAACTATGAAGAAGCGATGGCGGGCCCGGATTCCAATAAATGGCTTGGAGCCATGAAATCCGAGATAGAATCCATGTATGAAAACAAAGTATGGACTTGTTGGGGAACGTAGTATTTTAAAATTTTCCTACGATCACGCAAGATCTATCTACCAGATGCATACCAACGAGAGGGGAGAGTGTGTCTACGTACCCTCGTAGACCGGAAGCGGAAGCGTCAAGTGACGCGGTTGATGTTGTCGAACTTCTTCGCGATCCAACTGATCAAGCACCGAACGTACGGCACCTCCGCGTTCAGCACACGTTCAGCTTGATGACGTCCCACGAGCTCTTGATCCAGTTGAGCTTCACGGGAGAGTTTCATCAGCACGACGGCGTGGTGACGGATATGATGTGTTCACCGGCGCAGGGCTTCGCCTAAGCTCCGCGACGGTACGACCGAGGTGTGATTCTGTGGAGGGGGGCACCGCACACGGCTAAAACAATTCAACTTGTGTGTCTTTGGGTGCCCCCCTGCCCCCGTATATAAAGGAGCAGGGGAGGGAGGCCGGCCAACCTCTCCTGGTGCGGCTAGGGAGGGAGTCCTACTAGGAATAGGATTGCAATCCTATTCCTAGTAGGATTCACCGAAAGGAAGAAGGGGGAAAGGAATAGGAGAGGTGGCGCCCCCCCAATCCTAGTCCAACTAGGATTCCTAGGTGGGGGCGCCGGCCAGCCCTATGGGCTGCCTCTCTCTCACCCTTTAGGCCCACTATGGACCATCCCCTCTCGTAGGGGGTTCCGGTAACCCCCTCCGGCATTCCCGATAAATACGAAACTTTTCCGGTATACTTCCGGTGTCCGAATATAGCCGTCCAATATATCAATTTTTATGTCTCGGACATTCCGAGACTCCTCGTCATGTCCGTGATCTCATCCGGGACTCCGAACTACCTTCGGTACATCAATACTCAAAAACTCATAATACCGATCGTCATCAAACGTTAAGCGTGCGGACCCTATGGGTTCGAGAACTATGTAGACATGACCGAGACTCATCTCTGGTCAATAACCAATAGCGGAACCTGGATGTTCATATTGGCTCCTACATATTCTACGAAGATCTTTTATCGGTCAGAACCGCATAACAACATACGTTGTTCCTTTTGTCAAACGGTATGTTACTTGCCCGAGATTCGATCGTCGGTATCTTTATACCTAGTTCAATCTCGTTGCCAGCAAATATCTTTACTCGTTCCGTAACACATCATCTCGTGACTAGCTCATTAGTCTTTTGCTTGCAAGGCTTATTGTGATGTGTGTTACCGAGAGGGCCCAGAGATACCTCTCCGACACTCGGAGTGACAAATCCTAATCTTGATCTATGCCAACACCACGAATACTTTCGGAGACACCTGTAGAGCATCTTTATGATCACCCAGTTACGTTGTGATGTTTGATAGCACACAAGGTGTTCCTACGGTATTCGGGAGTTGCATAATCTCATAGTCATAGGAACATGTATAAGTCATGAAGAAAGCAATAGCAGTTAAACTAAACGATCATAGTGCTATGCTAACGGATGGGTCTTGTCCATCACATCATTCTCCTAATGATGTGATCCCGTTGATCAAATGACAACTCATGTCTATGGCTAGGAAACATAACCATCTTTGATCAATGAGCTAGTCTAGTAGAGGCATACTAGGGACATACTGTTTTGTCTATGTATCCATACATGTACTAAGTTTCCGGTTAATACAATTCTAGCATGAATAAAAGACATTTATCATGATATAAGGAAATACAAATAACATCTTTATTATTGCCTCTAGGGCATATTTCCTTCAGTCTCCCACTTGAACTAGAGTCAATAATCTAGATTACAAAGTGATGATCCTCACACCCATGGAGTCTTGGTGCTGATCATGTTTTGCCCGTGGAAGAGGCTTAGTCAACGGGTCTGCAACATTCAGATCCGTATGTATTTTGCAAATCTCTATGTCTCCCTCCTTGACTAGATCGCGGATGGAATTGAAGCGTCTTTTGATGTGCTTTGTTCTCTTGTGAAACCTGGATTCCTTCATTTGCTGCTTCCGAAGCAGCTATGTATTCCGCTTCACACGTAGATCCCGCCACGACGCTCTGCTTGGAACTGCACCAGCTGACAGCTCCACCGTTCAATAAAAATACATATCCGGTTTGTGACTTAGAGTCATCCGGATCAGTGTCAAAGCTAGAATCGACGTAACCGTTTACGACGAGCTCTTTGTCACCTCCATATACGAGAAACATATCCTTTGTTCTTTTCAGATACTTTAGGATGTTTTTGACCGCTGTCCAGTGATCCACTCCTGGATTACTTTGGTACCTCCCTGCTAGACTTATAGCAAGGCACACATCAGGTCTGGTACACAGCATTGCATACATGATAGATCCTATGGCTGATGCATAGGGAATGACTTTCATTTTCTCTCTATCTTCTGAAGTGGTCGGGCATTGAGTCTTACTCAACTTCATACCTTGTAAAACAGGCAAGAATCCTTTCTTTGACTGATCCATTTTGAACCTTTTCAAAATCTTATCAAGGTATGTGCTTTGTGAAAGTCCAATTAAGCGTCTTGATCTATCTCTATAGATCTTGATGCCTAATATGTAAGCAGCTTCTCCGAGGTCTTTCATTGAAAAACTTTTATTCAAGTATCCTTTTATGCTATCCAGAAATTCTATATCATTTCCAGTTAACAATATGTCATCTACATATAATATTAGAAATGCTACAGAGCTCCCACTCACTTTCTTGTAAATACAGGCTTCTCCAAAAGTCTGTATAAAACCATATGCTTTGATCACCTCATCAAAGCGTATATTCCAACTCCGAGATGCTTGCACCAGTCCATAGATGGATCGCTGGAGTTTGCATACTTTGTTAGCACCTTTTGGATCGACAAAACCTTCTGGTTGCATCATATACAACTCTTCTTTGAGATATCCATTTAGGAATGCAGTTTTGACATCCATTTGCCAGATTTCATAATCATAAAATGCGGCAATTGCTAACATGATTCGGACAGACATAAGCATCGCTACAGGTGAGAAAGTCTCATCGTAGTCAACTCCTTGAACTTGTCGAAAACCTTTCGCAACAAGTCGAGCTTTGTAAACAGTAATATTACCGTCTGCGTCGGTCTTCCTCTTGAAGATCCATTTATTTTCGATGGCCTGCCGATCATCGGGCAAGTCAACCAAAGTCCACACTTTGTTCTCATACATGGATCCCATCTCAGATTTCATGGCTTCAAGCCATTTTGCGGAATCTGGGCTCATCATCGCTTCCTCATAGTTCGTAGGTTCATCATGGTCTAGTAACATGATTTCCAGAACTGGGTTGCCGTACCACTCTGGTGCGGAACGTACTCTGGTTGATCTACGACGTTCAGCAGAAACTTGATCCGAAGTTTCATGATCATTATCATCAACTTCCTCACTAATTGGTGTAGGAATCACTGGAACAATTTCCTGTGATGTACTACTTTCCAATATGGGAGAAGGTACAATCACCTCATCAAGTTCTACTTTCCTCCCACTCACTTCTTTCGAGAGAAACTCTTTTTCTAGAAAGTACCCGTTCTTAGCAACGAATATTTTGCCTTCGGATCTGTGATAGAAGGTGTACCCAACAGTCTCCTTTGGGTATCCTGTGAAGACACATTTTTCCGACTTGGGATCGAGCTTATCAGGTTGAAGTGTTTTCACATAAGCATCGCAACCCCAAATTTTAAGAAACGACAACTTTGGTTTCTTGCCAAACCATAGTTCATAAGGCGTCGTATCAACGGATTTAGATGGTGCCCTATTTAACGTGAATGCAGCTGTCTCTAAAGCATAACCCCAAAACGATAGTGGCAAATCGGTAAGAGACATCATAGATCGCACCATATCCAATAAAGTACGGTTACGACGTTCGGACACACCATTACGCTGTGGAGTTCCAGGTGGCGTGAGTTGTGAAACTATTCCACATTGTTTCAAATGAAGACCAAACTCGTAACTCAAATATTCTCCTCCACGATCAGATCGTAGGAACTTTATTTTCTTGTTACGATGATTCTCTACTTCACTCTGAAATTCTTTGAACTTTTCAAATGTTTTAGACTTGTGTTTCATTAAGTAGATATACCCATATCTGCTCAAATCATCAGTGAAGGTCAGAAAATAACGATACCCACCGCGAGCATCAACACTCATTGGTCCACATACATCAGTATGTATGATTTCCAACAAATCTGTTGCTCGATCCATAGTTCCGGAGAACGGAGTTTTAGTCATCTTGCCCATGAGGCATGGTTCGCAAGCACCAAGTGATTCATAATCAAGTGATTCCAAAAGTCCATCTTTATGGAGTTTCTTCATGCGTTTTACACCAATATGACTTAAACGGCAGTGCCACAAATAAGTTGCACTATCATTATTAACCTTGCATCTTTTGGTTTCAATATTATGAATATGTGTATTACTACAATCGAGATCCAGTAAGAATAGACCACTCTTTAAGGGTGCATGACCATAAAAGATATTATTCATCAAAATGGAACAACCATTATTCTCTGATTTAAATGAATAACCGTCTCGCAATAAACAAGATCCAGATATAATGTTCATGCTCAACGCTGGCACCAAATAACAATTATTTAGGTCTAAAACTAATCCCGAAGGTAGATGTAGAGGTAGCGTGCCGACGGCGATCACATCGACTTTGGATCCGTTTCCCACGCGCATCGTCACCTCGTCCTTAGCTAATCTTCGTTTAATCCGTAGTCCCTGTTTCGAGTTACAAATATTAGCAACCGAACCGGTATCAAATACCCAGGTACTACTACGAGAATTAGTAAGGTACACATCAATAACATGTATATCACATATACCTTTGTTCACCTTGCCATCCTTCTTATCCGCCAAATACTTGGGGCAGTTCCGTTTCCAGTGTCCAGTCCCCTTGCAGTAGTAGCACTCAGTTTCAGGCTTGGTTCCATAATTGAGGTTTTCTGCGAGAACAGCAACAATCTTTCTATTCTCCTTGAAAATCCCTTCCTTGCCCTTTTTCTTGAAACTAGTGGTATTGTTAACCATCAACATTTGATGCTCCTTTTTGATTTCTACCTCCGCAGTTGTGAGCATAGCGAAGAGCTCGGGAATTGTCTTTTGTATCCCTTGCATATTATAGTTCATCACGAAGCCATTATAGCTTGGTGGTAGTGATTGAAGAATTCTATCAATAACACTATTCTCATCAACTTGGCAACCAAGTTGAGTCATATGATTGTAGTGCCCATACATTGTGAGCAAGTGTTCACTGATAGAACTATTCTCCTCCATCTTGCAGCTGTAGAACTTATTGGAAATCTTATATTTCTCAATCCGGGCATTTGCTTGAAATATTAACTTCAACTCCTGGAACATCTCATATGCTCCATGACGTTCAAAACGTCGTTGAAGTCCCGGTTCTAAGCCGTAAAGCATGGCACGCTGAACTATCGTGTAGTCATCAGACCGCGACTGCCAGACGTTCAAAGCGTCTGCATCAGCGGAAGGGGGCTTGTCACCTAGCGGTGCTTCAAGGACATAATTCTTCTGTGCAGCAATGAGGATAATCCTCAGGTTACGGACCCAGTCCGTGTAATTGCTACCATCATCTTTCAACTTAGCTTTCTCTAGGAATGCATTAAAATTCAAAGGAACGGTAGCACGGGCCATTGATCTACAACGACATAGATATGCAAAACTATCAGGACTAAGTTCATGATAAATTAAAGTTCAATTTAATCATATTAATTTAAAGAACTCCCACTTAGATAGACATCCCTTTGGTCATCTAAATGATCACGTGATCCAAATCAACTAAACCATGTCCGATCATCACGTGAGATGGAGTAGTTTTCAATGGTGAACATCTTATGTTGATCATATCTACTATATGATTCACGCTCGACCTTTCGGTCTCCAGTGTTCCGAGGCCATATCTGTATATGCTAGGCTCGTCAAGTTTAACTCGAGTATTCTGCGTGTGCAAAACTGGCTTACACCCGTTGTATTTGAACGTAGAGCTTATCACACCCGATCATCACGTGGTGTCTCGGCACGACGAACTTTCGCAACGGTGCATACTCAGGGAGAACACTTATACCTTGAAATTTAGTAAGGGATCATCTTATAATGCTACCGTCGTTCTAAGCAAAATAAGAAGCATAATAAGATAAACATCACATGCAATCAAAATATGTGACATGATATGGCCATCATCATCTTGTGCTTTTGATCTCCATCTCCAAAGCACCGTCATGATCACCTTCGTCACCGGCTTGACACCTTGATCTTCATCGTAGCATCGTTGTCGTCTCGCCAACTATTGCTTCCACGACTATCGCTACCGCTTAGTGATAAAGTAAAGCAATTACATGGCGATAGCATTTCATACAATAAAGCGACAACCATATGGCTCCTGCCAGTTGCCGATAACTTTACAAAACATGATCATCTCATACAAAATCATATAACTCATGTCTTGACCATATCACATCACAACATGCCCTGCAAAAACAAGTTAGACGTCCTCTACTTTGTTTGTTGCAAGTTTTACGTGGCTGCTACGGGCTTAGCAAGAACCGTTCTTACCTACGCATACAAAACCACAACGATGTTTCGTCAAGTATGTGCTGTTTTAACCTTCACAAGGACCGGGCGTAGCCACACTTGATTCAGCTAAAGTGAGAGAGACAGACACCCGCCAGTCACCTTTAAGCAACGAGTGCTCGTAACGGTGAAACCAGTCTCGCGTAAGCGTACGCGTAATGTCGGTCCGGGCCGCTTCATCTCACAATACCGCCGAAGCAAAGTATGACATGCTGGTAAGCAGTATGACTAGTATCGTCCACAATCTCATTGTGTTCTACTCGTGCATATCATCTACGCATAGACCTGGCTCATGATGCCACTATTGGGGAACATAGTATTTTAAAATTTTCCTACGATCACGCAAGATCTATCTACCAGATGCATAGCAACGAGAGGGGAGAGTGTGTCTACGTACCCTCGTAGACCGGGAGCGGAAGCGTCAAGTGACGCGGTTGATGTTGTCGAACTTCTTCGCGATCCAACCGATCAAGCACCGAACGTACGACACCTCCGCGTTCAGCACACGTTCAGCTTGATGACGTCCCACGAGCTCTTGATCCAGTTGAGCTTCACGGGAGAGTTTCGTCAGCACGACGGCGTGGTGACGGATATGATGTGTTCACCGGCGCAGGGCTTCGCCTAAGCTCCGCGACGGTATGACCGAGGTGTGATTCTGTGGAGGGGGGCACCGCACACGGCTAAAACAATTCAACTTGTGTGTCTTTGGGTGCCCCCTGCCCCCGTATATAAAGGAGCAGGGGAGGGAGGCCGGCCAACCTCTCCTGGTGCGGCTAGGGAGGGAGTCCTACTAGGAATAGGATTGCAATCCTATTCCTAGTAGGATTCACCGAAAGGAAGAAGGGGGAAAGGAATAGGAGAGGTGGCGCCCCCCCAATCCTAGTCCAACTAGGATTCCTAGGTGGGGGCGCCGGCCAGCCCTATGGGCTGCCTCTCTCTCACCCTTTAGGCCCACTATGGACCATCCCCTCTCGTAGGGGGTTCCGGTAACCCCCTCCGGCATTCCCGATAAATCCGAAACTTTTCCGGTATACTTCCGGTGTCCGAATATAGCCGTCCAATATATCAATCTTTATGTCTCAGACATTCCGAGACTCCTCTTCATGTCCGTGATCTCATCCGGGACTCCGAACTACCTTCGGTACATCAATACTCAAAAACTCATAATACCGATCGTCATCAAACGTTAAGCGTGCGGACCCTACGGGTTCGAGAACTATGTAGACATGACCGAGACTCATCTCTGGTCAATAACCAATAGCGGAACCTGGATGTTCATATTGGCTCCTACATATTCTACGAAGATCTTTTATCGGTCAGAACCGCATAACAACATACGTTGTTCCTTTTGTCAAACGGTATGTTACTTGCCCGAGATTCGATCGTCAGTATCTTTATACCTAGTTCAATCTCGTTGCCGGCAAGTCTCTTTACTCGTTACGTAACACATCATCTCGTGACTAGCTCATTAGTCTTTTGCTTGCAAGGCTTATTGTGATGTGTGTTACCGAGAGGGCCCAGAGATACCTCTCTGACACTCGGAGTGACAAATCCTAATCTTGATCTATGCCAACACCACGAATACTTTCGGAGACACCTGTAGAGCATCTTTATGATCACCCAGTTACGTTGTGACGTTTGATAGCACACAAGGTGTTCCTACGGTATTCGGGAGTTGCATAATCTCATAGTCATAGGAACATGTATAAGTCATGAAGAAAGCAATAGCAGTTAAACTAAACGATCATAGTGCTATGCTAACGGATGGGTCTTGTCCATCACATCATTCTCCTAATGATGTGATCCCGTTGATCAAATGACAACTCATGTCTATGGCTAGGAAACATAACCATCTTTGATCAATGAGCTAGTCTAGTAGAGGCATACTTGGGACATACTGTTTTGTCTATGTATCCACACATGTACTAAGTTTCCGGTTAATACAATTCTAGCATGAATAAAAGACATTTATCATGATATAAGGAAATACAAATAACATCTTTATTATTGCCTCTAGGGCATATTTCCTTCAGGACTTTGGTGGACTTGCCTGATGACAGGCACACCATAGAAAACAAATGGATATTTAAGAAAAAGACAGACGCGGATGGTAATGTGACCATCTATAAGGCTCGGCTTGTCGCTAAGGGTTATCGACAAGTTCAAGGGATTGACTACGACGAGACTTTCTCTCCCGTAGCGATGCTGAAGTCAGTCAGAATCATGTTAGCTATTGCCGCATTCTATGATTATGAGATATGGCAAATGGACGTCAAAACATCATTCCTTAATGGCTTCCTCAAGGAAGAGTTGTATATGATGCAACCGGAAGGTTTTGTCGATCCAGAGAACGCTAACAAGGTATGCAAGCTCCAGCGCTCGATTTACGGGCTGGTGCAAGCATCTCGGAGTTGGAATATTCGCTTTGATGAAGTGATCAAAGCGTTTGGATTTATACAGACTTATGGAGAAGCCTGTATTTACAAGAAAGTGAGTGGGAGCTCTGTGGCATTTCTCATATTATATGTGGATGACATATTGCTGATGGGAAATGATATAGAATTCTTGGAAAATGTAAAGGCCTACTTGAATAAAAGTTTTTCAATGAAGGACCTTGGAGAAGCTGCTTACATATTAGGCATCAAAATCTATAGAGATAGATCAAGACGCCTCATTGGTCTTTCACAAAGTACATACCTTGACAAGATATTGAAAAAGTTCAATATGGATCAGTCAAAGAAAGGATTCTTGCCTGTTTTGCAAGGTATGAGATTGAGCAAGGCTCAGTCACCGACCACGACAGAAGATAGAGAAAAGATGAGTGTCATTCCCTATGCCTCGGTCATAGGTTCTATCATGTATGCCATGCTGTGTACCAGACCTGATGTGAACCTTGCCATAAGTTTGGTAGGGAGGTACCAAAGTGATCCCGGTACGGAACACTGGACATCGGTCAAGAACATCCTGAAGTACCTGAAAAGGACTAAGGATATGTTTCTCGTTTATGCAGGTGACGAAGAGCTCGTCGTAAAGGGTTACGTCGATGCTAGCTTCGACACAGATCTGGATGAATCTAAGTCACAAACCGGATACGTGTATATTTTGAACGGAGGGGCAGTCAGCTGGTGCAGTTGCAAGCAAAGCGTTGTGGCAGCATCTACATGTGAAGCGGAGTACATAGCTGCTTCCGAAGCAGCACAGGAAGGAGTCTGGATGAAGGAGTTCATCACCGACCTAGGAGTCATTCCAAGCGCGTCAAGCCCGATGACTCTCTTCTGTGACAACACTGGTGCTATTGCCATTACCAAGGAGCCCAGGTTTCACAAGAAGACCAAGCACATCAAGCGCCGTTTCAACTCCATCCGGAATTATGTTCAGGATAGAGACATAGATATTTGTAAAGTGCATACGGATCTGAATGTAGCAGACCCGTTGACTAAACCTCTTTCACGGGCAAAACATGATCAACACCAAAACTCTATGGGTGTTCGATTCATCACAATGTAACTAGATTATTGACTCTAGTGCAAGTGGGAGACTGTTGGAGATATGCCCTAGAGGCAATAATAAAAGCATTATTATTATATCTCCTTGTTCATGATAATTGTCTGTTATTCATGCTTGAATTGTATTGTACGGAAACAGCGATACATGTGTGAATACATGGACCAAAATGAGTCCCTGGTAGGCCTCTAGTTACCAGCTCGTTGATCAACAGATGGTCACGGTTTGCTGACCATGGACATGGGATGTCAGTGATAACGGGATCACATCATTAGGAGAATGATGTGATGGACAAGACCCAAACTTGAGCATAACACGAGATAGTATAGTTCGTAATGCATAAGCTTTTTGGTGTCAAGTATTTATTCCTTAGACCATGAGGTTGTACAACTCCCGGATACCGTAGGAGTACTTTGGGTGTGCCAACCGTCACAACGTAACTGGGTGGCTATAAAGGTACACATCGGGTATCTCCGAAAGTGTCTGTTGAGTTGGTACGAACCGAGACTGGGATGTTGTCACTCCGTATGACGGAGAGGTACCTCTGGGCCCACTCGGTAAGACATCATCATAATGAGCTCAATGTGACTAAGTAGTTAGTCACGGGATGATGGATTACGGATCGAGTAAAGAGACTTGCCATAACGAGATTGAACAAGGTATCGGGAATACCGACGATCGAATCTCGGGCAAGTACGTACCGATGGACAAAGGGAATAACGTACGGGATTGAGTGAATCCTTGACACGGTGGTTCATCCGATGAAGATCATCGAGGAACACGTGGGAACCAACATGGGTATCTAGATCCCGTTGTTGGTTATTGACCGGAGAGTCGTCTCGGTCATGTCTACGTGTCTCCCGAACCCGTAGGGTCTACACACTTAAGGTTCGGTAACGCTAGGGTCGTGGAGATACATGCACGTGGAAACCCGAAAGTTGTTCGGAGTCCCGGATGAGATCCCGGACGTCACGAGGAGTTCCGAAATGGTCCGGAGGTAAATATTGATATATAGGAAGTCCAGTTTCGGCCATCGGGTGATCTCCGGGGGTCACCGGGAGCGTCCCGGGACCACCGGAGGGGCCCCGGGGGTCCACCGGGTGGGGCCACCCATCCCGGTGGGGCCCCTAGGCCGCAAGGGGGAGTGTCCAGCCCCTCTGGGCTGGCGCACCACTAGGGGCCCACCTCCCCATGCGCCTAGGGTTGAAACCTTAGGGGGGAGGGGGCGCCCACTAGCCTTGGGGGGCAAGGAACCCCCCTGGCCGCCGCCCCCCCTGCAGATTGGATCTGCAGGGGCCCTGGCGCACCCCCTGGCCCCCTATATATATGTGGGAGGGGAGAGGGCTGCCGCACCCTTGCCCTGGCGCCTCTCCCCCTCCCGTCACACCTCCATACTCCCACGCAGGGCGCCCGACGAAGCCCTGCTGCGATCTCCACTGCATCCGTCATCACGCCGTCATGCTGCCGGATCTCTGACGACTTCTCCTCCCCCCTTGCTGGATCAAGAAGGAGTTGACGTTGCTGCACCGGACGTGTGTTGAACACGGAGGTGCCGTCCGTTCGGCGCTAGATCATCGGTGACGAAGAACGCGAAGAGTACGACTACTTCATCCACGCTTCTTCGAAAGCTTCCGCTCGCAATCTCCATAACGGTATGTAGATGCACTCTTACTTGCTCGTTGCTAGATGTCTCCATAGTTGGATCTTGGTGAAAGCTTGAAACTTTTTGAATTATGCTACGTTACCCAACAGCCCCATATTTGGCAAATTAAAAACTCTGTTGCTCAACAAGTGGTGTGCAGCTATTGACCTACGTGCATTAGTTTGCATTCTCCAGCACTCGCCTATTCTTGAGAAGCTGACACTTCAGCTTCATAGGGATAAGGTATATGTTCTGCATATGTAATGCCACTGTATTGTTGAATGTATCATGTATATTCTATTGATCTCAGTAAAATATTTTGTATCCTGTAGCGGCACCACTTCAATGCTGCACGGGCCGAAGGAAACCATGATCTGACAGTACATGTGCTCACCTTAAGACAGTTATCATTGAACGTCCTCGTAAACGGAATAAGGAGATCAATGAGAGGGCTTGGGAAATTTCAAAGATCTTAAGTACATGCGGCATACGCCCTGAACAGATTACCTTCAAGCGCACGCGATCAAAAGATTGCCGTGAGTTTACTGTTGTGATACTTATATTTTTTTTCCTGCAGTCTTCCTGCTTGTTCTTACTCACAATATTACAATTATAAGATGTCTTCTGTAGATGTATCACAATAATACATGGGAGTATAATGAAATGAAAGCAGCACATATAAGATGTCTTCTGTAGATTTACACATCAATTATATTGTATCACCCCCTTTACAAATCTATATTGGGAACTTAATGTACTTTAGCTATTGAACTGCAAGCGGACCGATTTGAGGATGCCTGTTAAAGTTCACCTAAAGTAGTTACTCTGTAATTGTGGCAACATTACAATTGCTTCCACACATCATCCTGGCACCAATAATGCTGTACTCGTCCATGCCAAAACCTCTCTTCTACTGATTAATTGGTGATGAAGACAGTATTTTGTCATCTTCAAACCAGTTTATCTCCACTCTTGTACTCCACTTGCTGGTTTCATATTGCCAAGACACTCCTGTTGCTGTGCATTTTTGTTATTACTATCTTAACCCGTAATCTTTTGCTCACATATCTATGTTCATATGTTGCCCTCATTAGTCTATTTACTCCGATGGTTAATCAAAACTTATGGCTTAACCTCTTGTTAGAACTCGATCCCTTGCAATAGAAAAGGAAAGCAACAGACAATGAATCTGCATCCATGTTATCTCTTCTACTTAAAGAACTGCTAACTGGACAGTCTGACCTCCCTGTCTATATTTATGGCAGGGCATCTCAGAACCAAACTTATAGTTCGTTCTCATGTTTGTGCAGTCTTCAGCTGGGAGAGGTCATTACGCACCATATATTCGTCCGCTCATTATGATTCCTACCCTTACATCCATGATGACAACTAAGATCAATGCATGTTCGCTTGCGATGACGTTGTTCAAAGCATCTCTAATGCTGGCAGTTATCCCTAGTATTAGTTATCTCGACTCGTTGGGTCTGTTGCTCGGTTGGAAATATGTCCTTGCTGATTGATCATCTGATAGTACAACCAAGTGAGACGGTTTATGCAGATGCCGTAGAGGCTAAGCTTTTTTCAGATTAGATGCCGTAGAGGCTAAGTCTCTTTCCCATCAAATCCGTGGAGGCTAATTAAGCTGTGGCCCCAGCCATCACATCGCGTATTTCAGGTTTCCTTGTGCGCGTGCGTCTGCCCGCGGAAACTAGTACTTGTAGCATCCAAACAATTGAATCTGCCACCGATCCACACCAAGATGGACGCAGACGGCGACGGCATGCGCTTGCCCTACGACGTGCTCCTCGACATCCTCCGCCGCCTGCCGGGGCGCGACGTTTCCGCGTCCCAGTGCGTGTGTCGTGCGTGGCGCGACATAGTCAACAACGACCACTGGCTCTCCCTTGAGCGCTACTTTCCCCGGCGCGCCTTCCCAGGCCTCTTCGTCAACAAGACTGGGTGCCGCTCCAATACATCCTTCTTTGCGCCGCCAGCCACGCGCGGCATGCCTGGCTTGAGGGGGCCCGTCTACCCGCACCAGGCCATAGTATTCCAGTCCTGCAATGGCCTCCTCCTCCTCGAGGAGGGGGACTATTACGTGCTCAACCCGGCGACAGCGCGGTATACTCGTCTGCCGTGGCCATCGACGTCGTGTTGCTTGTATGGCATATCCCTGGCTTTCGACCCTGCCGTGTCGTTCCACTACCATGTGTTCCGCTTTCCCAAGGGTGGCTTGCTCAAGGAGCCATTATCAGCCACTAGAACGCAAGGCGAGGTTCCGCCGCTCGAGGAAGCAAAAGCAGAGGAGTTCGAGGAACCCATGAAAAAAGTGTTGTCAGTGTTAATGTACTCATCATGCACAGGGCAGTGGGAGGACCGAGAGTTCACGCCTGGACTTTGTGCATCGGGGCACCTCTACGACATGGTTGGCAGAACGCCTGAGAGCTACGAGGGTTCATTTCATTCGTCTAATTACTGGCGTGGGTCTGTCTACATGCATTGCCACAACAGCGTCCTCCTGATTCTACGCCCCTCGAAGGGAACTTATGATATGGTCCAGCTTCCCGGAGAACCCTGCGGTCCAAAAAGCTGGTACTCGCTTCCCAAAAATTCTGTCTTAGCAAGCTATGAGAGAGGGGTACATTATGTGGTGACTAACAATTCACAGCTTCGAGTATGGATGCTAATGGAATTGACCAATGGACAACTAGGTTGGGCATTGGCACACAACACCTGCCTCAATCTGCATGGCCATATGATTCGTACTCTTAAAATACAACCCAAGATGATATGGAAGATTGTTGGAAGCAATGGTGGACCAGTCAGCTTGTCTGACTATGACACAGAGGATGATTGGGCCACACCGCATGACTCTGAATATTCATGGGACTCTGATGAGGACAACTACATCGACATGGTTGGAGGCGCCGACTACCATGAGTCGGTAGAACAGGGTGCCTACTGCAGTATCATGGGATTCCATCCACACAAAAATGCACTCATCCTCGCTCTTAGTGGCGCGGTGGTAGTGTACCATCTCGACACGTCGAGGATGCAATATCTAGGAGACGCGGACGAGCTTGATAAAGACAACTCGCAACACGCTTGTTGTGTCGAGGATTCGTTCATTTACCGACCTTGCTATAAGGATATGCTATCAACAGGGAAGTTATCGATGCCACCAGAAACAGATATACGATCCAATTCTACATAGCGCTTGAGACGCTCCTTGCTCTTAGGCTTACCTACATGGCTGTGCGTCCTTCCTTGGTGAAGGAGTTCTATTTACTAGTAGTACAAGAGGAAAATTGCTTGATTACTTTTAGTTAGTCGGACTGAGTCAGTTTTGCTATTGGTTGATTATTTTACATATGTATGCGCCGCTAATTGTATGCACGTTATTTGTCACAGACATCCATGCACCCCCACCACTGGTTGATCTCCCCATGTTGGTTTATGAAGTTTTAATATTTTTCTTGAGACAACATCGAGTCGGTTGGCACATTTTCTTACAAATGTTGACAAATTTTCTACTATCATGCAATTTTTACACTGTCTAACAAATTTTGCTATCGATTGGGATCGCCACACAATCATTATATTTTTTCACCGACAAATAATTTCACCGAAGCCACGAAAGTCATGAAGCACTAAGATAAAACCACCCCCATTGTGAAAATTTAAAGTGTTATTTTAGCAACAAGAAAAAGTAAAGTGGTATTATTCTCAAATTATACCGAGGACGAACATGCATGGCTACGAAATTAATTGGGCCTAGATGGTATAGCCCACTTGTGGCCGTGATGGGCATCTGAGGATATCTCATGTTTCCCATATAGATCATGCAGGGGAATAATCGGCTGGCAGAGAAAATAGACTACCCTCGCGATTAGGGTTTCCTTACCTCCGCTGGCGATCTCATCTGCCGGCGGGAGGATATTGCAATTCCGGTGGGTATAACCTAGCCTCTGCCCCCC
>LR738714.1:762425325-762445398 GCA_902687465.1 Secale cereale
CCCCCCCAGCACGGCGAGGGAAACCCCGGTGATCTACATGTTCCTTACCTGATGGCGGCGGCGACTGGTTCTTCGTCGCGAACAGAACGGACGGAGGAGGAGGGTCTAGAGGAGATGCTAAAGAACATGGATCTTATGGATGAGGAGCTGGATGATGTGGTCATTGGGAAGGAAAACGCTCAGAAGTTCAAGGAGGAATCTCGATGGCTGGAGATCGCCAGGGTCAATATGGATCGGCCTTTTAGTTCGTCGTCCTTTTTTGATACTATGAAGTTTATCTGGGGTTTTGCGCAGACGCCAAAGTTCAGAGAGGCGGGAGCGAATAGATTCATATTCCGGATGTTTTGCTAGGGAGATTGGAAGAGAGTAGTCCATGGTGGCCCATGGCTCTTTCGAAACTATGGGGTGGTCATTGAGGACTACGATGGGACATCGGATCCAGAGGAATACGTGCTTGATGGCCTGTATGTATGGGCGCAGATTCATAAGGTTCCTGATCTTTACCGCCATCCAGAAGTCGTTGATGAGTTAGCACGAAGAATTGGCAAAGTCAGAGAGGTACAGCTCCATCCCACTCTGTACTATGAGGGCGACTATGTCAGGGCTAGGGTTCGTGTTCTCACTGCGAAACCTCTGACAAGATTCGCTCCTCTAACCATGGAGGGAGAGGGGAGACGAATGCTAGTGGTGAAATATGAAAAAATTCCTTTCTTTTGCAAGGTTTGTGGTCTTATGGGACATGGTTTTGAGGAGTGTGGTAATGGGATTTGGAAGGAGACTGACAAAAAGTGGGGAAGCTGGATGTTAGCAAAGCGTAGAGAGGTCTCTTACTCAGAACCCAATGATGGAAGGTCTTTCTTTCGAGGGGGCCGTTGTAGAGGAGGAGCGAGAGACAGAGGTCGCGACACAATGCAAAGAGGAGGAGATCTAGTGAGAAACACAGGCCGACAATAGGAAGAAGGAGTGGTCGGTGGAAATACTCATAATGGGCCTGCAAAAACTGAAGGTGTGACTGCTGCTACACAGAACAGAGCAAACAATAAAGGTAATTCAGTGGATAGTGCCCCGACACTAGTTACTAGTGACCAGGTTCTCCCAGCAAATGATGGGGAGGGCATCTTAGTCCTGTCAGGAAAGACACCGTTGGGCATACCTCTGATGCCTCCGGTTTATGTGTCACCCAGGAAAATCAACAAGAGGTCCAAGGGGGATCAGGCGGCGGGCGAGGCAGCAGGCAATGGAGATAAGGCAAAAAATGTAATATCGACGGGCTCCTCCGAGGAGTACCACTGGGAGCAATGAGTATCATTAGCTGGAATTGTCGAGGTGTGGGCAGTGCCTCGACAATTCGCGAACTACGCAAGATCGCGAAGAAATTTGCCCCTACCTTCCTTTGTATTTTAGAGACACAGATTGACAAAGTAAGAGTAGAAAACTTGGCTAGTTCTATTGGGTATGATAAATCCTATGCTGTAAGCAGTGTAGGGAGGAGTGGAGGAATTGGTTTGTATTGGAATAATAATGTGGATGTTGAGGTTTTGGGCTACCCGGATTATCATTTGGACTGCGGTGTTAGGGAGCCGGGCTTTGACCCCTGGAGACTTACAATAGTGTATGGGGAAGCACAAACTCACCTCAGACATCAGACATGGAGCACTTTAAAGAACATAGCAGGTTCTAGTTCTCTCCCTTGGCTATGCATAGGGGATTTCAATGAGGTTTTACGACCAGATGAACGTGAGGGCATTGGCCAACGCAGCAACGCCAAAATCCAATGCTTCCGTGATACAGTTGATATTTGCAGCTTAATGGATATTGGGTTCAAGGGTCGTTTCTGGACTTTTGAGAAAAAGGTGGCGGGAGGCACGTTCACAAGAGTTAGACTTGATCGAGCGCTTGGTTCCACAGAATGGTGCTCCTTATTCCCTTATGCAGGACTAACACATTATACCGCATCTACCTCGGATCATGGACCGATACATTTGGAGCTAAATAGAGATAATGAGCCGAGGCAAGGTGGAAGCTAAATTTTTCGCTATGAAGTGGCCTGGGAAACACATGAAAATTTGAAAGAGACAATTCTGTCATCATGGTCCGAATCTAAGACAGGAGAGAGAACCATGGATCTAAAACAAAAACTGATGCACCTATCTAACAACTTGCAGCGCTGGGATATGAGGACATTTGGGTCAGTAAGACGGGAGATGAAGACTCTGAAAAAGAAGTTAGAGGGGATGCGTAATGATCCAGCCCGAGTGGGTCCTAATCATGCTGAGAGGAAAATTAATGAACGGCTGGTCGAGCTTTACCATAGGGAGGAACTCTTGTGGAGACAAAGATCACAGATAGAATGGTTGATGGCCGGAGACAAAAATACGAAGTTCTTTCATTTAAGAGCAAGCATAAGGCGCAAAAAGAACATGATTAAAGCTCTAATGAATTCTTTGGGGATTAGTGTGGAGGATCCGACTGAACTAAAGGAGATGGTAACTGATTTTTATAAAAATCTTTATACATCACAGGAAGTTACCAATGTAAATGCAGTTTTGAATCATGTACCTCGAAAAGTGTCTGCTGAGATGAATGATGTATTATGTGCTGATTACACGGAGGAGGAGGTCAAAACGGCTTTGTTTTAGATGCTCCCCTCTAAATCTCCAGGCCCGGACGGTTTTCCGGCTCAGTTTTATCAGCGACATTGGGAGGTGTGTGGTCAAGAGGTAACAAAGGCTGTCCTTAGAATTGTCAGAGGAGAAGAAAGCCCGGAGTGCATCAATGATACTTTCTTGGTGTTAATCCCAAAGGTAATGAATCCGTCTTTGCTTTCACAATTCAGACCAATAAGCTTGTGTAACGTTCTGTACAAGGTAGCTTCAAAGGTGATTGCAAACAAACTAAAGCAAATTTTGCCACACATAATTTCAGAAGAACAGTCAGCATTTGTCCCTGGCAGAATAATCACAGATAATATTATCACTGCTTATGAGTGTTTGCATTTTATGAAGAGGAGCAAGGCGAAGAACAATAGTCATTGCGCTTTGAAACTTGATATGATGAAGGCCTATGACAGACTTGAATGGGGCTACCTTAGAGCAATAATGGTTAAGCTAGGCTTGATCAACAATGGATTAGGGTGGTCATGAACATGGTCACTTCGGTTTCATTCTCGATTTTATTTAATGGAGAACGATTGAAATAGTTCAGAACCACGAGGGGTATCAGACAGGGAGATCCAATCTCCCCTATCTCTTCTTGTTAGCAGCGGAGGGCCTTTCGTGCCTCTTAAAATCCGTTCCTCAGTCGTCAGCTTTTATGGGAGTTCAGGTGGCGCCGACAGCACCATTTGTTAACCACTTGCTCTTTGGTGATGATAGCCTGCTGCTTTTCAAGGCCAGTAACGAGGGGGTAGTCGTCGTTTCAAACCTGCTAGAGACCTATTGTAGTGCGTCGGGGCAAAGAGTCAACAATGATAAATCCTCCATATTTTTCAGCAAGGGGTGTCCCCAAGTGGTCCGGGACAGTATCAAGGACACTTTTCAAGTGCATGATGAACAGCTGAGTGACAGATATTTAGGCATGCCTACTGATGTGGGTCATGCAAGGAATGGGACTTTTAAATACTTGAAGGATAGAGTTTGGAAAAAAAATCAAGGGATGGATGGAGAAACTGTTATCTTATGGAGGAAAGGAGGTGCTAATAAAGTGAGTTGCTCAAGCCATACCTGTTTACTCTATGTCTTGTTTCAGATTACCGAGAGGCATTTGTGAAAGCATAACTTAAATGATACGACAGTTTTGGTGGGGCAACAAAAGGGGGAAGAGGAAACCTTGTTGGGTGTCATGGGATGTATGCACTAAACCTAAACACTTGGGAGGACTTGGCTTTAGAGATATTGAGATCTTTAACTTGTCACTCCTGTTAAGGCAAGCTTGGAGAATATTACAAGACCCAATGGCTTTGAGCTCCAGGATATTATGAGCGAAATACTTTCCAGCAACATCTTTTCTGGAAGCTCAGCTTGGAGATAACCCATCGCAAAAATGGAGAGCGATCATGGATGGAAGAGAAGCTCTTGCACAAGGACTTACTAGGAGAATTGGGACAGGAGAGGATACACAAATTTGGGAGCATACTTGGATACCAAGGTCAGGGATGATGATGCCAATAGCATCTCTGGTACAAGATAAACCAACTTTGGTTTCAGAGCTGATTGATAGATCATCTGCTTCTTAGCGAGAGGAAAAGGTTCGGCAAGTGTTTATACCTCTGGATGCAGAGAGCATTCTCAGAATTCCGTTATGCACAAGGAGAGTGGCGGATTTTTGGACTTGGGGAGAGGATGAAAGGGGCGTTTTCTCAGTGAGATCAGTGTACAAATTCTTGCTCAGAACGAAGTTAAGGAATGAATCTTTGCTGCAGCCGGTTGGGGGTCACACAAATGATTCCAGGGATGAAGGATCGTGGACATCACTTTGGACGATGAAAATTCCGTAAAAAATAAAAGTGTTCCTGTGGAGACTGTGCCATGAAATAACACCTACGTTGGATCTTCTCCATCTTTGCAAAATGTCCACTACAAAGGTCTGTGCTCTATGCTCTTCACAAGATACCTGGAGACATGCCCTCATAGACTGTATAATGGCAAGAAGCGTTTTGTCCTTATGCTCGGAAGAAACTGTCGAATCTATGATTGAGATTTTGTCGATGAACGCACGGGCATGGCTCTTCACTTTGCATGATATCCTGTCCCAGGCTGAATTTACGCGTGTGGTGGTGACGCTATGGGCGATATGGCGAGCGAGAAGACGGCCGATACATGAAGAGATTCATGAAAGTCCTTTTTCAACCAATGCTTTTGTCATGTCCTTTATCCGCGATCTTCAGTTTGCTAAAAAAATACTGGCAGTGAGCAGCAGGATTGCAGCGACCCGGCCGGCAACATTGCAACCTCCGCTAGATGGCTATGCAAAACTTAATGTAGACGCTGCAGTCTCAGGTGACGAAACCTTTGGAGTATCGGCAGCTATATGCCGGGACCAATTTGGTATCTTCTTGGGGGCTTCGGCAATCAAGTTCAAGTATATCAGCAAGGCTGCTACGTTGGAAGCTATGGCGATACGAGAAGGGCAAACTTTGGCTGAGGATGTGAATGTTAATCGGATACATATGGCCTCGGATTGCAAGATAGTGGTGGATGACATAAAGAGGAAGTTAGCAATGGATTATGGAGCTATCATACAAGAAATTATAGATCGTTCTCGTTATTTTTCTTCATGTAACATAGTTCATGAGTTTAGGAGCTCGAACTTTGAGGCTCACAATCTTGCTAAACATGTTTTGACACTCGGCCTTGGTCACCATGTGTGGTTGGGCCAACCGGGGGAGTTGTCATTTGTACCTATAAACATTCACGGTTCTGAATAAAGTTTGGCAAGATTGTCTCAAAAAAAAAAGATCTTGCAGGGTAGACACATTTGGTTGGGCGTATCACATGATGTTTCTATAATTCCCGCAAACATTGTGATAAATCAATAAAGTCTGGTTGTCTTTGCTCAAAAGAAAAAAAATACCTAAAAAAATTATAGATCATGCATAGTTTTCTTTTGCATTTCTTTGTGCTTGTAGTTGTAAGACTTTCTGTTTTTCTTTTGCGGGGAAGACTTTGTGTCTTTTTAGTAAAATAGAGATGAGAGAGAGAGAGAGAGAGAGCTCCTGTTCGGCGCCTTAAGCGCCCGAACAGGCAGCTGGCGCCCGCGCGCCCCCATCTCATGGCCGGCCCAGCAAGCTGCAGAAAAAGCAAATCGTCGAGGAAAGGAAAAGATTCGAACTGTGACCACCAATGTGATGTTGGCAATGTAGCATGCAATTATAAATTTTTTCCTACGATCACTCAAGATCTATCTAGGAGATGCATAGCAACGAGACGGGAAGAGTGTGTCTACGTACCCTCGTAGACCGAAAGCGGAAGCGTTAGATTAACGCGGTTGATGTAGTCGAATGTCTTCGCGATTCAACCGATCAAGCACCGAACGTATGGCACCTTCGAGTTCTGCACAAGTTTAGCTCGATGACGTCCTTCGAGCTCTTGATCCAGTAGAGGGTCGAGCGAGAGTTCCGTCAACACGACAGCGTGACGACGGTGTTGGTGATGTGATCTGCGCAGGGCTTTGCCTAAGCACTACGGCGCTATGACCTGGAGGAGTAAACTATGGAGGGGGGAACCGCAGACGGCTAAGAAACAACTGTTGTTGTTCTAGGGTGCCCCCTCCCCACGTATATAAAGGAGGGAGGGAGAGGAGGCCGGCCGGCCCCTAGAGCGCGCCAAGGAGAGGAGTCCTACTAGGACTCTGACTCCAAGTCCTAGTAGGATTCCCTCTCAAAGAAGGGGGGAAAGAGGTGGAGAGGGAGAAGGAAAGGGGGGCCGCGCCCCCACCCCTTGTCCAATTCGGAATGCTATGGGGGGGGGGGGGGCGCCACCTCTTGTGGCCTACCTCCTCCTCTCCAATATGGCCCATGAGGCCCATTAACTTTCCCGGGGGGTTCCGGTAACCCTCTGACACTCCGATATTTACCCGGTACCTCTCGAAACTCTTCTGGTGTTCGAATAACATCGTCCAATATGTCATTCTTTATGTCTCGACCATTTTGAGATTCCTCGCCATGTCCGTGATCTCATCCGGGACTCCAAACAATCTTCGGTCACCAAAAACTCATAACTCATAATACAAATCGTCATCGAACGTTAAGCGTGCGGACCCTACGGGTTCGAGAACTATGTAGATATGACCGAGACACTTCTCCGATCAATAACCAATAGAGGAACCTGGATGCTCATATTGGCTCCTACATATTCTACGAAGATCTTTATCGGTCAAACCGTAATGACAACATACGTTATCCCCTTTGTCATCGGTATGTTACTTGCCCGAGATTCGGTCGTCGGTATCTTCATACCTAGTTCAATCTCGTTACCAGCAAGTCTCTTTACTCATTCCGTAATACATCATCCCGTGACTAACTCATTAGTCATTTGCTTGCAAGGCTTATTATGATGTGTATTACCGAGAGGGCCCAGAGATACCTCTCCGATACTTGGAGTGACAAATCCTATTTTCGATCCATGCCAACCCAACAAATACCTTCGGAGATACCAGTAGAGCATCTTTATAATCACCCAGTTACATTGTGACGTTTGATAGCACACACCTCTGGTATCCGGGAGTTGCATAATCTCATAGTCTAAGGAATATGTATTTGACATGAAGAATGCAGTAGCGATAAAAGCTGAACGATCAATACGCTAAGCTAACGGATGGGTCATGTCCATCACATCATTCTCCTAATGATGTGATCCCGTTAATCAAATGTCAACACATGTCTATGGTTAGGAAACTCAACCATCTTTGATTAATGAGCTAGTCTAGTAGAGGCTTACTAGGGACACTGAGTTTCGTCTTTGTATTCACACATGTATCAATTTTCCGATTAATACAATTCTAGCATGAATAAAAACATTTATCATGATATATAAGGAAATATAAGTAACAACTTTATTATTGCCTCTAGGGCATTTTTCCTTCAGTCTCCCACTTGCACTAGAGTTAATAATCAAGTTCACATCGTCATGTGATCAACACCAATAGTTCACATCGCCATGTGATTAACACCCATAGTTCACATCGCCATGTGACCAAAACCCAAAGGGTTTACTAGAGTCAATAATCTAGTTCACATTGCCATGTGATATCGATTAACACCCAAAGAGTACTAAGGTGTGATCATGTTTTGCTTGTGAGAGAAGTTTAGTCAACGGGTCTACCACATTCAAATCCGTATGTATTTTGCAAATTTCTATGTTTACAATGCTCTGCACGGAGCTACTCTAGCTAATTGCTCCAACTTTCAATATGTATCCAGATTGAGACTCTGAGTCATCTGGATCAGTGTTTAAAGCTTGCATCGACGTAACCCTTTATGATGAATGATACGTCTCCAACATATCTACTTTTCCAAATGCTTTTTCTCTTGTTTTGGACTCTAATTTGCATGATTTGAATGAAACTAACCCCGGACTGACGATGTTTTCAGCAGAACTACCACGGTGTTGTTTTTGTGCGGAAATAAAGTTCTCGAAATGGAACGAAACTTTGCGAGGATTTTTTATATAATAAAAGAAAAATACTGGAGCCAAGAACCACCGAAGGGGGCACCTGGGTGAGCACAACCCACCAGGGCGCCCCCCTCCCGGCGTGCCTAGGTGGGTTGTCCCCACCTGGTGGCCCCGCAGACGTCAACCCTGTTACTATATATTCACATTTGTCGAGAAAAAAATCAGGGAGAAGAATTATCGTGATCTACGAGACGAAGCATTCGCCATCTCCTGTTCTTCCTCAGGAGGCCAGATCTGGAGTTCGTTTGGGGCTCCGGAGAGGGGGATCTTCGTCGTTCGTCATCGCCAACCCTTCTCCATCGCCAATTCCATGATGCCCCCACCTGGAGTGAGTAATTCCTTCGTAGGCTCGCTGGTCGGTGAGGAGTTGGATGAGATTCATCATGTAATCTAGTTAGTTTTGTTAGGGCCGATCCCTAGTATCCATTATGTTCTGAGATTGATGTTGCTATGACTTTGCCACGCTTAATGCTTGTCACTTTGGGCCCGGGTGCCATGATTTCAGATTTGAATCATTTATAATATTATCATTATATTCATGTTTTAGATCCGATCTTGCAAGTTATAGTCACCTACTACGTGTTATGACCCGGCAACCCCGGAGTGACAATAACCGGAACCACTCCCGGTGATGACCATAGTTTGAGGAGTTCATGTATTCACCGTGTGGTAATGCTTTGTTCTGGTTCTCTATTAAAAGGAGGCCTTAATATCGCTTAGTTTCCAATATGGACCCTGCTGCCACGGGAGGGTAGGACAAAAGATATCATGCAAGTTCTTTACATAAGCACGTATGACTATTTACGGAATACATGCCTACATTATATTTATGAACTGGAGTTAGTGCCGTATCACCCTAGGTTATGACTTATGACTGTCACATGATGAATATCATCCAACAAATTGCCGATCCAATGCCTACGAATTTATCCTATATTGTTCTAGCTAAGTTACTACTGCTATCATTACTGTTGCACTTGTTACAAAACTACTGCTATCACTGTTATGTAGGGAACATAGCATGCAATTTCAAAAAATTCCTATGCTCACGCAAGATCTATCTAGGACATGCATAGCAACGAGATGAGGAGAGTGTGTCCACGTACCCTCGTAGACCGAAAGCGGAAGCATTATGTTAACGCGGTTGATGTAGTCGAACGTCTTCACGATCCAACCGATCCAAGTACCGAACATACGGCACCTCCGTGTTCAGCACACGTTCAGCATGATGACATCCCATGAGCTCTTGATCCAGCAGATGCTTGAAGGAGAGTTATGTTAGCATGATTGTGTGGTGACGGTGTTGGTGATGTGATCCGCGCAAGGCTTCGCCTAAGCACCACAACAATATGATCCGAGGTGTAATCTGTGGAGGGGGCACCGCACACGGCTAAGAGAAACTTGTGTGTTCTAGGGTGCCCCAGCCCCACGTATATAAAGGAGGAGGTGGAGGAGGTCGACCGGCCCTAGGGGCGCGCCAATAAGGGAGTCTTACTAGGACTTCCTAGTCCTAGTAGGATTCCTCTCCAAGGAAGAGAGGGGGAAGGAAGGAGAGGGAGAGAAGGAGAAGGAAAGGGGGCGCCGCCCCTTCCCCTAGTACTATTTGGACTGCCATGGGGGGGCACCCCTTGTGGCCCTTCCTCTCTCTCCACTAAGGCCCATGAAGGCCCATTAGTTCCCCCGAGGGTTCCGATAACCCTCCGGCACTCCGATAGTCATCCGATCTCTGAATAACATCGTCCAATATATCATTCTTTATGTCTCGACCATTGCGAGACTCCTCGTCATGTCCGTGATCTCATTCGGGACTCCCAACAATCTTTGGTCACCAAAAACTCAATCTCATAATACAAATCGTCATCGAACGTTAAGCGTGTGGACCCTACGGGTTCGAGAACTATGTAGACATGACCGAGACACATCTCTAGTCAATAACCAATCGCGGAACCTGGATGCTCATAATGGCTCCTACATATTCAACAAACATCTTTATCGATCAAACCGCGTAACAACATACGTTATTCCCTTTCTCATCGGTATGTTACTTGCCTGCGATTCGATCGTCGGTATCTTCATACCTAGTTCAATCTCGTTACCGGCAAGTCTCTTTACTCGTTCCGTAATACATCATCTCATGACTAACTCATTAGTCATTTGCTTGCAAGGCTTATTATGATGTGTATTACCGAGAGGGCCCAGAGACACCTCTCCTACACTCGGAGTGACAAATCCTATTCTCGAACTATGCCAACTCAACAAACACCTTCGGAGACACCTGTAGAGCATCTTTATAATCACCCAATTACGTTGTGACATTTGATAGCACACAAGGTGTTCCTCCGCTATTCAGGAGTTGCATAATCTCATAGTCAGAGGAACATGTATAAGTCATGAAGAAAGCAATAGCAATAAAACTAAACGATCATAGTGCTAACCTAACGGATGGGTCATGTCCATAACATAATTCTCCTAATGATGTGATCCTGTTCATCAAATGATAACACATGTCTATGGTTAGGAAACTTAACCATCTTTGATTAACGAGCTAGTCTAGTAGAGGCATACCAGGGACACTCTGTTTCTTCTATGTATTCACACATGTATCAAGTTTCCGGTCAATATAATTCTAGCATGAATAAAAGACATTTATCATGATATATAAGAAAATATAAATAACAACTTTATTATTGCCTCTAGGGCATATTTTCTTCATGTTACCTTTACTATTGCTACTACCATCAATATCAAAATTATCATATTACCGTGCTACTAATCACTTTGCTGCAGATAATTAATCTCCAAGTGTGGTTGAATTGACAACTCAGCTGCTAATACTTACAAATATTTTTTGGCTCCCCTAATGTCGAATCTATAAATTTGGGTCGAATACTCTACCCTCGAAAACTGTTGCGATCCCCTATACTTGTGGGTTATCAAGACCTTTTTCTGGCGACGTTGCTGCGGAGCATAGCTATATTTGTTGAGTCACTTGGGGTTATTATCAATTTATTACTATGAAGAATCTGAAGGATGCTAAGACTAAGATTTTTCCCTCTAAGGCGAGGGGAGGTAAGGAACTGCCAACCAGTTCTGCTTTAGATTCTTCCTCCGTTATAAGTAAACTTGTAACACCACAACATGCTACTACTCCTGATATGTCACAAGTTATTGATGATGCTACTTCTGCTATGAATGATACTTATGATGATACTAGTACCTTGCATGATGATGATGTGCCACTTGGTGACTTTCTTGATGAACAAATTTCTAGAGAAAGACAACATGATGTTGTTGAATATGATGATGAGCTTGAAACTGAAATTTTTGAAACACCTACTAGAACTAGCCTTCTTAGATATGAATTTCCTAAGGTACCCAAAGGTTATGTTATGAGTGAGGAAACAACTACATATATTCTTGCTTGTAATGATAGAGATGATCTAGAAAAATTATTATGCAAGTATAAAGAAAAGTCTCTGAATGCTAGAATGAAATATGATCCTAAGTTTGCTACCTCACCTTTCTTTATTGATGATAAGGTTATGAATTCTCAATCGACCCAGAGTTAATCACTTTGGTTGAATCTGATCCTTTCCGTGGTTATGAAACTGAAACTGTTGTGGCACATCTCACTAAGCTAAATGACATAGCCACCCTTTTTACTCATGATGAGAAAACCCGTTACTACTATATTCTCAAATTATGTCCGTTATCATTAAAGGGTGATGCTAAAGCTTGGTACAATACTCTTACTCCGGGTTGTGTGTGTAGTCCCCAAGAAATGATTTATTACTTCTCCGAAAAATAATTTCCTGCTCATAAGAAACAAGCTGCCTTACAGGAAATATTTAACTTTGTGCAAATTAAAGAATAGAGTCTCCCACAAGTTTGGGGGAGGCTTTGCGAGTTACTTAATGCTTTGCTGATCATCCTCTTAAGAAAAATGAAATACTCGATATCTTCTATAATGGACTAACCGATGCTTCTAGAGACTTCCTAGATCGTTGTGCTGGTTGTGTTTTCAGGGAACGAACTATTGGACAAGCTGAAGAACTATTGAATAACGTATTGAAAAATTACGATGATTGGACTCTTCCTGAATCACCGCCTAAGCCTACTCCGAATTAGAGGGGTATATTATATCTTAGTCTTGAAGATATGCAAGAGGCAAAGAAATCCATGAAGGAAAAAGGTATTAAAGCGGAGGATATTAAGAGTTTACCTCCTGTTGAAGAAATACATGGGCTAAATAAACCACCACTGCCTAAGATGGTAGAGGTAAATTCTCTAATGAAATTCAATGACAATGATAATCCTCACAATATGCACCCTAGTCAATGCCTTCATGAGTTTGAAAGCTACATTAGGAAACAAGATCACATCAATGCAAATGTTATGAAACAATTGAAATACAATTCTGATATGATTGCTCGCTTGAGTGACTTGTTATTTAGAATTTCAAATGATGTTAGAGGTGTAGGAAAACATGCTTCTATGCTACAAACCCAGCTAGAACAAGTTGATAAATCTCAAAGAGAATTACTTGATAAAATGAATAGCAACATACATGACTTTGCTGTTAGAGTTGCAACTAGAGGAGGAAAAATGACTCATGAACTACTTTATCCTGAGGGACACCTAACAAGAATTGAGCAGGATTCACAAACAAACAACACCACTGCACCTAGTCCCTCTAAAAAGAAAAAGAAAACTGATAGGACTTTGCATGCTACTAGTGAACCTGAAATAGAAAAACCTCCTGACAATGATAATGATGTTTCTATATCTGATGCTGAAACTCAATCTGGTAATGAACATCCACCTAGTGATGATGAAAAAGACAATGTTGATGTTCATGAAGATACTCAGTTAAACAATGAAATAGAACCGGATAATGATGTTGAGATAGAACCACCAGTTGATCTTGATAACCCACAATCTAAGAATAAAAGATATGTTAAACAAGACTTTGCTGCTAGGAAACACGGTAAAGAAAGAGAACTGTGGGTTCAAAAACCTATGCCTTTGCTACTTCTCGAGCTTGCGTTGTATTCCCTCGAAGAGGAAAGGGAGATGCATCACAGTAGCGTAAGTATTTCCCTCAGTTTTTGAGAACCAAGGTATCAATCCAGTAGGAGACCACGCGCGAGTCCCTCGCACCTGCACAAACAAATAAGAACTTCGCAGCCAACGTGATAAGGGGTTTTCAATCCCTTTACGGTCACTTACGAAAGTGAGATCTGATAGAGATGATAGTTTATATTTATGGTATTTTTAGTTTATAAGAACAACAAATAAAAGCGATAAAAGTAAAGTAGATGTAGATTGATATGTTGAGAATAGACCCGGGGACCATAGTGTTCTCTAGTGGCTTCTCTCATGATGGCGTTATTCTACGGTGGGTAAGCAAATTACCGTCGAGCAATTGATAGAAAAGCGAATAATTATGAGACTATCTAGGCATGATCATTGTATGTAGGCATCACTTCCGAGACAAGTAGACCAACTCCTGCCTGCATCTACTACTATTACTCCACACATCGACTGCTATCCAGCATGCATCTAGTGTATTGAGTTCATAAGAACAGAGTAACGCCTTAAGCAAGATGACATGATGTAGAGGTATAAACTCAAGCAATATGATATAAACCCCATCTTTTTATCCTCGATGGCAACAATACAATACGTGCCTTGCTGCCCCTACTGTCACTGGGAAAGGACACTGCAAGATTGAACCCAAAGCCAAGCACTTCTCCCATTGCAAGAACTATAGATCTAGTAGGCCAAACCAAACTAGCAATACGAAGAGACTTGCAAGGATATTATGAGCACACATAAAAAGTTCAGAGAAGAACTGTCATGGAATTAGCACGGCAGATGTCCGGTTTAACGGACTTAGGTGTGAGGCCATCGCTCGGGTTAGCTTGAAGGGGTTAAAGCGGACGAAGGACACATGGATTTTTATACTAGTTCGGACCCTTGGATGAAGGTAAAAGCCTACGTCTAGTTGGTGTGGTATTGCTTGGGCTTCGATGACCAGGGAGCGAATCTGCTTGCCTGTGTCTCGAGCTGTCATTTCTTCTTCCTGAACTATCGCCCGGTCGTCCCTTTATATAGGAGGCGACGCCCGGTCCGGTTTACAGAGTCCAGAGGCCGGCTCATAAACGTGTCCGTCTTGGTCTCTACTCTTTCTATCTTACATCCCAAGTTACATGGTATGACGGTTTACAGATCATGGGCCTTATACATGGGCCCTAAGCCTTGACGGGCTATTACCTCTATTATACATCCTACTGGGCTTGTAATAATACAACCTTGTCAGTGTAATCCGGACCCTCCTGGCCGGTTTATACCTACTAGTAATATCCCTGACATTAGGCCCCAGATTGATTTGAACTTGTTCATGTCAGTCTTAGAAGTCTTGTACGAATTTCCTTTCCGCAACTTGTTTGCTTCATAAACCGGCCATGACGTCATCTCCTGAAATCGTGTCAATCCGTCGTGACATCATCTCCGCATTTAATGCCCGCATCTGTTTATTACCTTTCTTTATTGCCGCACCGAAGATCGAGGCGACAACTCAATCTTTATCCGATTTCTGGCCTCCTCGATTCCCGCGCTTACCGTTTTTATCTATTCGGCTTATAACTACCGCCAAGGCAAATCTCTTTTCCTCTTCTGCTTTCTTCTTCCTCCGTCTCCAGCGCTCGAAGCTCCGCCGCTGTTCTTCGAGCTCGCCGTCGTCCTCGAGCCCGGCCGCTGCATCGACCTGAACGCTTTCAGAGAACTTCACTGCCGTCCTCTGCTTCCTCAGGTACTCCATCTTCTTCCTCGTAGATCTTATTCTAGGGTTTCTTCTGTAGCTCGCCATGAACCCTCGTTTCCTTGTAGTTCATCTCCGTAGGTCAACCTTAGGTGTAGATATAAACTAGTTTAGGCTTGAACTTCATCCATGCACTTTCTGCTCCATCGTTATATCCCTAGTTCCTCTAGCTTTGCTAGTTTAGATTGAATCTGTAGAGAACCTCCGCAGCCTTCGCTGAATATATCTTATATTATTCTGTCTTTTCTTTGCATCTTAGATCCATATTTACCTCAGTTTCGTGTGAAAACTGTTTCTCATACTTCTAGATCTGCAATTCACTTATATTACCGGCTTAGCCATACCCTGCGCGTCATATGCTTGTCTTGACATTTAGTTTTAAACCTGAATTCCATGATTGACGGTTTAACTTTCTTCATCTATCATCGTGAACCGGTAGCCGTCTCACTCATACCTGCTTCCTGATTAGTAGATACCATTAGCCCCTTGCATAAACCGCCAATTAAGTCCATAACTTCATAGAATACACCGATTTATATCCAGCAGTTGGTAATCTGGGTCTTGCACTGTATTTTTCAGCACTCCCTCATCAGAAACGATGGCCAAACAATTTGTTGCTTGCAATTGGGTTCCTTCTAGGATCACGGAAAACGATTTAGTTGAAGCGACCTCAATTGGTGTTCTGGGCCCTAAGGAAGTTCTGCACTGGCGGGCCCCTAAAAAGGAGTGCCCTCCTGAGCCTAAGGAGGGAGAGGTCATAGTTTTTTATGATCATCTGGCCCGGGGTTTCAGTCCTCCCGGTTCAAAATTCTTCCGGGACGTGTTAGCTGCTTTCCAACTCCACCCACAAGACGCAGGCCCGAATTCTTTATCGAACATCTGCAACTTTCAAGTTTTCTCGGAGGCGTACCTTCAAGAAGAACCAACAGTGGATCTGTTCCGGGATTTCTTCCATCTAAACCAGCGGACGGAGTTTACTGATGGGCCACATCAGGAGCTGGGTGGTGTCAGCATCCAGAAAAGAAAGGATGTGAGCTTTCCCCACGCCGCTCTTCATAGCCACCCCAAAGACTGGAACCAGACTTGGTTCTATTGTAAAGATACTTCACTTGAAGGAGAGAATCCGCTACCGGGTTACCACGCTTATCGTGTGGCAACAACCCATCCTTTGCCACATCGTCTAAGCGCCCAAGACCGGGCTTGATTTGCCCCTCAGCTTTCCAAGCTCAGGGCCTTCGTGGCGAACGGTTTAACCGGTGTTGATTTCGTCCGCTGCTGGCTTTCTTGGAGCATCCTTCCACTAAGCCGGCGCTCAAATCTGATGTGCAAATATACTGGCAAACCGGAAGATCCTCAACGCCACACCAAGATAGTACTTCCTGACAATGAAGTTACTGAGTCTGCGAAGAAAATGCTGAACATCCCTCTGGAGGATTGCAGCCGGACCGGTTTAACTCCATTCTGCTTAACCAACAAAGCGCCATCGGTAAAGCTCTTCCGACCCTTTCTTTTCATCTTAATCCGTTCATATCAGTTGTCTTCAACTTTGTTATTATTCCTTTGCACAGGCCAACGATCCTTTCTGGAAGAGGAAATCTCAGGATAAACCGGCCAAGCAATCGCGCAAGAAAACCAATGCTGTCAAGAAGAAAAAAAGCTGTTGTCGCTTCCGGTTCACACCCTGAAGAGGATGATCCGGATTCTGAGGTATCAATTAACCCTTATATCTCTTGATCTCCCTTTGTATGAATTTATGTTAATAATGCCTTTTCGCAGGACCTGGCAGAGGGAAGTAAAGCGGAGGGAGTTGAGGTAATTTCTCTCTCTTCTGATGCAGAACCGTTGCCACCCAAGATCCGCCGGGTGTCCCGGAAATATCCATTTTCTCACCCTTATGCTCAATTGGATCCCAACTTTCTTTTGAAGAAACAACAGCATGAAGCTCGCCGGACCACGCGCCATAGCGGCCATGTGGTTGAATCGTCCGGAATACCCCTTACACCGGCTCGCAGACGCCGCTCCGAGGTTTTACTCACTCCAACTCTCCTTCATCCAAAAGCAGGTCTTATACGTAAACCACTTAAACCGTATGATCCCAACTATCAGGAGGCTCCTCTGTCTTCATCGGGCGAGTCGACCGCTACACAAGTCCCAGTGCTCAAAACCGTTCCTGGGTAAGTCCTTTCAAACGTCCGGTTTATCTCCCTGTTTTCAACTTTGTGATTCTCATTGTTCCTTTGACCTTTATCAGAATGCCCAAGCCTAGCAAAAAGGCCAAAGCAAATAAACCAGCTGCTAAAACCACTACCGCTGAACCGGCCGAGGACCCTGAGGCGGCCATCCCTCCAGAGGACAATGTTGAAATTCAGCTTGATGATCCTGCTCCTATGGACCATGAAGATGTTGCTACGCCGGGAGGTGATGATATGGAGAACACGGATGAACCAGCAAGCCCGGTCCGGGTTAGCCCTCTCGGCTCCTGTTAGTCCGATGCACACTGCTGACGCTCTCCAGCCAACTGCTGCCTCGACAACAGATGTTGAAATAACCGGGTTAGGCTTCACTGCTCCCACAGAGCCTGTCACCTTGGCTAGGCATACTGCCAAGGAAGAGAAACTCCAACAAGATAAAGGCAAATGAAGCACAGACCTGTCAAGCTATGCTCAATTGAGTGCCCAGGAACTTCATTCTGGGTATCTTAACCGGATTTTCACCAGCCGTGACTATGAACCGGCTTAGTCAATATGATGAAAGACAAATATGAGGTGACTTTCTTTCCTTTTGCTTCTGTCTCTGCTTTGTACTTTGCAATCCTACCTTTAGGCCATAGTAGCCCCCAAGTGTCGGTTTATCTTCATTGTAGGTGAACCGGGACTTTAATTATGTCTGAGAATGAACTTACATTAGCCCCCAAGTGCCAAGGGCATAACCTGTTTACGTGCTTGGGACTTGTCTGAAAATTTTGCTTTCTTTACTTCAATTGTACATTAGCCCCCAAGTGTCAAGTGCATAACATGTTATGCGCTTGAGACTTGATTGATCTATCCTTCTAATCCGTTTGATTTCTTTGCAAGCTGACTTGACCCGGAGGGCTTCGGAAGCAACTGAGCTCTGGAATAGCCTGGCTTTCCATGAAACTGCTTCAGCCAAAGCGAAGGAAGAACTTGTCCTTGCTTTGACTAACATGGAAAAATTGAAAAAATATTTTGAAGCGGAGCGGTCCACATGGGAGGTGCAGAGGGACGCCCTAGAAAGAAGAGCAAAGGATGCCGAAGCCGCTCTCAATCCGGTTACGCAGGAGCTATCCGGGTTGAAACAGCAAATAGAGCTCATGACTTCTGCTATCTTCAGTGAGTACCTCTCTCTGTATGTTTTACATCCTTGCAATCTTTGTTCCGCTCCGGTTTAACTCACCAATTGTATATAGGGAGGCGCATAACTCATCTTGGAGACGATGTCCGGAAGAAGCTCAAGGCATCTTATACCCTGGTGGAGCAGCTCTACTCCGGCGCTCAAAGGGCTATCAGTGCCATGTCTCACAATAAACCGGCGCCGACTACCATCCAAGCCACCCTGGAGAAGCTATCTGTCCTACCTGTGCGTCTGGTTGAGGTGAAGAAGTCTGCTGCGCGAGCTGGCTCTCTCATGGTGCTGACCCGAGCCAAAGCATGGGTCCCTGATTTTGATCCGGCTGAAGCCATGAACGGCTATCCCAGCAATAAAGAAGACGGGTCAGCCTTCTCTGCTGAAGATATCCGTGCTTTGACTAAGGACATGCGCCCCCTTGGCAGTAAGATTGCTGACGAAGCGGATTTGACAAGGTATCATCCGGCTTATGACCTAGAAAATTCGCGGGTGGAGCGGCCGGTTTACGACACTGAAAATCTGATCCCACCAGTTCGTAACCATACTTTCGCTCCAAGTATTGACCCTTCAGATCTTATCAATGATGAAGTGTACTTCCGTGCCCTCTCCAAGATTGACCGGTGCGCTCCTGGTTTCCAGCAATTGTCTGAAGTCGATGAAGACCCGGAACAAGTTGACCCTCAGCCTTCGCAGCGTGAAGAAGAGTCATAAACCGTCCGGTTTAATTTGCAGTTGCTGAGTACTTTGCCTGAAACTTTGATCCATTCAGGCCTGCAAGTGCCTTGTAATAGGATAGTTGAAATACTGCCTTTGTCCCACTGTTTATGGCACTATTTGAATTAGCATCTCTCAATTTAATCTTCTATTTGCAATGCGTGATCCGTTTATATTATCTGTGCCTGCATGAACAAAGCTAAAAGATGTGCTGGCGGTTTACCACCGAACGGATTATACTGCTCTGATATATAAATCAAAGTAATAGCTGTTGATCACAAATATATACCCTACCTCTGATTAAGTGTACTTGTCGACCTTAACCCGGTAGGAATAATTGAAAGCGCAGGCGCTGATGAGGCTCTTGGCTCTCTCATGCGGCTTAACCTGATGGCCGATCCGGGTTACAATGAACGCCGGTTTAACTCTCGCTGGTGTTCATGACCCAGACTTTTAACTTTGTAGATATATGGTCAACCTTGTAGTTGTCCAGTCCCGCATCAATGGACTTGATTAAAAAACCAATGATCATGACGACCAAGATTTGTGAAATCATAGAAATAAGATTTTTTGGGCAAATAAGACCATGTAGTCGAGGCTTTTTACGAGCTGTCAGGCTCCAAATTCGAGGTTTTTTATCGATGACAAGCCACCCAATGTTTCAAAATCTCGTAAGGATCTTGTCTTTAGGTGATCAACTCGATGATCGTCAATGGCTGATTCCTTGATGCATCAAGGGCGCCAGTTTAAGAGGCCATGGTGAGCTTCAGAAGAAAACTCCCATGTCATACTCCTTTGACAAACACGGCTGATTCCTTGATGCATCAAGGGCGCCGGTTTAGGAGGCCATGGTGACCTTCCGTAGAAAACTCCCATGTGATACTCCTTTGAAAAACACGGCTGATTCCTTGATGCATCAAGGGCGCCGGTTTAGGAGGCCATGGTGAGCTTCCATAGAAAACTCCCATGTGATATTCCTTTGGAGAACACGGCTGATTC
>LR738714.1:762445591-762476421 GCA_902687465.1 Secale cereale
AGGCCATGGTGAGCTTCCGTAGAAAACTCCCATGTGATACTCCTTTGAAAAACACGGCTGATTCCTTGATGCATCAAGGACGCCGGTTTAGGAGGTCATGGTGTGCTTCCGTAGAAAAGTCCCATGTGATACTCCTTTAGAGAACACAGCTGATTCCCTGATGCTATCAGGGGCGCTGGTTTAGGAGGCCATGGTGAGCTTCCGTAGAAAACTCCCATTTGATACTCCTTTGGAGAACACAGTTGATTCCCTGATGCTATCAAGGGCGCTGATTTAAGAGGCCATGGTAAGCTTCTTTCGAAGCCCCCATGTGATACTCTTGTGTATAAAAGACACGGTTGATTCCCTGATGCTATCAGGGGTGCCGGTTTAAGAGGCCATGGTAAGCTTCTTTCGAAGCCCCCATGTGATACTCTTTTGCGAAGAAGATGGCTGATTCCCCGGTGTTCCGGGGGTGCCAGTTTATTGCATTAATTATAATATATACATTGTACATAAAGAGGAGCCATTGGCTCAAGTGTAATAAGGCCGTAGAAGAGCGATGTTCCACGGCCGCTTCGTCTCCTCCTCTGCTGTACGTGAGTCCTTATGTTCTCGAACGTTGACAAGGTAGTATGATCCGTTGTGCAGATTTTTGCTGACCACAAAGGGTCCTTACCAAGGTGGGGATAGCTTGTGCATATCTGTCTGGTCTTGGATGAGCCGGAGCACCAGATCTCCCTCCTGGAACGTTCTGGTCTTAACCCGGCGGCTGTGGTAGCGACGCAGGTCTTGTTGATAAATCGCCGATCGCGCTGCTGCCGTGTCCCGTTCCTCATCCAGCCGGTCCAAGCTGTCTTGCCTTGCTTGCTCATTATCCGCTTCAACGTAAGCTGCCACCCGTGGTGAGTCGTGCCAGATGTCACTAGGGAGAACCGCTTCAGCACCATACACCATGAAGAAAGACGTATATCCTGTAGATCTGTTAGGCGTAGTGTTGATGCTCCATAAGACAGAAGGCAACTCCTCTACCCAGCAACTCGGCATTCTTTGCAAAGGAACCATAAGCCGGGGCTTGATGACTCTCAGGATCTCTTGGTTGGCTCTCTCGGCTTGGCCATTGGACTGAGGGTGAGCTACTGATGACACATCAAGGCAAATATGCTCTCTTTGACAGAACTCTTCCATCTATCCTTTAGATAGGTTGGTGCCATTATCAATTATAATGTTGTGTGGAAAGCCAAACCGGAAAATTACTTTTTTGATGAACTTAACTGCTGTTGCCGCATCACACTTACTGATAGGCTCCGCTTCAACCCACTTTGTAAATTTGTCCACTGCTACTAACAGGTGGGTTTTCTGGTCTTGGGATCTTTTAAAGGGTCCAACCATGTCAAGCCCCCAAGTCGCAAATGGCCAAGTAATTGGAATCATCCGTAGCTCCTGCGCCGGAACATGAGCACGCCGTGATAATTTCTGGCAAGCATCGCATTTTCTGACCAAGTCCTCTGCATCGGTGTGAGCCGTTAACCAGTAGAACCCATGACGAAAAGCTTTAGCTACCAAGGACTTTGAACCGGCGTGATGACCACAATCTCCTTCATGAATCTCTCGAAGAATATCTCAGTCTTCCTCTGATGATATGCACCGCTGAAACGCCCCAGAAATACTGCGGTGATGAAGCTCTCCATTGACGATAGTCATAGACTTAGACCGCCGGATTATCTGCCGAGCCTCAATTTCATCCTCTGGCAGCTCACCTCGGCTCAGGTACGCCAAGTAAGGGAGTGCCCAATCCGGAATAACGTGAAGCGCTGCAACTAGCTGTGCTTCCGGATCAGGAACAGCTAAATCCTCCTCTGAAGGTATCTGTACTGACGGACTATGCAATTCATCCAAGAAGGTATTAGGTGGAACCTGTTTACACTGAGATCCCAGCCGGCTTAGTGCATCGGCCACTTGATTTTTCTACCGGTCTATGTGGTCCACCTGATAACCCTTGAAGCATCCTGCTGTTGCATCCACTTCTCGCCGATAAGCCGCCATGAGCGGATCCTTAGAGTCCCACTTACCGGATACTTGTTGTGCCACCAGATCTGAGTCACCAAAACACTTAACCCGGCTCAAGTTCATCTCCTTGGCCATCCGCAAACCATGGAGGAGAGCTTCATACTCAGTAACATTGTTAGTACAAGGGAACACTAATCAAAGGACGTAACAGAACTTATCACCTCGTGGGGAAGTTAACACGACTCCAGCCCCCGAGCCCTCCAATTGCCTTGAACCGTCAAAGTGAATAGTCCAGTACGTATGATCCGGCTTCTCCTCAGGTGCTTGCAACTCCGTCCAATCATTGATGAAATCCACCAGTGCTTGGGACTTTATAGCAGTACGGGGCACATATTTTAATCCGTGTGGGCTAAGCTCAATGGCCCACTTCACCACTCTGCCAGTGGCTTCTCTGTTCTGGATTATATCCCCCAACAGAGCTGAGCTGACAACAGTGATTGTGTGGCCCTGGAAATAGTGCTTCAACTTCCGGTGTGCCATGAACACACCATATACTAACTTCTGCCAATGTGGATATCTTTGCTTCGACTCAATGAGGACCTCACTGATGTAGTAAACCGGACGTTGAACCGGATATTCCTTGCCCGCTTCCTTGCGCTCCACCACAATGGCCACGCTAACTGCACGAGCATTGGCGGCCACGTATAACAACAGCGGCTCCTTGTCAACCGGGGCAACAAGGACTGGTGGTTCTGCCAATTGCCGCTTCAGATCCTCGAACGCAACGTTTGCATCATCGCTCCAGACAAATCGGTCCGTCTTCTTCATCATCTGGTAAAGCGGGATCGCCTTTTCCCCTAAACGGTTGATGAACCAGCTCAATGCTGCAATACGGCCTGCCACGCGGTGGACATCATTGATACAAGCCGGTTTTGCCAAGGATGTGATCGCCTTGATCTTCTCCGGATTTGCCTCAATTCCTCTGTTTGATACTAAGAATCCAAGTAGTTTGCCTGCTGGAACACCAAAAACACACTTCTCCGGATTGCGCATCATCTTGTAAGCCCTGAGGTTGTGAAAGGTTTCTTTTAAGTCCTCTATCAGTGTCTCCTCCTTCCTGGATTTCACCACAATGTCATCAACATAGGCATGGACATTTCTTCCAATCTGCCCTTTGAAGCAGTTCTACACACAACGCTGATATGTTGCTTGGGCACTCTTGAGCCCAAAAGGCATGGATACATAGCAGAAGGCTCCAAAGGGAGTTGTAAAAGCTGTCTTCTCCTGGTCCTTAACTGCCATCTTGATCTGATGATAACCTGAATATGCATCCAAAAAACTTAGCCGCTCACATCCCGCCGTAGCATCGATAATCTAATCAATACGGGGGAGAGCAAAAGGATCAGCCGGGCAAGCCTTGTTCAAGTCTGTGTAATCAACACACATCCTCCAAGTTCTGTTTTTCTTGAGCACCAGCACCGGATTGGCAAACCACTCTAGATGAAACACTTCAACTATGAAACCTGCGGCCAAGAGCCTAGCCACTTCTTCACCTATAGCCTTGCGCCTTTCCTCATTGAAGCGGCGCATATACTGCTTGACCGGTTTGAACTTCGGATCAATATTAAGACTGTGCTCAGCTAGTTCCCTCGGTATACCTGGCATGTCAGAAGGCTTCCATGCAAAGATATCCCGGTTCTCACGGATGAACTCGATGAGCGCGCTTTCCTATTTGGGGTCTAGGTTAGCACTGATGGTAAACTGCTTGGACGAATCCCCCGGAACAAAGTCAACCTGCTTGGTTTCCTCTGTCGACTTAAACTTTAACGCCGGATCATGCTCTGTAGTTGGCTTCTTCAACGGGGACATATCCGCCGGATCAACATTATCTTTGTAGAACTTCAGCTCCTCCGTAGCACAAACTGCCTCAACATATGCTGCGTCTCCTTCCTCGCATTCCAATGCGATCTTGCGGCTCCCGTGAACCACGATGGTTCCCTTGTGTCCCGGCATCTTGAGCTGCAGATAAACATAACATGGTCTAGCCATGAACTTGGCATAAACTGGCCTCCCAAACAGAGCATGTTATGGGCTCCTGATCTTTACAACCTCAAAGGTCATCGTCTCCGATCTAGAGTCCTGCTCATCCCCAAAGGTTACTTCCAGATCGACTTTTCCAACTGGGTAACCCGATTTACCTGGCACCACTCCATGGAACACTGTGTTGGACTGCCGGAGCTTCTTATCTGTCAACCCCATACGTCGAAAAGTCTCATAGTATAGGATATTGATGCTGCTGCCTCCATCCATGAGCACCTTTGTGAACTTATAGCCACCCACCTGTGGAGCCACCACCAAGGCTAGCTGACCCGGATTATCAACCCGTGGCGGGTGATCCTCTCTGCTCCACACAATGGGCTGCTCCGACCAACGTAAAAAACGTGGGATCGCCGGTTCCACAGCATGCACTGCTCTCTTCAGAACCTTCTGATCCCGTTTGCACAAACTTGTGGTGAAGACATGATATTGCCCACTGCTTAGCTCCTTCGGATTATTCTGATATCCGGATTGCTGTTGCTGCTGACGCTGTTGATTGCCTTGGTTGTTGTATCCACCCTGACCGTGCTGCTGGTTTTGTTGATGCTGATTGTTGCCATTGTGGTTATTGTTACCGCCCGCCATGATATCCTGATCCGGATCCGCTACCCTGGTAACCCGGACCCTGAAAGCTGGGACCTGATCCGCCGCCGGGGGGCCCGTGGTTATACTTGGCCTGTTTCATAACCTCCTGCATGATACGGCAGTCCTTCCAGAGATGCGTAGCCGGGTTTTCCTCTGTACCGTGTTTTGGGCAAGGCACATTTAGCTGGTGATCCAGATTGATGGGTGGCCTCCCGTTGCGCGGCGGCGGTCTACCCTTGCGGCGCTGCCCATTCTTTTGAACGTTGGTATTGGCCACAAAGTCTGAGCCGCCCTCCGCTTTTCGCTTGCCATTGTGACCTATACCTGCTGGATTGGCTTGCGCCGGTTTACCGTTTTTGCTCGCCTTCCCGGATTTGTCTCCGTCTGCATCTGGATACTTGGTGTTATCAGAGTCCCCATACTTTACCAACACGCTCATGAGCGTTTCCATGTCGTTGCAATCGCGCTTGAGCCGTCCCAGCTTCAGCCTCAAAGACTCGAACCGGCAATTATTCTCCAAGGTCACTATCGCTGTACTGGGGTTGATGCTATTGGAGGAGTGCAGGATTTCTGATACTCGCCGCACCCAACTGCTTGTGGTCTCTTGCTCTCCTTGAACACATGCTGCTAAGTCAACCACGGTGATCGGCTGTTTGCACGTGTCTTTCAAATTACTGATAAACCGGCGACGCAACTCACCCCATGATCCGATGGAGTTAGGTGGTAGACCCTTTAACCATGTCCGGGCTGTGCCCTCAAGCATCATTGTGAAGTATTTGGCACACGCAGCTTCGTCCACATCAAGCATCTCCATAGCCATCTCCTAACTTTCAACCCAAGCCTCCGGAGCCACATCCGCCGTGTAGTTGGGTACCTTGCGCGGGCTTTTGAAGTCTTTGGGTAATTTCACGTTCCGTAAAGCGGGGATGAGACACTGTACCCCAAAGGAACTGGTCATGACTCCCGCTTCTGCGGTGGTGGGGTGAACCGGCGTTGCTTGACGGGTGTCGTCGCGGGCAGTATGTCTAGCCTGGTCTACCGCCTCTTGGGCGTGTGCTCCTGCCCCTGCCGGATTATCCTGCCTCTGCTAGTGCCGTCTCCACGCGCTGCTAGATACAACCGGTTCATCCCAGTGCCTTGTGTAACTCCGGCTCGGGCGGGGGGTTGAATGAATCCTCTCCCGGCTATAAGAATACGCCTGCTGCTGTGTTAATGTCATGTCCAACAATTCCTTAGCCCGTCGTGCCTCTATTGCTATTGGGGATGTCCCCTCAATGGGTAAAGTGGCCAGCCGTGAAGCGACGGCGACAATGTTGTCCAATGTGTTAGAATAATGGCCGGGAGGGGTGGGAACGTGCGGCGTCGGCACAACTTGGCGGTTCAGCTCTGTGGCTGGCGGCTGAACCGACGCGCCAATCCCCGGAGCCCCTCACCGGTTTACCTCTGGGCGGTTACTGGCTCCCGCTCCTGGTGTGCCAAAGAGATTCCTCGCCTCATAAACCGGCGGTAGATGAGTTTGTTGCCTTCTGTACATTAACTCCTGTGGAGCGTTCTGATCCAGCCTGAGCCGGAAGGCTTGGGAATCTAGCTCTGCCTGTCTTGTAGCCATCCTTGCCTTCTCCGCATCCAGATCTAGCTTAGCTTGCTCAATCCGGCTCTTCAGCTGAGCGATCTCCGCATCATGCTGCGTCTTGTCGGCCGGGGCTACTTCTGCTGTCGCGAGCGCCGTCAAGGTGTTGACTAAGGTGGATAGGACGTCAGAGGGCGACGGGGGGAGGTCACCAGCCCTGGTTCCTGCTGCCTCTGCGGTTAACGCCCCGGTCATCGAGGGCTGCTGCGTAGGTTGTGATCCGGCCATGAAAACAGCAATCTTGTTCGGCGGATCAAAGGGATCCGGAATACTATTGCCATCGGACACACCCTCTGACCGGCCATCCTGCAACAGATACAAAGATTCGGTCTCTCCGGATGAAGATTCATCGTCGGAATAGACAACTGTCTCGCCACCAGAATCCGATCCGTCCTCGGCTTGTACTCCATGCACTGCTCCAACGAAAACGTGCTTCATGGCGGGCTGAATCCGGGCCGATCTCGCACGCTGCGCCGGCTCAACGATGTTGGGGAAGATGTCCGACTCAGGTCTTGGTTCGCCGATCTTGCCGATGAAGACATGGATGCCGCCGAAGGGGACCCGGTACCCGTATTCGATTGAATCGGCCTCGGGGCCCCAGCCTGCATCGTCGATGTAGATCTGGCCGCGACGACTCTTGGTCATCCGTCCCACTGCGTAACCCTTGAGCCCTTCAAAGCTGCCCTTCAAGAACTCGAAACCATCGTGCGAGAGCCCCACAATGGGCGCCAACTGTCGTGGAATTATCACGGCAGATGTCCGGTTTAACGGACTTAGGTGTGAGGCCATCACTCGGGTTAGCTTGAAGGGGTTAAAGCGGACGAAGGACACATGGATTTTTATACCAGTTCGGCCCCTTTGATGAAGGTAAAAGCCTACGTCTAGTTGGTGTGGTATTGCTTGGGCTTCGATGACCAGGGAGCGAATCCGCTTGCCTGTGTCTCGAGCTGTCGTTTCTTCTTCCTGAACCGTCGCCGGGTCGTCCCTTTATATAGGAGGCAACGCCCGGTCCGGTTTACATAGTCTCGAGGCCGGTTCATAAACGTGTCTGCCTCGGTCTCTACTCTTTCTATCTTACATCCCAAGTTACATGGTATGACCGGCTATGACCTCTATTATATATCCTACTGGGCTTGTAATAATACAACCTTTTCAGTGTAATCCAGACCCTCCTGGCCGGTTTATACCTACTAGTAATATCCCTGACAAGAACCAAATATCTTTCATAGATAACCTTGATCATAAACTCACAATTCATCGGATCTCGACAAACACACCACAAAAAGAGATTACATCGAATAGATCTCCTCGAAGATCGAGGAGAACTTTGTATTGAGATCCAGAGAGAGAGAACAAGCCATCTAGATACTAGCTATGGACCCGAAGGTCTGTGGTAAACTACTCACAACTCATTGTGAGGGCGATGATGATGATGACGAAGAACTCCGTGATGGATCCCCCTCCGGTGGAGCTCTGGAACAGGCTCCAAGATGGGATCTCACGGGAACAGAAGGTTACGGCATTGGAATTAGGGTTTTCTCTCTGTTCACGGAGGTTCTGGGGTACGTAGACTTATATAGGAAGAAGGAGGGCACCGGGGGACGCTCGAGGGGGGCACGAGGCAGGGGGCGTGCCCCCACCCTCGTGGGCCACCCCTTGATCCCCTGACGTGGTTCTCAAGCTCCGCGTGCGTGATTTTCTCCAAAAATATCTCTCGCGAAGGTTTCATTCCGTTTGGACTCCGTTTGATATTCTTTTTCCGCGAAACCCTAAAACAGGCAAAAAACAGCAATTTGGACTGGGCCTTTGGGTTAGTAGGTTAGTCCCAAAAATGATATAAAAGTGTATGATAAAGCCCATTAAACATCCAAGACTTCATAAATAATAGCATGGAACAATAAAAAATTATAGATACGTTGGAGACGTATCAAGCATCCCCAAGCTTAATTCCTGCTCGTCCTCGAGTAGGTGAATGATAAAGAAAGAATTTTTGATGTGGAATGCTAACCAATATAGTTTTTCATTGTAATTCTCTTAATTGTGGCATGAATGTTCAGATCTGAACGATTCAAGATAAAAGTCTATGTTGACATAAGAAATAACAATAATTCAAGCATACTAACAAAGCAATCATGTCTTCTCAAAATACTATGTCTAAAGAAAGTTATCCCTACAGAATCATATAGTCTGGCTATGCTCCCTCTCCATCACACAAAATATTCATATCATGCACAACCCCGATATCAGCCAAGCATTTGTTTTCATACTCTATCTTTTCAAACCTTTCAACTTTCACGCAATACATGAGCGTGAGCCATGGATATAGAACTATGGGTGGAATAGAGGTAGTTGTGGAGAAGACAAAAAGGAGGGAGATAGTATCACATCAACTAGGCGTATCAATGGGCTATGGAGATGCCCATCAATAGATATCAATGTGAGTGAGTAGGGATTGCCATGCAACGGATGCACTAGAGCTATATATGAATGAAAGCTCAACAAAAGAAACTAGTGGGTGTGCATCCAACTTGCTTGCTCACGAAGACCTAGGGCATTTGAGGAAGCCCATCGTTGGAATATACAAGCCAAGTTCTATAACGAAAATTCCCACTAATATATGAAAGTTACTAAACATGAGACTGTTGACGCTCAAAAGTGGCACAATCGTAAAAGTTGCTTTAATCTATGTCAAGATTTCTTCAAACTTATGATTGGAAGTCACCATGAGATGGCTTTCTTTGAGAAGATCAAGATGGATATGAAAGTGGTCTAAAACGGAGTCCGGATGCAATAGTTATGACAAGTTCAGAGATGCTCATGATGACACCAGATTAAAGAATGGCTTGAAACCCAATTAAGATGACTTCAAATGGAAAAGGTTTCAACATGAAAGTTGTGCGTCTCGTCGAAACGGTCGATTTTGATTTAAAAATCGTCCCAATCCGAGTTCTTATGCAAAAGTTACAACCATCCGAACACAGCCCTGTCACAGAGCTATAAGTGGCGCGCCCCACCAGCCACGTGTCTGATGGGTAGCGCGAATAACAGCCTGTATTGCGTGACCGTTTTAGCCTAGAAGATGGCTTCAAATCGAAACACGTTCAACATGAAAGTTGTTCGTATCGTCGAAACGGTCAAGATTGCTTTCGGGCTCTTTTCCATCCGAGGTCGTTTACCACCTCAAGAATTACCCGCAAGGTACAGCCAGTTTAAACCGAACAGTTTTGGAAAGTTTGGATAAAACCAATCCGAATTTGGCTAGGGTTTTGGACGTGAATCCAAGCCTTTTCCTTGCACGGCAAGTCCAGCCGCCTCTTATATACCTAAGGGGTGACGGCCGATTGAACAACACACAATCGGTCAATTCATCTATCACTTTTTATCTTTTACCTTTTCTCCTTAACCCTAGTTCTTCTTCTTCCTCGTTCTTCGTCTGTTCTTCTTGTTGCAGGGCGGCGAACCTCGAGGCCCTAGGGGCGGTCAGGCCGACCTAGGGCAGCCCATAGCCGTCGCGCGCCCTGACAGGGTCCCTCCCGGGCGCGTGGGGTTTCGGGTCTACAAAAGCACCCGCCGGATTGCCTGCGTACCGCGCTTCCGGACGGGTCTCCTTCGACATGAGCTGCGGTGCATCACCCCCGGCGTCGAGGGTACACGGTGACGTGTTCGTGTGCGAACACACTTTTTGGCGACTCCGCTGGGGACGAAGCTTTGAACGGTCTCCGGCCCGTTCTTGCTACGAAGAGATCGTCATCTAGGGTTTGCAATCTACAAAGGTAATATGAATACCCAATTCACTTATGTAGATGCAAATAATGCATATGTCGTTGCTAGATCGTCTAATGAGCATAATGTATCGGCTAGCCCTAGATTTATCAATCATGCATCTAATTATGTGCAAGGGCCGATGCAACAAAATCGCCATGATTCTACTTCATATAATTTTAGCAACATGCAACATATGTATCCCAACTCCCATGCATCGGCAACCCCATAAATCCATATGCCGATGAACAACATGATGAGTTCGGTTAATCAAGTTGAAACACCCCATGTAGGATCTTTCAATGGCATGCTAGAAAGTGTTTCACCCTTTTATACATCGGCAACTAATTTGCAACATGTTAATCCAAACATGCTGGTGGATAGGGGAATTGGCCATGCTACTACTAGTTATTCGGCCAATTACCCTCAAACATCATATGCTACACCACATGCTACTAGTTTTTTGGCACTATACGCAACTGTTGATGTCCATAATTCGGCTCCGCACCTGAATGGTCATGGCCGAATAAGTGAAACTTCTGCAGGAGCACAAATGCCTTCACCTACTACCGTGGCATATCATGTCCCCCCTACACAATTACAGAATTTTGGCAACATCTCATTGCTGAAAGAGTCTAAAAGCATTGGGGGGCAACCATATCCAGACTGGGTAATTGAGAACAAGCTTACATTCTCTTGGGATTTGTGCAACTCTATTCGCCAAGAACTAATAGAAGGCGGGAAGCCTCATGATTTTGCTGTTGTAAAAGCTAGAGTTGTGCAAATGATGCAGTTGCCCAGTGCTGTACCATCCAGTGTACCACCTAAACAATCGCAAAGTTTCGGCACCTCATTGCCGAAAGAGTCTCAAAGTATTGGGGAGCAATCTCATGACGAGTGGATGGAAATTGAGATGAAAAAGTTTAAAGCTCGCCAAGCTGAGATGTGGGCTAAACTTAGACGAGAGCGAGAAGCCTTGCAAATTCAAAAAGATAAAGTTGTTGATTCAGGTAACAAAGAAAATTCGGTTATTAGAATAGCCGAATCAAGTATTATATATTCTGAGTCCATCAAATCCAAAGAGGCAAGCATTATTGAGAAAGGGCATGGAAAGCATAGCAAAACAGTCATACTTGATTTTTCCGAAGTCAATGGAACCTACTTCTTGCCCTATGAGTTTCGTGCCATAGAAATTGACAAGCCTCAAGGACAAGAACAAGTAGCCGAACAAAGTTCTGCTGACATGGATCTTCAAAGCAATGATGCACGAAATCTAGAAAAAGATGATGAAAAGGTGTTGGGGAGCCATCCAAAGACGGAGCAAGATGTTCTTCAAGTGACACCACCATCATGTTCCCCCAACATATTTGAAGAGGTATGCATAGAGAGTAATTTACCTATTTTCAGATTTGGTCGCAACTTCATTATTGATGCATCTATAAGAAATATTCTCATAAGTAATTTCGAAAGACCAGTGAAGAAGGGTAATTTACTTGTTAGCAATAAACTTGTTATGGAACATATCGGTCAACCTATTACGCCATTTATAAAGACCGATATTGACTTATTGTTACAGCCAAAGCTTTCCCCGTTGCTTTATGTAAAGTTCATATCTAGTTGGATAGCTTTGCTTATTTCGTACTTGGCTTGCACTTGGTCTCAACTGAGACATGTATGTTCTAAATATCTTCGTTTCAGAAATTTAAAGCCAAGGTTAAATTCTATTGAGAAAACTGATGCTAATATAATATCTTATCCAAAGACATCGGACATAGAGTGGAAAAAACAATGCATAGCCGAATGCGGAGACTACAAAACTGAACCATTCGTTTGCTTATCTCCAAAGCCGTTCAAACAGCAAGATCGGCTAGAGAATAAAAAGTTTACCTTCAATTCAAGCATGTGTGATCAAATATTTGATTTGTTGCTGAAAAATAATTACATAAGAATTCTTGATCACCATGTCCATCTATCAATTCAAGGACGAATGTATTGTAAGTTGCATCATTCGTTCAAACATAATTTTGAGGATTGCAATATGTTTCGTCAAATAGTTAAATCGGCCATTGAAAAAGGACGATTGAAATTTGCGGAATCACCAAGAGATGACCAGTCTATTCCGATTGGTCCCCATGGCAGAAAGTTTTTGCATCAGCTGCTTCAAGCCGATCCATTTAAAGAGAAGATAAAAACTGCAGGTGATGGGATCAAGCTTTCAAGTAAAGAAGTTGTTGAAGAGCATAATGAACATAATCTTGAGGGCGAGAATTCCATCGAAGCTACAATGGAGACGCCAAGGACTGGGGGGCAACAAGCAAATCCAATGATCGATGAAAGCAAACCAAAAGAAAGCAAAGGCCAAAATAAGCGCAAGTGTAAGAGATCAGAAATCACTTTCGCTGAACTATTGGATAAATATCAAAAGAAGAGTGAAGAGAAGAATGCTTATCGGCCAAATCATAGAAAGAAACCAAGATCACCCCCAAGGCGTGAGTATGAGGATCGGTATTGGCAAAGTGACAATTTTTATGCAACATATTCATATCCTTATTTTGGACCGCCAATGCCAATGCCGTGGATGCCTCCCTATGCTCAAGTAGATCCATATCCATCATGGGACAGGTATGATACAAGGGCGCATTCTCCATCTTATTTAGACCATCTCACCAATATTATGAAGCTTCGAGGAGATCAACATTTGAACAATCACATGTTAAAGACCGTTTCAATCATAAGGAATCGGTCCGGAGCTCAAGGAAGAAGAAAGAGGCGGTCAAGCAAGTTTACCGTGTTAAAAGAGATGGTCGTAAGAGTGCAACTTCAGATTTGATCTCAAATGAAAAAGAGCCAATTAAAGTGTTGACATTGGCTACTAAAGGCAATGAGATGAAGCAACCAATTATTGACAGTCAAAGTGCCAAATCTGAAGAAAAGAAGTTGAGAGTGCACAAGGCCAAAAAAGGATTGCCATTGGCTAAGACAAATTCGCAGCCGGGGTGCCCACTCGGCTTATCATATTGGCAAAAGAAGAAATTACAAAAACTTAGTGCACAAGAACTTGAAGAAAGAAACATGGCATGGGTTCCCAAAGGATGTGATCAAAATAAGAATTATGTGCAAGCTTCCATTACAAGAAGTGTGGCAAAGGTGAAGAAGGAAAAGAGTGAAAACTATGAAGGACGAAGCCGAAGGTTTCAGCATCTTCGGTCTACACATTATCCATATTCTTCAACTATGCCATTAACGCCCATGTCATGGGATTCGTCATTAGGTATGATTGGTAAACCTCAATGTGCTTATTTTAATCCATGGATGCCATATAATTTCTTACATCATGAAAGGGTATTACCAAGTCACTATACATTTGATTAGTTACAACTTTTGTTGCTGATCCAAAGGGCCGAAATACTTAGTTTGTCATTTCATTTATTTGTTTCGGCTATATGTGCTTTGAATGAAGTTTACATGGTAATGGCCGATATTTATCTATCGTCCTAAGAATATGTCAATGCATGGCCGGTGTAGTATTCTAGCATCGTCCTTAGCTCGAATGGAGAGCGAGACAAGGTGATATACATCTTGAGGCCTTCGGTGATTCGTTATGAGTAGTGCAACAAATATCCAAGGGTTATCAATGTTTTGACGAATCACTTATAGTTTATCTTGAGATATGTCTAGATGCAAAATTTACCTTGGGTTGCCTTAAAATTGTTCTTATATTTAGACATGACAATTCAAAAGACTTGGCACAGCAAGCATCCGGCTACTACGTTAATCATGGTGTATTGCATTTCTCTCAATAGCCGATGCTTCGTCTCGTCAACATAGGTAAGGCCGAACCGAAGTTCACAGCTTCGGCCACTAATGAATTTTGATGCAGGTGATACTAAGGATTGGAGAGAGTTTATTGATTATCTACAAAATCCTAGCAAAAGGGGGAACAATATGGTCCGGAGGATGACCTTGAGATACATATCTATGGAACTTTATCATCGGATTGTTAACGAAGTTGAGAAGGTTTCGCCCAAGTTTGCATCAAGGGTTCAAGAACAATAATGGACGATATATAATTATCGTCCTAAGCATATAAATGGCCGATGGGGTGTTGACATCGTCCTTAGAACCAACATGGTACAAATTATTTTTCGGCACGCTTGCTTTGCCGAAAAACAGGGGGGCATGTGTTGACGCTCAAAAGTGGCACAATCGTAAAAGTTGCTTTAATCTATGTCAAGATTTCTTCAAACTTATGATTGGAAGTCACCATGAGATGGCTTTCTTTGAGAAGATCAAGATGGATATGAAAGTGGTCTGAAACGGAGTCCGGATGCAATAGTTATGACAAGTTCAGAGATGCTCATGATGACACCAGATTAAAGAATGGCTTGAAACCCAATTAATATGACTTCAAATGGAAAAAGTTTCAACATGAAAGTTGTGCGTCTCGTCGAAACGGTCGATTTTGATTTAAAAATCGTCCCAATCCGAGTTCGTATGCAAAAGTTACAGCCATCCGAACACAGCCCTGTCACAGAGCTATAAGTGGCGCGCCCCACCAGCCACGTGTCTGATGGGTAGCGCGAATAACAGCCTGTATTGCGTGACCGTTTTGGCCTAGAAGATGGCTTCAGATCGAAAAACGTTCAACATGAAAGTTGTTCGTATCGTCGAAACGGTCAAGATTGCTTTTGGGCTCTTTTCCATCCGAGGTCGTTTACCACCTCAAGAATTACCCGCAAGGTACAGCCAGTTTAAACCGAACAGTTTTGGAAAGTTTGGATAAAACCAATCCGAATTTGGCTAGGGTTTTGGACGTGAATCCAAGCCTTTTCCTTGCACGGCAAGTCCAGCCGCCTCTTATATACCTAAGGGGTGACGGCCGATTGAACAACACACAATCGGTCAATTCATCTATCACTTTTTATCTTTTACCTTTTCTCCTTAACCCTAGTTCTTCTTCTTCCTCGTTCTTCGTCTGTTCTTCTTGTTGCAGGGCGGCGAACCTCGAGGCCCTAGGGGCGGTCAGGCCGACCTAGGGCAGCCCATAGCCGCCGCGCGCCCTGACGGGGTCCCTCCCGGGCGCGTGGGGTTTCGGGTCTACAAAAGCACCCGCCGGATTGCCTGCGTACCGCGCTTCCGGACGGGTCTCCTTCGACGTGATCTGCGGTGCATCACCCCCGGCGTCGAGGGTACACGGTGACGTGTTCGTGTGCGAACAGAGACTTGATACGTCTCCAACGTATCTATAATTTTTGATTGTTCCATGCTATTATTTATGAAGTCTTGGATGTTTAATGGGCTTTATCTTTCACTTTTATATCATTTTTGGGACTAACCTACTAGCCCAAAGGCCCAGTCCAGATTGCTGTTTTTTTTGCGTATTTCAGGGTTTTGCAGAAAAGGAATATCAAACGGAGTCCAAACGAAATGAAACCTTAGCGAGAGATATTTTTGGAGAAAATCACGCATGGGAAACGTCAGGACCAAGTCAGGGGACAGCTGGGCTGCCCTCGAGGGTGGGGGAGCGCGCCCCCTTCCCAGGGCATGCCCCCTGCCTCGAGGCTGGCCCACACGGCCCCCGGTGCCCTCCTTCTTCCTATATATACCTACGTACCCCAGAAACTCCATACACAGCTAGAAAACCCTAATTCCATCGCCGTAGCTTCTGTTCCTGTGGAGATCCCATCTTGGAGCCTGTTCCGGGAGGGGGATCCATCACGGAGGCCTTCATCATCATCATCATCGCCCTCACCATGAGTTGTGAGTAGTTTACCACAGACCTTCGGGTCCATAGCTAGTATCTAGATGGCTTATTCTCTCTCTCTGGATCTCAATACAAAGTTCTCCTCGGTCTTCGAGGAGATCTATTCGATGTAATCTCTTTTTGCGGTGTGTTTGTCGAGATCCGATGAATTGTGAGTTTACGATCAAGGTTATCTATGAAAGATATTTGGTTCTTCTCTGAACTTTTATGTGTGCTCATAATATCCTTGCAAGTATATTCGAATTATTGGTTTGGTTTGGCCTACTAGATCTACAGTTCTTGCAATGGGAGAAGTGCTTGGCTTTGGGTTCAATCTTGCGATGTCCTTTCCCAGTGACAGTAGGGGCAACAAGGCACATATTGTATTGTTGCCATCGAGGATAAAAAGATGGGGTTTATATCATATTGCTTGAGTTTATCCCTCTACATCATGTCATCTTGCTTATGGCGTTACTCTGTTCGTATGAACTCAATACACTAGATGCATGCTGGATAGCGGTCGATGTGTAGAGTAATAGTAGTAGATGCAGAATCGTTTCAGTCTACTTGTCTCGGACGTGATGCCTATATACAATGATCATGCCTATATAGTCTCATAATTATTCGCTTTTCTATCAATTACTCGACACTAATTTGTTTACCCGCCGTAGAATATCGCTATCATGAGAGAAGCCACTAGAGAAACCTATTGTCCCCGGGTCTATTCTCAACATATCAATCTACATCTAGTTTACTTTTCTTGCTTTTATTTGCTGTTTTATTAAACTAAAAATACAAAAAATATAATTATCATCTCTATCAGATCTCACTCTCGTAAGTGACCGTAAAGGGATTGACAACCCCTTATCGCGTTGGCTGCGAAGTTCTTATTTGTTTGTGCAGGTGCGAGGGACTGGCACGTGGTCTCCTACTGGATTGATACCTTGGTTCTCAAAAACTGAGGGAAATACATACGCTACTGTGCTGCATCTCCCTTTCCTCTTCCAGGGAATACAACGCAAGCTCAAGAGGTAGCAAGAAGAATTTCTGGCGCTGTTACCGGGGAGGCTTACGCAAAAGTCATATACCAAGTACCTATCACAAACCCTTATCCTTCGCATTACATTTATTTGCCTCTCGTTTTCCTCTCCCCCACTTCACCCTTGCCGTTTTATTTGCGCTTCTTCCGCCGTGTGTTTTTCGTTCGCTTGCTTCTTGTTTGCTTGTGTGTTGATTGCTTGCTTGTCATCATGTCTAGCACACCTATCATTATCACCACTCCCGAGAGTGAGGTCCTCAACTTTAAACAAAGGGAGGGAGAAAATTTAAAAGATGCGTGGTATAGAATTTGCTATGCTCAAGATAGGTCTAATAGGAAGCTTTCCACTTCCGTGCTTCTTCGCAATTTCTATGTTGGCGTAACTCCGTGGAATAGATTTATCTTAGATACCATTACCGAAGGGAATTTCCTGGGTAGCCACACCGTTGATTCTTATAAGGCTACGACTGAGTTATTTGGCTCACGACCTCTTATGGTTAATGGGACCATTTTAACTTTGGAGCATGTTATGCAAAGGTTGAAAATCATTGAGAACAAAGTTGCTACGGTAGAATTGGTAGAAAACTTGGAAAGAAACATTCATAATGAAATCACCCAATATGGATCCAAGGTAGGAGTTGTTCTGAAAAATCTGAAGGAAAAAGAGCCCATAGTTAAAGAAAAGCTAGATCAGGATTCTACTAGAATCAATAAGCTTGAGGATGTTATCACTAATGTGGGTTCCGCTCTTTCCGCTATAAAAACTACTCCAAATACCTCCACTAAATTACCTAAGTTCATGTATGTCCCTAAAGACAAGGGTGAAACATCTAGACTTGCGGATCTCAAATCCATAAGTGTTCACCCTAATTTTCTTACCTTTGCAAGAGACCCTTTCGATACTTTAGAATTTCTTGATTTCTTTCCCAAGAGTTTGATTATTCGTAGGGACAAAGAAGTGCCCAAGAATCATAAGTGCTTAATCAAAGAATTGCCTTCCAAATATGGCAATACCTAGATCTATCTTGTATCGTGCCTAGCTAGGGGCGTAAAACGATAACGCTTGTTGGGAGGCAACCCAATTTTATGTTTTTTGCTGCTGTTAGGGAATAAATATTGGATATAGCCTCTGATTAGATGTTTTTTCATGTTTTTTTAGTATTGTGCCAAGTAGAACCTTTGGTAAGACTTGTGTGAAGTTTATATGATCTTGCTGTGAAAAACAGAATCGTTAGCGCTCGCTAAAGTAGTCGTGGGATTTTACTGGAGCGTGATTTTTAGTTGATTCTTTTTGCTGCTGATTGGTAGAAAAATTTCGCAAATTTAACAATTTATTTTGAATTTTTTGAAGTTCCAGAAGTAGGCGAACCCTGCAGATTACTACAGACTGTTCTGTCTTTGACAGATTCTGTTTTTCGTGTGTTGTTTGCTTATTCCAATGCATCTATGAGTAATATTGGAGGATATGAACCATAGAGAACTTGGAGTACAGTAGGTTTAACACCAATATAAACAAACAATGAATTCATTGCTGTACCTTTGAGTAGTGGTTTGCTTTCTGTTACTAACGGAGCTCACGAGAATTTTTGTCTAAGTTTTGTGTTGTGAAGTTTTCAAGTTTTGAGTATTGCTTTGATGGACTATGGAATAAGGAGTAGCAAAGGCCTAAGATTGGGGATGCCCATGTCACCCCAAGTAAATTCAAGATAATCAAAAGCCTAAGCTTGGGGATGCCCCGGGAAGGCATCCCCTCTTTCGTCTTCATCCATCGGTAAATATACTTGGAGCTATATTTTTATTCGCAACATGTTATGTGAGCGTCTTGTATAATTTGAGTCTTTGCTTGTTAGTTTGCCACAATCATCCTTGCTAGACACACCTATTTGAGAGAGTTAAATATGGCCTAGAAATTGTTATAACACTCTATGTGCTTCACTTATATCTTTTGAGTTGAATAGTTTTTGCTCTAGTGCTTCACTTATATCTTTTAGAGCACGGTGGTGATAATATTTTGTAGAAATTGTTGAACTCTCATGCTTCACTTATATCCATTTGAGAGTCTATTAAAACAGCATGGTAATGTGTTTAGGCTAAAGAAACTAGTCTTCACATGATAGACATCCAACATCAATGTAGTAAAATTTTCACACCAAGTGCATTGAATAGAAAGAGATGTTGGATGCTTGATAATTGTTTTGAGACATGAGGATAGTTATATTAGAGTCATGCTAGTGGAGTTATTATGAAATTGAGAAATACTTGTGTTAAGGTTAGTGATTCTCGTAGAATGCACGTATGGTGAACCGTTGTGTGACTAAGTTAAAGCATGAGGTATTTGTAGAGTGCCAACCTTTGTGTGGAGGTCGGGGGCACGCGATGGTTAACTCCTACAAACCTCCCCCCTAGGAGCATATGTTGATTGCTTTGTTTTGATGACTCATAGATTTTTGCAATAATTATATGAGTTCTTATGACTAATGTAGAGTCCATGGATTATACGCACTCTCACCCTTCCACCATTGCTAGCCTCTCTTGTACCACGCAACTTTTGCCGGTGCCATAAACCCACTATATATCCTTCCTCAAAACAGCCACCATACCTACCTATCATGGCATTTCCATAGCCATTCCGAGATATATTGCCATGTAACTTTCCACCGTTCCGTTTATATGACACGCATCATATTGTCATATTGCCATGCATGATCATGTAGTTAACATCGTATTTGTGGCAAAAACACCATGCATAATTCTTTCATACATGTCACTCTTGTTTCATTGCACATACCGGTACACCGCCGGAGGCACTCATATAGAGTCATACTTTGTTGTTGTAGTATCGAGTTGTAATATTGTGTTGTAATGAAAGTGTGAAGACCATCATTATTAGAGCATTGTCCCATGGGAGGAAAGGCTAAATCTATAAAGCCCCTCCGCAAAAAAAAAAGAAAAAGAAGAAAGGCCAAATAAAAAAAAAGAAAGGCCCAAAAAAAAGAAGAAAAAAAGAAAAAGAAAACAAAAGAGGGACAATTGCTACTATCTTTTTCCACACTTGTGCTTCAAAGTAGCACCATGTTCTTCATTGTAGAGAGTCTCATGCTTAGTCACTTTCATATACTAGTGCGAATTTTCATTATAGAACTTGGCTTGTATATTCCCACGATGGGCTTCCTCAAATGCCCTAGGTCTTCGTGAGCAAGCAAGTTGGATGCACACCCACTAGTTTCTTTTGTTGAGCTTTCATTCATATTTAGCTCTAGTGCATCTGTTGCATGGCAATCCCTACTCACTCACATTGATATCTATTGATGGGCATCTCCATAGCCCATTGATACGCCTAGTCGATGTGAGACTATCTCCCTCTTTTTGTCTTCTCCACAACCACCTCTATTCCACCCATAGTGCTATATCCATGGCTCACGCTCATGTATTGCGTGAAAGTTGAAAGGTTTGAAAAGATAGAGTATGAAAAAAATGGCTGAAATCGGGGTTGTGCATGATATGAATATTTAGTGTGATAACGAGGGAGCATGGCCAACACTATATGATTTTGTAGAGATAACTTTCTTTAGCCATAGTATTTTGAGAAGACATGATTGCTTTGTTAGTATTGCTTGAAGTATTGTTATTTCTTATGTCAATATAGACTTTTATCTTGAATCTTTCAGATCTGAACATTCATGCCACAATTAAGAGAATTACATTGAAAAACTATATTGGTTAGCATTTCACATAAAAAATTCTTTCTTTATCATTTAACTACTCGAGGACGAGCATGAATTAATCTTGGGGATGCTTGATACGTCTCCAACGTATCTATAATTTTTTATTGTTCCATGCTATTATTTATGAAGTCTGGGATGTTTAATGGGCTTTATCTTTCACTTTTATATCATTTTTGGGACTAACCTTCTAACCCAAAGGCCCAGTCAAGATTGCTGTTTTTTTTCCTATTTCAGGGTTTTGCACAAAAGGAATATCAAACGGAGTCCAAACGGAATGAAACCTTCGCAAGATATATTTTTGGAGAAAATCACGCACGGGAAACAACAGGACCAAGTTAGGGGACAGTTGGGCTGCCCTCGAGGGTGGGGGGCGCGCCCCCCTGCCTCGAGGCTGGCCCACACGGCCCCCGGTGCCCTCCTTCTTCCTATATATACCTACGTACCCCAGAAACTCCATACGCAGAGAGAAAACCCTAATTCCACCGTTGTAGCTTCTGTTCCCGTGGAGATCCCATCTTGGAGCCTGTTCCGGGAGGGGGATCCATCAAGGAGGCCTTCATCATCATCATCATCGCCCTCACCATGAGTTGTGAGTAGTTTACCACAGACCTTCGGGTTCATAGCTAGTATCTAGATGGCTTCTTCTCTCTCTCTCTGGATCTCAATACAAAGTTCTCCTTGGTCTTCGAGGAGATCTATTCGATGTGAGCTCTTTTTGCGGTGTGTTTATCGAGATCCGATGAATTCTGAGCTTATGATCAAGGTTATCTATGAAAGATATTTGGTTCTTCTCTGAACTATTTATGTGTGCTCATAATATCCTTGCAAGTCTCTTCGAATTATTGGTTTGGTTTGGCCTACTAGATCTATAGTTCTTGCAATGGGAGAAGTGCTTGGCTTTGGGTTCAATCTTGCGGTGTCCTTTCCCAGTGACAGTAGGGGCAGCAAGGCACGTATTGTATTGTTTCCATCGAGGATAAAAAGATGGGGTTTATATCATATTGCTTGAGTTTATCCCTCTACATCATGTCATCTTGCTTAAGGCGTTACTCTGTTCGTATGAACTCAATACACTAGATGCATGCTGGATAGCGGTCGATGTGTGGAGTAATAGTAGTAGATGCAGAATCGTTTCGGTCTACTTGTCTCGGATGTGATGCCTATATACAATGATCATGCCTAGATAGTCTAATAATTATTCGCTTTTCTACCAATTGCTCGACAGTATTTTGTTTACCCTCCGTACAATATCGCTATCATGAGAGAAGCCACTAGAGAAAACTATGGCCCCCGGGTCTATTCTCAACAAATCAATCTACATCTACTTTACTTTTCTTGCTTTTATTTGCTGTTTTATTAAACTAAAAATACCAAAAATATAATTGTCATCTCTATCAGATCTCACTATCGTAAGTGGCCGTAAAGGGATTGACAACCCCTTATCGCGTTGGTTGCGAAGTTCTTATTTGTTTGTGCAGGTGCGAGGGACTGGCGCGTGGTCTCCTATTGGATTGATACCTTGGTTCTCAAAAACTGAGGGAAATACTTACGCTACTGTGCTGCATCTCCCTTTCCTCTTCGAGGGAATACAACGCAAGCTCAAGAGGTAGCAAGACTCTCTACAACCAAGAACATGGTGCTACTTTGAAACACAAGTGTGGAAAAAAGATACTAGCAATTCTCCCGTTTTTTTGGGCCTTTCTTTTTTTCTTTGGCCTTTTTATTTGCGGAGGGGCTTTATAGATTTAGCCTTTCCTCCCATGGGACAATGCTCTAATAATGCTGATCATCACACTTTCATTACAACTCGATATTACAACTCGATACTACAACAACAAAGTATGACTCTATATGAATGCCTTCGGGGTGTACCGGTATGTGCAATGAAACAAGAGTGACATGTATGAAAAATTATGCATGTTGGCTTTGCCACAAATATGATGTCAACTACATGATCATGCATGGCAATATGACAATATGATGTGTGTCATATGAACGGAACGGTGGAAAGTTAAATGGCAATATATCTCGAAATGGCTATGGAAATGCCATGATAGGTAGGTATGGTGGCTGTTTTGAGGAATAATATGGTGGCTGTTTTGAGGAAGGATATATAGTGGGTTTATGGCACCGGCGAAAGTCGCGGTACAAGAGAGGCTAGCAATGGTGGAAGGGTGAGAGTGCGTATAATCCATGGACTCAACATTAGTCATAAGAACTCATATACTTATTGCAAAAATCTACGAGTCATCAAAACAAAGCAATCAACGCATGCTCTTAGGGGGGAGGTTGGTAGGAGTTAACCATCGCGTGCCCCCGACCTCCACACAAAGGTTGGCACTCTACAAATACCTCATGCTCTAACTTCGTCACATAGCGGTTCACCATACGTGCATGCTACGAGAATCACTAACCTTAACACAAGTATTTATCAATTTCATAATAACTCCACTAGCATGACTCTAATATCACTATCCTCATGTCTCACAACTATTATCAAGCATCCAACATCTCATTCTATTCAATGCACTTGGTGTGTATTTTTCTACTACATTGACATTGGATGTCTATCATGTGAAGACTAGTTTCCTTAGCCTAAACATATTACCATGCTGTTTTAATAGACTCTCAAATAGATATAAGTGAAGCATGAGAGTTCAACAATTTCTACAAAATATTACCACCACCGTGCTCCAAAATATATAAGTGAAGCACTAGAGCAAAAACTATTCAACTCAAAAGATATAAGTGAAGCACATAGAGTGTTCTAACAATTTCTAGGTCATATTTAACTCTCTAAAATAGGTGTGTCCAGCAAGGATGATTGTGGCAAACTAACAAGCAAAGACTTAAAGACGCTCCAAGCAAAACACATATCATGTTGCGAATAAAAATATAGCAACAAGTATAGTTACCGATGGATGAAGACGAAAGAGGGGATGCCTTCCCGGGGCATCCCCAAGCTTAGGCTTTTGATTATCTTGAATTACTTGGGGTGCCATGGGAATCCCCAAGCTTAGGCCTTTTCTACTCCTTGTTCCATAGTCCATCAAAGCAATACTCAAAACTTGAAAACTTCACAACACAAAACTTAGACAAAAATTCTCGTGAGCTCCGTTAGTATAAGAAAGCAAACCACTACTCAAAGGTGCAGCAATGAATTCATTCTTTGTTTATATTGCTGTTAAACCTACTGTACTCCAACTTATCTATGGTTCATATCCTGCAATACTACTCATAGATGCATCGAAATAAGCAAACAATACACGAAAAAACAGAATCTGTCAAAAAACAGAACAATCTGTAGTAATCTGCAGGTTTCGCCTTCTTCTGGAACTCCAAAAAATTCAAACTAAATTGGTAAATTTTAGGATCTTGTCTACCAATCATCTTCAAAATGAATGAACTAAAAAACACGCTCCAGTAAAATCTGAAGACCACTTTAGCGAGCGCTAACGATTCTGTTTATCACAGCAAGATCACTTAAACTTCACACAAGTCTTCCCAAAGGTTCTTCTTGGCACAAACACTAAACAAAAAATGAAACCACATCTAATAACAGGCTAGATGCAATATTTATTCCCTAACAGCAGCAAAAACAAAAAACATAAAGTTGGTTTGCCTCGCAACAAGCGCTATCATTTTACGCCCCTAGCTAGGCACGATACAAGATAAAACTAGGTGTTGCCATCTTTGGAAGGCAATCCATAAGTTGCTCTCATGATAGATCATATGGTAATTTGGTTTTCTTTCTAGGAAAGTGTTCCATGCCTTTCCTTAACAGAAATTGGAATCTAATATTTTCTTCCTTTATATCAATAATTGCACTAATCGTTCTAAGGAAAGGTCTACCAAGAATAATAGGACATGAAGGATTGCAATCTATATCAAGAACAATGAAATCTATGGGCACATAATTCCTATTGGCAACAATAAGAACATCAATAATTCTTCCCATAGGTTTCTTAATAGTGGAATCCGCAAGATGCAAATTTAAAGAACAACCATCAAGCTCATGGAACCCTAGCAAATCACACAAAGTTTTTGGGATAGTGGAGACACTTGCACCCAAATCACACAAAGAATAGGACTCATGATCTTTTATTTTTATTTTTATAGTAGGTTCCCACTCATCATAAAGCTTTCTAGGGATATAAACTTCGAACTCAAGTTTTTCTTCATAAGATTGCATCAAGGCATCAACTATGTGTTTGGTGAAAGCTTTATTTTGATAATAAGCATGCGGAGAATTTAACACGGATTGCAACAAGGAAATACAATCAATCAAAGAGCAATTATCATAATTGAATCCCTTGAAATCCAAAGTGGTGGGTTCATCACTATGCAAAGTTTTAATCTCTTCACTCCCACTTTTAACAATTTTATCATTAAGATCTAAAAACTCCGAATCATTGGAACTCCTTAAAGCAGAATCATCTCCAATCCTATCTTCATTAAGATTTATACTAGAAAACAAGGATCTAATAGGAGACACATCAACAACTTTCAGATCTTCATCTTTATTTTCATGATAACTAGAAGAACACAATTTAATATAATCTTCTCTTTTAGCACGCATCCTAGCGGTTCTTTCTTTGCATTCATCAATGGAAATTCTCATGGATTTGAGAGACTCATTGATATCATGCTTAGGTGGGATATATCTAAGTTTCAAAGAATCAACATCAAGAGTAATTCTATCCACACTCTAGCCAATTCATCAACCTTAAGCAATTTCTCTTCAAGCAAAGCATTGAAATTCTTTTGCGAGATCATAAACTCCTTAACACTAGTTTCAAATTCAGAAGGCATCTTGCCATAAGAGTTGTTGTAGGAATTACCATAATTATTAGAGGAATTAATAGGAAAAGGCCTAGGATTAAAATTACATCTATAAGCATTGTTACCAAAATTATTCCTACCAACAAAATTCACATCCAAAGATTCATTGTTATTCTCAATCAAAGTGGACAAAGGCATATCATTAGGATTAGAAGAAGCACTCTTAGCAGCAAATAATTTCATCCATCTTTCCACTCAAAACACTAATTTCTTCGATAGCATGCACTTTTTTATTAGTAGATCTTTCGGTGTGCCACTGAGAATAATTAACCATAATATTATCTAGGAGTTTGGTAGCTTCTCCTAAGGTGGTTTCCATGAAAGTGCCTCCGGTGGCCGAGTCTAAAAGATTTCTAGAAGCAAAATTCGAGCCAGCATAAAAGTTCTGAATAATCATCCATAGATTCAAACCATGTGTAGGGCAATTACGTATCATCAATTTCATTCTCTCCCAAGCTTGTGCAACATGCTCATGATCTAGTTGCTTAAAATTCATAATATCGTTTCTAAGAGAGATGATCTTAGAAGGAGGGAAATACTTAGAGATAAAAGCATCTTTGCACTTATTCCACAAATCAATACTATTTCTAGGCAAAGAGGAAAACCAAGTTTTAGCACGATCTCTAAGTGAAAACAGAAATAATTTCAATTTAACAATATCGTTATCCGTATCCCTTTTCTTTTGCATCTCACACAAATCAACAAAGTTGTTTAGATGGGTAGTGGCATCTTCACTAGGAAGGCCGGAGAATTATCTTTCATGCCATGATTCAACAAATCAGCATTGATCTCACAAGATTCAGCATCGGTAATAGGAGCAATCGGCGTGCTAATAAAATCATTGTTGTTGGTATTGGAGAAGTCACACAATTTGGTATTGTTCTGAACCATAGTGACAAGCAAGCAATCCAACACACACAAGCAAACAAGAAGCAAGCGAACGATAAACACACGACGGAAGAAGGGCAAATAAAACGGCAAGGGTGAAGTGGGGGAGAGGAAAACGAGAGGCAAATAAATGTAATGCGAAGGATAAGGGTTTGTGATAGGTACTTGGTATATGACTTTTGTATAAGCCTCCCCGGCAACGGCGCCAGAAATTCTTCTTGCTACTTCTCGAGCTTGCGTTGTATTACCTCGAAGAGGAAAGGGAGATGCAGCACAGTACGGTAAGTATTTCCCTTAGTTTTTGAGAACCAAGGTATCAATCCAGTAGGAGACCACGCGCGAGTCCCTCGCACCTGAACAAACAAATAAGAACTTCGCAGCCAATGCGATAAGGGGTTGTCAATCCCTTTACGGTGACTTACGAAAGTGAGATCTGATAGAGATGATAGTTTATATTTTTGGTATTTTTAGTTTATAAGAACAACAAATAAAAGCGATAAAAGTAAAGTAGATGTAGATTGATATGTTGAGAATAAACCCGGGGCCATAGTGTTATCTAGTGGCTTCTCTCATGATTGCGATATTCTACGGCGGGTAAACAAATTATTGTCTAGCAATTGATAAAAAAGCGAATAATTATGAGACTACCTAGGCATGATCATTGTATATAGGCAGCACGTCCAAGACAAGTAGACCGACTCCTGCCTACATCTACAACTACTACTCCACACATCGACCGCTATCCAGCATGCATCTAGTGTATTGAGTTCATAAGAACACAGTAACGCCTTAAGCAAGATGACATGATGTAGAGGGATAAACTCAAGCACTATGATATAAACCCCATCTTTTTATCCTCGATGGCAACAATACAATATGTTCCTTGCTGCCCCTACTATCACTGGGAAAGGACACCGCAAGATTGAACCCAAAGCCAAGCACTTCTCCCATTACAAGAACTATAGATCTAGTAGGCCAAACCAAACCAATAATTCAAAGAGACTTGCAAGGATATTATGAGCACACATAAAAAGTTCAGAGAAGAACCAAATATCTTTCATAGATAACCTTGATCATAAACTCACAATTCATCGGATCTCGACAAACACACCGCAAAAAGAGATTACATTGAATAGATCTCCTCGAAGACCGAGGAGAACTTTGTATTGAGATCCAGAGAGAGAGAAGAAGCCATCTAGATACTAGCTATGGACCCGAAGGTCTGTGGTAAACTACTCACAACTCATGGTGAGGGCGATGATGATGATGATGAAGAACTCCGTGATGGATCCCCCTCCGGTGGAGCTCCGGAACAGGCTCCAAGATGGGATCTCACGGGAACAGAATGTTACGGTTGTGGAATTAGAGTTTTCTCTCTGTTCACGGAGGTTCTGGGGTACGTAGACTTATATAGGAAGAAGGAGGGCACCGAGGGACGCTCGAGGGGGCCACGAGGAAGGGGGGCGCGTCCCCCACCCTCGTAGGCCACCCCTTGATCCCCTGACGTGGTTCTCAAGCTCCGCGTGCGTGATTTTCCTCAAAAATATCTCTCGCGAAGGTTTCATTCCGTTTGGACTCCGTTTGATATTCTTTTTCTGCGAAACCTTGAAACAGGCAAAAAACAACAATCTGGATTGGGCCTTTGGGTTAGTAGGTTAGTCCCAAAAATGAAATAAAAGTGTATGATAAAGCCCATTAAACATCCAAGACTTCATAAATAATAGCATGGAACAATCAAAAAATATAGATACGTTGGAAACGTATCAGCCTTTTCCACCCAAGTCAACTAAAAATAAAGATGATGAAGAATTTGAACGCTTTGCTGAAATGCTGAGGCCAGTATTTTTGCGTACTCGCTTGACTGATATCTTGAAAATGCCTCCTTATGCATAGTACATGAAAGACATCATCACCAATAAGAGAAAAAATACCAGAAGCTGAAATCTCCACCATGCTTGCTAATTATACCTTTAAGGATGGAGTACCTAAAAAACTTGGAGACCCAGGAATACCAAGTATACCTTGCTCCATCAAAAGGAATTATGTGAAAACTGCTTTATGTGATTTAGGAGCTGGTGTTAGTGTTGCCTTTCTCCTTATATACAAGACTTGATTTGAGTAATCTCACACCTACTGAAATATCTTTGCAAATGGCTGATAAATCAACTGCCATCCCTATCGATATCTGCGAGGATGTGCCCGTTGTTGTTGCTAATGTTACAATTTTCACTGACTTTGTTATACTTGAGATGCCCGAGGACGACAACATGTCGATTTTCCTTGGCTGACCCTTCTTGAATACTGCAGGGGCTGTTATTGATTGCAATAAAAGCAAGGTCACTTTTCATATCAATGGTAATAAGCATACGGTGCACTTTCTGAAGAAGCAATTCCAAGTGGATGGTATTCATGTTATTGAAAAATATCCGACAATCACTGTTGGAAGTTTTCAAATACCTCTACCTACTATTAAAAAGAAGTATGAAATGCTTATTGTTGGGGACTTTCATATCCCCGTTGAGGTAACTTAGTGATTTATGAAAGTTCTTCGGTTTCATGCTTATCGAAAGTGGTTGTTAATAAGACTAGATCAACCTTATTAATGAATCATTTTTGAGTGGTATGAAGTTGATGAATTAGGTAAGCACTACCTTCTGTCCCTACCTTTTTATTTTTTGTTTTTAATAGCTAAATAAAAGAAAATGCCATGTTTTGTCTGTTTTCTGAATTTCATGTGCAATAAAAAATGGCCTAAAAATAAAAGTTCTCAGAATGCCCTAAAAATTTATCATGATTTTTTTCCGAATATTTAAGAATTTCTGGTGCAAATAATATCAGGGGGGGTGCACCAGGTGGGCACAACCCACCTTGGCGCGCTAGGAACCACAGACGTGCCCTGGTGGGTTGTGGTCTGCTACCTCTTCAGCTTGCGTTGTATTCCCTCGAAGAGGAAAGGGGGATGCAGCACAGTAGCGTAAGTATTTCCCTCAGTTTTGGAGAACCAAGGTATCAATCCAGTAGGAGACCACGCACCAGTCCCTCGCACCTGCACAAACAAATAAGAACTTCGCAGCCAACGCAATAAGGGGTTGTCAATCCCTTTACGGTCACTTACGAGAGTGAGATTTGATAGAGATGATAATTATATTTTTGGTTTAATAAAACAGCAAATAAAAGCAAGAAAAGTAAAGTAGATGTAGATTGATATGTTGAGAATAGACCCGGGGGCCATAGTTTTCTCTAGAGGCTTCTCTCATGATAGCGGTATTCTACGGCGGGTAAACAAATTACTGTCGAGCAATTGATAGAAAAGCGAATAATTATGAGACTATCTAGGCATGATCATTGTATATAGGCATCACGTCCGAGACAAGTAGACCGACTCCTGCCTGCATCTACTACTATTACTCCACACATCGATCGCTATCCAGCATGCATCTAGTGTATTGAGTTCATACGAACAGAGTAACGCCTTAAGCAAGATGACATGATGTAGAGGGATAAACTCAAGCAATATGATGAAAACCCCATCTTTTTATCCTTGATGGCAACAATGCAATACGTGCCTTGCTGACCCTACTGTCACTAGGAAATGACACCGCAAGATTGAACCCAAAGCCAAGCACTTCTCCCATTGCAAGAACTATAGATCTAGTAGGCCAAACCAAACCAATAATTCGAAGAGACTTGCAAGGATATTGTGAGCACACATAAATAGTTCAGAGAAGAACCAAATATCTTTCATAGATAACCTTGATCATAAACTCACAATTCATCGAATCTCGACAAACACACCGCAAAATGAGATTACATCGAATAGATCTCCTCGAAGACCGAGGAGAACTTTGTATTGAGATCCAGAGAGAGAGAAGAAGCCATCTAGATACTAGCTATGGACCCGATGGTCTGTGGTAAACTACTCACAATTCATGGTGAGGGCGATGATGATGATGATGAAGGCCTCCGTGATGGATCCCCCTCCCGGAACAGGCTCCAAGATGGGATCTCGACGGGAACAGAAGCTACGGCGGTGGAATTAGGGTTTTCTCTCTGCGTATGGAGTTTCTGGTGTACGTAGGTATATATAGGAAGATTGAGGGCACCGGGGGCCGTGTGGGCCAGCCTAAAGGCAGGGGGCGCGCCCCCCACCCTCGAGGGCTGGCCCATCATCCCCTGACTTGGTCCCGAAGATTCCCGAACGTGATTTCCTCCAAAAATATCTCTCGTGAAGGTTTCATTCCGTTTGGACTCCGTTTGATATTCCTTTTCTGCAAAACCCTGAAATAGGCAAAAAAACAACAATCTGGACTGGGCCTTTGGGTTAGTAGGTTAGTCCCAAAAATGATATAAAAGTGAATGATAAGCCCATTAAACATCCAAGACTTCATAAATAATAGCATGTAACAATAAGAAATTATAGATACATTGGATACGTTTCATGGTCCCCACGTGGGTCCTCTCACTTATCTCTTTATACCACCTCATCACCTACCTATAGAAAAAAAATCTCCATTGCTCTCTCTCTCTCTC
>LR738714.1:762476431-762487950 GCA_902687465.1 Secale cereale
CGGATTTTGATCTCTTTGCTCGTATCTCCGTTTCGGAAACTGTTTTGGGGGATTGTTGCTTGGTATGTGACTCCTCTGTTTGTCCAATTAGTTTTTGTTTTAGTAGTTTATATTTTGAATAATTAGCTACTTTTGGCGCTACTGTAGATGAGCTTGCATGTTGAATCTAAGAGTTCTAAGTAGTTTGAATGCTTGCTATGGCTTCTATGTATCCCTATGAGTAGCTGCTATCAATTTTGTAAAGTTTTTTTCATGAAATTTTGTGCACTAAAATTTCAGAATTTTGTTCATAGGAAAAACATGAGTATCTTTAGGAAGTTTGCTTCCAAGAAGAACTTGATACGTCCAAAACGTATCTATAATTTCTGCTTGCTCCATGCCCCTTTTATGTGATATTGCTATGATATTTATGCACTTCCATACACTTTTGATCATATTTGGACTAACCTATTAACTCAGTGCACCACAGTGCCAGTTCCTGTTTTCTGCTGTTTTTCTATTTCAGGTTTCCCCCATATTAAAAGTGCCCTAAAAATTCCGGGAAAAATACAGGAAAAATCAGCGTATCGAGAGCTTCCGGAAAAACCAAGGCAGGGCCAGAGGGGAGCCTGGGGTGGCCCAGGCGGCCACCCCCCGCGCCCCCACCCCTGGCTGCGCCAGGGGGGCGCTTGGGGCCCCACCTCCGCCTCTGGTGACCCCCTTTGGCATATATATTGCACGCGTCCCGAAACCCTCGAGTACGGAACCCTTTTTCGCGATCTCATCTCTGTTCCGCCGCCGCCGCGCTTCCGAGATCGGGAGCACCAGGAGAACTCTTCCCGACACCCTGCCGGAGGGGAGAACCACCACCGGGAGCTTCTCCACCACCATGGACGCTTCCCGGATGAGTTGTGAGTAGTCTCCCTTGGACCATGGGTCTATGACCAGTAGCTATGTGATGTTCTCCTCCCCTCTTTGTTCTTCATCAATTAGACCTCGTGAGCTGCCCTACATGATCGAGGCACATATGTAATATTTATGTTGTTGCTCTGCTGAGTTTGCTAGGATCCGATGGATTATGAGATTATGTTCAGATTGTGTGTGAGTAATATATTTGATTCACCTCTTTTATATTTATGTTCTTGAGTAATTCTTGCATGTTCTCCGTTGCTGTTTATTGCTTTGGCCGAGTAGTAGGTAGTAACTCCAAGAGGGAACGTTATGCTTGATTGTGGGTTCATGCCCCTCGATGACTAGTTTGAGTGACAGAAACATGAGTCTAGGGGATGTGCTGTTGCCACAAGGGGGAAAACAACGGTGCTTGTACTTGCGGGTGCAAGGATTGTTTACTTTACGCAAAGTTCTTTTAATGCAGTTTTCTGTTGCTTTGAGTTTACACTTTGGGTGGGACTCGCAACTTAATACCAGCGAGATGTTCTGGATAGATATCTCCAGGTGGATGATTAGTAGTAGATGCAGATGGATTTCGGTCTACTTGCCTTGGCGTACCGCCCATGCTTTTGAGCCTCTACCTTTCTTTGCAGCATAGTTAGCATTGGTTTGCGCACATAATCTTGTCAATTGCCCAGCTGTAATTTGTTTACCTCGCTTAGCTGTTTTATCGTCTTTTGGGAGAGAGACATCACTAGTAAACATCATGGGACCCCGGTCCATATTACCATCATTGATCACACCCGCTATTTACTTCCTGTTCTTATTTCCTAGTTGCAGTCATACCTATCACTATTATCTCTTGCGTTTGATCCTTTGTAAACGACAAGGCCGGAGGGATTGACAACCTCTCTATACTCGTTGGGAGCAAAGTTATTTGTATCTGTGTGCAGGTCCTGTCAAAGCAAAAGTTTCTGATGCTATTGACACCTTCTTGTCGACCCTCGGAGTCTCACGGGATTCGATCCTTGGTATCTTTGCCAAGAGAAATTTGCCGCTACGCTACATCTCAAACCTTCCACTTGGGGTAACCAACGAGGGGCGAGAAACCATCAAGCAAGTTTCTGGCGCCGTTGCCGGGGACTCCACTCTTCAAGATAGGGGAGTTGCACGCTATCTTTTATCTTTGCTTTTTAGTCTTGTTAGTTTACCTTTCAGTTTTTGCTTTAGTGTCCTTTACCAAAAATCACAAAAATAGTTATCTTGCTTGCTGCTGCTATGGGTTCCACCGAGAACACAAAGTTGTGTGACTTCACTAGTCACAACAACGATGACTTTATCTGCACGCCTATTAGTACACCTGCCACTTCAGCACCTTCTTATGAAATTAAACCTGCTTTACTGAAGCTAGTTATGAAAGATCAATTCTCCGGTGCTGGAGATGATGCTGCTTTGCATTTAAATAATTTTGTTGAACTCTGTGATATGCAAAAGTACCAAGAAATAGATGGTGATATTGTTAAGCTTAAGCTTTTTCCTTTCTCCTTGAGAGGAGGAGCTAAAATCTGGTTTCAATCCTTGCCTAGAAATAGCATAGATTCTTGGGACAAGTGCAAGGATGCCTTTATTGGGAAGTACTATCCCCCTGCTAAAATTATCCAACTAAGGAGTAACATAATGAATTTTAAACAATTGGATAATGAACACGTTGCCCAAGCTTGGGAATGCATGAAATCTCTTGTCAAGAACTGCCCTACTCATGGTTTGACTACTTGGATGGTTATCCAAACTTTTTATGCAGGCTTGAACTTTACCTCGCGGAACTTGTTAGATTCGGCCGCGGGAGGAACCTTTATGTCAACTACACTTGGTGCTGCCACGAAGCTTCTCGATGAGATGATGACCAATTATTCCCAATGGCGCACCGAACGCGCTTGATACGTCCAAAACGTATCTATAATTTCTGCTTGCTCCATGCCACTTTTGGGTGATATTGCTATGATATTCATACACTTTAATACACTTTTGATAATATTTGGACTAACTTACTAATCCAGTGCACCCCAGTGCCAGTTTCTGTTTTCGGCTGTTTTTGTATTTCAGGTTTTCACGTTACGAGAACTGCCCAGAAAAATCCAGAAAAATTATATAAAAAATCAGCGTTTCGGAAACAACCTTGCGTCCGAAGGACAGCCGGGGGGGGGGGGCACCAGGGCTCCAGGGAAAAAGTATGACTCTATATGAATGCCTTCGGGGTGTACCGGTATGTGCAATGAAACAAGAGTGACATGTATGAAAAATTATGCATGTTGGCTTTGCCACAAATATGATGTCAACTACATGATCATGCATGGCAATATGACAATATGATGTGTGTCATATGAACGGAACGGTGGAAAGTTAAATGGCAATATATCTCGAAATGGCTATGGAAATGCCATGATAGGTAGGTATGGTGGCTGTTTTGAGGAATAATATGGTGGCTGTTTTGAGGAAGGATATATAGTGGGTTTATGGCACCGGCGAAAGTCGCGGTACAAGAGAGGCTAGCAATGGTGGAAGGGTGAGAGTGCGTATAATCCATGGACTCAACATTAGTCATAAGAACTCATATACTTATTGCAAAAATCTACGAGTCATCAAAACAAAGCAATCAACGCATGCTCTTAGGGGGGAGGTTGGTAGGAGTTAACCATCGCGTGCCCCCGACCTCCACACAAAGGTTGGCACTCTACAAATACCTCATGCTCTAACTTCGTCACATAGCGGTTCACCATACGTGCATGCTACGGGAATCACTAACCTTAACACAAGTATTTATCAATTTCATAATAACTCCACTAGCATGACTCTAATATCACTATCCTCATGTCTCACAACTATTATCAAGCATCCAACATCTCATTCTATTCAATGCACTTGGTGTGTATTTTTCTACTACATTGACATTGGATGTCTATCATGTGAAGACTAGTTTCTTTAGCCTAAACATATTACCATGCTGTTTTAATAGACTCTCAAATAGATATAAGTGAAGCATGAGAGTTCAACAATTTCTACAAAATATTACCACCACCGTGCTCCAAAATATATAAGTGAAGCACTAGAGCAAAAACTATTCAACTCAAAAGATATAAGTGAAGCACATAGAGTGTTCTAACAATTTCTAGGTCATATTTAACTCTCTAAAATAGGTGTGTCCAGCAAGGATGATTGTGGCAAACTAACAAGCAAAGACTTAAAGACGCTCCAAGCAAAACACATATCATGTTGCGAATAAAAATATAGCAACAAGTATAGTTACCGATGGATGAAGACGAAAGAGGGGATGCCTTCCCGGGGCATCCCCAAGCTTAGGCTTTTGATTATCTTGAATTACTTGGGGTGCCATGGGAATCCCCAAGCTTAGGCCTTTTCTACTCCTTGTTCCATAGTCCATCAAAGCAATACTCAAAACTTGAAAACTTCACAACACAAAACTTAGACAAAAATTCTCGTGAGCTCCGTTAGTATAAGAAAGCAAACCACTACTCAAAGGTGCAGCAATGAATTCATTCTTTGTTTATATTGATGTTAAACCTACTGTACTCCAACTTATATATGGTTCATATCCTGCAATACTACTCATAGATGCATCGAAATAAGCAAGCAATACACGAAAAAACAGAATCTGTCAAAAAACAGAACAATCTGTAGTAATCTGCAGGTTTCGCCTTCTTCTGGAACTCCAAAAAATTCAAACTAAATTGGTAAATTTTAGGATTTTGTCTACCAATCATCTTCAAAATGAATGAACTAAAAAACACGCTCCAGTAAAATCTGAAGACCACTTTAGCGAGCGCTAACGATTCTGTTTATCACAGCAAGATCACTTAAACTTCACACAAGTCTTCCCAAAGGTTCTTCTTGGCACAAACACTAAACAAAAAATGAAACCACATCTAATAACAGGCTAGATGCAATATTTATTCCCTAACAGCAGCAAAAACAAAAAACATAAAGTTGGTTTGCCTCGCAACAAGCGCTATCATTTTACGCCCCTAGCTAGGCACGATACAAGATAAAACTAGGTGTTGCCATCTTTGGAAGGCAATCCATAAGTTGCTCTCATGATAGATCATATGGTAATTTGGTTTTCTTTCTAGGAAAGTGTTCCATGCCTTTCCTTAACAGAAATTGGAATCTAATATTTTCTTCCTTTATATCAATAATTGCACTAATCGTTCTAAGGAAAGGTCTACCAAGAATAATAGGACATGAAGGATTGCAATCTATATCAAGAACAATGAAATCTATGGGCACATAATTCCTATTGGCAACAATAAGAACATCAATAATTCTTCCCATAGGTTTCTTAATAGTGGAATCCGCAAGATGCAAATTTAAAGAACAACCATCAAGCTCATGGAACCCTAGCAAATCACACAAAGTTTTTGGGATAGTGGAGACACTTGCACCCAAATCACACAAAGAATAGGACTCATGATCTTTTATTTTTATTTTTATAGTAGGTTCCCACTCATCATAAAGCTTTCTAGGGATAGAAACTTCGAACTCAAGTTTTTCTTCATAAGATTGCATCAAGGCATCAACTATGTGTTTGGTGAAAGCTTTATTTTGATAATAAGCATGCGGAGAATTTAACACGGATTGCAACAAGGAAATACAATCAATCAAAGAGCAATTATCATAATTGAATCCCTTGAAATCCAAAGTGGTGGGTTCATCACTATGCAAAGTTTTAATCTCTTCACTCCCACTTTTAACAATTTTATCATTAAGATCTAAAAACTCCGAATCATTGGAACTCCTTAAAGCAGAATCATCTCCAATCCTATCTTCATTAAGATTTATACTAGAAAACAAGGATCTAATAGGAGACACATCAACAACTTTCAGATCTTCATCTTTATTTTCATGATAACTAGAAGAACACAATTTAATATAATCTTCTCTTTTAGCATGCATCCTAGCGGTTCTTTCTTTGCATTCATCAATGGAAATTCTCATGGATTTGAGAGACTCATTGATATCATGCTTAGGTGGGATATATCTAAGTTTCAAAGAATCAACATCAAGAGTAATTCTATCCACACTCTAGCCAATTCATCAACCTTAAGCAATTTCTCTTCAAGCAAAGCATTGAAATTCTTTTGCGAGATCATAAACTCCTTAACACTAGTTTCAAATTCAGAAGGCATCTTGCCATAAGAGTTGTTGTAGGAATTACCATAATTATTAGAGGAATTACTAGGAAAAGGCCTAGGATTAAAATTACATCTATAAGCATTGTTACCAAAATTATACCTACCAACAAAAATCACATCCAAAGATTCATTGTTATTCTCAATCAAAGTGGACAAAGGCATATCATTAGGATTAGAAGAAGCACTCTTAGCAGCAAATAATTTCATCCATCTTTCCACTCAAAACACTAATTTCTTCGATAGCATGCACTTTTTTATTAGTAGATCTTTCGGTGTGCCACTGAGAATAATTAACCATAATATTATCTAGGAGTTTGGTAGCTTCTCCTAAGGTGGTTTCCATGAAAGTGCCTCCGGTGGCCGAGTCTAAAAGATTTCTAGAAGCAAAATTCGAGCCAGCATAAAAGTTCTGAATAATCATCCATAGATTCAAACCATGTGTAGGGCAATTACGTATCATCAATTTCATTCTCTCCCAAGCTTGTGCAACATGCTCATGATCTAGTTGCTTAAAATTCATAATATCGTTTCTAAGAGAGATGATCTTAGAAGGAGGGAAATACTTAGAGATAAAAGCATCTTTGCACTTATTCCACGAATCAATACTATTTCTAGGCAAAGAGGAAAACCAAGTTTTAGCACGATCTCTAAGTGAAAACAGAAATAATTTCAATTTAACAATATCGTTATCCGTATCCCTTTTCTTTTGCATCTCACACAAATCAACAAAGTTGTTTAGATGGGTAGTGGCATCTTCACTAGGAAGGCCGGAGAATTATCTTTCATGCCATGATTCAACAAATCAGCATTGATCTCACAAGATTCAGCATCGGTAATAGGAGCAATCGGCGTGCTAATAAAATCATTGTTGTTGGTATTGGAGAAGTCACACAATTTGGTATTGTTCTGAACCATAGTGACAAGCAAGCAATCCAACACACACAAGCAAACAAGAAGCAAGCGAACGATAAACACACGACGGAAGAAGGGCAAATAAAACGGCAAGGGTGAAGTGGGGGAGAGGAAAACGAGAGGCAAATAAATGTAATGCGAAGGATAAGGGTTTGTGATAGGTACTTGGTATATGACTTTTGTATAAGCCTCCCCGGCAACGGCGCCAGAAATTCTTCTTGCTACTTCTCGAGCTTGCGTTGTATTACCTCGAAGAGGAAAGGGAGATGCAGCACAGTACGGTAAGTATTTCCCTTAGTTTTTGAGAACCAAGGTATCAATCCAGTAGGAGACCACGCGCGAGTCCCTCGCACCTGAACAAACAAATAAGAACTTCGCAGCCAATGCGATAAGGGGTTGTCAATCCCTTTACGGTGACTTACGAAAGTGAGATCTGATAGAGATGATAGTTTATATTTTTGGTATTTTTAGTTTATAAGAACAACAAATAAAAGCGATAAAAGTAAAGTAGATGTAGATTGATATGTTGAGAATAAACCCGGGGCCATAGTGTTATCTAGTGGCTTCTCTCATGATGGCGATATTCTACGGCGGGTAAACAAATTATTGTCTAGCAATTGATAAAAAAGCGAATAATTATGAGACTACCTAGGCATGATCATTGTATATAGGCAGCACGTCCAAGACAAGTAGACCGACTCCTGCCTACATCTACAACTACTACTCCACACATCGACCGCTATCCAGCATGCATCTAGTGTATTGAGTTCATAAGAACACAGTAACGCCTTAAGCAAGATGACATGATGTAGAGGGATAAACTCAAGCACTATGATATAAACCCCATCTTTTTATCCTCGATGGCAACAATACAATATGTTCCTTGCTGCCCTACTATCACTGGGAAAGGACACCGCAAGATTGAACCCAAAGCCAAGCACTTCTCCCATTACAAGAACTATAGATCTAGTAGGCCAAACCAAACCAATAATTCAAAGAGACTTGCAAGGATATTATGAGCACACATAAAAAGTTCAGAGAAGAACCAAATATCTTTCATAGATAACCTTGATCATAAACTCACAATTCATCGGATCTCGACAAACACACCGCAAAAAGAGATTACATTGAATAGATCTCCTCGAAGACCGAGGAGAACTTTGTATTGAGATCCAGAGAGAGAGAAGAAGCCATCTAGATACTAGCTATGGACCCGAAGGTCTGTGGTAAACTACTCACAACTCATGGTGAGGGCGATGATGATGATGATGAAGAACTCCGTGATGGATCCCCCTCCGGTGGAGCTCCGGAACAGGCTCCAAGATGGGATCTCACGGGAACAGAATGTTACGGTTGTGGAATTAGGGTTTTCTCTCTGTTCACGGAGGTTCTGGGGTACGTAGACTTATATAGGAAGAAGGAGGGCACCGAGGGACGCTCGAGGGGGCCACGAGGAAGGGGGGCGCGTCCCCCACCCTCGTAGGCCACCCCTTGATCCCCTGACGTGGTTCTCAAGCTCCGCGTGCGTGATTTTCCTCAAAAATATCTCCCGCGAAGGTTTCATTCCGTTTGGACTCCGTTTGATATTCTTTTTCTGCGAAACCTTGAAACAGGCAAAAAACAACAATCTGGATTGGGCCTTTGGGTTAGTAGGTTAGTCCCAAAAATGAAATAAAAGTGTATGATAAAGCCCATTAAACATCCAAGACTTCATAAATAATAGCATGGAACAATCAAAAAATATAGATACGTTGGAAACGTATCAGCCTTTTCCACCCAAGTCAACTAAAAAGAAAGATGATGAAGAATTTGAACGCTTTGCTGAAATGCTGAGGCCAGTATTTTTGCGTACTCGCTTGACTGATATCTTGAAAATGCCTCCTTATGCATAGTACATGAAAGACATCATCACCAATAAGAGAAAAAATACCAGAAGCTGAAATCTCCACCATGCTTGCTAATTATACCTTTAAGGATGGAGTACCTAAAAAACTTGGAGACCCAGGAATACCAACTATACCTTGCTCCATCAAAAGGAATTATGTGAAAACTGCTTTATGTGATTTAGGAGCTGGTGTTAGTGTTGCCTTTCTCCTTATATACAAGACTTGATTTGAGTAATCTCACACCTACTGAAATATCTTTGCAAATGGCTGATAAATCAACTGCCATCCCTATCGATATCTGCGAGGATGTGCCCGTTGTTGTTGCTAATGTTACAATTTTCACTGACTTTGTTATACTTGAGATGCCCGAGGACGACAACATGTCGATTTTCCTTGGTTGACCCTTCTTGAATACTGCAGGGGCTGTTATTGATTGCAATAAAAGCAAGGTCACTTTTCATATCAATGGTAATGAGCATACGGTGCACTTTCTGAAGAAGCAATTCCAAGTGGATGGTATTCATGTTATTGAAAAATATCCGACAATCACTGTTGGAAGTTTTCAAATACCTCTACCTACTATTAAAAAGAAGTATGAAATGCTTATTGTTGGGGACTTTCATATCCCCGTTGAGGTAACTTAGTGATTTATGAAAGTTCTTCGGTTTCATGCTTATCGAAAGTGGTTGTTAATAAGACTAGATCAACCTTATTAATGAATCATTTTTGAGTGGTATGAAGTTGATGAATTAGGTAAGCACTACCTTCTGTCCCTACCTTTTTATTTTTTGTTTTTAATAGCTAAATAAAAGAAAATGCCATGTTTTGTCTGTTTTCTGAATTTCATGTGCAATAAAAAATGGCCTAAAAATAAAAGTTCTCAGAATGCCCTAAAAATTTATCATGATTTTTTTTCCGAATATTTAAGAATTTCTGGTGCAAATAATATCAGGGGGGGTGCACCAGGTGGGCACAACCCACCTTGGCGCGCTAGGAACCACAGACGTGCCCTTGTGGGTTGTGGTCTGCTACCTCTTCAGCTTGCGTTGTATTCCCTCGAAGAGGAAAGGGGGATGCAGCACAGTAGCGTAAGTATTTCCCTCAGTTTTGGAGAACCAAGGTATCAATCCAGTAGGAGACCACGCACCAGTCCCTCGCACCTGCACAAACAAATAAGAACTTCGCAGCCAACGCAATAAGGGGTTGTCAATCCCTTTACGGTCACTTACGAGAGTGAGATTTGATAGAGATGATAATTATAGTTTTGGTTTAATAAAACAGCAAATAAAAGCAAGAAAAGTAAAGTAGATGTAGATTGATATGTTGAGAATAGACCCGGGGGCCATAGTTTTCTCTAGAGGCTTCTCTCATGATAGCGGTATTCTACGGCGGGTAAACAAATTACTGTCGAGCAATTGATAGAAAAGCGAATAATTATGAGACTATCTAGGCATGATCATTGTATATAGGCATCACGTCCGAGACAAGTAGACCGACTCCTGCCTGCATCTACTACTATTACTCCACACATCGATCGCTATCCAGCATGCATCTAGTGTTTTGAGTTCATACGAACAGAGTAACGCCTTAAGCAAGATGACATGATGTAGAGGGATAAACTCAAGCAATATGATGAAAACCCCATCTTTTTATCCTTGATGGCAACAATACAATACGTGCCTTGCTGACCCTACTGTCACTAGGAAATGACACCGCAAGATTGAACCCAAAGCCAAGCACTTCTCCCATTGCAAGAACTATAGATCTAGTAGGCCAAACCAAACCAATAATTCGAAGAGACTTGCAAGGATATTGTGAGCACACATAAATAGTTCAGAGAAGAACCAAATATCTTTCATAGATAACCTTGATCATAAACTCACAATTCATCGAATCTCGACAAACACACCGCAAAATGAGATTACATCGAATAGATCTCCTCGAAGACCGAGGAGAACTTTGTATTGAGATCCAGAGAGAGAGAAGAAGCCATCTAGATACTAGCTATGGACCCGATGGTCTGTGGTAAACTACTCACAATTCATGGTGAGGGCGATGATGATGATGATGAAGGCCTCCGTGATGGATCCCCCTCCCGGAACAGGCTCCAAGATGGGATCTCGACGGGAACAGAAGCTACGGCGGTGGAATTAGGGTTTTCTCTCTGCGTATGGAGTTTCTGGTGTACGTAGGTATATATAGGAAGATTGAGGGCACCGGGGGCCGTGTGGGCCAGCCTAAAGGCAGGGGGCGCGCCCCCCACCCTCGAGGGCTGGCCCATCATCCCCTGACTTGGTCCCGAAGATTCCCGAACGTGATTTCCTCCAAAAATATCTCTCGTGAAGGTTTCATTCCGTTTGGACTCCGTTTGATATTCCTTTTCTGCAAAACCCTGAAATAGGCAAAAAAACAACAATCTGGACTGGGCCTTTGGGTTAGTAGGTTAGTCCCAAAAATGATATAAAAGTGAATGATAAGCCCATTAAACATCCAAGACTTCATAAATAATAGCATGTAACAATAAGAAATTATAGATACATTGGATACGTTTCATGGTCCCCACGTGGGTCCTCTCACTTATCTCTTTATACCACCTCATCACCTACCTATAGAAAAAAAATCTCCATTGCTCTCTCTCTCTCTC
>LR738714.1:762487960-762521534 GCA_902687465.1 Secale cereale
CGGATTTTGATCTCTTTGCTCGTATCTCCGTTTCGGAAACTGTTTTGGGGGATTGTTGCTTGGTATGTGACTCCTCTGTTTGTCCAATTAGTTTTTGTTTTAGTAGTTTATATTTTGAATAATTAGCTACTTTTGGCGCTACTGTAGATGAGCTTGCATGTTGAATCTAAGAGTTCTAAGTAGTTTGAATGCTTGCTATGGCTTCTATGTATCCCTATGAGTAGCTGCTATCAATTTTGTAAAGTTTTTTTCATGAAATTTTGTGCACTAAAATTTCAGAATTTTGTTCATAGGAAAAACATGAGTATCTTTAGGAAGTTTGCTTCCAAGAAGAACTTGATACGTCCAAAACGTATCTATAATTTCTGCTTGCTCCATGCCCCTTTTATGTGATATTGCTATGATATTTATGCACTTCCATACACTTTTGATCATATTTGGACTAACCTATTAACTCAGTGCACCACAGTGCCAGTTCCTGTTTTCTGCTGTTTTTCTATTTCAGGTTTCCCCCATATTAAAAGTGCCCTAAAAATTCCGGGAAAAATACAGGAAAAATCAGCGTATCGGGAGCTTCCGGAAAAACCAAGGCAGGGCCAGAGGGGAGCCTGGGGTGGCCCAAGCGGCCACCCGGCGCGCCCCCACCCCTGACCGCGCCAGGGGGGCGCTTGGGGCCCCACCTCCGCCTCTGGTGACCCCCTTTGGCATATATATTGCACGCGTCCCGAAACCCTCGAGTACGGAACCCTTTTTCGCGATCTCATCTCTGTTCCGCCGCCGCCGCGCTTCCGAGATCGGGAGCACCAGGAGAACTCTTCCCGACACCCTGCCGGAGGGGAGAACCACCACCGGGAGCTTCTCCACCACCATGGACGCTTCCCGGATGAGTTGTGAGTAGTCTCCCTTGGACCATGGGTCCATGACCAGTAGCTATGTGATGTTCTCCTCCCCTCTTTGTTCTTCATCAATTAGACCTCGTGAGCTGCCCTACATGATCGAGGCACATATGTAATATTTATGTTGTTGCTCTGCTGAGTTTGCTAGGATCCGATGGATTATGAGATTATGTTCAGATTGTGTGTGAGTAATATATTTGATTCACCTCTTTTATATTTATGTTCTTGAGTAATTCTTGCATGTTCTCCGTTGCTGTTTATTGCTTTGGCCGAGTAGTAGGTAGTAACTCCAAGAGGGAACGTTATGCTTGATTGTGGGTTCATGCCCCTCGATGACTAGTTTGAGTGACAGAAACATGAGTCTAGGGGATGTGCTGTTGCCACAAGGGGGAAAACAACGGTGCTTGTACTTGCGGGTGCAAGGATTGTTTACTTTACGCAAAGTTCTTTTAATGCAGTTTTCTGTTGCTTTGAGTTTACACTTTGGGTGGGACTCGCAACTTAATACCAGCGAGATGTTCTGGATAGATATCTCCAGGTGGATGATTAGTAGTAGATGCAGATGGATTTCGGTCTACTTGCCTTGGCGTACCGCCCATGCTTTTGAGCCTCTACCTTTCTTTGCAGCATAGTTAGCATTGGTTTGCGCACATAATCTTGTCAATTGCCCAGCTGTAATTTGTTTACCTCGCTTAGCTGTTTTATCGTCTTTTGGGAGAGAGACATCACTAGTGAACATCATGGGACCCCGGTCCATATTACCATCATTGATCACACCCGCTATTTACTTCCTGTTCTTATTTCCTAGTTGCAGTCATACCTATCACTATTATCTCTTGCGTTTGATCCTTTGTAAACGACAAGGCCGGAGGGATTGACAACCTCTCTGTACTCGTTGGGAGCAAAGTTATTTGTATCTGTGTGCAGGTCCTGTCAAAGCAAAAGTTTCTGACGCTATTGACACCTTCTTGTCGACCCTCGGAGTCTCACGGGATTCGATCCTTGGTATCTTTGCCAAGAGAAATTTGCCGCTACGCTACATCTCAAACCTTCCACTTGGGGTAACCAACGAGGGGCGAGAAACCATCAAGCAAGTTTCTGGCGCCGTTGCCGGGGACTCCACTCTTCAAGATAGGGGAGTTGCACGCTATCTTTTATCTTTGCTTTTTAGTCTTGTTAGTTTACCTTTCAGTTTTTGCTTTAGTGTCCTTTACCAAAAATCAGAAAAATAGTTATCTTGCTTGCTGCTGCTATGGGTTCCACCGAGAACACAAAGTTGTGTGACTTCACTAGTCACAACAACGATGACTTTATCTGCACGCCTATTACTACACCTGCCACTTCAGCACCTTCTTATGAAATTAAACCTGCTTTACTGAAGCTAGTTATGAAAGATCAATTCTCCGGTGCTGGAGATGATGCTGCTTTGCATTTAAATAATTTTGTTGAACTCTGTGATATGCAAAAGTACCAAGAAATAGATGGTGATATTGTTAATCTTAAGCTTTTTCCTTTCTCCTTGAGAGGAGGAGCTAAAATCTGGTTTCAATCCTTGCCTAGAAATAGCATAGATTCTTGGGACAAGTGCAAGGATGCCTTTATTGGGAAGTACTATCCCCCTGCTAAAATTATCCAACTAAGGAGTAACATAATGAATTTTAAACAATTGGATAATGAACACGTTGCCCAAGCTTGGGAATGCATGAAATCTCTTGTCAAGAACTGCCCTACTCATGGTTTGACTACTTGGATGGTTATCCAAACTTTTTATGCAGGCTTGAACTTTACCTCGCGGAACTTGTTAGATTCGGCCGCGGGAGGAACCTTTATGTCAACTACACTTGGTGCTGCCACGAAGCTTCTCGATGAGATGATGACCAATTATTCCCAATGGCGCACCGAACGCGCTTGATACGTCCAAAACGTATCTATAATTTCTGCTTGCTCCATGCCACTTTTGGGTGATATTTCTATGATATTCATACACTTCCATACACTTTTGATAATATTTGGACTAACTTACTAATCCAGTGCACCCCAGTGCCAGTTTCTGTTTTCGGCTGTTTTTGTATTTCAGGTTTTCACGTTACGAGAACTGCCCAGAAAAATCCAGAAAAATTATATAAAAAATCAGCGTTTCGGAAACAACCTTGCGTCCGAAGGACAGCCGGGGGGGGGGGGGCACCAGGGCTCCAGGCGCCCTGGCGGCGCCTCCCCCCTGGGCCGCGCCGGGGGGGGCGCCTGGGCCCCCCGAAGCTTCCCCGATGCCCCCCTTTGGCATATATTTAAAGCGTCCTCCGAAACCCTCAGAACAGGAACTCTTTTCGCGATCCCATCTCTGTTCCGCCGTCGCCGCCGCTTCCAAGATCGGGAGCACCAGGAGAACTCTTCCCGGCACCCTGCCGGAGGGGCGGATCACCACCGGGAGCTTCTCCACCACCATGGACGCCTCCCGGATGACTCGTGAGTAGTCTCCCTTGGACCATGAGTCCATGACCAGTAGCTATGTGATGTTCTCCTCCCGTTCTTGTGCTTCACTAATTAGTCCTCGTGAGCTGCCCTACATGATCGAGGCACCAATGTAATCCTTATGCTGTTGCTATGTTGAGTTTGCTGGGATCCGATGGATTATGAGATTATGTTCAGATTGATCTTGAGTAATATATTTGATTTACCTCTTTTATATTTATGTTCATAAGTAATTCTTGCATGTTCTCCGTTGTTATTTATTGCTTTGGCCAAGTAATACGTAGTGACTCCAAGAGGGAACGTTATGCTCGATTGTGGGTTCATGCCCCTCAATGACTAGCTTGAGTGACAGAAACATGAGTCTAGGGGATGTGCTGTTGCCACAAGGGGGAAAACAACGGTGCTTGTGCCCGCGGGTGAAAGGATTGTTTACTTTACGCAAAGTTCTTTTAATGCAGTTGTCTGTTGCATTGAGTTTACACTATGGGTGGGACTCGCAACTTAATACCAGCGAGATGTTCTGGATAGATATCTCAAGGTGGATGATTAGTAGTAGATATTGATGGATTTCGGTCTACTTACTTTGGCGTACCGCCCATGCTTTGAACCTCAACCTTTCTTGCAATGTAGTCAGCATTGGTTTGCGTTCGTGGTCCTGTCAATTGCCCAGCTGTAATTTGTTTACCTCACATAGCTGTTTTATCGTCTTTTGGGAGAGAGACATCACTAGTGAACATCATGAGACTCCGGTCCATATTACCATCATTGATCACACCCGCTATTTACTTTTCGCTTTTACTTACTATTGCAAAACATTATCTATCACTACTATCATTGCTTTTAATCCTTTGTGAACTACAAGGCCGGAGGGATTGACAACCTCTCTGTGCTCGTTGGGAGCAAAGTTATTTGTATCTGTGTGCAGGTCCACGTTGATTGCTACTATCTGGCGCCGTAGCAGTTGACACCTACTTGTTGAACCTAGGAGTCTCTGGGGATTCGATCCTTGGCATCTTTGCTAAGGGAAAACACTTCCACAACACTGCATCTTACACCTTCCACTTGGGGTAACCAACGAGGGGTTCGAGGCCCATCAAGGAGTGTTTTCTGGCGCCGTTGCCGGGGACTCCACTCTTCAGGATAGGGGAGTTGCATGCTATCTTTTACCTTTGCTTTTTAGTCTTGTTAGTTTACCTTTAAGTTTTTGCTTTATTACCTTTTATCAAAAATCACAAAAAAATAGTTATCTTGTTCTTTAGTTGTCATTATGTCGGGTCCTTTTGTCTTTGATGAGGCAGAAGTTCTCACCTTTAAACAAAGAGGTGGGGAAAGTTTGAAAGATGCTTGGTATAGAATTAATGATTCACAAAAAAGAGCCACCAAGAAGCAACCTACTACTATCTTGCTTAGAAATTTTTATGTTGGAATTACTTCTTGGAATAGGTTTATTCTTGATACTGCTATCAATGGGAATTTCCTGGAGGCCCCAGTTTGGCAGTCTCTTAGTATTATTGAAAATCTTGTTGGGAATCCCCCTGTTGTTAGCATTCGAGAGGACGTCACCCTAGCTCACATTATGAAAAAAACTTGAAAGGATAGAGCTAGAGATGCCAAGCACTAATAAGATGAATGAGTTGGATCGTAAGATCCAAGGGAATTTGAATAGACTTGATAGCTCCATGCATAAAATTTTCAAAATTTTGGAGACCGTCAAATTCCATGACTTGGACTCTTCTAGGATAGACAAGATTGAGGAAATATTTGATACCTTAGGAACTACCTTCCCCTCGATCAAAACCAAAAAGGTAGAAACTCCGGCAAAGCGGGAGCCTAAGTTCGTTCACGTTCCAAAGGCTCCCCGTTCTAAAAGTAATCCATCTATTGCCAAAGGGGTTGAAACTGTAAAGACATTGGAAGAAACACCTCTTTGTAATGAATTTATAAATGAATCTTCCCTTGACTTTTATCCTTTTGGTCTCCTACCTAGAAGTATCTCTATGAGGCCTTTATTTGAGAGTCCTCTTAATACTAGTTGTATTATTGAAGAGCTTTTTGATGATATTGATGATGGTTCAATTGATACAACTTGATCTATGCATTATGCCTAGCTTAAAGGCATAAAAGAAAGCGCTTTTGGGAGGCAGCCCACATGAATATTTTTTTTTTGCTTTTGTTGTGTCTTGATGTTGTTTACTGCTGTAGCATCATCATTGTATCTTTGCTTTTCATATTTGTGCCAAGTATAGCCTCTGATTGCTAGAAAGTTCAAAAGTTGTGAGGTGCTGTCCAGGAAACAGATTCTATCCTTGGATAGGAAAATTCGTATAAAATCACCAGATCATCTTTTTGGTCTGAATTTTTTTGACAGCGTTCTCTATATAATTGTCTTTCGTGCTTCTGTTCTGAGTTTTTTGATTTGAGTTGCAGAAGTATCCCGAAAAGATCAATTACTACCTGCTGTTCTGTTTTTCACAGATTCTGTCCTGTTTTTCCTTTCCTTCACTTTGCAAATCAAGAACTTGCTTTTTCTTTGCAAAAACCTTTTGGCAATCTTGGGAAACAGTAGAACTTCAAGAATATCTTTATTTCCAGCAAGGTATAATTATTTTATTAAGGGTACTAACCTCGCTAATCAGATTATGATGAGTTATGTATGAAGGGAGTTTTTAAGTGTGCGAGGGAAGATGATAAAAAGATTCAGGAGTGTCAAGCGCTCAAGCTTGGGGATGCCCCCGTGCACCCCCAAGAAATATTCAAGGAGACTCAAGCGTCTAAGCTTGGGGATGCCCCCGTGCATCGCCTTCTCCATCAACATTATCAGTTCGTCTTTCGTTCCACTATATTTTTATCACTTCATGTGTTATGTGCTATGCTTGGAGCGTCTTGCTTTTAGTTTTCTTTTTAGTTTTTCATAACGAGTCGGAACTCAGCATTCTTTATGTGGGAGAGAAACACGCTCCACTTCTACCTCGAACATAACATAGAATTTTCATGTCTATCTATGCTGTGTGTGTTCTTTGTCTTTTAATAGCTACTATCATGCTCTGCTCTTAGTATTCATGCTTATCTTTTCAAAGAGCTTTTGTTTAGTTGGTTGCTTGAACTCTCTTTAATTATCATGCTCACCTTATTAAGAGAGTTTGCTTCCGTTGCATTGGTTAATGTGTCTATGATAAAGATGCTACTAGCATAATGGTGCTTAGTAGTTCAGGTTTTCTTATGGTTAATCTCAAATAGCTGGGGGGTTCCCAATGTGTTATTGGAGTACCAACTTGATTTGTTTGCCTATGATGTGGTATGGTTTAGTAATATCTTCCTTCGAGAATTTATTTTGATTGACTTGGCGTATGCTCACGCATATTTAAGACTGTAAAGAAAGTCTGTCAAGCCTTGATGATCTTTTATTTCTAAGTAGCGATATAACTACCATGCCTGATTCAATATTGCTTTGTCGCTCTGCATGATTATGACCGTCATTGCTCTCTTAGTTGGTCGCTCCCAGTCTTTTTGCTAACCTCCACCTGTACTAAGCGAACTAACTTTGCAATATATAGCTCGTGGGAAAGTAGCTTAAAAACTATTGTGGTAAAGAATATGTTGCTTATGTATCTTATTTCTTATAAGTTGCTTGCTGAGCGGTAACCATGTTTCTGGGGACGCCATCAACTGTCGCACTTTTGTTGAATATCATGTGAGTTGCTATGCATGTTCGTCTTGTCTGAAGTAAGGGTGATTTGCCGTGGGTTGTATGAATATGCATATTGTTAGAGAAGAACATTGGGCCGCCAACCAAAGCCATGTATCATGGTGGAAGTTTTAGCTTGGACATTAATCCTCAATCTCTTATGAGAATATGCTTATGCATTAAAGAGGAGTCCATCATCTATTTTCTATGTTGTCCCGGTATGGATGTCCTCAAGTTGAGATCTATCAAAAACGAGAAATCAAATGCAATTTATCTCCTTGGACCTTTGTACAGGTGGCATAGAGGTACCCCTTTGTGACACTTGGTTGAAACATATGTAATGCAATGATAACCCATGGAGATCCGAGCTAATTAGGACAAGGTGTGAGCACTATTGGTATACGATGCATGAGGCTTGCAACTTATAGGATGTATTATGCATGACACATATGAAGTACTACTACCGTTGACAAAATTGCTTCTATGTTTTCATCATAAAAAGCTCTAGCACTTAACCTTTCTTTTACTTTTATGTTGAAGCACCAACTACTGAGAGCATGATTGTCATTCTGAGTGTAATGTGCATTGTCCCAAAGTAGCATTGTCTTTTGCAGGATTGTGATATCGTTTATTCTGAAATGATTGTATCTAGTCATCACTTAAACCTTGAAGGTGCCCCTGCATTTATGTTTTGCATCACTAAAGGGGGCAAGCTAGATATCACTTTATCATATTTGCACATCATGTTCATTGCAAATCTTTTTGATGTTTCAGTTTCATATTGTAAAACTTTCACTCATTTGTGATTTTCTCATGAGGCAATGTCGGGGAAACTGGTCGCCCACGAACACCTATGGGACCGGAGCCCCTTTTCGGTATGGTGAGGGAGCGGAGGGAGCACAAAGAGCAGATCGAGGAGCACACACGGGCAGTTTACCCAGGTTCGGGCCGCACGGATGCGTAAAACCCTACTCCTGCTTTGGTTGTATTGAGTTCGTAAGCTCGGGAGCTTGAAGATCTACAGTACTAGCTACACCGAGCGAGGGAGTGATCCATTCTCTGGGATCGAACTCCCTCTACGTTGTGCATGGGCCTCCTTTTATAGCTCAAAAGGGGTCACCGACAGGTGTCAATGTAGAGGAGGGTAAAAGTGTAAATTTGGAGGTAGATGGAACAGTGCATGCATAGTGTATGCACAGTGGTTGTACAGTGATCTATACCTAACCCAGAAGGTGGGGGACAAAGGCATTGAATGCCCGTCGCCGTCACCCCAAAAGTGTCCGCCCGGGCGTCTCCGTTCGCCAAGACGATGGCTTCGTCACCGCGGCTCGCCACCATGTACCCCAGGCTACACAGCCATCTGCCACGTGCCCCTGGAAGGGCCCCAGGGCGACACGTGGCCAGATGAGCTGGAGCGCAGGCACACAGTGTAAGCCTTCCCCGGCAAGCACCTTGCCGGGGTCTCTACCTTGCCGGGCTCGGAAGCTTGTCGCTCTCCGGGTCCTGTCGGGGCGCATGATGCGCCGCGATATATCTTCTGAGGTGCTACTCTTTGGCCTTCCTGGCAAGCTCCTCTTGCCAGGGCCTTGTGCTGGAAGGGTAACCTTGAGCCTGGGGCGGCCTTCCCGGCAAGCTCCTCTTGCCGGGGTCTTGTCTCTTAACTTGAATACTTTGTTCTTGAATGGCTTCAAAGGGGTCCAGAGTGGGCTTTGGCGGGCATGTGGTGAGCCCGACAACGGGGTGCCGCTACTGCCCGTGCACAAGTCGGGATACTAAGGTACCCCTACTTTAGTACACCGACAGGAGCCCCCGGGCCTGGGCCACACACGGTGCCGAGCGCTGTTGGGCCAGGCCCAAAACAGTGCACGGGCACGCGCGGCCCACGGCGCGCCGTATCCCCCTCCGTATCCGCCGCATCTCTCCCTAACGGCACGCGTCGATTGCGGCGTCGTGGGAGAAATCGTGGCCTGTTTCTTTAATGGGGAAATGTGGAATGTCCCCCACTTCCCCCTTAAAAGCAATGGAAGCAGGGGCAGTTTCCCCCCATTGCTTTCATTGTGCCTTGAATCTCCAGAAACCCCCGCCGCTCCCTGCCTCCCCAAAGGTCGACAGAGAGCCGAGCTCCACCCTTCCTCCGCCGTTTCCAGCATCCGCAGCGCCGTCGACCTCCCTTGCCGTCCCCGCCATGGCCCCGAAGAGCGACAAGGCGAAGAAGGAGAAGTCCGACAAGGCGGCGAAGCTGGCAGCCATGCGGAGAAGGATGGTGGTCTTCCCGCCAAGGCTTGGCGCGAGGGAGCTGCGGGACAAGTATTACCTGTTCTGGGCAAGGGAGACGAAGGCTCACCCGCGCACCAGAGTCCTCCCCGCCGTAGCCGTCGACATGTACCCGGGAGGTTACCACTTCTTCGCTTTGTTCTTCCATTGCGGTCTCTGTCCTCCGTATTCAGAGTTTTTCTACGATGTGATGAACACATACGGACTCCACCTCCTCGATTTCACCCCGAATGCCGTCCTCACTTTGGCCGTTTTCGCACATCTGTGTGAAATCTATATCGGGGTCCATCCAAACGTAGCTCTCTTCCGCCATTTCTTCACACCTAGAGTAGAGTCCGGATCTCCAGTCTCCGGCGGTATCTCCTGGATCTTCAAGCTCGGCAAGAAGGAGGCGTACTTGATCGGAGAGCTTCGCGGCAAGTGGGAAGAGTGGAGGGTTGATTGGTGCTGGGTCATGGAAGATGAACCCGAGCCGTTTACCTTGCCGCGCCGGACTGCAATAGTGCGCGGCAAGGATTGGAGTGATTTGGCCCCGGAGGACGACAAGCTGCAGATTGCCCTCACTACGATCCTTCGCCTCCGGGCCGCCAACGTGACTGTAGGTGAAGTTGGGGCTGATTTCCTCCGCCGCCGCATTGCTCCTCTGCAGGAAAGGAAGAGACCTGCCTGGGAATTCGGCAACGCGGCAGACCGCATGAGGCTGCGCCCCGGGCTGAATTATAACTTCACCGTCTTGGAACTAAAGGGGATGGTCCGGGAGCTGTTCAAACATGACCACAAGCACCCGGAGTGGTTCAGACCGTCGGACGGAGTAGTTCCATTGTGCAACAATACCGCTCTTAGCGCCATCCGTGCGGCAATGCCTGAGTGCGACTCCCACGGGGTTGTTCCCACTTGGCTGACGCCTTCAGCGGAGACCGTCCAAACCTTCTTTGATAATCTGGCCGAACGGCCGCGCAACCCCGAAGAGAAGAAAGGGCTCACCCATGAGACCACCGAGCGAGATGTGGCATATATAGCCACCAGAATGGAGGAGGCCGCCGCGGCTGCGGCCGCAGGTGAGTTTGGGTACACCGTGGACGAAGCGGAAGCGGCGGACGCGGTGAGCCAGGCCGAGGAGGAGGAGATCCTCAAACTGCTGATACCCGCGGGAAAGCTTGCCGCGGGGCTTGCCATGGATTCTGCCGGGGAGCCTGCCGGGACGAGCGGGGCTGCCGGGCAGGGGACCGAGTCCAGTGAGCCCGCCGAAGAGGACGCCGAATCGGGCGATTCTGACGAAGACTCTGGCGGGTCTCTGAATCTCGACGACGACGACGCCTCCTCATCCTCAGAGAACTCTCCGCCACCACCAAGTCCTCCGCCACAGCCGAAGAAGCGCCTCCACAAGACCACTGAGACGGTGAGGCCACCGGCGCCCCGACAGCAGCCGAAGCGTGGTGCGACGTGCGCCACCACGACGAGCAAGGTCGTCAAGGAGGCGCCCCGTGCCCGAGCGACAAGCGGAGGGGGATCTTCCCGGAGTGGTTCTGGTGCTCCTTCCGCCCCTCGGTCTTCGGGGACGACCGGAGCGGGGTCTTCGCAACCCACGGCTCCGGAGCCCGCCAAGCGCCCGAGGGAGCCTTCTCCTCCAGCTCCTCGTGGTGGAGCACGCGAGGCGGAGTTTGACTTCTCCGCCCTCAGCTCCGACGAAGAGGAGGAAGAGTAAGCACTTGCAATTTCTATTTCCTTTGATTTTTGTTGCTTGATTCTGATCTTGCTTGGCTTCCAGGACCTTGACCCAGAGGATGGCGAAGAGGGCCAAGATCCCTGTGGTTGACCTCGAGGACGATGAGCCTACCGCAGCGACGGGGGATGCGCCAGCGACGAACTTGCCGAACCAGCCTGCTGCTCCGGAGAGCAGCCCCCAGCGCAGCCCCCAGCGTAAGCCTTGTGTTCACTTTTCTACTTGACGGGCGCGCTTGGGGTAGTTATCCTTACTAATGTTTTGTTGTCTTGTGCCGAGGTGGAGCCGCAGCCGCAGGAGCACCAAGAGGTCGCCTCCGACGAGCCACTTGTTCCACCCTCCCGGCCAAGGAGGAGCTCCCCGGCGAGGGACAGTGCTCCGCCAAGGATGGGTACTCCGCCAAGGGCGAGCACCCCGCCAAGGGTGAGCACCCCGACAAGGGTGGGCACCCCGCCAAGGGAAGGCGCAAGCGGCCCTCCGCCAGCAGGGGCCACTACTACGCCGCCAAGGGAGAATTCCCCGGCGAGGGACCCCGTTATCGAAGAGGCCCGCGCAGGTAAACCCTTGTACTGTCCTTCTCTTGGATTCTTCTTTTTGGATATTTGCTTGACGATTTTTCTTTTCTTTTTCTTCTGGTTGTCAGACCCGCCCGCCCCGGAGCCGATGGAGACGGAGACCATCGCCGAGGAGGACGTACGCGACGGTGCTGGCGACGCCACCACCGCTGAAGGGATGGCAGGCGCTGATGAGACAACCACCGAGGAGACCGCCCCGACCGCTGACGCGGCAACTGGGGAAGGGACTGGCGACCGTACTGCTGGCCCTGAGGCCACAGGAGCGCCGGACGCTGCACCGGCCGCCGACCCTTCCGCCTCCGCGGCTGGGTCGAGCGTCTATCTGGAGGCCGCCAACGGGGTTTTCATTCAAGTCCCGTGGGCGTCCTCAACAAGGGCACCTGTGGAGGGGGAGACCTTCGACGGAGAAGTTCTCGCCTCCGCCGGGCTAAAGGTTGTCGACGCGCCCGGCAGCAGCAACGAGGCCGAAGAGGAGCAACTCCTACGTCGACTCCTGGGCTTGTACCGGGCCAGGCAGGCTAAGTTGGAGTCCCGCGAGGCTCTGGCTGCCAAGGCCGGTATTTATCTGGAGAAATGCGCCGCGGAGCTCCGTGCCGCCAACGAGGCGGCCCTCCGGAACTTGGCGGAGGAGCGCGAAGAGCTTGCCGGAGCACACCAGGCGTTCCTCCTCGAGAAGGCCGAGGTGGAGGAGCAGCAGCGACTGGCCGCCGAGGATCTGTCCCGGTGAGAGGGAGAGCTCAACCAGCGGAAGGTCGACCTCGACAGCCACGAGGACGACCTTACCGCTCGTGAGCAGGCCATTGGCGGGGCTCTGCAGGAGGCGAGGGACGCCGCTGCTGCCGCAGAGACCGCTAAGAGGGATCTAGAGGCCAGGGTGGCGCAGTTGGAGACGAGCTTGAAGGCGAGCGAGGACAGGGTTGCCGCGCTCAACGTGGCGCGGGAGAAGGACGCCCACACCAACTCGGAGCTGCAAGACCGTCTCTCCGAGAAGGGCAAAGAGCTCAACGACGCCAAGGACTCCATTGCAGACTTGGAGCTGAAGGTTTCCACCCTCAGCGACTCGCTTGACGCCGCCCGAGACCGCGAGACGAAGCTGAAGGATGATCTCCGGGCGGAAAGGGCGATGCTGGACAGTGCCGCCCTGTCGCAGAACAACTTCCAGCGAACGGTGGAGCAGTGGACCGAGGAACTCGTCGCCTCCGCCGCCAACATCGACAAGGAGATGGTGGTGCTGAGGGCGGAGCACCTCGTGTACTCCCCCGACGAGAGCCTCCCCCACAGCGCCAAGCTGAGCCTGTTCTTCAGAGGAGTGGCGCCGGCTCTCGCGCAGCTACGGGAGAAGATCCCCGCGCAGCTGGCTGACGAGGCGCGCCGGCTTTGCACGGGTACTATGGAGCGGGTGTTGTCGAAGATCGTCTACCGCAACCCCGGGATCAACCTCGTCAACGCCCTCCGGACCCTGCCGCCCGAAGCTGACCAGGAGGCGTTGAAGGCACAAGTTGCCCACATCGTAGCCAAGGCGGGCAAGATTAAGAGGGTCGACGGAGACCGAAGAGACTAGGCTTCCTTCTTTCTGCTTCCTTTGCCGCTGTCGATTAAGTCATGGGTAGTAGTTGGTTAGAACAGCGGCAAGCTATCTTGTAATATAACTTTATTTTGGATAATCAATGCAGTGTTATCTCCCTTGTTTTCCCCTTCACTTTGTATGCTTTCCACCCTACGCCTTTAGGGAACTTGCCGGCAAAGGAAACCTTGCCGCGAGCGCTGAGTGCGGGACTCTTAGCAGCCTGCTAGCAATGCCCTTGCCGGCAAGAAACCTTGCCGCAGCTAGTCGCAGCACACTTAGATTGCTGAGCGAACTCGAAAACGAAGTAAGGGCGCGACACTTGTCGCAGCTCACTTAAACCATTGAGCGTGCTCGAAACAAGGTAAGGGTGCGGCTAGCCACGGGTAGGTTCCTTCGCGCACAGGTTTTCCATACAAAGTGTGGTCGTTCAAGGAAGACAACTAAAACAAAAAATTTGAAAATTTGAATGGCTCAAACTCTGGCAACTTAGCTTTCATGGATTGTTTGCTTCCCGACAAGGCTTCCCTTTCTTGAACAGCACTTGGTCCAGACATACTTCTATCTCCTTCCCCCCGGCAAACTTGTGCGCGAGGAACACTTCTTTTGTTTAAGAGAGAAAGGAAAAGGGGAGGAGACACATGTATGGGGCCTTGCGGCTTGTTACTGCTTACCGGGGATGTGCGCTGCACCAAATGTCAGATGATACATGCAAGTAAAAAGAAAAGCATGAAATGAGAAACAGTGTGAAGCACAAAAGTTTTACTGATGCACGGGGTCTGCGCCCGGCTTTGTACAAAGGTTTACATGCAACAGCGGCAAGACTTGTACAAAAGGTGGTTGCCGGAGCGGATCACGGCAACCGCGCCTTATGGGTGAAACTTGCGAAGATGCTCTATGTTCTAGGAGTTGCTCACCGGTAAGCCTTCTTCGGTCTCAAGGCGGACAGCGCCGGGCCTTGTGACTTGTCTCACCCGATAAGGGCCTTCCCACTTCGGCGTCAGCTTGTTAGAATTCTTGGCGGACTGAACGCGCCGAAGAACAAGGTCGCCTTCCTCGAGACTCCTGGCCTTGACCTTGCGGCTATGATAGCGACGCAAAGCCTGCTGGTATCGAGCAGCTCATATAGCAGCCTGGAGACGGTTCTCCTCAAGGAGCAATGCATCATCTTGCCGCAGTTGCTCTTGCTCGAACTCGTCGTAAGCGAGCACTCGAGGAGACCCGTACGAGTTCCGTGGGGAGAACTGCCTCTGCTCCATAGACAAGAGCAAAGGGTGTCTGTCCGGTGGCTCGATTTGGTGTCGTTCTGATTGACCAAAGAGCCGCCGGCAACTCCTCTATCCAGTTTCTTCCACACTTGTGCAGCCTGTCGAAGGTTCTTGTCTTTATCCCGCGCAGCACTTCAGCATTGGCTCTCTCCGCTTGACCATTGCACCTCGGGTGAGCAACAGAAGCGAAACAGACCTTGGCGCCAAGGTCTTGGACGTACTGCATGAAGGTGCGACTTGTGAACTGTGTGCCGTTGTCGGTGATGATCCTGTTAGGAATTCCGAAACGGCAAACAATTGACCTGAAGAACTTCACTGCTGTGTGCTGTCACCTTTCTCACTGGTTCCACTTCTGGCCACTTCGTGAACTTGTCGATTGCAACGTACAAGTACTCAAAGCCCCCGACTGCGCGGGGAAAGGAGCCGAGGATGTCGAGCCCCCAGACCGAAAAGGGCCAGGACAAAGGGATCGTCTGGAGAGCTTGAGCTGGCTGGTGAATCTGCTTGGCATGGAACTGGCACGCTTCACACTTGGTTACTTGTGCAGTTGCATCTTGGAGGGCTTCTGGCCAAAAGAAACCTTGCCGGAATGCCTTCCCGGCAAGTGCTCTTGCGCCAATGTGGTGGCCACATATGCCTCCGTGTATCTCTGCCAACAGTTTATGTCCATCTTCCCGGGAAATGCACTTCAATCTGACACCATTGAATCTTTTTCTGTACAGTTCATTGCCGACGAACTGGTACATACTTGACTGCCTGGTTATCCTCTCTATCTCTTCTGGTTCTTCGGGAAGTTCTCCAGTTTGAAGAAAACGGACAATTTGATGTGCCCATGCTGGAGCCTGAGGCTCAACAACAAGGACTAAAGGCATCAGGGTTGCTGCGGGAACCTCAGCTTCTACGGCAAGAACCTGCGGTTCTGCCGGAGCTGAATGTTCCCCGGCAAGCCTGCCGGGGCAAGACTTGTCGGGAACGCCTGCTTCAACTGTACAGACCCTTGGGTCCGCAGGAGCAGGTTGTTCCTCAGCATCTTGGTTGTTGATCTTGGGGACCTTGGCTGCGGTTTCAGGAAGAACCGCCGGCAAGTAGTCGCCGGAGACCAACTTCCTCTTCTTGCTTTGCCCAACTGATGGTGTAACGGATGGTTGAGTTAGCTTGAGCACGAAGACCCCTGGTTCCACAGGTAACTTCATTGCAGCACACTTTGAGAGGCCATCTGCGATATCATTTTGAGCTCTTGGGACATGCTCCATCTGCAGGCCTTCAAAGTGTTCTTCAAGCTTCCTCACTTCATCGACAAAGCTTCCATCAAAGGACTCTGGTAACTCTTGTTTACTTGTCGGACCACCAATTGTGAATCTCCCCGCACAATCAGCTTCTTGATCCCAAGTTCGGCCGCAATTCTGAGGCCGGCAAGCAAACCTTCATACTCAGCAGTATTGTTTGTCGCTTGCTCCTTGAGAAAGTGCATCTGAACAACGTACTTGAGGTGCTCTCCGGTGGGCGCTATGAGTAACACGCCAGCGCCGGCGCCTTGCAGCGAGAAGGCACCATCGAAGTACATTATCCACTCTTTGCTTGCTTCTTGGACGGGGATACTTTTCTCTGGAATTTCTTCATCAGGTGTTGGTGTCCATTCTGCTATGAACTCTGCCAAAGCTCTGCTCTGTATAGTTGAAGTACTCTCAAACTTGAGACCAAAGCTTGACAGCTCCAGTGCCCACTCGGCGATCCTACCTGTTGCTTCTGGGTTCTGCAATATCCTCTTCAACAGAAAGCGAGTGACCACTGTTATCTCATGTGCTTGGAAGTAGTGGCGCAGCTTTCTTGAGGCCATGAGGAGACCGAAAAGTAACTTCTGCACTCCAGAGTATCTTGATCTAGCCCCCTGCAAGAGGGAACTTACAAAATAAACTAGGCGCTGCACCATCTTCCTTCGCACCTCTCCTTGTTCCTGCGCAGACTTGTCCTTGCCGGGGCCAGAGCTTGTCGGGGTTGGCTTCAATCCCCCTCTGGGACACAAAGAACCCGAGAAGCTTGCCGGAGGGGACCCCGAAAACGCACTTCTTGGGGTTCAACTTGAGCTGTATCTTGCGCAGATTCTCAAAGGTCTCTTCTAAGTCTTGAATCAGGGTATCCTTGCTCTTGCTCTTGACCACTATATCATCCATGTAGGCCTCTATATTCCTGTGTATCTGTGGCTCAAAAGCAGTGTGGACCACCCTTGCAAACGTCGAGCCCGCATTCTTCAATCCAAAGTGCATGCGTATAAAGCAATATGTGCCACATGGGGTAATGAATGCAGTCTTCTCTTCATCTTCCTCGGCCATGAATATCTGGTGGTATCCGGAGTATGCATCAAGAAATGAAAGCAACTCACATCCGGCCGTGGAGTCAACAATCTGGTCAATGCGCGGCAAGGGAAATGGATCCTTGGGACAAGCTTTATTCACATCAGTGAAGTCTATACAAAGTCTCCACTTCCCATTAGCCTTACGCACGACAACTGGATTAGCCAACCACGTGGGATGTAGTACACCCCTAACAAGGCCTGCTGCTTCCAACTTCTTGATCTCCTCAGCTATGAACTCTTGGCGCTCCACTGCTTGCTTCCTGACTTTCTGCTTGACGGGCCGCGCGTGAGGACAAACAGCAAGCTTGTGCTCAATTACCTTCCTGGGAACGCCGGGGATGTCAGACGATTGCCATGCAAACACGTCGACATTCGCCCGCAGGAAGGCAATGAGCGCGCTTTCCTATTTGGGGTCGAGCGTAGCACTGATGGTGAAGGTACCACCAGTGCCGTCCTCCTTGGCGGACACCTTCTTGGTTGCCGGTGTGGCTGCCATTCCTTTCTTGCACTTGCCGGTGGAGCTCGATGGTGCGTCCTCGACGGCAGCGCAGCACTCCGAAGAGGTGCGTTTGCCGGAGTGGTCCCTAGAGCTCTTGCCGGACTTGGTCTTGGTCTTTCCCCCGGGAGCTTCAGCGGCAAGTGTCTTGCTGTCTGTCACGGCTGCTGCATCCCGGTAGATCTTGTTGGCGCAAATGAGCGCGTCCTTCTCGTCGCCGGGGACAGAGATGACGCTTATTGGCCCTGGCATCTTGATCATATTGTATGCATAGTGGGAAGCTTCCATGAACTTGGCGAGCGCAGGACGGCCAAGTATCCCATTGTATGGTAAGGGGATATCAGCGACGTCGAACGTGATCCTCTCCGTCCTCAAGTTGAGCTCTCCGCCAAAGGTCACCGGCAGCGTGATCTTCCCCTTCGGCTTGCTCCTTCCCGGGTTGATTCCTTGGAACGTCCCGGTTTCCTCGAGCTCGCTGTCGGGGATCTGCAGCTTCTTGATCACAGCGGAGGAGATCAAATTGAGGCCGGCCCCGCCGTCAACCAACATCTTGGTGACCTTGAGGTTGCGGATAGTTGGTGAAACCAACATCGGCAAGCACCCGACCGCAGTTGTGCGGTCAGGGTGGTCCTCAAGGTCGAAGATGATGGGCGTGCCGGACCATTTCAGCAGTCTGCGCGACTCGACGGGTGGCTCAGCTGCATTTACTTCCCGCACCCATTGCTTGAGTTGGCGGTGGGAAGTGTGCAGAGAGGCACCTCCATCAATGCACAGAACTTCCATGGCCTTCTGAAACTCCTGCTCGCTGTTGTCTCCTTCATCCATGTCCTCGTCATCGTCTTCGTCTTCATCCTTATCGCGGCCCCGGGGAGGTCTGTCTCCTTGCTGCTGCTTGGCCTTGCCGCGGCGTCCTCCCCGACCATTGAACGGCCGCTTCTTGCTGGGCTCTCCTCCGCCTCCTTGGGCCTTCTCCTTGTCCCGACGCTCGTATTCAGCCTTCTGCTGCTCTACGAGGTACTCTACTCTTTTGCAGTTCTGGAGATCGTGGCCCTTGGTGCGGTGGATCTTGCAGTACTGCTTGTCGGAGCCGTCCTGCTTGTCGGCTGCCGCTACAGGGGTGGACTCCTTGCCGGAGCCACCAGCCTGCGTCTTCTTGGCGGCAGCCTCCTTGCCGGACTGCTCGACAACCAGTACCTCCTTGTTGTTCTTCTTCTTGTTCCGCCGCCGGTTTTTCCTTGCCGGGGCGGCATCCTCGCTATCCGTTCCTCCTGCTACAGTATCCTCTCCAGGGAGTCTCCTCCCCTCTTCAGCGCGCGCACACTTGTCAGCCAGAGCGTAAAGCTCGCTGACGTCCCGGATCTTGGTCATCGCCATCTCTTCCCTCATCTGACGGTTATGCACGTTCTGATGGAACGCGCTGATAACCGCGGCAGGGTGGACATCGGGGATGTTGTGCTGAACGCGGCTGAACCTCTGGATATTCTTTCGTAGGGACTCTCCCTCCTTCTGGGCAAGGATGTGGAGATCGCTCTCCTGGCCGTGGGATTTGTGGCCGCCCGTGAAGGCGCCGACAAACTGGTGGCACATATCTTCCCAAGAAGAGATGGAGTTCTCCGGCAAGTGCATGAGCCAGGATCTGACATTGGGCTTGAGCACGAGCGAGAAGTAGTTGGCTAGAATCTTCTCGTCGCGTCCCCCGGCAGCCTGCACCGCAATGGTGTAGATGCTGAGGAACTCCAAGGGGTGTGTCTTGCCGTCGTACTTCTCGGGTACGTTAGGCTTAAAGTTCTTCATGCTGGGCCACTGGACTTGCCGCAGCTCTCGGGTGAACGCAGGGCAGCCTGCCGCATACGGCAAGTTGCCTGGTTCACCGGGCGCGTGCATGTCGACAGCAGTCCCGGCGCACTGGTTGGACTGTCTTCGGGCTTCTCTTCGACGCTCGATACGAGTTCGAGCGTCCTCTTGTCGCCTGTCGTCAAGGACTTGGCGCTGATCGCGGCGAGCTCGCAGATCTGACGATGCCGTGGAGTCATCGTCGACGTTGATCCGGCGAGCCGGCGATTTCTACTTTCGCGGCGGGGAGTGCACGGTAGTTGCACCCCCGGCGGTCTTGTCGCCATCGGCCTTCGCTTGGTCGACTTGCCGCGGCCGTGATGTTGCCAGCTGTTGTGGCGTGTCGTTGTTGGCGAAGGCGATGAGGCTCTGGATCATCGCCCTCCAGTCTTCGGCCTTGTCCGCCGCTGGAGGGAAGTCGAGGAGCAGCTGGGCTCTTGCTAGTGCTTCTGCTAGAGAGGAGGGAAGCGGTGGCGAGCGGTGCGAGGAGCGAGACATGCTCGGACTTCTAACAGCGTTAGAAGGGGCATGTTCCCGCCCCGGCGACCGCGCCCTGCTCGTGCCAGGACGCTGGCCTTGAGCGTCCCGCGACCCGCCGGCTTGGCCACATCCCAGCAAGCGTCTGGTACCTCCGGTACCACGTCGCTGCTGGTCCGGCACCTCCTAAGAGGGACGTGGTGCATGCACGGACGCCGAGGCTTTGGAGTTCGCCCGGTCGTCCGTCTTGTCCTCGGACTTGGCGGCGCCGTGAGTGTCCTCGCCGGCGTCCACCCTTCCGCCAGCGTCTACCCCAACAACCGTTGGTTCTGGTTGTGGCGGGATTGACGCAGACGGGCCTCCGACCTCCGAAGCCTTCTTCTTCGGTGGCATGTTGATGTAGTCGATGAGGTTGATGAAGCTGGAAAAGTTGCTGAAGATTGCGCCCGCGTGAGCGCCGGATCAGGTTCGCACAACCTCGACGCCCCCTACCTGGCGCGCCAAAGATGTCGGGGAAACTGGTCGCCCACGAACACCTATGGGACCGGAGCCCCTTGTCGGTACGGTGAGGGAGCGGAGGGAGCACAAAGAGCAGATCGAGGAGCACACACGTGCAGTTTACCCAGGTTCGGGCCGCACGGATGCGTAAAACCCTACTCCTGCTTTGGTTGTATAGAGTTCGTAAGCTCGGGATCTTGAAGATCTACAGTACTAGCTACACCGAGCGAGGGAGTGAGCCCGTCTCTGGGATCGAACCCCCTCTACGTTGTGCATGGGCCTCCTTTTATAGCTCAAAAGGGGTCACCGACAGGTGTCAACGTAGAGGAGGGTAAAAGTGTAAATTTGGAGGTAGATGGAACAGTGCATGCACAGTGTATGCACAGTGGTTGTACAATGATCTATACCTAACCCAGACGGTGGGGGACAAAGGCATTGAATGCCCGTCGCCGTCACCCCAAAAGTGTCCGCCCGGGCGTCTCCGTTCGCCACGACGATGGCTTCGTCACCGCGGCTCGCCACCGTGTACCCCAGGCTACACAGCCATCTGCCACGTGCCCCTGGAAGGGCCCCAGGGCGACGCGTGGCCAGATGAGCTGGAGCGCAGGCACACAGTGTAAGCCTTCCCCGGCAAGCACCTTGCCGGGGTCTCTACCTTGCTGGGCTTGGAAGCTTGTCGCTCTCCGGGTCCTGTCGGGGCGCATGATGCGCCGTGATATATCTTCTGAGGTGCTACTCTTTGGCCTTCCTGGCAAGCTCCTCTTGCCAGGGCCTTGTGCTGGAAGGGTATCCTTGAGCCTGGGGCGGCCTTCCCGGCAAGCTCCTCTTGCCGGGGTCTTGTCTCTTAACTTGAATACTTTGTTCTTGAATGGCTTCAAAGGGGTCCAGAGTGGGCTTTGGCGGGCACGTGGTGAGCCCGACCACGGGGTGCCGCTACTGCCCGTGCACAAGTCAGGATACTAAGGTACCCCTACTTTAGTACACCGACAGGCAACTTAATTACTATATAATCATTGTCTCAGTAAGCTTTTGTCATATGACTATGAAAAAGTCCTATATGGTTAATAGCATGTCACCACAGAAATTATTCTTGTTATCATTTACCTACTCAAGGACGAGCAGGAATTAAGCTTGGGGATGTTGATACGTCCAAAACATATCTACAATTTCTGCTTGCTCCATGCCACTTTTGGGTGATATTGCTATGATATTCATACACTTCCATACACTTTGGATCATATCTGGACTAACTTACTATTCTAGTGCACCCCAGTACCAGTTTCTGTTTTCGGCTGTTTTTGTATTTCAGGTTTTCACGTTACGAGAACTGCCCAGAAAAATCCAGAAAAATTATATAAAAAATCAGCGTTTCGGAAACAACCTTGCGTCCGAAGGCCAACCGGGGGGGGGGGGCCACCAGGGCTCCAGGCGCCCTGGCGGCGCCCCCCCCTTGGCCGCGCCGGGGGGGCGCCTGGGCCCCCCGAAGCTTCCCCGATGCCCCCCTTTGGCATATATTTAAAGCGTCCTCCGAAACCCTCAGAACAGGAACTCTTTTCGCGATCCCATCTCTGTTCCGCCGCCGCCGCCGCTTCCAAGATCGGGAGCACCAGGAGAACTCTTCCCGGCACCCTGCCGGAGGGGAGGATCACCACCGGGAGCTTCTCCACCACCATGGACGCCTCCCGGATGACTCGTGAGTAGTCTCCCTTGGACCATGAGTCCATGACCAGTAGCTATGTGATGTTCTCCTCCCGTTCTTGTGCTTCACTAATTAGTCCTCGTGAGCTGCCCTACATGATCGAGGCACCTATGTAATCCTTATGTTGTTGCTATGTTGAGTTTGCTGGGATCCGATGGATTATGAGATTATGTTCAGATTGATCTTGAGTAATATATTTGATTTACCTCTTTTATATTTATGTTCATAAGTAATTCTTGCATGCTCTCCGTTGTTATTTATTGCTTTGGCCAAGTAATACTTAGTGACTCCAAGAGGGAACGTTATGCTCGATTGTGGGTTCATGCCCCTCGATGACTAGCTTGAGTGACAGAAACATGTGTCTAGGGGATGTGCTGTTGCCACAAGGGGGAAAACAACGGTGCTTGTGCCCGCGGGTGCAAGGATTGTTTACTTTACGCAAAGTTCTTTTAATGCAGTTGTCTGTTGCATTGAGTTTACACTATGGGTGGGACTCACAACTTAATACCAGCGAGATGTTCTGGATAGATATCTCAAGGTGGATGATTAGTAGTAGATATTGATGGATTTCGGTCTACTTACTTTGGCGTACCGCCCATGCTTTGAACCTCAACCTTTCTTGCAATGTAGTCAGCATTGGTTTGCGTTCGTGGTCCTGTCAATTGCCCAGCTGTAATTTGTTTACCTCACATAGCTGTTTTATCGTCTTTTGGGAGAGAGACATCACTAGTGAACATCATGAGACTCCGGTCCATATTACCATCATTGATCACACCCGCTATTTACTTTTCGCTTTTACTTACTATTGCAAAACATTATCTATCACTACTATCATTGCTTTTATTCCTTTGTGAACTACAAGGCCGGAGGGATTGACAACCTCTCTGTACTCGTTGGGAGCAAAGTTATTTGTATCTGTGTGCAGGTCCACGTTGATTGCTACTATCTGGCGCCGTAGCAGTTGACACCTACTTGTTGAACCTAGGAGTCTCTGGGGATTCGATCCTTGGCATCTTTTCTAAGGGAAAACACTTCCACAACACTGCATCTTACACCTTCCACTTGGGGTAACCAACGAGGGGTTCGAGGCCCATCAACGCTCCAACAGGTAGGAAGGTAAACTCTGTCGAGGAGATTTCCTCCATAAATGAAAAAGTTGACTTGATCATGTCTCTACTTTCCAAGCAATCTCCTATTGATCCTCGTGATGTTCCTTTAAATTCTTTGATTGCTCAAGATCAAGTAGATGTGAACTTTATCTCTAGAAACAATTTCAATAACAATGCTTATAGGAGTAATTTTGGTAGCAACCCTAGACCGTTCCCCTCTAATTCCTATGGGAACAACAATGCTTATCCTAGCACCAAGAACTCCACTTCTGAACTAGAGATTATGCTTAAAGACTTCATCACTACCCAAAAGGCCTTCAATAAGAGTGTAGAAGAAAAACTAAACAAACTAGATAATCTCTCTTCGAAGGTAGACAATTTAGTCCATGAGGTAGAATTGCTTAAAATTAGAACTTGCCCTCTTGAGGAGAGGAAGACCACTCCTATGAATGCTATTCAAGTGCAAATTAATGAAAACATTAGGATGATGGCTAAACTTAAAGAGAGATGGGCTAGAGAAAAGGAGGAAGAAGATAGAATTAAGAGCCTTCCTACCCACCACACGGTTGCTACTATCCAAGTTGTTGAGGATATCCAAACTCTTAACACCCAATGCACTCCTGGTCCCATTGGACCTATTAATGGTGATGCTATGACCTCAACCGTAGAAACTCCTATGACCATAGAAGCTACCAAACAAGTGAGCCTAAAGGACACCATTACCACATTACTTGATAGTAGTGACCTTGATTTTGATAATTGCACCCTTTCTGAAGTTATTGGTTTTCTCCACATGATGTCTAGAGATCCCCACACTAGCACACGTAACCTTGCCTTCACGGAGCATATCACTAATGCTCTCATCAAAACTAGGGAGGAAAAGCTTAGGGTAGAAGCCTCCATACCTAGAAAGCTAGAAGATGGTTGGGATCCTATGATTAAAATTAAGTTGAATAACTTCTCTTGCTATGCTTTATGTGATGTTGGAGCTAGTACCTCCGTTATGCCCAAAAGAATATATGGTATGCTTAAATTGAAACCTTTTGATCCTTTTTCTTTTGGTGTTCGTCTGGTTGATTCTTCCATAAAGAATCCTTTGGGGAGGATCGACGATGTTCTTATCATTGTCAATGACAATTATGTTCCCGTTGATTTTACCATTATGGATATTGAATGTGAACCTTCATGTCCAATTATTTTGGGACGTCCTTTTCTTCGCACCGTTGGTGCTATCATTGACATGAAAGAGGGTAATATAAAATTCCAATTCCCTCTCAAGAAAGGAATGGAACACTTCCCTAGAAAGAAGATTAAGTTGCCTTTTGAGTCCGTTATATGGGCTAGCTATTCTTTTACTCTTGATAAAACTTGATCTTCTCTCTTTGCATTATGCCTAGCTTAAAGGCATAAAAGAAAGCGCTTTTGGGAGGCAGCCCACAACGAATAAAGTTTTATTTTGCTTTTGTTGTGTCTTGATGTTTGTTACTACAGTAACATCATCATTGTATCTTTACTTTTCAGCTTTGTGCCAAGTTTAGCCTCCGATTGCAAGAAAGTTCAAAAGTTGTGACGTGCAGTCCAGAAAACAGATTCTGTCCTTGGACAGAAAAATTCGTATAAAATCACCAGATCATCTTTTTGGGTGAATTATTTTGACAGCGTGCTGTATACAATTGGCTTTCGGGCGTCTGTTCTGAGTTTTTTGATTTAAGTTGCAGAAGTGCCCTGAAAAAATTATTTACTACCTGCTGGTCTATTTTTCACAGATTATGTCCTGTTTTGCCTTTTCTTCTTTTTGCAAACCTTGAGCTTGCTTTTTCTTTGCAAAAACCTTTTGGCAATCTTGAGAAACAGTGACTCTTCAAGATTATCCTTATTTCCAGCAAGGAAAAATTATTTTATTATGGGTACTAACCTCGCTAATCAGATTATGATGAGTTATGTATGAAGGGAGTTTTCAAGTGTGCGAGGGAAGATGATAAAAAGATTCAGGAGTGTCAAACGCTCAAGCTTGGGGATGCCCCCGTGCACCCCCAAGAAATATTCAAGAAGACTCAAGCGTCTAAGCTTGGGGATGCCCCCGTGCATCCCCTTCTCCATCAACAATTATCAGTTCATCTTTCGTTCCACTATATTTTAATCACTTCATGCGTTATGTGCTATGCTTGGAGCGTCTTGCTTTTAGTTTCCTTTTTTAGTTTTCTTTAGCTTTGCTTGCTGTTCATAACAAGTTAAAACCCAGCTTTCTTTGTGTGTGAGAGAAACACGCTCCACTTCAATCTAGAACACAACATAGGGTTTTCATGCTTATCTTTGCTGTGTGTGTTCTTTGTCTTTCCATAGCTACTGTCATGTTTAGCTCTTAGTTTTCATGATTTTCTTTTTAAAGAGCTTTTGTTTAGTTGGTTGCTGAACTCTCTTGAGTTTTCACGTTATCTTGTTAAGAGAGTTTGTCTGTTGCACTGAGTTGTGTGTCTTAACCTAAAGTAGGTAATCGAGGTTGCTATTTAATTTTAGTAGTAACTTGCAATAGTTTTGAGGTATTGCCATGAGTAATGTCTGAACTTTTGGTGTCAAGAGCTTTAGCCTAGTTTTGAGGTGTTTATTTTCGAAAACCTACAAAATAGTTGAGAACTTTAGCTACTAAATGGATCACTAATCTTTGGAGGGATCGAATATTAGAGTACACTCACGTACCATGGGTCGAGGATGCGCAAGGGTAACCAAACCCCCATACACACCTCCTCGGGGTACTTGTCTCTTTGTGAACCTCCTAATTAGATTGAGAGTTACCGATAATAAGTGCATGAGTTATTCGGACTAATGTGAGTATTCGAAGGTTGACACTTCCACCTATCCATATTTTTCTAGCCTCTTCGGTACCGTGCATTGCCCTTTCTCACCTCGAGAGTTGGCGCATACTTCGCCGGTGCATCCAAATCCTTGGCACGATACGCTCTGTCATCATAAGCCTCATTATATCCTTCCTCAAAACAGCCACCATACCTACCTATTAAGGCATTTCCATAGCCTTTCTGAGATACATTGCCATGCAACATCCATCCTCTCATGACTTGATCTTCATGTCATACATGCTTTTTGCTTGATCGATGAGCCACATGCTAGTTGGGCCTTGCCCTAATCATTGCTACATGACGCGCTAGTATCATTGCATATCCTGCTACACTGGCAGAGGCATACATTTGCATACATCATGATATTTTCATTTTCTTTATGTTGAGTACTTTTGTAAAGTGTGAAAGATCTTCTATACTTCTTGTAATACATAGAGTGTTGCCCCTAAAGTGAGGAAAAGATCCCAAAGAGGACAAATCAAAAGATCCCAAAGAGGACAAAATCAAAAGATCCCAAAGAGGACAAATGAGAGATAAATAGAAAGAGCCATTGAGGCCACAAAAAAATAAAAATAAAATAGAAAAAAAAAGAGAAAAAGAAATAAAAACAGAGCAGGGGGCACACTACTATTTCCTTTTGAGAGATCCACACTCGTACTCCATCTTATACCTTGTGCTCCATAGAGATTATCATTTATGCATATAGCTATGTGGGGACCTTTACACTATAGAACTTGGCTTGTATATTCCAATGATGAGCCTCCTAAAAAGAGCTCTAGGTCTTCTTGAGCAAGCAAGTTGGATGCACCCCCACTAGTTCCATTGGAGAGCTTACCTTAGCTCATATGTGCATTCGTTGCATGGCAATCCCTACTCCTCACATCATATCTATCATTTGGCTTTCTCTCGCCGATGATTGTCCTCATTGATGTGAGCCTTTCACACCTTTTTTGTCTTCCCCCTCTATCATTTCTCTCTTTGCCATCCTAAGTGTCGACTTTCTTGCTTACGCTCATCCATTGCATGAGTGCTCAAAATATCGAAAGGGAGTGGATCATTTTGACTTGTACCTGGCTGACGGTCTGGGGATGAGTCAAGATAAGATTCCAAAGAAGACCAAGTGTGAAACTTTAGTAGATTAAGTTCTCAACAATACAAAAACTATGTTTTACTCTCTCATATATCCCTATCCCCTTTCTTGGACGCAAACACCATTTGGAGACATTCGAGTCACGGACAGCGAGAGCTCTTGCACCTTTATGTTCTTATGTTAATTGTTACAATGCTAATATAGACTCTTTCTTGTTATGACTTGAATTGAATTACATGACTTGATTGCTTTACTTAAAAGTTCTTATATGGTTGATAGCATGTCACCACAGAAATTATGCTTGTTATCATTTACCTACTCGAGGATGAGCAGGAATTAAGCTTGGGGATGTTGATACGTCCAAAACGTATCTATAATTTTTGCTTGCTCCATACCTCTTTTGTGTGATATTGCTATGATATTTATGCACTTCCATACACTTTTGATCATATTTGGACTAACCTATTAACTCAGTGCACCACAGTGCCAGTTCCTGTTTTCTGCTGTTTTTCTATTTCAGGTTTCCCCCACATTAAAAGTGCCCTAAAAATTCCGGCAAAAATACAGGAAAAATCAGCGTATCGGGAGCTTCCGAAAAAACCAAGGCAGGGCCAGAGGGGAGCCTAGGGTGGCCCAGGCGGCCACCCGGCGCGGCCCCACCCCTGGCCGCGCCAGGGGGGCGCCTGGGGCCCCACCTCCTCCTCTGGTGACCCCCTTTGGCATATATATTGCACACGTCCCGAAACCCTCGAGTATTCCGCCGCCGCCGCGCTTCCAAGATCGGGAGCACCAGGAGAACTCTTCCCGACACCCTGCCGGAGGGGATAACCACCACCGGGAGCTTCTCCACCACCATGGACGCTTCCCGGATGAGTTGTGAGTAGTCTCCCTTGGACCATGGGTCCAGGACCAGTAGCTATGTGATGTTCTCCTCCCCTCTTTGTTCTTCATCGATTAGACCTCGTGAGCTGCCCTACATGATCGAGACACATATGTAATATTTATGTTGTTGCTCTGCTGAGTTTGCTGGGATCCGATGGATTATGAGATTATGTTCAGATTGTGTGTGAGTAATATATTTGATTCACCTCTTTTATATTTATGTTCTTGAGTAATTCTTGCATGTTCTCCGTTGATGTTTATTGCTTTGGCCGAGTAGTAGGTAGTAACTCCAAGAGGGAACGTTATGCTTGATTGTGGGTTCATGCCCCTCGATGACTAGTTTGAGTGACAGAAACATGAGTCTAGGGGATGTGTTGTTGCCACAAGGGGGAAAACAGCGGTGCTTGTACTTGCGGGTGCAAGGATTGTTTACTTTACGCAAAGTTCTTTTAATGCAGTTGTCTGTTGCTTTGAGTTTACACTTTGGGTGGGACTCGCAACTTAATACCAGCGAGATGTTCTGGATAGATATCTCCAGGTGGATGATTAGTAGTAGATGCAGATGGATTTCGGTCTACTTGCCTTGGCGTACCGCCCATGCTTTTGAGCCTCTACCTTTCTTTGCAGCATAGTTAGCATTGGTTTGCGCACATAATCCTGTCAATTGCCCAGCTGTAATTTGTTTACCTCGCTTAGCTGTTTTATCGTCTTTTGGGAGAGAGACATCACTAGTGAACATCATGGGACCCCGGTCCATATTACCATCACTGATCACACCCGCTATTTACTTCCTGTTCTTATTTCCTAGTTGCAGTCATACCTATCACTATTATCTCTTGCGTTTGATCCTTTGTAAACGACAAGGCCGGAGGGATTGACAACCTCTCTGTACTCGTTGGGAGCAAAGTTATTTGTAACTATGTGCAGGTCCTGTCAAAGCAAAAGTTTCTGACGCTATTGACACCTTCTTGTCGACCCTCGGAGTCTCACGGGATTCGATCCTTGGTATCTTTGCCAAGGGAAATTTGCCGCTACGCTACATCTCATACCTTCCACTTGGGGTAACCAACGAGGGGCGAGAAGCCATCAGAACTCCAAAGGAGTGATTGGGGAGTCATCTGATAGTGATGTCCACGTACGGAGATTGGCGGAGCTGTGGCCATGCGAGTTGCCGCATACTCCGTTCATGGAGGATGCTAGAATCCTTCAAGAGTTTGCACACTATGCTGCTAATGCCGAGCTCACCGACTTCTTTATGGCTGAATGTGGACAATATCATCTCATCAGAAATAGCTTTGTGCAAAGTTTTAATTTTCTCCCTAGGAATCATCCCCCTGAGGTGCAGTTTAAATTATATGCTGAACCCCATCAGATACCGCTTACTGAATTTTGCGAAATATGCTTGCTTCCTACTGATGGTAGTTTAGCAGAGCCCAGACCCGCAGAGTTTGAAAGCTTTTACCGCACTCTGACAGTGGGTGATGAGAGAGGGTGTCGGGTATCACTGCTGCTGGCCTGCATTTTCCTGCTGTTCGTTATTTTTCCTTTTTCATTACAAAATGCTTGCTAGCTTGAGAGAAGGTGGGTGCACTTAGTTCAAAAGACCTTGTTGTTTTGCGTCGTGCACTAAGGGCGACAACACTTTTATCTTGGGAGCTATTGTGGCGCGCCGCCTCCATATTAATAAATCTAAGGGTAAAATAAATGGAGGTATTTACACCACTCGTTTGTCCACTCGCTTTAACGTTCAGATACGCCTCCATGATTTTCCTTTACCCAAGGTCTACCTAGATCTTGTTGCTATGGATCACCACCAGTTTACTGCTTCCGATTATCCAAACATTCATATTCCTTATAACCTACTTTTTAGCATGACTACTCGTGATATCTTTCCACTGCCTACACCTGCTTTGTTTGATCATATCGCCATGGGCGGATACATGATTATGCTAGCGGATATCATTGCCTATCAGAACGCCCTGGCTACAAGAGAGGAGGAGCCTAAACAGTGGGATGAGTGGATGCCTGCTCCTCAGTACCCCGACCACTATCCAGGCTACTAACTGCATACCAAGTTAGGCCAAAAGACTAAGCTTGGTGGAGTACATGTTTCTCACCGACTTTACATTCATGATTACACATCTCAATCGTCGGTGTTCACACTTTTTCATTGTATTATCCATGCTTAATTTATTTTCTTGTTTTCTTCTTGAGCATTTGAAAAACTTTGGAAAAACATTTTTTTGTTTAGCTGTAGTTAGTTTACTTTCCATGCCTGCCTAGTTATAATATTAAGAAGAAAACCCAAAAAGATTTCCTTGTTCTTCTTTTGCTTGTTGGGAGTCTTCCCGTGTAAATAGTTTTTCTCTTTCGTTTGCTTGTTCTAGAAAACCAAAAACTCCAAAAATATTTCAGCATGTTTCTCTTAAATTTCTTTCTTTTTTATTTTTGAGTCGTACTATGGAGAAGACCACAATGAAAATGTTGAGTCACTCTCTTTTGCATAATTGTTGATCTAATGAAGAGCCCATTTTACCTTGCCTTCTCCTGTTGAATAAAATGTTTGCAGATTCCAACTTGATCCACAACACTCTTGCACCTTTATTATTATTATTATTATTTCACATCATTCGGTCGTGCAAGTGAAAGGCAATAATGACGATATTCGATGAACTGGCCGTGGCAGAGAGAAACTGGTATGAACTCGACTTGTTCTGTTTTTGTAAATAGGTTTAACCTAGTATCCATGATTCGGCCCATTATGATTAAACATGTTTGCAATGACAACTAGAGATTATAGTTTCACATGGCATGCATAAGTAGCTAAGAGTTGATAATGATTTATCTTAGATATCAACATTGCTTAAAATGATTGTGATGTAGTATGATGATATCGTATCCTCCTCTGAATGTTCGAGTGGCTTGACTTGGCACATGTTTATGCATGTAGTTGAATCAAAACCAACATAGCCTCTATGATATTTATGTTCATGGTGTCCATATCCTACTCATGCGGGTGTCTAATGTTTATTATGCATGATGCATGTTCATGGCCATTGTTGCTCTCTAGCTGGCCGCTTCCCAACCTATTTGCTAGCCTTCACCTGTACTAAGCGGGATTACTGCTTGTGCATCAAATTCAAAAACTCAAGTTATTCCATATGAGTCCACCATACCTACCTATATGCGGTATTACCCTGCCGTCCTAAGTAAATATGCATGTGCCACCATTAAAAACTTCAAATAAATATCCTTTTGTGTGCTTGGATCATTCATGGAACGACAGGAGGTGGTCGGTATCTTCCGTGCTAAGCGGGTTATTCCCAGGATGAGTGTTTATTCACTCACCATTGCACGAGAAAAAGGGCGGTAATAGGGATTCCTAGTCCCAAATTGCAAAAAGAAAAAGCTTATAAATAAACAAACAAAAACTCCCAATGGACTCCAGACCTTTACTTTTTTTCTTGGGAACCACCACTAGCGTGTTTAGCATGGAAGATAATGATAACTGATAGTCGTGAAGTAAATGAGAAGGGTACATTTCTCAAAATATCATTTACCTATGTTTTAAAATCTTGAGCTCTCGCACCTCTGCAAATCACTGCTTCCCTCTGCAAAGGGACTATCTATTTACTTTTATGTTGTGTCATCACCTTCTCTAATAAGCGCCAGATCTGAGAGCACTGTTGGCATGCCTATGCATTGTGTGTAGTGATTGTTGGGTGTTATCATTACTGGATCTTTTCTACCATGAATTACAATGTTTAGTCACTGCTCGGACTTTGGAGGTGCTCTGCATTTATGTTTTGCGGTCTCAGAAAGGGCTAGCGAGATACCACTAGTGTCATATTATATCATGGTTGTTTGATAACGTATTGCTGTTTGAGATATCTTATTATTGCTTGTTAGCTGATTATGTTATTGATATGAGTCATTATAATTTTTAAGAGTTATTGTCAACATGGTTGGTTATAATGCTGGCTGAAAACCTGGGTGTTGTTTAAGCTTATTTATGCAAACAAGAGTCGAAGAGTTCGTAAAAGTTTTTCTTTCTCACTTTTAGTTTGTCAACTAAATTGCTTGAGGACAAGCAAAGGTTTAAGCTTGGGGGAGTTGATACGTCTCCAACGTATCTACTTTTCCTAACGCTTTTCCTCTTGTTTTGGACTCTAATTTGCATGATTTGAATTATACTAACCCCAGACTGACGCTGTTTTCAGTAGAACTACCATGGTGTTATTTTTGTGCAGAAATAAAAGTTCTCGGAATGGAACAAAACTTTGCGAGGATTTTTTATATAATAAAAGAAAAATACTGGAGCCAAGAACCACCATAGGGGGGCACCTGGGTGGGCACAACCCACCAGGGCACCCCTCCTAGCGCGCCCAGGTGGGTTGTCCCCACCTGGTGGCCCCATAGCCGTCAACCCTGATACTATATATTCACATTTTCCGAGAAAAAAATTAGGGAGAAAGAATTATCACGATCTGCAAGACAGAGCAGCCGCCACCTCCTGTTCTTCCTCGGGAGACCAGATCTAGAGTCCGTTTGGGGCTTCGGAGAGGGGGATTTTCGTCCTTCGTCATCGCCAACCCTTCTCCATCGCCAATTCCATGATGATCCCCATCGGGAGTGAGTAATTCCTTCGTAGGCTCATTGGTCGGTGAGGAGTTGGATGAGATTCATCATGTAATCTAGTTAGTTTTGTTAGGGCTGACCCCTAGTATCCATTATGTTCTGAGATTGATGTTGCTATGACTTTGCCATGCTTATTGCTTGGCACTTTGGGCCCGGGTGCCATGATTTCAAATATGAACCGTTTATGATATTATCATTATATTCATGTTTTAGATCCAATCTTGCAAGTTATAGTCACCTACTACGTGTTATGACCCGGCAACCCCGGAGTGAAAATAACTGAAAGCACTCTCGGTGATGACCGTAGTTTGAGGAGTTCATGTATTCACCGTGTGGTAATGCTTTGTTCCGGTTCTCTATTAAAAGGAGGCCTTAATATCCCTTAGTTTCCAATATGGAGCCCGCTGCCATGGGAGGGTAGGATAAAAGATGTCATGCAAGTTCTTTACATAAGCACGTATGACTATTTACGAAATTCATGCCTACATTATATTTATGAAATGGAGCTAGTGCCATATCGCCCTAGGTTATGACTGTCACCTGATCAATATCATCCAACAAATTGTCGATCCAGTGCCTACGAATTTATCCTATATTGTACTTGCTAAGTTACTACTGCTATCGTTACTATTGCAGTTGTTACAAAACTACTGCTATCACTGTTACCGTTACTATTACTACTACCATCACTATCAAAATTATCATAATATTATGCTACTGGTCACTTTGCTGCAGATAATTAATCTCCAGGTGAGGTTGAATTGACAACTCAGCTGCTAATACTTACAAATATTCTTTGGCTCCCCTTGTGTCGAATCGATAAATTTGGGTCGAAACTCTACCCTCGAAAACTGTTGTGATCCCCTATACTTGTTGGTTATCAATGAACTCTTTATCACCTCCATAACCGAGATACATTTCCTTACACTAGTAGATAAAGGGACATCAGACCCGGTTCGTTAGGGCCTTTAGCCCCGGTTCCTGAACCGGGACAAAAGTGTCGGTACTAATGCCCTGACCCTTTAGTCCCGGTTCGATCCAGAACCGGGGCAGATGGGTGTCCACGTGGCCTGTGCGCCGAGCCCAGTCAGGAGGGGCTTTGGTCCCGGTTGTTGGCACCAACCGGGACCAAAAGGCATCCACGCGTCAGCATTTCTGTGGCTGTGGTTTTTGTTTTTTTTTTTTGAAAG